>OU342744.1:137618239-138818239 GCA_910589775.1 Avena eriantha | reverse complement strand
GACACCAATTACATTGGTACTAGTACTTCAGATCGGAGCTCCCCTAAATCAGCACTACATAGATCTTGGTACAAAAAACACTCGTTTCCCACCAAGCACTGACACCATCAGTTTCAGTTAAACGTGCCACCAAACAACACAACCAAACTACAAAGCACCGTCAGAGACTAGGCAAATCTAAGAGGAAGTGAACTTGGTGACGGCCTTGGTGCCCTCTGATACGGCGTGCTTGGCGAGCTCGCCGGGGAGGACGAGGCGGACGGAGGTCTGGATCTCCCGGGAGGTGATGGTGGGCTTCTTGTTGTATCGTGCGAGCTTGGCGGCCTCGCCGGCGAGCTTCTCAAAGATGTCGTTGATGAAGGAGTTCATGATGGACATGGCCTTGGAGGAGATGCCGATGTCGGGGTGTACCTGCTTGAGCACCTTGAAGATGTAGATCTTGTAGGTCTCCACGCTCTTCTTGCCCTTCTTCCTGCCCCTCTTCTCGCCGCCGCCGCCGCCCTCCTTAGAGGCGGCGGTCTTGCCCGCCGGCAGCCGCTTCTCGGCCTTGGGCTTCTTCCCGGCCGGGGTCTTCTCCGCCGCAGGCTCCTCCTCCGCGGGCTTCTTCGCCGCCGCCGGCTTCTTCTCCGCCTTGGGGGCCATCGCTGGTTATTGGAGAGGGGAAGGAGGGTACGGTGTTGGGACTTCGCTGGTAGTGGCCTGGAGTACTGGAAGGCGATGCCTGGAAAGAAGGAGCGGGGTGGGTTTATAGAGGGACAGCGGTGGACTCTGATTGGTGGAAGGGTTACTGCCTCGGATCGGTGACGTGGGGAAACAGGATGGGGCCGCCGCTGTTTGGTGTGGACGGGCTGGATGCGTTTCGGTGCGGATCGCTTGCGTGGAAAAATAATCTGAGCGCGCGCGCGGGAAGAGCGGCCCCTGTTGTCAGCGCGCGTCAGGGCGCCATCGACGGAGAGAGCGTGTGTTCGGTTTTCCGCTTCCCGGTATTTCGGAAATAGACTACTCGAGATCAAAATTAATTAACTTGGATATATCTAGACATGTTTTAGTATTAGATATATCTAAATAATTAATTTGGATCGAAGGAAGTACATTTTTTAGGAGCATCTCCACTCGTCCCGTATAGTGTCCGGCGGAAGCAATTTTTGCCCAGTATAGAAAGATGTCGGCTAAGTGTTTATTAGGCGCGCTAGGTGTCCCCGGACGTGGGGAGCTCCCATTGTCATGCTTCCTCACGCGACATGTGTCCCAAAATCGTCCTAAATCCTGCTTTTGCTACAAAACACCCTGATTTTGCTATAATGTCTCGTTTTTGCTTCCGAAGCAAAAGAAAATCGTTCCAGAAATAGAACGTCCTGCCGAAGACCTCGCCAGAAACTATACCGCAAAAAAATTATGCTAATGAAGCAAAAACAACTTCGTCAGAGCAAAAATTATGCACTATTGTAGCAAAACTAATAAACGGTGATAGTAGATTTTTTTTACTAACGTGGCAAAAAATCTACTTCATCGGATACTTTTCTGGACACCTTGTCGGAGACCTCACCGAAGACTTTTCTGGACATCTCACCTCACCGGAGACTTTTCTAGACATCTCACGTAGCATCGTCGGCTGGCCTATGTAGCAAAGGGGTAGCATTTGTAGCAACGGCGGTTGTGAGCACTTGCAGGAGCGGCGGCCATGGCGTCCAAGCTTGCAGCAGATGTGGTATTCTCCTGTAGCAGTGTCGGTCTGCCTCTGTAGCAAAAGGAAGGAGCTCGTGGGGCCGCCACGGGGACGGCGCCCGCAGGAGGAGGAGTAGCGTGGGTTGTTGCGCGCTGGTGGAGGATCAGCACGGGGTGGGGGCGCGCGGGCGGAGGGGCGGGGGCGCGCGGGCAGAGGGGCGGGGGCGCGGGGGCGGAGGGCCAGGCGGAGCGCGGGGCACGAAGGAAGCAGCGCCGGGCGGAGGGAGCAGACAGAGCGGGACGCGAGGTGGACGACCCGGAGGATGATTGTCCAAGTCTCCGAGTGATGCGAATCATTTTCCTTTTTATTATAGGATGTGTATATCACTCAGTCACACCCATAAAACTAAAATACACATTGCTTTAGCATTTTCACAAACACCTTGTGGGCTAGTTGAGCCGTGTTTCATCGACGTCCTCCCTGATGCCCTGCCGAGGCCGTGGAGGAGAGGTTCAGGTGGATCTCATCCGCCGGAGCTCGATCGCACTGGAAGGATGCGCGGCGACGGCATGAGAAAGGGCGAGCTCTGCCAGGCGCCGCGAGGCGAGGCGCACATGGCGCGGTGGCATGAGAATGGACGTGCGGAGAGGCGCGAGGCTGGGTGATGGCGCGGACACGGTGACGACGCGGCGGCACGCGCGCGACAAGACGGCTAGGTGATGGCACGGACATGGTGATGATGATGATGATGACGATGTTGCGAAGCGCGCGTCGGTCGACACGGCAGCGCACGCGGTAAGGCGGCCTCGCCACCAAAACCTCATTAGTCCAAGACGTATTCTCTGCACGAATCTTGCTAGTGGCCAAAAGCCTAGAGCTAGGCACGAGAATCACGCACGTTCAAGGCCGTGCGGGGCTGCGGGCTGCCTGTGCCTGACCGCCGCTTCATGAACTCGTGAACGCCAGTGTCGATTAGCAATGGTGAAGGAGGAGTACCGGAGTAGCACTGGCATCTGGTTCCAATTGGGACTGGATGGTAGTAGTTTAGAAGCAGCCGGGACGCAGGAGTTCGGCCACGGCAACAAAATCAAAGACACTACATGGTGAACCGAATTCGGGGACGACGGTGCGTAGGCGTCGGCGCCGAAGGACGGAAGCGGCTCGTGGAGGCTATGCTCCGGGTGGCGGGTGGCGCACAGCAAGGTGGCGCGAGCTAGACGGCCTGGCGAGGGCGGCAGGGCAACGCGCGGCGGTGAGAGATACGGGGTAGTTGGGAAAAGGGAAGAGGGAGAGAGACCGGGTAGGTGGCATGGGGGACGCGTGGCACCAGCGGAACGGTTGCATTGTTTAGTCGGTGCCCCCAGTTGCATCCTCGTGGGCAGGGTTGGCCTGGGGGCGCCGAATATCTCGTACACCAGCGTCGGATGAAATTTTTATTTAGGGGCAAGGCTAGGTTCGATTTTCTCTCTCTACGCCCTATTTTAGAGTTTTTGGGCCTTTAGGGGATAAGTGGAGATGCTCTAAGGGTTTGTTTGGTTCTGGAATTAGGTGGAACGGAATGGAACCGTTCTGCACCTAGAGTTGATTCCAGTGTTTGGTTATAGAGGTGGAATAGAACCAACTAGTTCCACCAGATGGAATATTCACTAAAAATGCGGAATACACCCGTTCGACCAAATTGGACGAACCATGTGGAACGGGGTAAACTTTCACCATGTGGGAGGAAAAAAAGAAAATTGTTATTCTCACCCAACCCTCGACGGTCAACAACCCTATCTCTTTCCCCCGCGTGCGTCTCTCCCTCTCCTGGCGACCATGGGCGGTGGCGGCTCCCTCACCTCTGCCTAGCGACCGGTGGTGGATCCATCGAATTTTCCCATCACCGCCAGTGGCGGCCTCTCCCTCTCCTCACACGACCGGGCGGTGGCCTCTTCCTATCCTCTCACTACGGGGCGGTGGCAGGTGGTAGCGGCAGCACGTGGCGGGGGGCAGCAGTAGCACGTTGCAGCGGGTTTTGGCACGAGGTGGCGATAGGGAATAGCGCAGCGGACTAGCTACAGGACCGTGATGTATGATTTGGACCTGCTTCCCGTGCCATCTTCCTGTACAAGTGATGTCCCATTTTTTGTTGATTGTTGGATCAATTCCATGAACTATATATGTAATATATGGTATGTGTGGTGCTGTCACAATTTTACAGCAAGTGTTTTTTATGAAATCATGAGAGGTTATGATGTTTTGTTTAATAGCGATGCAATATATTTGTTCATAGATGTGTTGTGGTAATTTATGATAGAATGGATGCATTGTATATGGGCAAGATGATAGATAAAAGGAAAAAAGGTGATTAGAGGAGCTGTTGTTTTTGCTGCAATTGTTGTAGATGTTGAGGCTACAAAAAAGAAGAGAAGATCAAATATAAGCTATGGGCCAATGCATGAAAGAGATCGGCAAAGAATTGAGTATCTCAATAGTAAAATTTGGCAATATGGTGTAACATGTAGAAATATGTTAAGATTTGAAAGAGCTCCTTTCTTTCGGATCGCAAGATGCTAGAAGATAGTGTTCATATTATTTGACATGTCTCGCTATATAGGATTGTATTGGAGCTATAGATGGTACACATGTGTGAGAGCTGTTACCAAAGATGTGGTACACATGTGCGAGCACCTACAAGTCCCACAAGGTAACAAGTTACCTAGGATATAATTGTCCATATATTTTCCAAACCATTGTCACTAATTTTTGTTTTCTTTTAGGCAAATACTACCTAGTTGATGCCGGATATGAAGCCAAGACCGGATTCTTGCCACATTTTCATAACATGAGATACCATTTGAACGAGCGGGGCAGAAATCATGTCCAAAATGCCGAGGAGCTATTTAACCTTAGGCACTCGTCTCTACAGGTGACGGTAGAGCGAGCTTTTGGATCCCTCAAGAGGAGATTCAGAAATTTAGATGATGCCACACCTTTCTTTACTTTTTCGCTACAAGATGATATTGTTGTAGCTTGTTGTGTTCTTCATAACTATGCACTATCTCAAGGAATTGATGAATTCATCATACCGGAGGTGACTTGGACCACCCAACCAATCCGGAAACAAACCCAACAAGCAAGAGACCATAGGGACACGGTTAACCATAGGCAACAAATTGCAAACCAAATGTGAGCTGATCGGCAAGCCTTGTATGGCCATTGAGTGTGGAAAAATCCGTGTCAACAACATGTAATATTTGTGATGCTATCAAGCCAAGTGTCTGTGATGTTATCTTGTATTAAAACCATGTATCTATGATGCTATCTTGTACAGTTTCATTGTATTAAAACTGCTTTCTTTGAACCATTATATGGCAATGAAATCAAGTGTTTGTGATGTCCTAAATCATGTTTCTGCAACCTTTTGATGGATGCATAGAAATACCACATTATTTGTATTCAAACCATGTGTTTGTGATGGTCTAAATAATGTTTTTTCAACATTTCTATGGCTAGACATAAACGGACAGTGTTGAAATCACTGGAGCAAGTGTGAGCAGCAACAATAAAGTAGTTCATTGGACCAATCCCATGTCCACCATGATGCTTAGATTTTTGGCTGATCTTGTGCCTAGTGGTGCTAGAACTTCAAGTGGATTCAAGACTTGTTATCACAACAAATGTGCTAGGGTTTTGAATGAGCACTTCAAGCTAACCATAACCGGGGATCAATGCAGCAACCATCTTAAAAAGTGGAGGAAGATTTGGGGCAGACTAGTCCAACTGAAAATTTTGAGTGGAGCTCTATGGGATGAGGATACTTACACTATTAGGCTTAATGATGAACACTGAAAGTGCATGTGTGCCCCCATGTGTGGTTTCGGTAATTAATGACAATCTTTATGGACTTATGTTTGCATTGAGTTTTACTTGTAGGATTTGTCCATAGGCAATGCTTGAACCATATGTTGGCTTCAAGGTTGAGAGAAGAAGAAAGTGAAGAAGATTAAGTGTTGACCAAGGTTACAATGAGTGATCCAGAGATTGGTCAAGTGAGAGTTGAGCCTATAGCAAGTGTGTCTTGAAGACTAAAGTTGGAGTGATATCTCTTATGTACCTTCAAGACACCAACATAATGAAGAAAGAAGAAATGATGTGCAAGTTCAAGATGAGCCATCTCGAAGAGATCATTTTCTTGAAGCTTGTCATCCTATGGTGATCATGGATATGGGAAGATGATATGCCCAAAAGAGAATCTCTACCATAGTGGAGTATGGGTAGCAATTTGCAAGTCTTCACCTAGCTAGCGCAATCAAGAAAGGTGTTCCATCTTGAGGTGGAGAAGATCGTCATCATCAAGCTCAAGTGGAATATACGCAAGACAAAGGTATGTTCTTGATAGGGTTTCCTTCTTACCAGTCTCGTGGTGTTAGTTGGAGAGACCGGTTTTTATAGGATAGATAGTCGTACTATCAAGAGGGGCTCTCGAGTGAGTAACTTGATCATATCCTTCGGAGAGAGCTCAAACCTTTGCATACTTGGCATCATCTTTCTTGGTTCTTATTTGGTTCTTATCCATGAGGGGATTTTGATCTTGTGTTAATCTTCATGACAATCTCAAGTTCATCGAAAACGGATTTCATATGCATTCTCTATTGCGTTTTCGATATTGGAGGTTTTACTGGTTTGTATTTTATAGATAGGTTAACCCTTTCATAATTTGGTTCTATCCTCCCTTGCTGTACTATGATGGTTCCTTACATTATCTTATAGAGCTTTTTGTCCTCTTTAAAACGACCCCAAGATCATCAAAATCGGAGTCCGGATGCAAAAGTTATGGTTGTTTTCATACTGTTGTTTCTGTCAGTTTTGCCTTGGCCGGAATATCTAGGGTGAATACGTAGGACACTCCGGTGTCGCGCAGAAATCTCAAATTTTAGCCACGTGGGTGCCATTCCGATGTCCAAATCGGATACCACCCGAAAACTGGCCGGAATGTCTGACTCGTGTGCTCCAGAGCTATAGCGGTTGGATTTTGGAGGACCTATATAAGGGGCCCTTCTTCCCCTATGGTTACCTAACCATTCTTGCAAGTTTTCCCCTCCATTGTTGACCTTCTTGAGCTTTCTTCCCCTCAATCCCTCCTATGATTCTTGCATACTCTTGAGGGATTTGAAAGAGGATATCTAGATCTACAACCCCACCAATCAATCTCACCTCTAAGTGAGGGGAACATCTTGGGATCTAGATCTTGGAGTCTTTTGTGGATTTTCTCCATTTTTCTTCCTCTGTTATTCCCTCAAGCTTTTGTAGCTTTGGTGGAATTTGGGAGAGAAGTACTTGGGCACTTCGTGTGTTCTTGCCATTGCATTTGGTGCATCTGTTTGAGTTCTCAGTGAGGAGGTGAGAAGCTTTTTACTCTTGGGTTCTTGGAACCCTAGACGATTTAGTTATATTGCAGGTTTGTGGATTTCTTGGGGCCTCCAATTAAGTTGTGGAGATTTCCCCAAGCATGTTTGTTGGGAGCCTCCAATTGAGTTGTGGAGAAGTGCCCCAACCTTGTGAGAGGTTCCAGATTGCCATCGACAAGTGCACTGATAGTGGAAGTGTGGATCGATCGTGTTTGGGGTAAGATCCACCGGAGAACAAGGGAGGACTTTTGTGGCATTGGCGGTTTGAAACCACCCCCTCTCCAAACGAGACGTACTCCATTGTTGGGAGGAACTCGGTAAAACATCGTTGTCTCCACGTGCCTCAATTATCTCTATACCCGAGCTCTTACTTATGCAACTTACTTTGTGATAGCCTTCATGCTTGAAGTCTATATCTTTCTATCACATAGTTGCTTGTCTTGCTTAGCATAAGTTGTTGGTGCACATAGGTGAACCCTAGTTGTTTTAGGTTTTGTGCTTGACAAACTAAATGCTAGATTAATTCCGCCTTTGTTAAGCCACTCTCATAAAAGTTTTAAACCGCCTATTCACCTCCCCCTCTAGGCGACATCGTTGTCCTTTCAATTGGTATCATAGCCCGATCTCTCATTTTAGGCTTCACCGCCTTGAGAGTAAAGATGTCGGCTAGGGGATTAATGCACAATGAAATGTTCACATTCGATGTCACAAATTATGATATATGGAAAACTCGTATGCTTATTAATATTCGGGACATGGACCCAAATTTTGAGCGTATTGTAGATATAGTTTTTCTCCTCCAATGGATTTCGAAAATCTATCTTATGAGGATGAGAAAAGCTTATATCTCAATGCTCAAGCTTCTAATGTTCTTGTTAATGCTTTGAGCTATGTAGTTACTTCTTCAATCATACCTTTTTGGAGCGCTCGTGAGTTATGGACAAAACTTCAAGATAAATATGATGTATCCAACATTATTGAGGATGATTCTATTGCTTCCACTTCTGGTCGAGATGAGTTATCTTTTTATTCCACTTCAACAAAGTGTGGTAAGACACAAGGTAATTATATGGTGAGTGGTGGTGAACTTTGCAATGTTGATAGTGAGCTTACTCTTATTGATCCTTCTTCCCTATCTCATTGCAATAGTTCATATTTGGACTTAAACACGTCTAGCACTATATATGGGTTACATGCTAGTGTTGATAGTCCTTGCATATCATGTATAAATTTCCCCAATAGATCTCATGATGATATGCTCTCCTTGCCTTGTTGCCATGATAAAAATTCTTCTATTTCCTCTAGTACTTGTGTTTCTAACCATGTAGAGGAAAACGAAGATCCTATTGGCCAAGACAAGATCTTTAATGAAACGTCAAATAATTCATCATCACCATCATCAGCATCTCGTGGTACCCACCTATGCCTTATGGCTAAGGATTCAAAGGTAACTCCTACTTTGAAACCCAATACCTCTTGTGATGATGAGGATGATGATAATGATGTAGAAGAGTTGGATGTTGATGATTTATATGAAAAGGGTGAGATGGTTTATCATGCTCTTGTTAAGAATAATATTGCTTGCTCTAACTTCGTTGAAATCTTGGACTTTGCTATTAAGAGCAAAGAACATATTGATAAGTTAGAAGCACAAATTGAGGAGCATGAGAACACCATTGATAAAATGAGTAGCCTTGAGCGTGAGTATGCTAATCAAATTGCACATCTAAATGAAGCTCTTTAAGAGGAACAAACCACTAAGGAATCTCTTGGGGAGACTTTTGCTCTAGAGTTGTCTAGAGTGAATGAATCTCATGATAGAGGTACTAAGGTGGCTAGTGGTCTCAAAAGTAAAAATGATGAGCTTCAAGTTGCTTATGCTAAACTTCTTGAGGATTTTGAGCACCTCAAAAATGGCTCTAGGATCATCAAGGGTGAGCTCATCAAACTCACCGAGTCACATGAGCAACTTAAAACCTCTTACTTAAAATATCTTTTGAAGTTGCCCTCACCTCTTGCAATTAATTATGATGCTTGTGCTACTAACTCTATTTCTTTCGAAGCATCTATTTTGAAAGAGAATGTTGAGCTAAAGACTCAGCTTGCTTTGCTAACTAGCAAGCATGGGATCTTGTAAGAAAGTAATGGTAAGCTATCAAGCTCTCATGAGGATCTTCTAGCATCCCATGCTAGGCTAAAGTTAGCTCATAAGGCTAGCTGTACAAAGGTAACATCTTCTGAGCCTCATGTGGTCACTAGCACAATCTCTACGAATAATGCTATATTGCCATGTGCTAGTTCTTGTAATTCGTCCACTCACATTATTGATAATCTTGTGATGAATTACATTCTTTGCCTTGTTGGTCTAGCAATGAAATTTCTACTTCCTCTAGTATATGTGTTGTCACTAACCATGTAGAGTAAATCAAAGAGCTCAAGGCTCAAGTCACTTCTTTTAAGAATGACTTGAAAAAGGGTCATGAAGGGAAGACCACACTCAACAAGATCTTGAGTGTGCAAAAAGCCCCCAATGACAAGAGTGGGCTTGGATTCAAATCCAATGTCAAGAACAAGTCCACTAACAAGAAGAATTCCAAGAGCAACAACAAGAAGGGTCAAGAACAAGTCAAGAATTCGGCCAATATTATTTGCTTCAAGTGCAAAATTGGAGGGCACCATGTTAGATCTTTCCCCTTGAAGAAGAAGCCTCTTGGTGAGATGAAAAAAGGGAAGCGGCCTCTAGTTCAAGGTCATGGCCTACCTCAAGTTGGAGAAAGACCACTTCCAAAGAAGATTCAAGCTAATGCTCCCATTATGGAGAAATCAGGTGAAAAGAACGGGAAGAGAAGAACTTGCTACTTATGTCATGAGAAGGGTCACATGTCTTCTTATTGCAGTATTGGTAACTCGTCATCCAACCCAATCATGATTGATGATGTTTATTCTCTTACGAAGGATGAGGGTGGAAATGTTTTTGCCAAATATGTTGGTGCTCAAAGTGGTGTCAAGAAAAGAACCATTTGGGTTGCCAAGCCTATTGTGACTAACCTCTTAGGACCCAACTTGATTAAGGACCATCAAGCTAAAACTTGATCAATAGGTGTGTGTTGGAGGGCATTGGATACTTGGCTACATCATGAAGAATTAAGGGGACTTCAACTATATTCTCTCAAGCCAAGTCATTTAGATTATCATATGTCTATCATATATCCATTGCTCCCCCTTGCGGTAACATGTTCTCAACTCATTTACATTGAGAGTCACTTGCCCCTTGTGCATCTGTTAGTGTTGTACCTTGCACGTGTTTTGTATATGTTGTGCTTCCTACTTTCTTAACTTGAGAAATCAAGCTTGTGTATGTTGGCTTGCACACTATGTATGTGTTTTATGTTTGAGCCTATCGCATGTTGTTCATATCTTAATTGGCTCTTGCGGGAGATTAATGGGCTATCCCATTTTGGGGGATGTGTTGTCCTTTGGGGCACCTCACAATCCTAAATGTGTGTACATGAGGAATACCACCTAGTATTGATAGTGCAATATTATCTAGTCTCTATGTGGTATGTTTCTCATGATAAATTCAAGTTCTATAATGTACATTAATCATCTCTATTTGGATCCTTTTTGCCTCCTATCGATATTTATGGTTTATCACATTATAGGGGAGTCATATGCTTAGTGCATATTACAAGCCTAGAAAATGTGAATATTCGAGGTTGTGTCACTTAGAATTGATATTGATAATTATCTAGCTCCTATGTGACACATTTGCTCAGACAAGTTCAAATTTTCTTGAATACATTGTTTCTCATCTTTTGGATCTTGTTTGTATGAGCTTTTCTTGGTATGTGTTTCCTCATATTTGGACATCTATATCCTCCATGGAAACCATTTGCTTCAAGTTACTCTAATCATTAATGATTGTGTAGCTATTTGGAGCTATCAAGATTCTCTTCATAAGCATCAAGCGTAATTCTTATATATTGCCATATGCTTGTGTTATGAATATGATCTTGGATATCCTTGTAAGCTACCTCGGGAAATTATATCTCTACTTCTTGTCATTGGACAATGTGTACACCATATGTGGTAGAACTTATTGATCATATTCACACTAGTTTTTGAGTGTTTATGTTTCTCCCAAGTTTTCCTTGCTACTTTTGGATCTGTTGATTTAATTGGTTTTCTCGTATGTGTTACTTAATTTAGGTTATAGTGACGATCCCATTTGTGTGCATTTTGCATACAAAAGAAAAATTCGACATAATGCACTATTCATGGGGGAGCTCTCCTGTATTATTTAGAACACTCCTTTATGTTTCTTGGCGTGATCCATATTGTGCTTTATGTTCTTGGAAGCTTGATATTTTTGTTGTGGTACTTTGTGCCATCTTGAAAAATGTTGAGAGTTTGGTTCTTCGGTTGGAACCATTTTTTAATTGGTATTCTTTTTTTTGGAGTTGATTTTCTCATTCCATGCTTTCTATTTAATCATTTGAATGGGATAAATCGTTGAGCATTTGTATTTGTTTATCCTTTTTTGCTCTTTGACTTTTGCCTTGTTCACTTGTTGAACTTGGGGTCTATTATGTGTTGATTTGGTCCTTGATATAGTTTGGACACCTTTTATCGTGTCACACTCTTGTGTGTACCGTCTTGGTTTACTTTGTGTTTTGTTCAAATTGTACCTCCTTGTTGGTTCTTGAAATCCTTGTGCATGCATATTTACTATATGTTTATATTATGGCATGCTCACTTTCTTCGATCCAATATATAAGGTAAACTCCACCAAATCTCATCAGCTAAGATGTGCATGAAATTCAATTTCATATCAATATTCACATATTTATGTGGAGTCTCTCCTATGTATTGTAGATTATCTAAATACTTTGGACCCAATGAGTTTTGGGACCATTGTGTACTTGAATGTGTTATAGGTACATTGGAGATTCAATGGATGCTTGTCACAGTAATAATAAGATGTGGGGACTAAATGATAATTGGAAGCAAGCTAGGATGATCAACAAACTCATATCTACTTCATCCTACCAATGGTATATCGGTAACAAGTATCCCTCTCATGCATAATTTTCTAGCATCCAACCTTTGTGGTTGCATCATGGCATGATTTCCTTCTGTAGCTTTTATTGCGGTTCTTGCAAAAATTTATTGTATCATCCTTATTGTTATATGAGTAAGTTGAGATGAATACATATTTTGGAGAGTATCATGTCTATGATTCACAAATCCCACATATGCCAATCTAGAATTCTATTGCCAATCATTTCCTCAATTTCTCTCATGTACTATATGGATGATTTTGCAAGGTTTATTTGTTCTTTATGATACTTGTTGCCTTTCGCAATGCATTCCAACTATCTCTTGTTCCCTTGTGATAGTTGTGATGTATTGGTTAGTATTTAAAGGTCATTGATGTTCAATAAGATAAATTTGAGCCTTTGGCCATGCTTTCTTGCAAAAACCTTATTGGCATTATCTATGAATTTTGTTTGGATATCTTGTTCATTCTTGAGTATCCATTTTGTGTGTACATGTTTCTTTGTGGATGTATATCTTGGTGATTGTTGACTACCTAGAAAATTATACACATGATTATGGCTAAAATCTCTAGTTGATATCCTTTTGCTTTGGAGTCCACCTTGTGCTCCTATTTATTCTTTGGTGGCTCCAAAAGTTTTGCTTTGAGTGCTTAACCTTTTCATTTGCATCTTTTGGCCCTCGTTGGTGTTAAGAAAGTTGATCTCTCATGACTTTGTGTTGTTATGTAAGTTTGGGGGAGCAAGGATACCATGTTTATGCACTTTGCATTCAAAGCAATTATTATATTTGGTG
This sequence comes from Avena eriantha, assembly GCA_910589775.1. Lineage (NCBI taxonomy): Eukaryota > Viridiplantae > Streptophyta > Magnoliopsida > Poales > Poaceae > Avena > Avena eriantha. The sequence continues at coordinate 138,805,330 of OU342744.1, read as the reverse complement.
CATAAACCTTGGGGAGCTTTCCTATTTTACATAAGAACACACATTTGTCTTCTTATTCTTGTTTGGTGTTTTATTTGATTATGGGGAGTTAGGATTCCATAATTGTGCACTTTGTTGTGCATGAACCTTGGGAAGATTCCTATTTTAATCTAAACACCCATTTGCTCTCAATCATAATATCTTCTCTCTTGCTTGTGCTCGTGGTTTAAATGATATAGAGGGAATGAGGATGCCATGTTTGTGCATATTGTATTCAAACACAAATTATAATTTGTTCACAAACCTTGGGGAGTCTCCTCATATTATTTATATCAGTCTCTTTTCAACCTTATCATAATATATATCTTTCTTTTGGTGGCTTCCTTTTGTGAAGTGCTTCTTTCGATCTTTTGATTGCTTGCATCATTCGCTGATGCTTCTTCACCATTTTATTTCTTTGCAATCTTTGGATCCTCAGTTTAGTTCGATTTCCTCATGGTATTCGTCATTGGATACGTGCATTTGATTCCACTCATATTATGAGAAATGCACACCATATGGAGGAACTCTCACTAAATTGGCCTTCTAAAGTTTTTCACCCATTTCGGCAATCGATGCCAATGGGGAAGAAGTTTTAGAGGGTTTTAGGAAATTTGGTTGTGTGTTTTGTTGTTGTACTTAAACACTTGCCTCGTGTGATTTGCATCTTAGTGTGTTGCATGTCATCTTGAATATATAGAGAAAACTCCATCACCGTTAATGGTTGGCAATATATGCAATGAAATTCAAGTTCATCCACACGTGCATAGATTGTGAGGGAGTTTGATCTATATTGTGGTTGTACTAACATCACATACTTGTGTTGTGTTTGATGTTAGCACAACGTTTTTTTTGGTTAATTCCTTATATAAACCCTCTCAAAGGTATTGTCATTAATTACCAAAATGGGGGAGATTGAAAGTGCAAGTGTGCCCCCATGTGTGGTTTTGGTAATTAATGACAATCTTTATAGACTTATGTTTGCATTGAGTTTTACCTGTAGGATTTGTCCATAGGCAATGCTTGAACCATATGTTGGCTTCAAGGTTGAGAGAAGAAGAAAGTGAAGAAGATTAAGTGTTGAACAAGGTTACAATGAGTGATCCAGAGATTGGTCAAGTGAGAGTTGAGCCTATAGCAAGTGTGTCTTGAAGACTAAAGTTGGAGTGATATCTCTTATGTACCTTCAAGACACCAACATAATGAAGAAATAAGAAATGATGTGCAAGTTAAAGATGATCCATCTCAAAGAGATCATTTTCTTGAAGCTTGTCATCCTATGGTGATCATGGATATGGGAAGATGATATGCCCAAAATAGAAGCTCTGCCATAGTGGAGTATGGGGAGCAATTTGCAAGTCTTCACCTAGCTAGCGCAATCAAGAAAGGTGTTCCATCTTGAGGTGGAGAAGATCATCATCATCAAGTTCAAGTGGAATATGCACAAGGCAAAGGTATGGTCTTGATAGGGTTTCCTTCTTACCGATCTCGTGGTGTTAGTTAGAGAGACTGGTTTTTATAGGATAGATAGTCGTACTATCAAGAGGGGCTCTCGAGTGAGTACTTGATCATATACTTCAGAGAGAGCTCAAACCTTTGCATACTTAGCATCATCTTTCTTGGTTTTTATCCATGAGGGGATTTTGAGCTTGTATTAATCTTTATGACAAGCTCAAGTTCATCGAAAACGGATTTCATTTGCATTCTCTATTGCGTTTTCGATATTGGAGGTTTTACCGGTTTGTATTTTATAGATAGGTTAACCCTTTCGTAATTTGGTTCTATTTTCCCTTGCTGTACTATGATGGTTCCCTGCATGATCTTATAGAGATTTTTGTCCTCTTTAAAACGAGCCTAAGATCATCAAAATCGGAGTCCGGATGCAAAAGTTATGGTTGTTTTCGTATTGTTCTTTCTGTCAGTTTTGCCTTGCCGGAATGTCCGGGGTGAATACGCTAGACACTCGGATGTCGCGCAGAAATCTCAGATTTCAGCCGCATGGTTGCCATTCCAATGTCCAAATCGGATACCACCCGTAAACTGGCCGGAATGTCCGACCTGTGCGCTCCAGAGCTGTAACGGTTGGATTTTGGAGTACCTATATAAGGGGCCCTTCTTCCCCAATGGTTACCTAACCATTCTTGCAAGTTTTCCCCTCCATTGTTGACCTTCTTAAGCTTGCTTCCCCTTAATCCCTCCTATGATTTTTGCATACTCTTGAGGGATTTGAAAGTGGAGATCTAGATCTACAACCCCACCAATCAATCTCTCCTCTAAGTGAGGGGAACATCTTGGGATCTAGATCTTGGAGTCTTTTGTAGATTTCCTCCATTATTCTTCCTATGTTATTCCCCCATAAGCTTTTGTAGCTTTGGTGGAATTTGGGAGAGAAGGACGTGAGCACTTCGTGTGTTCTTGCCATTGAATTTGGTGCATCAGTTTGAGTTCTCGGTGAGGATTCGATTGGGTGAAAGGTGAGAAGCTTTTTACTCCTGGTTTCTTGGAACCCTAGACGGTTTGGTTATATTGTAGGTTTGTGGATTTCTTGGGGCCTCCAATTAAGTTGTGGAGATTTCCCTAAGCTTGTTTGTTGGGAGCCTCCAATTGAGTTGTGGAGAAGTGCCCCAACCTTGTGAGAGGTTCCGGATTGCCACCGATAGTGGAAGTGTGGATTGATCCCGTTGGGGGTGAGATTCACCGGAGAACAAGGGAGGCCTTTTGTGGCATTGGTGGTATGAAACCACTCCCCTGTCCAAACGTTACATACTCCATTGTTGGGAGGAACTCGGTAAAACATCGCCGTCTCCACATGCCTCGGTTATCTCTATACCCGAGCTCTTACTTATGCACCTTACTTTGTGATAGCCTTCGTGCTTGAAGTCTATATCTTGCTATCACATAGTTGCTTGTCTTTTTAGCATAAGTTGTTGGTGCACATAGGTGAACCCTAGTTGTTATAGGTTTTGTGGTTGACAAAGTAAATGCTAGTTTAATTCCGCCTTTGTTAAGCCACTCTCGTAAAAGTTTTAAACCGCATATTCACACCCCCTCTAGACGACATCGTTGTCCTTTCAAACACTTTGCAGGCCATTGTATTGTAAGTTTATTACTTTATTCACTCACTTGCACTCTTTGTGTCTATTATATGTTACTCACTTGTGCATTTTTTTGTAGAACAACAAATCTTATATTCCCGTGTTGAATAATCCAGTTGAGCACTATCGTGCAATGGAAACTATTTTTGGGTCAACCACGGCTACAGGAAAATATGCCAAGTCCGGGAATGATCCACTATCTATTGATGTTGAAGAAGAAAGTGAGGTGCAAACTTCGCCAAACATAGGCGAGTCTTCATCCAAAGGACCACCAGAAAAGAAGGCTAAGATTGTGCACATTGAAGATGATCCATTAGTCACCACTCTCAAAGATGGGTTCAAAATGATGGCTAGAGCTATTAAGTTTGGTGCAGAAGATGATGTTGTACCTGATGGCTTGTCGGATGTTTTGGATGCAATCAAGGGATTTGATGATGGACATATTTCTCACTACTATGATCATCGTGTTGACAATCCGAAGATAGCCAAAGCGTTCATGTCGCTTAAACTTGACAACAAGTTGGTTTGGGTGAGTAGATATGTGGAGAAGACCTTTGGAGTGATCTATAATTTGAAGTGATGGTATGAACTTCGATTAGGAGTTATATGACTACTATGCCTACTATGATATATGTACTTGATCATGTGGAACTTTATGTTGGTACTTCTGGATGGCTTATATGCCATGAACTAGATTTTGTTTAAGTTGGAATATTTTGATGACTTGTATGGTTGTATGGACCTAAATATGTGCTATGTCTGATGTCAAATATTTTCTATGCGTGTGAATATATATTTGTCATTGTGTATTGCTTAAAATACAAATAAAGTTCTGCCGAAATTTCTATTAGTATGATGGCTATATTGTGGTAGGTATGTTCACCATAGCTATGAAAGTGGTGAGCTGAACTTGGTAGTTGCCATTCCATTCTACTTTTTTAGTTCCAACCAAACAAAAACAGAACCGTTCCATTCTACCTTTTTCTCCCAACCAAACATAGGGATAGAATCGTTCCATTCTAGTGGAATGGAACCATAACATTACATTCCACACCATCCCAAAACCAAACACACCCTAAGAAAATGGAATCTATTAACCAGAGGACTCAGCAATCTCGCTGGTCACCATAACAGAAACAAAGTCTAGGGCACTATCGGCCCACCCAACACACTCATCATTAGCGCGTAGGCCATTTTTAAGTTGAGAGAGCATATAGCACAATAACCGAACTCAGTAGGATTCAAAAGAAGCAATGTAGATGCTTCTAGCTTCCTGAGTAAGGACTCCCAGATCAGATAAATCACAACTCCCGCTCTTCATCGCATACACCAAATTCTGGTAGTCAAATTCAAAGACAACACAGTGCAAACCCAAAGCTACTTCTCCTGCTATCACAGCTGCACAAGCTTATGTTTTAGCTTGGAATGTAATCCGGATATGCCTCAGTTTCCTGGTCGCCGCCCGACTTGGTATTTTCAATGAAGGATGCATCAAAATTTACCTTGACATGGTTTAGTGAGGGTCTAGTCCATCTAGTCGCTGATAAAGAGTTAGCATGAGCCGACGAACTACCTAACTCATCATCCGTGGTGGTAGATTTGGTGAACTCCAGAAAGTGTTTTTGAATTATGAGACAAATCACGTCCGTTGTACGCTTCATCTCACATGCATTCACTTTATTCCTCATAGACTACGAGTCCCATAACAGAGTAGTCTCTAGTAGTTATTTCTCCTTTGGAAAAGCCCAGAACAAATCCATCATGATTAGGGTGTTTGGTGCACTAAGCAACGAAAGTCGGATATCCTTTAAAAGCAGGCTGCTCCACACCAATTTAACCTTCTTGTACTTCAAAAATAGGTGGCCGCCATCTTCATCATACCGATTACACGTCGAACATATGGTATTCAGCTCTACACATTTGTGTTTGATATTTTTTGACAAAACCTCGTCAGAGGGCGGAGAGCTCCCCCGTTGCATTAAAGGTAGAGGAGAAATGGTCCAGTTAATAAGCAAAATCGGACCAGAAGACAATACAAGCACGGTTAATTAAGAAAAACTGGTGAAAAACCACACACCACACACCCAACTATGAATCAAGGCACATCGCCTGATCCACATACAAGGGATCCTAGCCCCAAGACCATCAAAAATGCCTCGTATCTAGCCAAGCCAAAACCTGCAACCTCAAGAGCACTCAGGAAACAAGGTGAGTGCTTGCTAAAGACCTCATGACCATGTTTGATATTCATCCAGGCAGGGAGTCTATTGTGGCACAACCTCCATATGAAAATATTCAATTTACCTACATTTTTAACCTACATATCCTCTTCCTCATCAGTGATGACGCTGTCAGCACGGACGAAGAGTTTTGCATCTAGATCCCGCCTTGAGTCCCTCGGACCTATACCTAGTCGGTAGGAAGATTTCACCGAATAGATGCCCTTATTGTCAAAGTGCCAAGCCACTCCATCCTCCATCCTGGCTCTGATGGGGATCGATAAGATTTCTTCTGCATCATCATGTTGAAACACAAACCTCACCAGATCCCCATCCGATTGTCCAGCTTCTTGATCCATCAGGTCAACAACCCTCATTGATTCGTCAAGCCCATTCTACGTACCGCGTGGTCGCCGAGTAGTACCCCTTGGGATCCATGGATCAGACCAAACATCAATAGATTCTCATGTACCCACCCTCAGATGATTCATTTCTTAAGAAGATCAAGTCCTCGTAATGTACTGTGCCATGTGTAGCACATCCCTTGCTTAGCCGCTACTTGCAGGATCGAGGTGGTTGGGAAGTATAAGGCCTTGACTACCCTAAAACACAACGAAGTATGGATTTTGCAACATTCTCCAGCTTTTCCTTGCTAGCATCGCCATGTTAAAAATATGGAGGTCCCTAAAAACCATCCCACCATCATCCTTGGATCTGGTCATCTTTTTCCAACTCAACCAATGGCATTTATTCATTTGACTCGACCAATAGCGACATATCACGGCACTGGTTTCAACACACAAAGCTTTAGTTAAATCAAAAAAAGACATATGTCGTGGTGGTGGCATGGCAGATGCCATGGATAGGCTAAAGATGGGGCCAATGAGTGATAGGGGAATCCAGAGAGGGAAACCGTGGTGATTCCACGCGCAGAAGTTCTTGTATTTGCTCTATCAATGGTGCTACAGGTGATCTTCAAGCTCTTGGTGAGAAGGATACTATGTCTCTTACTCCCCACTTCCTAGCTCCAGAGTCCTACCTTAGACAAAGAAAATGATCGATCCCCCTCTATGGAAGCCCAGGTGCTCCTTATATAGGGGAGCCCAGGTTACATTGTTAGGGCACACGTGGCAGCATATTCCCCGAATATGCTCCTCGACTAAAGCTAGATGCTTCTTTATTCTCTTTAACAGCCCGTCCGAACTTTGAACGTAACTTGTTGCATAATTGTTGCCTTTAAGCGTCACCAGACACGGGCTACGTCAGCCGACACAGCCCATGTCACCTTGGTCGCCCCTGCCCCGTTGGTCCTTCCCTGTGCTTTGCTTCGCTCACGATACAGCTAGCCAAAGTCACCTTTTAACCAACAGGAGATTCCTTCCTTCTCTTGGAAGCCAAGCGTTAGTCCGGATTAGCACATGGCTAACCCGGCTACGAGGGTACCTGCATAATAGATAGACATATGTTGCCAGCATATATTTTATGCTGGTCGAATTAATGTTAGGGAAATGCTCCACGGGCCGGGTTACTCCATAGGTCGGCCTGCCTTGAGGTGACCCGACCAGCACTTGCTTTGACCGTGACATACCTCGGCTAACTCGGCCTTTATACCCCACTGTAACCTTACCCGGGGGTATCCCCCAACATTAGTCCCCGAAGCTGGTGCTGTCTTAGCAACTTTAGTTGTGTAAGGCCACAACAGGTTCCCATATCCGAACCTTTGCCTCTTTGGCCGAGTTACCACATAACCCGGAGTTTTTTCTCTTGTTTGCCCTTGGCTCATTCCGAGTTATTACTCGTTGGCCGGGTCTTTTGCTTGCTTATCCGGGTTATCTTTCCTTCTCTCGTACGCTTCCCCACATCCTACATGGAGGGTAATCATCATTTTGCATCATTTTAAGGGCCACGCACATTTAATGCGCCAGTTACTATTGCAATGTCAGGAATAACTGATGCGCGCATCCCTTCACTGCAGCGCCTCGTTAACTGTAACACAACGTCGTGTCATGGGATCCTCTGCTCCCTGTGACCCTTGTTGTGGCCATGCTCTGATTGGTTGACCCGGTTGCATACACGTCCGTTGCGGGTAGCGTGGCAACCACAAAAGATCCCACTACGTGCTCTCTTGCGCGGTTAAGTAGGGGGCAAGGGCAATCCTTGGGGAAGTTTCCCACATCTCTTGCGCTCCCCTGCCTCCTTTCTGTCTCACTGCAACTCCACCGCCACCGCTGCTTCTTCGCCATAGCCGCGCCGCCGCGACCGTGCTCAGCCGCACCTTGCGCCACCGCTTCCGCTCAAGACCTTCACCACGGGGCCCTGCGCTTCCCGGTTCCCCATCTCCGGTTATCTCTACTTTGATTTCCTTCTCGGAGACCTCGACTTCGCCATGACGGAGAAAGAAGCTGTTGTGGTCGCTCAACAGGAGGAGGAAGAAGAGGGCCACGAGCGCGGCTATTGGAATGGCGCGTTCGTCTGCAAAGATGATCTGAATTGGCTTCGTGCCACGCACCGCATCCCCGCCGGTGTCGCTTGCCGCCTCGCTGCCGATGAGATTTCTCCCTCTCCCAATCTAGGGGAGTACGTAGTTTTTCTTTCTCACTTCCAGCGCGGCTTCGGCCTTCCTACCTCTGATTTCTTTTTCGATTTCATCTCCACATACCAACTGCAACCACATCACCTTCCTGCCAATGCCATCACTTCCCTATCCTCTTTTGCCTCCTACATAGAGGGGTATATCGGCCTCTGTCCGTCTAAGGAGTTGTGGATCAAGTTCTTCGGTCTCCGGAAGAACGTTGTTCCGGATCCGGAGATTGCTCCAAAAGACAAGCATCTGACTCGGTGCGGCGGAGCCTCCATATCTCCCTGCAAGAACTCCGTATTTCCCCGGGTCACCAGGCTCGAGTCTTGCAAAGGCTGGGCCCAGACTTTTTTCTACGTCCGGAATACAACTTCCGAGGACTTGATCCGGCTCCTTCCCTTCAATCTTGGAGCCCCGAATCCCTCTCTTTGGGAGAGTATCCCCAAACGACCCACTGCCCTGGCGAATCAGGTTGAGCGCCGGCTCAAGGAGCTGCTCAAGGAGAAATTGTGGGGGAGAATATCATGATTACTTTCATTCGCAGCCGAGTCTCCCTCCCTGCAGAAACGTGCTCACAATATTTGTTACTTGAGCGTCTCCCTCGACCCCTACCAGACTTCCTCCTTCGAGCTCGATGACTCAGCGGTTTATCGCCGGGTTAAGGTCATTTTCAACGTGGAGAAGGAATTCTCTGAAGATTGGGAATGGGGGCTCGAGCCCTTTACCCGGGATAACCCTCCTCCAAAGGTAAACTTCTCTCTTACTGTTTTTCCGGATCTCCTGTGTATGTCGGATTATCTTCTTAACTTAGCCCTTGCTGTCTGGTTCTCAGTGATTCCTCCAGCAGCCAATTGAGGATGGCGAGGTGCTGGCGAGCAAGTGGGTACCAGATCGCGCCAAGGGAGACAAGGTGGAGCCTGATCTGGAGACCTTTGTACCCACTCCATACACCGTCAAACGCTCCTCTGGTAAGGCCTCTTCTTTAAGGGATTGGCCGGATGACGATGACTCGGGCGTTGAGGTCTTGGAGGTACTTGACCCAGTTCCCATTTCTTACACATATCTGGTTATGTTCGAATCTTCAGCTAACCAGGTCGGTCAGGTCCACGAGGTTTCCCCCCTTGCCACGGATGGTCCAGTCCCTACTCCCTCCCAAAAGCGCGCGACTACCTCAGCCGCAGCTTCGGAGGCGCCCCGCCCAAGAAGAGGCAAAAGAAGTCTGGGGTGAAAACCTCGGCCAAGCCAACGGCCAAGAGCACGGCCTAGAGGGCGCCCAAGCCTCGGGCACCTCCAACCTCGGACGAGTAAGTTTTTCTGTGTTCTTGTTTGGGTGTTTCCATTTCTACCTTTGCTTTTGCTTCTTATTGGTTCTTTTTCTCTCTTTGACTTGGTGCTTTTCTGTTTTCCAGAGCTCCTAGGGTCATTCCCCAGAGCGGCTCTAGCATAGCATCTCCAATCCAGAGCAGCCCTTATCCCCCGCGTGACGACGACGTTCACCCACTTAGCCCTATTCAAGAGGGCTCTATGGTTGCGCTTGATCAGAGCCTGCCTCGCCATGAGGAGGGCAACGTTGGCGCGGGGGGTAGTGGGGCAGCTCAGGATATGGCCATGCCAGATCATCCTAGCTCCTCTTGGGCGCCAACACCTAGTATTGAGGTGCTAGTTTCATCGGCACCGCCCCAAACAAGTTCTTCTTCAACCCCATCAGCAGCACCAGCATCAGCATCAGCGACACCATCACCACCTGCATCAGCAGCAGCAGCACCATCACCAGCACCGAAGCAGCAACAACATCCTCAGCAGCAGCAGCAACAACCTCTACTAAGCCTCCAAAGAGGACAACCCCGTCAACTCCCTCCGGATCAACTATGTCGATCAGACATCTTCCAACCAGCTCCTCAAGCTTCATCTGGATCAGCGGCCTCTGATCTTCCACCACGTCCCTTCATCTGGCAAGCTTAAGAAAGCTATCGGGCCAAGCAGGGGCACTCCTTCCGGGTCTCCCGCTGTCAGAACAGAGGGTAGCAGGCAACTGGTTCTACATACCAGCCCTGTCACAGCTCAATCTGCCAAGCGAGAAGCCCACGCCAAAGACTTGGTGGCGAACTACTCTCCCAGCAGCAAAAGTTACAGTCCACTTCTCCTAGAGTATGTGAATAACTGGAACAATGCTGAATTCATCAATCCAAAGGATGATCTCCCGGAGAAATTCAGCCCAGCCGAGTTCAGCGCCTAGATGAATTCCGCCACAAAGGCCATCTCTTTGGCTGGCCATATGATGGAGGTAATCCTATTCCTCTGCTGTGGTACTTTTACATGCATGAGCACTTATAGATATATCCCTAGTCCCCAAGCCTCAGAGGGAGTAACTTGTTACTCGGTCGGATGCTCCTAGAGAACTCAATTTTCCTCCTTATCAATTTCAAATAGTGATACAATTAGAGCCGGGTTAAGTCCCACTTGGCCCGGATCTTGAATACTTCAAATATCCACACACACCTAGAGTCGGGTTAAGTTCCACTTGGCCCGGATCTTGAATACTTCAAATATCCACACACACACCTAGAGCCGGGTTAAGTTCCACTTGGCCTGGATCTTGAATACTTCGAAAATCCACACACCTAGAGCCGGGTTAAGTTCCACTTGGCCCGGATCTTGTAGACTTCGAATATCCACACACCTAGAGCCAGGTTAAGTTCCACTTGGCCTGGATCTTGAAGACTTCGAATATCCACACACCTAGAGCCGGGTTAAGTTCCACTTAGCCCAGATCTTGAATTACTTCGAATATCCACACACTTAGAGCTGGGTTAAGTTCCACTTGGCCCGGATCTTATAGACTTTGAAAATCCACACACCTAGAGCCGGGTTAAGTTACACTTGGCCCGGATCTTGAATACTTCGAATTATTCTCCGTTTCCCTTTGAACTAATCTTGTGTTGCTTTTTCCAGATTACCACTAACCGCTGAACTGCTGAGTTCTAGTGCCTGCTGGATTCTTACAAAGATGTTCGCGCGCACTATGGCAAGCTCCTTGAAGATCACAAGAAGAAAAGTAATTTTCTTTACCCAAGACTTGTCCTTTTCCATCTCTGTTCCTTCGAGTTTTCCATGTTCCGGATTAACTTGTTACTCCACTTATGCAGTGGATGTTGAGGCTGAGAATATCATCATGCGGAAAAATCTTGAGGAAATCTGAGGTATTTTATCTTTCACTTCATCTTTGTGGGCTTCTTTCCTTGACTTGGTAGACATTTATACTTCGGCTCCGCCAGATTAACTTATTACTGTAGTTGCCCTTGAAGACAATGTTCCTATTCCTGATATGATGACACATTTTCTCGAACAAGCAGGCAAGCATCAAGCTGAACTAAAGAAAAAGGATGACGAGATAGCTCGGTTGTGCCTCCAGGACTCGGAGATCACTCGGCTGAATGTCGAAATTCATAGGCTCAAGGACCTCCACAAAACCAAGTTGGGCAAGGCGGACCAGGAGTTTGCCGAGGAAAAAGAGCGTTTGACAATGCAAATTTCCAAGGATAAGGATCTATTGGAGGAAGTCAACGTAAAACTTACGTCGGTAACCTCAGAATATGAGAAACTCTAGGCTAGCGGTGCCAATGTCGATGCCGAGCTTCATCGTCTCCTCTTCCAGATTTCCCAGGAGTTTCTTTCTCTTGTTCAATTCTCTTTTCTCCGGATTAATGCTTTTGCTCACTGCTTCCTCTGCTTTGTTCTTAGGAAAGTTCCCAGAAGGTGATACTCTTGCTGGTGCTGCTGTAACCCGGTCTCACGAGCAGCGTGGTATTCCCACGGGCCCTGGATCCGGGTCAATCCCTTATACGACAGAGGATCTGCTTGTGAGCCTTGCTACTCGCCAGGAGCTGGTAAAGAACTCTGGCGCAGATATCATGCTGGCCGCAATGCGGATGCTGAACTCCCTCTGGCCCGGTGATCCCACTCCAAAGGGAAATGCCGCTCTCATTGCCAAATTAATGGAGTGCAATACGCAGCTGCATCTATGGCGTGAGTCGGCTGCGCGAGCCGGAGCTGATATTGCGTTGCAGTTCATCCTCTCGTGGTACGAAGGAATAGACCTGGGGCTGCTTACCTGCATGCACACCGGATCCAAGTGGACCAAAGATCCAGCATGGGTTGCACGTCACAAAGCCAGTGCTAACAAGCTTATCCAGTATTCCTTCTCCCATGCTTGGAACACAGGGCCGAGCTACCTCGACGTGTATGATGATGAAATTGCTTCCGAGGCTGAAGAAGGTGAAGGGAGTGAGGGCGAGGCCTCCGAACTCGATGACGAAACTGAAGATCCGGAGGATGGAGAGGCCCACCCTAGGATGAGGCCGAGGCTAGCGCCCCGCCCACAAATCCTGAAGTACCTCCTCCTTCGGCCGATGATTCGACTTCTGGCCCTGCTCCTTGAAAACACTTAACCGCATTTTTCAGATCTCCGGTATGCCGGATGAAGTTGTATTTAAGTACTTCGGTGTGGTTTTGCTACAATACATGCTATTTGCTACTAAGTTTTCAATGTCGGATTATCGTGGGCGAAGTCCCCGAGTTTTTTTTTCTTGTTCTCTCAATTTTTGACTCGGCTCGCATCTACCTTGATTTGGTTTTTCGACTTATAAGTCCGAGGTTCAAAAAATTGAATTAACAATACTTGAAACTTAGAGACCAACTCAAAATAATCCGGCAAGAAATGAAATAAAAACAGGGTTAATCCGAATGATAAATGTTGGCGCGCTTAGGCCCTTTCCCTTAGTCGTTTTTCATGTGCTTCACAATTCCAAACTTGTTCTCTTGCTTGCCATGAAGCCAATTCTTGTTGGACAACAGCAAAGTCGAAGAGTTGGTTTTTTGGTGCTCGCACACTACTAATCCGGCTAAGGTACAAGTAATGTAAGCCATCTAACATATAAAGAACATAAAGCAAGAAAGACAATTATTATGGCAGTCCCCGAGTTTCTGCCGGGGTGCCGAAATTTCATTGATAAGCTCGTTGCCGACATACATACCAACATGCGAGTGACTCGGATACATTCACCTGTTTGCTAGGTGTAAAAGGGACGAAGTAGTGCTACATTCCATGGTCGCTTAGATTCTTCCCCGGACCTGTCCGCCTTGTTCTTCTCTTGTGGTTGTGTATCAATAAGATAGTAGGAATCATTGTGCAAAGCTTTGCTTACAATGAAAGGTCCTTCCCATGAAGGGGATAGCTTATGCATGCCAGCAGTGCGCTATATCAACCGGAGTACTAGATCACCTTCCCGGAAAACTCGGGGGTTTACTTTCGGGCTATGATAGTGTCGGAGGTTTTGCTGATATATGGCGGATCTGGACAAGGCCAGTTCTCTCGCTTCTTCCAGCAGATCAACATCATTTTGCCGGGCCTCTCGCACTTCGGCTTCTGTGTATTGGGTGACCCTTGGCAAATCATGTTCTATGTCGGCCGGTAATACGGCTTCTACCCCATATACCAGAAAAAATGGCGTATAGCCCGTTGATCGATTTGGAGTTGTTCTTAGGCTCCATAATACTACTGGTAGTTCTTCTATCCAGCACCCCACTGATCTTTGCAGTGGCTCTATGATCCAGGGTTTTATCCCGGACAGAATTAGTCCGTGATCTTTCCACTTGCCTGTTCGATGTGGGGTGGGCGATTGAGGCGACATCTAGACGGATCTTCTTTTCTCGGCAGAACCTCGCAAATGCAACATCAGCAAAGTTAGTGCCATTGTCGGTTATTATACTATGAGGGTATCCATATCTCAGGATTATATCCTTGAGGAATTTTACTGTTGTTGCCCCATCACATTTCTTGATTGGCTTTACTTCAATCCATTTGGTAAATTTGTCCACCATGACTAGGATATGGGTCATTCCTCCTTTAGCCATCTTAAATGGTCCTACCATATCTAAGCACCACACAACAAATGGCCAAGTAATGGGGATAGTTTTGAGCTCCGACTTTGGTAGGTGGGTTTTGGTGGCATATCTCTGGCAACCATTACACTTCCTCACCAAATCCTCTGCTTGCTCCAAAGCACTTGGCCAATAAAATCCATGCCAGAATGCTTTTGCCACTAATGCCCTTGAGGATGCATGGTGACCACATTCTCCTTGGTGGATATCTCGGAGTATGTCAAGTCCTTCCACCGGGTCAACACACTGCTGCAGCACTGTTGTCACACTTCTTTTGTATAGTTCAGCATTGATAATAGTATATAGGATTTTGCTCTCCTCTAGATCTTCCTTGAGAATGTCTCATCATCCGGCAGGATTCCTTCTTTCAAGAAATCAAATATTGGTTTGTCCCAAGCTGGTATAGCTCGGACAGGAAATGGTTCCTCGTCAACTTCCATCGCATCCACCGACATAACTCCTGCTGGATCTGGCTGAATAGTCCCCGGGTTTGCTGAGGCAGTCCTCGGGTTTGCCGAAGTAGTCCCAGGGTTTACTGAGGTGCCTCCCCAATCAATTTCCATTGGCGTAGATTATGACCCGGAGAGAGCCGGTATATAGATAGACTCAGATTCTGGCGATGGGGTAATAGATGGTTTTCTTAAGTGTTCCAAAGCAACATTTGGCAGGATTGGTTGCCGGGATGAGCCCAACTTGGACAATGTGTCAGCGGCCTCGTTTTCAATCCGAGGTATGTGGTGGAACTCACACCCCTCGTAGAATCCGCTTATCTTTTGCACATGAAATCTGTACAGGGCCATGTTGGCATCCAAAGCGTCCCAGTTGCCAGATACTTGCTGCACCACCAAATCCGAGTCACCAAAGCATTGTATCCGACGTATTCCTACTTCCTTTGCCACTCTGAGGCCATGCACGAGTGCTTCATATTCTGCGACATTATTTGAGGCGCTGAAATGAATCTGGAGAACATACTTTAGTTGATCTTTCTTGGTCGAGGTAAGTACCACTCTGGCGCCCAACCCTTCTTCTAGTTTTGATCCGTCAAAGTGCATTCGCCAGTAATTTGAGTCCGGCAGAGGTGGTTCGTATTGCATCTCGGCCCAGTCCACAAAGAAATCCACCACGGCCTGCGACTTGATCGCATCTCTTCTGTCAAACTATGGTGCGTATGGGGCTAGCTCAATTACCCATTTTGCTATTCGGCCACTGGCATCTTTGTTACTCATAATCTCTGATATGGGTGCCTCACATATCACCTTGATGGGGTGTTCCTCAAAGTAGTATTTGAGTTTCTTGGCCGACATATACACGCCATACGCCATCTTTTGATAGTGAGGGTAATTATGTTTTGAAGCCGACAATACTTCGCTCAAATAATACACTGGCCTTTGCACCGATTTTCCTTCCTCTTCGCGCTCCACCATAATTACTGCACTTACGACTCGGTTGGTCGCGGCTATATAGAGCAACATTGGCTCCTTGGGTAGTGGTGCGGCTAGGATTTGTGCGGTGGATAGCATCTTTTTTAACTCTCGAAATGCACTATCCGCTTCTGGCGTCCATGTGAATTTATCTGCCTTTTTCATTAACTGGTAGAGGGGCAATGCCTTCTCTCCCAGCCGACATACGAACCGACTTAACGATGCCAGGCAACCAGTAAACTTCTGCACATCGTTAAGGCATTTTGGCAGTTCCATTCTTTCTATAGCCCGGATTTTTGTCGGGATTGCTTCGATACCTCGGCTGGACACTAGGAAACCAAGTAACTTTCTTGCAGGTACACCAAAGGTGCCTTTTTCTGGGTTAAGTTTCATCCAGAACCGTCTCAAGTTTGCAAATGTCTGCCGGATGTCATCAAGGAGCGTATTCTTTCCTTAGTTTTTATGACCACATCATCCACATATACTTGCACATTTCGACCTATTTGTTCATGTAAACACTTTTGCATGCATCGCTGGTATGTCGCTCCAGCATTACGTAATCCAAACGGCATAGTGCGATAGCAATAAGCCTCATACGGGGTAATAAACGTAGTCTTTATTTGATCATCCGGGTTCAAGGGTATCTGGTGGAAACCAGAATCTGCATCTATGAATGACAATAACTCACACCCCGCAGTTGAATCTATGACTTGCTCTATCCTTGGCAGTGGGAATGGGTTTTTAGGACACACCTTATTCAGGTTCGTGTAATCAATGCACATGCGCCATACCACAACCACGTTCAGGTCATCTTTTTTCTTTTCCACCAGCATCGGATTAGAGAGCCAATCCGGATAGAGTACCTCCATGATAAATCCGGATGCAAGGAGCCTAGCTATCTCATCTCCAATGACTTTTCTTCTGTCCTCGGCAAAACATCGGAGAGGTTGCTTCACCGGCTTCGCACCGGGTCTCACATTTAAAGAGTGCTCAGCCAACTCCCTCGGTACACCTTGCAGATCTTGTGTGGACCAAGCAAAGATATCCCGATTCTCACGGAGGAAGTTGACAAGCTCACTTTCCTATTTGCTGCTTAACCCGGCACCAATAGTTATGGTGCGCTCTGGGAAATGATCATCAATTGGTACTTTCTTGGTGTCCTTTGTCGCTTGAAACGACACACTCCCATGTGGATTGGTCAGGGCTGGCATATGTTGCTCCGCGGGCTGAGCTAGTGCCGCTACTTCCATGATTCTCCTTTTCTCCTGAGCTATCACGAGTGACTCGGCCAGGTTAGATCCGGTAGAGGCACATTCGATCGAACGCCGGAAGTCCCCTAAGATGGTTACCACTCCCCTAGGTCCGGGAAATTTCATCTTGAGGTAGCTGATGTGAGTACTTGCCATGAACTTGTTCAGCGCGGGCCTGCCGAGTAACGCATGATAAGCGCTCTCCAGATTCACCACTTCGAACTCCAAATTTTCAGTCCAGCAATTATCCCTTGTTCCAAACAGCACATCAACCCGGACCTTACCAACTGACTCACATGAAATACCTAGCACAATGCCATGAAAAGTGGTCCTTGTAGCTTGCAGCATATTCTCTGTTATCCCCAACTTGTGCATGGTATCCTTGTACATGATGTTAATGCTACTGCCATTGTCAATCAACACCTTGGAGAATCTCACATTAAGATTTAGCCCAATGAACGTCGGATCTAGGACCAGAGCATAGGTCCCTGGGCTCGGCATAAGCTTCGGGTGGTCTCTGATACTCCACGTAATTTCTTGATCTGACCAAGGCATGTACCTCACTATCACCAACATTACCGCGTTTACCTCCATATGCCGATGCTGTAAGCTTTTACGGTCATTTTCTTCCGTGGTAAATACGCAATAGCTTTGGTGATGCTCCCTGTATTCATTTCTTCCCTCATTTCCACGGTATCCTTGATCTTGCTGCTGTTGGTTATTCACCTGATGCACTGTATCCCTCCTTTCTTGGTTCTCATACCTCGGTAGTGGTGGAGGCAGCATGAGTTGTTGTTGGTTCCCTCCAGTGAGTAGTGGCTGCCGAGGTGCTTCATTCCGAGGTGTTTCATTCCGAGGTGCCTGAGCATTCCCCGAACTTCCTTGCTCTAACTTTCTCATCCACTCACACTGCCGGGTCGTATGATTTGTCGGGCTATTCAGACTTGGCGTATGAAACTTACAAGGTTGATCCAACATAGACTCGAACGTATACCTCGGTCGATCCTTTCGCTCCTGCCATTGCTTTTTCTGCTATAGGGTCCAAGGCTTTCTCCCTTCACTTTTCTGCTACCAGTTTTGCCCTCCAGTTTTTTGGCACTAGCTGGCGCCGACATTGGACTGATCCCGGTCCACATCTGCCACTTGCTGCGAGTTGTACCGGTAATCCGGACGTTCATCCCGTCTCTTGCCTCGGAAATCACTTCTCCTTTATGACCCGGAGCCATCTCGGTTGTAATACTCCTCGTTTGCCTCACTTGACATTATCCGGGGTTGAGTTGGGTCTCCCAAAGCATATGAATCTGCGATCCGGATTGTCTCAGCCAAAGTGGTTGGCATATCTCGCTGCAACCTTTGCCACAACATACTTCCATATCTACAGCCTTGGGCGAACCACGCAATTGCTTATGATTCAATTACCCCCTCGCATGAGTTTCAGACATTGCACCACCGAGTCAGAAAGTCTCGGTCGGGCTCATTCGGTCTCTGCCGGCATAATGCCAGAGTCCGTGGCCTGTTGGGCCTCTTATAAGTGCTTGAGAAGTTGCTAACAAATAACTCATGAAAATCCAGCCAGCATTTAACACTCCCTGGTGGCAAGTTGTTCAGCCACATTCTTGCTGGCCCCTCTAACATTTGAGGCACATATCTCATTGCCCATCTCAAGTTTCCAGTTGCGATTTTGACTGCTGTTGCATAATCAATAAGCCAATCCTCCGGCCTCGTGCTACCATCGTATGTCTTTGTTCCTCTGGCCAACTGAAAGTTTGGCACTGGTGGTTCCCTCATGATCCGGGGCCCAAAGCATGCCATACCAGGTGGACCCTGTACCTTGATCAGCTCTGACCTATAAATCCCGTCCAGCTTCAGCCTTGCATCATCCGGCTACAAGTTTCTACTTCCTAGTCTTGATCCAGTTATATGATGCTCTAGTCTGGGGTATCCGTCGTTAACCATTGCCGAATAACCATCATTATACCTCACTCGATCCGGACACGCATTTTGTTGTTGCGTTGCTTGACCCGTACTTCTCTCCTGCCGAGGTGCATTTTTCCCTGCTCTCACCGGATCACGATGTTCGGCATTGCCGTTGGCAACGTTCCGTTGACCGGAATTTCCTTGGTCGCGGTTACCTCGGCCAGCCTCACCTCGACTGGTACTGTGGTGATCTTCGTCAACTTGCACTGCTTTGCCTTTTCCATCTCTCACCGGATCGTAGGGGGGCATATGTTTGTCCCTTCTCCCAGAGTTTACTTCCTCTCTCCTGGGATTGTGACCCGGAGATGATGCGGCGGCGCTAGACTTGGTCGGTTTATTTCTAGCTGAAAGTACCACCTGTGATGCTCCTGGTGGCGCCGGGTTTGCCTTGTTCATTTCCTCGCTTTGCTGGCAAGCGACCCTCAGCAAGTGGTTCACCCTTTCCTGCTGCCTCTCCTAGGCCTCTCCGGTTAAACCTTCTAACTCGGATGCAGCCGCATTTGCTGCCCTAAGGTTCTTTGCCGGGGTACTATACCGGTCTAGCCCTCCTGTTACTATTGTGGCTGTCTGACCCGGCCTAGGCCCGTATTCCTTGTCAATCTCAGTGATCAGGTTTCTACCTCGGATTCTTGCTCCATCTAAGCGGTTTTCCTTTGCATATTCCCTCAGAGTAATGTTCAAGGACTGCTGCAACTCCGCTACTTTCTTCGCGCCAGCTAACATTTTCTGCCTAGTTTCCTCTAGCTCAACCTGCGCCTGAGCCGGATCTACCACAGGAGCTATTGGCGTCGCTAGGCTATCTATTGCTTGCTGGAGCACATTCTCTGGCCTTTCTAGTGGAGGAAACCTAGATCTTGCCTGCTTTGGGGTGACTTCTGGCTATGGCGCCAGATCCTTGCTTGTTCCCGCATCTGGTGCGACCATCATGACCTCAACACTGCTAGCGGGGCGAGTGATGCGCACTGCGCGAGTTGCGCTGAGAGGTGGTTCGCCTTCCTCGACGATGTGCCGCGGGTGAACGCAGGACTCGTCCATGCCAACGTAGATCTTGTGCGCGCCAAGCTTGATGAAGACGCCATTGCGCGGAGGGGGACGCCTGCCGAAGCTTCCTGCGTTGTCGCTGACGTAGTACAGCGCTCCGAAGCGCTGAACCAGGCCGGAGACGACACGCTCGCCGGTGTTGGAGATGCTTCCCGTCTGGATTTTCACCCCTGCTAGCACATCTTTCCCCACGGTGGGCGCCAACTATCGTGGTGGTGGCACGACAGATGCCATGGATAGGCTAAAGATGGGGCCAATGAGTGCTAGGGGAATCCAAGGAGGGAAAACGTGGTGATTCCACACGCAGAAGTTCTTGTATTTGCTCTATCAATGGTGCTACAAGTGCTCTTCAAGCTCTTGGTGAGAAGGAGACTATGTCTCTTACTCCCCACTTCCTAGCTCCAGAGTTCTACCTTAGACAGAGAAAATGACCGATCCCCCTCTATGGAGGCCTAGGTGCTCCTTATATAGGGGAGTCTGGGTTACATTGTTAGGGCACATGTGGCAGCATATTCCCCAAATATGCTCCTCGACTAAAGCTAGATGCTTCTTTATTCTCTTTAACAGCTCGTCTGAACTTTGAACGCAACTCGTTGCGTAATCGTTGCCTTTAAGCGTCACCAGACACGGGCTACGTCAGCCGACACAGCCCGCGTCACCTTGGTCGCCCCTACCCTGCTGGTCCTTCCCTCTACTTTGCTTCGCTCACGATACAGCTAGCCAAAGCCACCTTTTGACCAGCGGGAGATTCCTTCCTTCTCTTGGAAGCCAAGTGTTAGTCCGGATTAGCACATAGCTAACCCGGCTACGAGGGTACCTGCATAATAGACAAACATACGTTGCCGGCATATATTTTATGCCGGCCGGGTTAATGTTAGGGAAATGCTCCACGGACCGGGTTACTCCATAGGTCGGCCTGCCTTGAGGTGACCTGGCCATCACTTTCTTTGACCGTGTCGTACCTCGGCTAACTCGGCCTTTATACCCGGCGTAACCCTACTCGGGGTATCCCCCAACAACATAGCATATATGGGAATTGATTGCGCAATTGCTTGATCATAATATCCTATCCTGATTTCACTACAGAAATACCCCCGTAAGTGGCACTGTTTTGGGGGGACATAAGCAAAAGGTACCTCAAAAAATTTCCGCTTGGACATCATCGCTCGATCGTCCAAATGTGGAGGATGGGCAGACAGTTTGGAGGTTTTCTAAATTTTAGACCACGCGATAGATCATCCACTAAAGATGTTTTTTGGCCAGCGATGATATATATTTGTCATAGACTATGGGATACACCATCCACTAGATATGTTATAACTAAATATGTTACCATAACGTCACACGGTTCAAGGCAAATATGAGTCTATAGCCTAATAAATAAACAGTTTTATGACACTAACTCTATAATACTATGCACCGTGAAGATAGTAACATAGACTAGTGTCATACACATGACACTAGTTGATGTTACTCTCCACTATGACTAGTCATGCTAGTGGAACTACATATTTCTTCTAGGCTTCTACCTGTACTTCAACATTTAAAGAGAAGCTCTTAATATTTTGTTTTGGTTTGCTTTTTTTAAGATAAAATACACTCGGTCCTAATTCTTTCTCCCAAAATGTCATATGTCCCAATTCTTTGATAATGCATATCATGGTAAAAAAATTGTAAGCGGTTCATCTGGAGTACGTTTGGTAGATAGCTGCAAATTTTCATCTCGTCCTGCGTATGCCCTAGCTGTCATGTCCCCGCGAAAATGGCCTCTGAGCCATCTTTAGTAGTTCATTTGGTTACCTGTCCAGCCAAGTTTTGGCCCGAGAGAGATATGTGTGCCGGCTGTTTGGTTGCATGCTTTTTAGCCTAGAACAAGAAATCGTTGTTTGGTTGTCTTCAAAACAGCGACTAAGGTAACCTCTTCTCACGAGTGGTGAGGTTACCATGCACATGACAATACATAAGCACATCACAATGAAGTTTTGATAGTGGCTAATAACTTAACACCGGGATCCATAATAGCTGATGCATCACTAGCTTCACAAAAAAAAACAGCTCGTGATGCAACAGAAGTTCATCATCGGAGGGGTTAGTATATATCACGCCCCTCAATATTACAAATTGTGGATCAGTTTTCATAAACTCATATCTAATGGAGGGACATGAGTCCACCTCCCAAAATATACATGACTGCATCAAAAGATCATGAGCAAGATCAACATCAACATAGCAGCAGCCCTAATCGAAGTGGCTACGAAGCCAAATCGTAAGCCATGACCTCCTCTCAGTTGGACCCATGTTACCATAGGCATCACCTTGTTCTTTGTTGCCGGCAAGGAAATCTATGGCCTGGTACAACAATTTAGGGTCAGACATCTGCCTATGATCCACAAACTTGGGGGTGAAGATGGTCTTCATCTGAGCATAGTTCGCTATGGGCATCTACATCAACTCAAGAAGCTTCGTGCGGGCCTAAAATTCATAAGACAATATGTTAGTGCACATCAATTTATGAATCACCAGGAACTGGAAACGTCAGACAATGGCATGGCATCTTATCACGAGGAGCTTCTTGAAGACATCTTTATCGTCAACAATGAAGGCCGTGTTGTTCGGACACCATCTCACACCCTCTTTCTGTATGAGCTTGAGTATCATGTTCCAATTAATTCTCCACTTCCTCATGTGGTTATAGAGCCGCATAGTGGTCACCGTGGTCCCTGTGAACTTAAGAACATCATTGAAAATCTTATGCATATGTCTCTCTCTGAACCCGTTGCCACAGTCTGTCCCATTCCGAATGATCTCAGCCATCCCATTGAGAACAAACTCTGACATAGATGGTTCCCAAACCATTGGAGGTTTAGGGGCACATCACTTACAATCTTCTACATATGACTCTCTCTTAACCCATTGTCGCAGTCTGCCCCGTTCAAAATGAGCTTAACCATCCTATTGAGAACAAACTCTGACGTAGATGGTTCCCAACCCATTGGAGGTTTAGGGGCACACTTAACTGTCATCCTGGTGGGATGCATCCAGCTCATGTCAAAGCTTTACACTGATAGATCAGCCAAGTCGAGGGAGGTACTGGTAGTGTCGTTCTACATTCGGTTAAGCATGGTCCGTAGAAAACATAATGGAAAGCAGTTATCGCAACGAACGTTGCTAATCATGATACAATGGCTATCGTGGATTACCAATGAACACATTGTACGGCTATGATAGAAAAGGGTGAAAGTATGTCTCACAGCAACATGAGTGGCCTTCAACATAGAGGTTGGGGAAGTAGGGGAACCCGACATCACATCCGTGGTCATGCTCGAGGGCGACCGACAAGACCATCGTTTTTGTGCTCGAAGGAGATGGCGGGACAACCTGTAAACAACCATGAGTTACATGACCTATGAATGCAGATCCATGCATCTTGCTACATCATTGATATATGCAAGATCGAGGGTTCGAGATACTTACAGCTAGCAAAACTACATCTATCACACATGTCGGGGAGGAGGGGGATTCCAGCATGCCAAGGTCGGCTTTCGTCACCGCCGTCGAGGTCCAAGCTCCCACCATGGCCATGGAAATCAGAGGAGAGAGGAATGGGAAAATGGGGGATTTGATTTCAGCGGTGGAAGAGATGAAGCTAAATAGGGACACAATTTTTGGCCGGTGGTGAGCGAAATTCCGGCGGGAAAAATTTCATCACCACCCGCTGTAATTTTGTTGGAGCGCGCGAGCTCAAGCGCCCTCCCACCATCTCCGATGGATGCAGCTGCGGGAACGCCACATTCCCCATTTTGACCACAACAAGGGTGGCTCGCTGAAAACAGCCGAACCGACAGTTCCTAACGGGCCTAGCCCGGGGGTGGTTTAATCATCGTGCGGGCAAGCATCCAATCAGGCCCAAATCTTCTACACGAGGCATGTCTGACCCTCGACCACCCTACCAAATGCGCCCCTAATGTCCTAACTTGGTCACCCACTTTAACATGCACGCATTGCGTTTTAACCCTGAAATGTCAACAGTGGGGCCTAGGAGACGCACCGGTTAGAATTGCATATTTGCAAAAAGGCCCCTCAATCTTATGCCTTCAAAATTGAAGGCCCACAAAGTTGAGCTCCATGTCGTCGTGGCCTCGTCTCTCCTGTAGCGAGGGGCGGTCATAAGGAGCCAGGACGCTACGTTGGTTACCCGTCCACAGACCACCATGGAGGAAGTTGTAAAACACCTTATAGACGGTGAACTTATCCTGCAAGAATGCAACTAGGCGCTCTTTGGCGACACCATCCCAATGAGTTGGACGTGCGGAGAGAAACATTATCTCTATTTCGAAGGAATAAGACATGGTTTTTTTCTCTCACAAATATGCACTTTTGACCGGTGCGCCTACTAGATCCACTATCGACCAGACCGCCAAATGGGACCTCATATGAACTACTTACAAAAAAAAAAAAAACTGCGATGCGCATTTGCAAAGAATTGGGACTCAAATGACACGAAGGCAATTCTAGTACTTCCCTAATAGTGGAGGAGGTGTGGGTGTATGCTTTTGAGTGTTATTTTCCAAAATATTTGTTGATGGAAGTACATATGTATTAGTGTCATGAATGTCAAAATTGGGTGCGGAGAATACCTCACTCAAGAAAAAAGTATGAACTGGCAAATTCCAGCTTCAATAATTATGAACACATCGAAGTGGTGATCAGCATAGCGTACCACTCAATGGCTGCGCATGAGCCAAAGCATTATTGGAGATCCAGGCATACCATAGTGTCGGATGAAGCCAAGGTCCAATACTTCTGTGGATCTAGAAGCATGATGATGCGGGTGTGGAGATGGGGAAAAGACCAATGCTGGCGATCATCCAACTAATGTCATGGCATTCATCCTACCATACGTATGGATGAACACCAGCGGCTTGTGGTACTAGTGTACTGCAAAGGTTGCCTAATCACAAATATCTCAAGATATATGGAAGGTATGCAACTAAACTACTCCCTCCTTTTCAAAATATAAGATTGTTTTAGCTTTGTGAATGAAATGTATCTAGAGCCCTTGTAGTACGTAGATTCATCTAGGTTTGGAGTAAACCTACACACTAAAAGGGGTCTAGATACACTCATTTCATAAAGCTAAAACATCTTATATTCTGAAATGGAGGGAGTAGATAAAAACTGCACTGGACAAGGTTGTTAGACACCACAAAGAAAACAAAGCACAGTACTGACTCGGAGCAGAACCAATTTACACCACCCCCACCCAGCTAGGTACTAGTGCTCATGCCTTGCCGGCTGACAGCATACCACCTCCATACTGAAGCTTTCCAAAAAAAATCTCTGTACATGGACGCAGGAACAGACCATACGGTTCATAACTTGCATCTTATCACTTATAGCTCAGCAGCACCGAGTTGATCACATGCATCATT
This sequence comes from Avena eriantha, assembly GCA_910589775.1. Lineage (NCBI taxonomy): Eukaryota > Viridiplantae > Streptophyta > Magnoliopsida > Poales > Poaceae > Avena > Avena eriantha. Next base: position 138,780,359 of record OU342744.1, on the reverse strand, counting down.
AGGCGGATGTCATTCACTTCCCGCGGGCTGGTTCTCGGTAGCGACTGCTGGTGGGCCAGCACGCCGTAGACCTGCTCGAATATTGGCCTCACGTGCACAGCGATCATCTGATCGGTCGGTTGGATCGCCAAGGCAACTGCTCTCATCCACTGAAGCTTTAGGGATGTGTCGTTGGCTACGTCACATGCCAGTTGCTGGAAAAGGGCTAGAAGCACCCCTTGGTTTAGAGGGACCGGGTTCAGTGTACACAATCCTTGCAAATCGACCTGGCAAGAGTATTAGAGTATCAGGTATCCACAGCCAATGTGTATTTTGCATATGATAATTAGAAGGTTAGATGGCCTGATAGAAGTGTCTCAGGCTCAGTGTAACAGGAGCATGGGTGCATGAGATGACTAACTATAAGGTGTAAGATTTTATGTTTATAGGCATTCAACAGGAAGATGGAGAATAGCCCAACAACTGTACTTAATTTTTTTAATGTGATCAGTACCTGAGAGCACAACCAAGACACCATCGAGACGTCGCTTCTTTGAAGTGCCATTGTAAACGCCTCATCAAATTTCCGCCCAGATATTAGTCTGCTTAGTTCCTTCATCGGGTCCAGTGGAACATCAACCTAAACAGCAATTATAACCAGTAAACCATATGATTGATGTTCCCATTATTCCCAAAACACATAAAACATTAAGAAACAGAACGCCCAAGATGAAAACAAACTGATATAGTGCACAAATGGGTAGAACATAGAGGATGATTTTTTTTAGTATTCAGTACCTCAGGGAGATTAGGTACTGGACCATTAGAAGGCTGCAAAACACTAGTATTATGTGATATTGGGTTCCCAGATGCAACTAGTGTCAAAAGCTTGCGCTGGCCATCAAGTAGCTCTGATGTAAGACTCTGGGTAATCGATGATGCTGAAGTGATTGTGTCCTGAAATAATTCAAATGGGAATGACACCATTAGCATTACTTAGCATATGGTAAAAATTTGTATAGTATGATTCATATTTTGCTGCCCATGGCACTGCATCCAGTAAGAGTGCAAAAGGCTTGCAAGCATACCCTTAGAGCTTGTGTCAATGGAGAATGTGCTGTTGCGACCTGCTGCTGGATAGCAGCACCATGCTCGGTCATACCCTTCTGGAATGCACCATCCACTTGCTCGAACATTGTTTTACACGATTGTTCAAACGCCGGGATAATTGATGACTCGAAGCTTGACCGTAAAGCATCCTGCAGGGAACATATCAAAAGCAAAAAATTGAGCATACATATTTTAGCCACATCATGACTATGCATAGTATATAACCCATTCCAGATATGTAGTGTTTATGCACAAGTGTATACATTGGGGTTGGGGTGTTTGGTTGCTAAATAGCAAATTACAAGGTGAGGTGCTTGGCTGACAAAATCTGCAAGGTGCAGTATTTTGAGTGAATGGATGTTTGTTCAGGAGGGATGCCCATGCTACATGGCACCATGCAACCAATCTGGTCACAAAAAACATTATCTTATCCATCGCCTACACATATGATATGCCAAATAGAACACCTAAAAGAAACTCCAACGAACACAATCCCATGTAATTATGGTTCATTCAGGCAACCATTACAATCCTAATAAATATATAACGCACGAGAAATATAACTGGAAGACAAATTAAGTCAGGACAAACAGATCATGATTACCATGTTCAATTTGGAATTGGCAGCTTCACTATGAATGATCTACAAAGATTATATATATATGCCGAAGATACATACCTGAAGTGCCTGCTTGGCGGATGTATGGATTTGTGTTTGGATCTGCTTGGTAACTGTAGCTTCAAGTTTCGCACTTACAGACTTATCCAGTTGATTCACAACCTTTTCACCAAGAACTTTCTGAAAGGGCGAGGTCAATGAGAGATATGGTAAAATTGAGAACATAAGGAACAGCAAGAAATAGCCACTACCTGAAGTGAATCAGAAACAGCAGAAGACAAGGACTTCTCAATGATAGGTGTTATTGTCCGCGCACAAGTGGTTCCCAATGAAGATATTTCTTTCTTCAAAGATTTCTCCAGCATAGAAGGAATATCCTTGTTTATAGAAGTTGTTATTAGAGTAGCAATCTGCTGTGTTCGCTCTTTCTCAGCCTTTTCATGCCTTGCGTTTTCCTCCTGGAAACGAGCCCACATGGCATCAACGTTAGCCTTTATGGACTTTTCCAAGTTACGCCCTAGTGATGTCTCGATCCTTTTGCCCTCCTTTGCAATAGGAGCAGACACAATTGTGTTCATCTGCTTTCGCATGTCAGTATGCATGGCCATAAGCTGCAATATGAACAGGAATTGCTTATATCAAATGCCTTGCATCACAATTAATGGTTTTAATCAAGCTTTTTGCAAGAAAAATTATGCCACCCTTCTATGGCACCAAGTAAAATTTGATGTCATATTATGGCACAACATAAACCCAATAACAATTTAGAAATAATAGAAAACTTAGGGAGATATTAATATGCAATCAATTACAGCTTAATATTGGTTAAAAAATATTAGAGCTTAATATGATGCACAGTGGCTCACTTGGGAAATATAGTATTTTTATAACACAACCAGGATGCTCCACAACATTTAGTGTATGCTGCTGTATTCAAGCAACATACAATCACATTTTCAAAAGGTGTTCCGACAAGCAGTTAAAGAGTACTGGTCCTCAAAAGTTGATCACATGATGATTTATTTCCCACTCAAAGTTTAATGTTATGAAATGCACAACCACAGGTTAAAAACAATATCTCCAGCTTCTGAATTCACCTGAAGTGGATATACTTATTTCAGAGCACACATTTAGTTTACAGGGAGAAGCTGTCATATCATACGGGGAGAAGCTGTTATATTATATACAGGGAGAAGCGCATGCAGTTTACGTGACGGTGAGACTGACAGTCCATCATAGGAAAAGGGAACCTGACACCTAAGCTACAGAAATTTTAATTACTTCAACCATAAGTGCAACATTTGACGTACTGATAAATTAAGTGTAAATTTTGATCAGCCACAACTCAATTTATCTAAAAAAAATATTTTTAAATTAGTCTGCAGTCTTAACAAATTTTCTAGCACCTACTTTTATGTAAATCAATTAAAAGGCTACAAGCATCGATAATGATAGACAAGTTGCACGCTAAGCAAAGAAATTATTAGTGTAATAACCTGTTGCAGTGTTTCTTGAATGGCAGCTACTCGCGGGACAGAATCAATAGCAGGGTTTGAATTGCTTGGAGAGGAGTCAATAGAGTTGAAAGTGCTTGTAATAGGAGACAACTGCCCAGAGACCTGAGGATGCATCACTTTCTCCTCTCTGGTAGCTGTGGGTAAATGCAAGTTCCTTGAACCAGAGCCGTTAGTTTTCTCAGGAGTTCCAGTTGTTCTCCTTCGAACATTTTCACCCCCAACACCAGAATGTTGTTCCAGAAGCATGGGATCTGAACTCTGTGAGTCTTCCACACTGTACTTGTCAGTTGTTACCAAGTGTTCACTGATTGTCTCCACAGTTTGCTCCGAAGACTTGTTGAGTTCATCCACTTTCTCATGAACAATTTGGGTTTCCTTAACAGCCTCAAATCCAACATTTTGATCTATTTTTTTCTCAACTACATGTTTTGACTCCACTTCTACATTATGTGGTCTGCCACTAGCAGTTGTTTCAGCAGATGGAAGTACACCTGAAATGATTTCAGATGGGGTAATCAAGTGTGTGGCATTCACTCCGACCTTAAATGTGGGGTGAGCATCTGAAACTGTAGCATCACCTTGGCCTCTTGGCTCTTCCTTCCCAAAGCTAACTTTCCTACCAAATGCTCCTTGCCCACTTGTACCATCAGAATTTGGCATTCTCTTACTCGAATAATCAAAAGATGACTGATCACCCTCATGATCACCAAGAGATGAACCTTTTGAAAGATCTCTTCTCAAGACAGCTTCTGCATAAGATCCAACATTATCCATATTTGATGTAGGAGTCGAGGATGGAGCATGGGCAGTAGTATCAGCTTCTGCGGATACAAATAGTGGAGATGAAAGATCACTACCAATCTCAAGAGTATATAATTAACTGAACGAATAGTATGTGAAGTTACTATGGCATTACCTGTACCCTGATGATCACTCGATGGTTTTGTTCCCGGGGATGATTCCACCAACGCCACTTCTGGAGGTCTCTCAGATGCATGAGAAATAGCCGGATCCCTGCCAAGACCAGTATTATCAGCTGTAGGAGGCAAACAGAGTGATAACTCCAATCCGTACTGCTGGATAGCCATTGTCTGGACACAGTAGACTTGCACTACTTGTTCACCATCAGGTTGGCTTTCGTGTGTTCCCGTCAGACTTAAAATAGGCATTGCAACTGTGAAATCTGCTATATAGTCCAACCGAGTAGAAGCGGGATCTGGACCATACTCAACATGGACAGCATATATAGCATTCTTTTTGGCATTTGCAAGCAAAATAAGGCTAGCTTGTGGCAACACTGCTACTTGGTTGAAAAATGCTTCTTCAAACTTGTGTTCCATAGAACTCACAAGTTCCAGAGTCTGGGTGCATCTCCAAGTCTCTGTGTCACTTGGCAACAACCAACCTTCCTTATCAGAGGAAGCCCAAATTTTTACTTCTCGGTTCAGAGGGCCCTGTGATATTACCAAAAGTTAGCATGTACTAATCACATTGAAGATATATGCTAACTGATGAAGAGGCATACACAAGCTTATTTTCCAAGTTTGCAATCATGGAAATTACATACAATGTTTGTCTAACAAAATATTGATAACAGGAAAAACTAATGCACGCTGAGAGAAACCATCATTCCATTTACAATTCGATCACGGATTATCTTAATAGTAATTAGAAAACAAAGATACTTTCAGCACTATAAAAATCCAGTTTCCTCAGGCACTGCCATGATATTTAAACATGGTGAGACTCCAATCCTAGATGAGCTAGACAACTGTGTTATGGATACTCATTTTAGCAGAATAACACGCCTGCTGAAGGTGATTAAGGATGACAGCAAATATAGTTAAAACAATGTGAAAATGTAGAAGAATGCATACCGCTGTAACGAGATTTATATGATTTGGTTGTTCCGGTGCTGTAAGGAAAGAAACCGAGTATACAGCTTTACCATCATGCGGTTTAATCACAGACAGAGGAACTGCCCTGCGATCATCCCAGATTTTTACCTGTCAAAAATAAACAGTATACATTATAAACTGCATCTACAAATTCAGAGTATGTTTCTGTTGATCACATGGGTGCCCACAAGAGAACAAGTAAGTTGTCCCCTGATAGCTCATTCTCGAGGAAGAAACAATATTATCAGGGACAGCAGTTTTCTCCATGTCCAGCAGGATAACAAAAGTAACTTAACTAAGCTGAGAACTCCTAGCATGCATTAGTTGCATACAGCTTGCAGTGGAGTGTGACAGGCTGACAGCATATTCAGACATTTTGGACATATGAAAGAGGAAAATGAAATAGAATCTGAATTTGACAGTGCAATAGTACATAATTTGAGCAGAATGCTCAGGATCATTTGTTTTGTAAATCATTTCTATCATGTGTCATTGTCTATCATGAAGTATAGGTTTCTTAACCAAGAACAAGATATATTGTACAAACCGTGCCATCTTTCGATGCTGAAGCCAGACGGGTAGTCATCCATTGAGATAAGGACAGATCCGTGACATCCCCCTCATGTTTACCAACCAAGTGAACACCATCAATCAGCTTGTCAAGTGTGCATTTAAGAGGCTCTTCACAACTGAAGTCTCTTCCTCTTCCCACTTTAGTTGTATCTATTCTTAAGACACAGTTCCCAATTCCAACGAACAGAATTTCCTACAAGAACAGTGTGCGAGTTTTTAACAGAAACCCAGTCAAGACACTGAAAGTGACAGGCGATGAGGCTCTTACTTGCTTGTGGGAGTGCCAACATATTCTTGGATGGTAAGTTTCTGCATCCCCTACAATCTGGATGGCGATTTCAATCTTTTCTGTGATTTGCGGTTTATTTTCTTCATCCGGTCCCTCATCAATCTTCCAGACATATATACGCCCATCCACACTTGCACTGTAGACAAACAAAACAAAATATCAATTGTGCGTGTGAGGGAGAGAGAGAGGGGCTAGTAAGAAAACGAAAGTTATGTTATGCAGAAACTGGAGGCCACTACACCCTACAGCCAGGTGAGCATGATCCAGCTAAAATGTCGGCACAGCCACACAGGTACCCAACAGGGCTACCCTAAAAGGCTAGAACTACAGAAAAGGGTATCCAAGAGATCCTATATGTCAGTAAAAGTACCTTGCTAAACGATGGACGTCTTCTGCAAAGAAAGCCATGTCCGTCACCCTCTGCAGCAAACAAAATGAGGAAGCTAAACATAACAAAGAAATGCACCTTCATGCTAACTAAAATCAATCTCGTGAAACGAGGAAAATATGGAACTAACAAAATATCAGATATGTTCAGATTCAGATTCTATAAGTATGACAAATGCACCCCATCAGTACGAGAAGGAAGAATTAATTCCAGTGGACTATAAAAATCAGTAGTTACTAATAATCTCCGACCTGGTTTATCTAGCAACTATATTCTCCATTCACTTTGGATTTCTTCTGTATGTGGAGACCATTTTATTTCATTTGACAAATGACAATATAACCTTCAATTCATACATCAACCATATATGGTTAATATTTAATAGGCAACGCCCTTGGCCTGGAATATACCAGACTGTCATCATATATAATATAAGAGTCCATATTTGCTAACCTGATGAGAAGTGTGCAACCCTAGATCCAGTGTTCGTTTGTGCTTTAAGATTCACATATTTTGCGACTGTACACTATGCAACACTATACCTTTTCTGATGAACTAATTCGTATCTAGTTTGTGCTAATCCATTTCCATACATGCCATCATCGCAAATGAATTCATGGTTAAGTGGTAGTCAACACCATCGTGGCACACGGGTTAATCGCTCGTACTAATTTATGCTCGGGGAGAGTTCATGCATAAGGCAACAAATCTGCAGTTCACTTTAGCTACGCAAACGGCACTGGCTCCAACAAATACTTCAGCAGCGCTAGACTAAGCAACATAAAATTTCCTCGGCACATCAGTCCACAGTAGCAGACATACCTGTGTGTGCCCACGGAGGAGCGCGCGGAGTGCGGTGTTGATATTGAGCACGCGTATGTTGCCAAGCTTGAGGCCGTAGACGATGTACGTCCGGTTGACTGCGATCTGCCGTCCCAGCACCAGCCCCGGGTCCGATGTGTACTTGGTGATCGGCGTCACCTCCAGCTGCGGCGGCTGAGCCTCCCCGGGCAGCCGCGAATCAACATCATGCACGGCCCTGTCCCCGGGCCCCAGTAGCCTCCCCCGGGGCATCTTGCTGCTCGCCATCCTCGCCGGCGGCGCAGACGGCATCCCTGAAAGCTGCGCCACCGGGACCCCAGAGAAGTCTGATGACGACGTTGGCATGGAGGCCACGGACTCGAGGTGGGCGGGCGCTGTGTTGCCCAGAAGCTGCATGAGACGGGCGCCCGGATTGGGGCCGGGGTTGGGGATAGGGTTTGGGGTGGGGTTAGGGTTCGCGTAGGCGGTGGCCGTGGCGGTGGCGGTGGCGGGGAAGTGGACGGCGCGGGGGTCGGGCGGGTAGTTGAGGTACTGGCTGAGGTGGAAGGGCGGGGTCGCGGGCGGGTAGGAGTAGGGGCCTGGCAGCCCCGAGACCATCGGAGCGCCGGGAGGGGCGCCCGGAAAGATGCCGGTGGGGCTCGGGACGGTTGTGAGGTGGTTAGGGTTTGCGGGGGGGTTGAACAGCCTGCTGAGCTCGAATGGGGCGCTAGGAGTGGGATTAGGGTTTCCCGACGGCGACGCCATGGGCACCCGCTCGAAGGCGAGGTGGATCTAGAGTAGACGAGGGAGAGACGGAGGAGGAAGACGAATGCGTAGAGGAAGGCTTAGTGGTTTTGCGGTTTATTTAGGATTATTGTGGAAGAATGGTGAATTATTATTGTCCTTGAGAGAACGTATGAGTTCAAAAAGTATATAGGGTTTTCTTCAAAAAATGGTGAATCGACATAGAGGAGGCTTTGTTTTAGTTCAGCTCAAAGTTTTTTATTTTTGAGAAAAAGAGCACTCATCTATTAATAGTCATAGAATATCAGAAGCAATTAAAATTACATATAAGTTCTTGACCAAGATAACTATAAGCACCGGAGCGAGCCGAAGGCAAGTCGGCGGAAAGCGGACAAGATTGTGGTAGTGTAACTTTCTGTAGTAGACGGACATGAAATCGTCGTGCTAAATTTTCAAAGGACAAACGCACCAGAATAATAGTCATTGTCAATAATGAAAAATCATAAATGGGCAGAGCCAAACCTCAAACCAGGCTTTTGTCTCGTTTTATAAATAAAGCAATCATTCACACAGAGTTACAACTTACAAGGTTCAACAAACATACAAAGTTTGCTAGGGCCACAACACAACACGACCCAAATGGAAATAGTATAAAGACTCGCTCCCCATGCGAGACAACACCGAAAACCTCCGAGCTAGGCTAGACTAGGAGTGGAGACGTCATGCCGCCTCCAGAAGAAGCCGAGGAATCTCGTCTAGTCATGCCTTATCCCACTGTCTACAGAGCGGGTACCAGAGTTACAAACATGTCAAGCATTTGAATACCGAGTCAGAAGCACATCGAGGTAGGATCTTCTCAATAACCATCTTATTGCGAATGGTCCAAAGTGGCTAGGACAACGTGGCAAACACTAGCCAGAATTTTCGAAAGTGGCTAGGACATCTTATTGCTAAATTTTCAAAGGACAAACGCACCAGAATAATAGTCATTGTCAATAATGAAAAATCATAAATGGGAAGAGCCAAACCTCGAACGAGGCTTTTGTCTCGCTTTATAAATAAAGCAACCATCCACACAGAGTTACAACTTACAATGTTCAACAAACATACAAAGTTTGCTGGGGCCACAACACAACACGACCCAAACGGAAATAGCATAAAGACTCGCTCGCCATGCGAGACAACACCGAAAACCTCCGAGCTAGGCTAGACTAGGAGTGGAGACGTCGTGCTGCCTCTAGAAGAAGCCGAAGAATCTCGTCCAGTCGTGCCTTATCCCACTGTCAACAGAGCGGGTGAAAGGGCATGTATGCTCCCATGTGTAGTTTTGGTAATTAATGATAATCTCTATGGACTAATGTAGAAATTGAGATCACTTGTAGGTTTGTCTATTGGCATCGCTTGGACCATGTGTTGGTTTCAAGGATGAAAAAGAAGAAGCTTTGTCCTATGGCTTTGTGCCTATTGAAATCAAGTAGAAGAAGAAGATCAAGTATGTCTTGAAGAAGAAGAAGAAGAAGATGGAGTTCCTCATGGCTTTCTTCAAGATATCATCATCAAGAATTGATGTGCAAGATCACGGTACGCCATCTCTAGAAGATCTCATGTTTGGAGCTTGCCATCCTCAGCAATCATGGATTGATTAAGACAAGTTCGAAGAAGAGGCTTCTCCATGGAGTATGGGGAGCATTCCTCAAGACTTCATCAAGCAAGTGCAAGCAAGTGCAATCAAGAAAGGTGTTCCATCTTGAAGGTGACAAGATTGTCTACATCAAGCTCAAGTGGGATGCTCAAGGCAAAGGTATGATCTTGATAGTGTTTCTATTTTACCAGTCTCTTGTAGTGTTGGGAGACCGGGTTTATGATAGATATTCGTATTATCAAGAGGGGCTCTGGAGTGGATGACTCGTTCGTATCTTTAGGAGAGAGCTCAAACCTTTGCATACATAGCATCATCTTTCTTGGTTTGTTGTTTGGTTCTTGTCCATGTGGGGATTTAGAGCTTGTGGTTATCACCATAACAAGCTCTAGTTCATCAAAAACGGATTTCCATTGAATATCTTATTGTGTTTATGATCTTGCGGGTTTTTTCCGGCTCCACACCTTCGGAGGTATCTCACATATATATTCATGGTATTTTCTCCCTGGGTGATACCCAATATTTCGAATTTTTGTTGGATTCTACACGTCGTTATTTTTCCAGCAAAATTGGTTTCATCTTGTTTGGAGTTCGGATGCAAAAGTTGTGGCAGTTTTGGTTCTGGAGTTTTTGCCTGGCTGGTAGTTCCGGTGGGCCACCGGTAGTACCGCTAGGGAAGTTTGCCGCTGGTAGTACCGATGTTAATTCTGGCCCAACTTCTGGTAAACCTGATTTGGTTCAGTACTCTCTCTACCTGGTTTGCGCTATTTGACGGTACTTCAGTCGGAATCTTGGGCGGTAGTACCGGCCCAGGCGGTAGTACCGGTGACCCACCGGTAGTACCGGCCAACCTCGTTTTTGTGTTTGTTTGCACCTTGTTTTTGGACCATTGGCTGAGTGCCACTGGTAGTACCAGCCACCCACCGGTACTACCGGCCATGCGAGAAACTATGTGTAACGGGCAGATCGGGGAGCCCTTTAAAAGGAGCTCCCCTTTCCCCTTCGGGTGAAAACTTGCTCTTTATTGGTTTTTGGCTTTCTCTCTCCTCCATTGTTGACCTTGAAGATCTTGCCCTCTCCCCTTCCCCCTCCTATGATTCTTGCATCTTTTTGAGGGATTTGAGAGAGGAGATCTAGATCTACAAGCCCCACCAAACCAAATCTTTTCTTTGTGAAGGAATCCTTGGGATCTAGATCTTGGAGAGTTTTGTGTTCTCATATTGTGTTATTCCTCCCTCATTCCCCCAATAGCTTTTGTAGCTTTGGTGGAATTCGAGAGTGAAAGACTTGTCTCTTGCATTTGGTGCATAGGTTTGAGTTCTCCTCGGAAATTCGGCGAGTTCAAGCCCTTGGGCTTGTTTCTCTTGGGTTCTTGGAACCCTAGACGGTTGTGTGGTTGGATTGTTGACCTTTGGTGGTCTTGGCCTTTTGTGGCCTTGTTGCCTTTTGTGGTTTTGTAACCTTTGTGGCATTGTTGTTGGGAGCCTCCAATTGAGTTGTGGAGATTGCCCCAAACTTGTACGGGTTCGGTGACCGCCCTCAAGTGTCCCATAGTGGAACATGAGTAGGCCTTTGTGGCGAGCTCACGGGAGAATATGGTGAGCCTTTTGTGGCGTCGGTAGGTTGCGTGCCTTCGCATCTTGGGGTGAGGCCTTGTGTGACGTTGGGTGAGCATCGAGCCACCACACCTCGAGGTGAGCCACTTATGGCGTTCGAAGTACATTGCGCCCCCGCACCTCTCCAACTGAGACGTGGCTTCTTTGGAAGTGAACTTCGGGAAACATAGCATCGTCTCCGCGTCCATCGATTATCTCTCAACCGAGCCCTTTACTTATGCAATTTACATTGTGATAGCCATCATGCTTGAAGTATTTTATCTTGCTATCACCTTGTTGTTTGTCTTGCTTAGCATAGGTTGTTGGTGCACTTAGTGAACCTAGTGAATATAGGTTTTGGCTTGATAAATTAAACGTTAAGTTTTATTCCACATTTATTAGAGCCTAAACCGTAATAATTTTAAATCGCCTATTCATCCCCCTCTAGGCGACGTCCATTTCCCTTTCAGCAAGTACTAGAGTTGCAAACATGTTAAGCATTTGAATACCGAGTTAGAAGCACATCGAGGTAGGATCTTCTCAATAACCATCTTATTGCGAATGGTCCAAAGTGATCAGGACAACGTGGTTAACACTAGCTAGAAGAGGCGGCGTCCCTTTCCTGTACGGTTTGCCTGGGTTTCTAAGAATTCACCGAGATCATGGGGTCGCTAGTCCGGACCAAATGCATCTCTAGTAAAGTTCCACGGAAACTGGGTTGTAGGACAAGTGAATATTATGTGTGTGCCCGATTCAAGGACCCCACATAACAGGCACAACTCATCTCTCGGGCCATGTCTTTTAGCCACTTTGACCCCGGAGGGTAAGCGATCGCGTAGCAATTGCCAGCCAAAGATCTTCATCTTTAGGGGTAGGGGTGCCTGAAGAAAATATGCCCTGAGAGGCAATAATAAAGTTGTTATTATATATTCCTTATATATGATAGATATTTATTTTACATGCTAGAATTGTATTGATCGGAAACATCAATACATGTGTGTTTAATAAACAAAAAGGGTTCCTAGTTATGCCTCTCTTATAGACTAACTTGTTGATTAACAAGATGATCAAGGTTTCCTGATCATGGACATTGGATGTTGTTAATAACAAGGTCACACCATTGGTGGAATGATGTGATGAACATTCATCCGAAGTATAGCATTACGATCAAGTCATTATGTTTATATTGCTATAACATCATACGAAGTAATCTTTATCCTTAGACCATGAGACCATGTTAATTGCTAACACCGGAAGAGTATCTTGATAACATCAAACGTCACACCGTAACAGGGTGACTATAAAGATGGGTTCAGTACTACGAAGGTGTTATGTTGAGGCTCATGGATCAAGAGTGGAATTTGTCAATCCAGATGACGGATAGATATACTCTGGGCCCTCTCGGTGATATCACATTAAGATAGCTTGCAAGCAAGTGATGTGATCACTAGAATGTTATATCACGGGAACGAGAAAAGAGTGCATGTCGGTAACGAGATCAAACTAGGTATGGAGATACCGATGATCGAATCTCGGACATGTAATATATCGAGAGACAAAGGGATTTAGTTACAAGCGTTAAAGGTTCTCACGATCACAGAAGTCATCGTTGAATGTGTAGGAGTCAGTACGGATCTCCAGGTCCCGCTGCTGATTATTGATCGGAGAAGGGTCTCGATCATGTCTTCATTATTCGTGAACCGTAGGGTGGCACACTTAAGAGTTATCGGACACCATTTTGGAGCACATATGTTTCAGACGAAAGAATTACAAAGCGCAGGAATTGTTTCAATAGAAACCGGAAATTGTTTCGGGTAAAATTGCACAAAGTGGTTCTGCATGTGATATTGAAATATTGCAAGGGGCTATATGTGAATGTTTGTTAATTAAAGTAATTAACAAAATTCTGAATAAATTTAATAAAAAGAGTTTTATTAAATGAGAGAGCATTAAATTTGGAGAAATTTAATGCATTTAAAGTGGAGACTTTAAAAGGGAATGTGAAGAGGCATTTTAATGTGGAGCAGTTACCACCACATGAATGGGGGAGGTGAGGGGTCACCCCCCATTCACCGGCCATGGAGAGAGGGGGCACCCCCCCTCCTCCTATAAAAGGCCACCCATTCCCTCCTTCATCCACACACCTCCTTGTGAAGGATCTCTCTCCCCCTTAGAATTATTCCCCCATGGTCTCGGATTAGCGAGATACATGTTCCCGATGGCATTTCGTCTAGAAGGAGTTGCTGCTTCCGCTGGATCGCTGGAGCGAGGAGGTGGAGGTTGTCCGGTGGCTTGAACGTGTGTGCGAGTGCGGATGCGCTGCTGAGTTGCGGCGCTCGGACTTCCTCGTGATCTTGAGATCGGCAAGTCTACGACTACATCAACCATGAGTTCCTACTCGTTAACAAAACTCGTTGTCTTCGAGGGTAAGTTCTCGTACCCGTTGCTTTGTACCTAGTAGATAGATCTTGGCGTGTAGTTCACACCGTAGGAAATTTTTTGTTTTCTATGCTGCGGACCCAACAGTGGTATCAGAGCCTGATCTATGCTTAGGTGCTTTGCACGGGTATTACACATATGTTTATATGTGGGCAATGATGATCATGTTATTGCATCTTCTATGTATTTTGGATATTGGTGGCATAGTGGGATGAAGCGGCCCGGACCAACCTTACATGTCATCGTACATGAGACCGGTTCCACGATTGACATGCAACTTGTTTTGCATAAGTGGCTGACGGGTGTCTGTCTCTCCTACTATAGTCAATATCTGATTTACAACGAGTTGCTAATAACTTAGTTATCCTCGTTGTGGTTCATGTTCGTAGGTGAGAACGGTTCTATCTCCGAAAGCCCTAAGCCACGTAAAACTTGCAATTGATAAATTAGAGGCGTCTAGTTTAGATCGTTGCTGGGCTAGTGTATTGATATGGTATTGTTGTAAGTAGATGTATGATAGATACTCTTACAACACACTCAACGTGTAAGTTCCATAGACCTTGGCCTTACACACAAAGGAATGATAGAGATCATACCACGATGCAAGTGATAGAGATCAAATGCATGGACCATATCATCTCACTTTACACATTAGATGTTAGCATCTTATACTGCTAGTTTGGCGCTTTTATCCCTCATTTAGATATCAAGATAAAAATGTGTTCTTCCTTAAGTATGCACCGTTCTGTGTATCGTGTTTCGAGACATCACGTGATGATCGGGTGTACTCGAATCTACGCTTTCATAGGAACGGGTGTACGACAGTTTTACACACGCGAATACTAAGGTTCTTACTTGGCGAGCCTAACATGTACAAACATGGCCTCGGAACACGGACCGAAAGGTTAAGCATGAGTCATATAGTTTATATGATGCCCATGTAGATGCTCTCCTTTGAAGCTACATCAACTCACGTGATGATCGGACTTGGTGTAGTGGATTTGGTTCATGTAATCACCAAAAAGACACGAGGGATGTCGTTTTTGAGTGGGAGTTTATTAGTAATTTGGATTAGTTGAACTCAATCTATCATAAACTTAGTCTAAATAAACTTTACAAATTATGTTGTAGATGGCACCACCTGCTTTTAATTTCAATGTGTTCATGGAGAAAGAGAAACTTGCTGCGAATGGTAGCAACTTCACCAACTGGGCTATGAATTTGAGGATTCTCCTCATTGCTGCACAAAAGCAATATGTGCTAGATGCGCCGCTAGGCCCCCCACCAGCTCCTGATGCCCCTGACGAGGAAAAAAAATGTCTATGTGACTCGTCAGGAGGACCACAACTTAGTTCATTGCGGCATACTGTATGGGCTAGAGCCAGAACTTCGAAAGCGTTTCGAAAATGGCAATGCCTTTGATACCATGGGAGAATTGAAAATGATTTTCGATACTCATGCTGCCGTAGGGAGTTATAATGCTACAGAAAAGTTCTTTAGCTGCATGATGGAGGAAAACAGCTCCGTTAGTGAGCACGTACTCAAAATGTCTGGGTACGCCGATAAGCTTGTGTCCTTGGGAATAACGATTCCCATTGACTTAGGCATACATCGTGTTCTCCAATCTCTGCCACCTAGCTACAAGAGCTTCGTGATGAACTATAATATGCAGGGCATGAAGAAGTCTCTTCCCGAGCTTCTGTCAATGCTTAAGACTGCAGAAGTGGAGATTAGGAAAGAACATCAAGTGTTGATGATCAATAGGACCACCGGTTTCAAGAAAGACAAGAAAGGCAAGCACAAGGGAAAGAAGGGTGGCAAGTCTGTTGCCACGCCTGAAAAGAAACCCCGAGCTGGCCCTAAGTCTGACACCGAGTGCTACTATTGTAAGGGGACTGGCCATTGGAAGCGCAACTGCCCCAAGTATTTGGCGGACAAGAAGTCCGGCAAGGCAAACAAAGGTATATGTGATATACATGTTATTGATGTGTACTTTTCTAGTACTCGCAGTAGCACCTGGGTATTTGATACGGGATCGGTTGCTAATATATGTAACTCGGATCAGGGGCTATGGAACAAGCGACAACTAGCAAGGGATAAGGTCAGAATGCGGGTCGGCAATGGATCAAAAGTTGATGTGATCGCCGTCGGGATGCTACCTCTCCATTTGCCATCGGGATTAGTTATAAACCTAAATAATTGTTATTTAGTGCCTGCACTGAGCATGAACATTGTATCTGGATCGTGTTTGATGCAAAGTGGTCATTCCTTTAAATCTGAAAACAATGGTTGTTCGATTTATAAGAATGATATCTTTTATGGTCATGCACCTATGTTGAATGGTTTATTTCTGTTGGATCTCGATAGTAATATTACACACAATCATAATGTTAATGCTAAAAAGATTAAACTTGATGATGATATGTCTACATATATGTGGCACTGCCGTCTAGGTCATATTGGCGTTAAACGCATGAAGAAACTCCATTCTGATGGACTTTTGGAATCACTTGATTTTGAATCATTTGATACATGTGAGCCATGCCTTATGGGCAAGATGACTAGAACGCCGTTTTCCGGTTCAATGGAACGGGTGACAGATCTATTGGAAATCATACATACTGATGTGTGTGGACCAATGAGTGTGTCGGCGCGAGATGGATATCGTTATTTTGTTATTTTCACGGATGATTTGAGTAGATATGGGTATATCTATTTGATGAAACACAAGTCTGAAACTTTTGAAAAGCTCAAGGAATTTCAGAATGAAGTGGAAAATCATCGTAATAGAAAGATCAAATTTCTACGGTCTGACCCTGGAGGAGAGTATCTAAGTTATGAGTTTAGCACACACATGAAAGAGTGTGGAATAGTTTCACAACTCACGCCTGCCAGAACACCACAACGTAATGGTGTGTCGGAACATTGTAATCGTACCTTATTGGATATGGTTCGATCTATGATGTCTCTGACTGACTTGCCACTGTCATTTTGGGGTTATGCACTGGAAACAGATGCGTTCACTTTAAATCGGGCACCATCTAAATCCGTTGAAACGACACCGTATAAATTATGGTTTGGAAACAAACCTAAGCTGTCATTTCTTAAAGTTTGGGGATGCGATGTTTATGTGAAGAAACTTCAACCGGATAAACTCGAACCCAAAGTGGAAAAATGCGTCTACATAGGATACCCTAAGGAAACAATTGGGTATACCTTCTATCACAGATCTGAGGGCAAGGTTTTTGTTGCCAAGAATGGATCCTTTCTTGAGAAGGAGTTTCTCGCGAAAGGTGTGAGTAGTCGGAAGGTAGAACTCGAAGAGGTTATTGAACCTTCTCTTCATGGAATGGCGAGTGGCGCAGCACTGGAAGTTGTTTCAGAGTAAACTTCACCTAATGAAGAGAGAGCTAATGATAATGATCATGAAACTCCGAAAGAGGACACTACCGAACCTCGCAGGTCAAGCAGGACACGTGCAGCTCCTGAACTGTACGGCAATCCTGTTGTGAATTTCATGGTTGATAAACTGGATGGCCCTGCGACGTATGAAGAAGCGATGATGAGCCCGGATTCCAACAAATGGCTAGAAGCCATGAAATCCGAGATGGAATCCATGTACGAGAACCAAGTTTGGAACTTGGTGGACTTACCTCACGACCGAAAGGCCGTTGAGAATAAATGGATTTTCAAAAGAAAAACTGATGTTGATGGTAATGTGACCATCTATAAGGCTCGACTTGTCGCAAAGGGGTTTCGACAAATTTAAGGAGTTGACTACGATGAGACATTCTCTCCCAGATCCGTTGACTAAAGTTCTCCCTAGGGCAAAACATGATCAACACCAGAACTCCATGGGTGTTAGATTTATCACTATGTGAACTAGATTATTGTCTCTAGTGCAAGTGGGAGCCTGAAGAAAATATGCCCTGAGAGGCAATAATAAAGTTGTTATTATATATTCCTTATATATGATAGATGTTTATTTTACATGCTAGAATTGTATTGATCGGAAACATCAATACATGTGTGTTTAGTAAACAAAAAGGGTTCCTAGTTATGCCTCTCTTATAGACTAACTTGTTGATTAACAAGATGATCAAGGTTTCCTGATCATGGACATTGGATGTTGTTAATAACAAGGTCACACCATTGGTGGAATGATGTGATGAACATTCATCCGAAGTATAGCATTACGATCAAGTCATTATGTTTATATTGCTATAACATCATACGAAGTAATCTTTATCCTTAGACCATGAGATCATGTTAATTGCTAACACCGGAAGAGTATCTTGATAACATCAAATGTCACACCGTAACAGGGTGACTATAAAGATAGGTTCAGTACTACGAAGGTGTTACGTTGAGGCTCATGGATCAATAGTGGAATTTTTCAATCCAGATGACGGATAGATATACTCTGGGCCCTCTCGGTGATATCACATTAAGATAGCTTGCAAGCAAGTGATGTGATCACTAGAATGTTATATCACAGGAGCGAGAAAAGAGTACATGTCGGTAACGAGATCAAACTAGGTATGGAGATACCGATGATCGAATCTCGAACATGTAATATATCGTGAGACAAAGGGATTTAGTTACAAGCGTTAAAGGTTCTCACGATCACAGAAGTCATCGTTGAATGTGTAGGAGTCAGTATGGATCTCCAGGTCCCGCTGTTGATTATTGATCGGAGAGGGGTCTCGATCATGTCTGCATTATTCGCGAACCATAGGGTGACACACTTAAGGGATACCGACACCATTTGGACTGGAATTATTTCAATAGACACCGAAACTGTTTCGGGTGAAATTGCTGAAATTGGTTCTGCATGTAATATTGAAATGTTGCAGGGGGTTTTATGTGAATGTTTGTTAATTAAAGTAATTAACAAAATTCTGAATAAAAAATAATAAAAGAGTTTTATTAAATGAGAGAGCATTAAATTTGGAGAAATTTAATGCATTTAAAGTGGAGACTTTAAAAGGGAATGTGAAGAGGAATTTTAATGTGGAGGGGTTACCACCACATGAATGGAGGAGGTGAAGAGACACCTCCTCCATGCGCCGGCCATGAAGGAGGGGCACCCCCCTCCTCCTATAAAAGGCCACCCTCTCCTCACTACGAAGGTGTTATGTTGAGGCTCATGGATCAAGAGTGGAATTTGTCAATCCAGATGACGGATAGATATACTCTGGGCCCTCTCGGTGATATCACATTAAGATAGCTTGCAAGCAAGTGATGTGATCACTAGAATGTTATATCACGGGAACGAGAAAAGAGTGCATGTCGGTAACGAGATCAAACTAGGTATGGAGATACCGATGATCGAATCTCGGACATGTAATATATCGAGAGACAAAGGGATTTAGTTACAAGCGTTAAAGGTTCTCACGATCACAGAAGTCATCGTTGAATGTGTAGGAGTCAGTACGGATCTCCAAGTCCCGCTGCTGATTATTGATCGGAGAAGGGTCTCGATCATGTCTGCATTATTCGCGAACCGTAGTGTGGCACACTTAAGAGTTATCATACACCATTTTGGAGCACATATGTTTCAGACAAAAGAATTGCAAAGCGCAGGAATTGTTTCAATAGAAACTGGAAATTGTTTCGGGTGAAATTGCAAAAAGTGGTTCTGCATGTGATATTGAATTATTGCAAGGGGCTATATGTGAATGTTTGTTAATTAAAGTAATTAACAAAATTCTGAATAAATTTAAAAAGAGTTTTATTAAATGAGAGAGCATTAAATTTGGAGAAATTTAATGCATTTAAAGTGGAGACTTTAAAAGGGAATGTGAAGAGGCATTTTAATGTGGAGGGGTTACCACCACATGAATGGGGGAGGTGAGGGGTCACCCCCCATGCGCCGGCCATGGAGAGAGGGGCACCCCCTCCTCCTATAAAAGTCCACCCATTCCCTCCTTCATCCACACACCTCCTTGTGAAGGATCTCTCTCCCCCTCTAGAATTATTCCCCCATGGTCTCGGATTAGCGAGATACATGTTCCCGGTGGCATTTTGTCTGGAAGGAGTTGCTGCTTCCGCTGGATCAGTGGAGCGAGGAGGTGGAGGTTGTCCGGTGGCTTGAACGTGTGTGCGAGTGCGGATGCGCTGCTGAGTTGCGGCGTTCGGACCTCCTCACGGTCTTGAGATCGGCAAGTGTATGACTACATCAACCACGAGTTCCTACTCATTAACAAAACGCATTGTCTTCGAGGGTAAGTTCTCGTTGGATGTATATCCACCCGTTGCTTTGTACCTAGTAGATAGATCTTGGCGTGTAGTTCACACCGTAGGAATTTTTTTGTTTTCTATGCTGCGGACCCAACAGTGCCTTCCAGAGGGGTTTAGTCCATGGAAGGTGAAGCCCTCTAAAGAGGGCATGGTATGCGGAACTGACCATGAAGGGCACTGATAGGGTCAGCCGTCACGCCACACTATCGGGTGCGTCTAAGAGAGTAGCGAGTGAAGCCATCCTGAGCTCCCTCCATGCTTTGGATTTGCTTGGACAAATGTTCGACGGAACGAGATGTTCCATGTTCCCTCTTGGGCCACAGTGGAAACCCTAAGCGATGGCTCAAAGCATATGGCAAACAAGCTCGGGTATACCTCCCAAAGAGGGCGTTCTCGCAGCCAAGCGTCTAGCCAACACATGGTTCCTTCTCCATTCCCTGTGGAGATGGTAACCCCTAGCTGAATCTCATGCTTGATCTCCTAGATGGAGTGCCAAAACTAGGAGCCGTCCCGACTGTCACCCGGGAGGGGACATCCTTGTAGGTATTTGGCCTTGATTAGCTTTATCCATAGGCCTCCATCGTCTCTCAGGATGCGCCAAACCCATCTGAGCATCAGGGCCTTACTGAAATGATGGGATGCTAAAATACCTATGCCCCCAAGTTACTTGGGAGCGTAAATATCTGCCCACTTGACCATGTTATATTTTTGGTGTCCCTTGGGATCCTGCTAGAAAAATGTGATAGTTCCTTACCAAAGGATCCATGCACGCCTTTTTGGAGGAGGTAGAGACCCATCATATACATGGGTAAGCTAGACAGACATGAGTTAATCAGGATCGTCTTGCTCCTTTCGATGTGCATTTTCCACACCAAGGCTCGGACCTCGATCGAACTTTGCCCACGAGCGGTTCCAGGTCCCTGATAAGGATCCTAGTGTCCCAGATCGACATCCCCAAATAGGTTATGGGGAAGTAGGTCAACCGACAGTTGAAGTTGTCGGCTATCCTCTGCTGATCCTCGAGCGAGTATCCGAGCGCGATAATCTCACTCTTGTCGAAGTTATCCTAAGTACTGACATTTCCCGGAAGCATAGGAGGAGGAACTTGAGGTTTGCACTATCCATGGTAGATCCTTCAATTATGATCATCATGTCGTTTGTGTATTGGAGGTAAGTGACCCCACCTCCTAAAATAAGGTATCCTTCCACTCTTATTTGGTAGACCATTTGTCGATGATCTTCAACCTTTATTGTTAGTTTCGTCCTTTCTCATGGAATTTTTGTTGTAGAATATGGTATGGAAAAGTGATAATTATATAGAACTTCTTCTCCTATTTGAAACAAGCTAAAAAAACAAAATCCGAGTCTGTATGAAAATTATGCACAAAATGGTACGGAAGTTGAATTAGATTTTTATGGGCAACCTTGGGCGGAAACTCCAGCCTGTTAGGGGAGGAAACTTCGGCCTGTTAGGGGCGGAGACTCTGGTAGGGCTAGAGTTTTGTTGTTTTTACGCTGGAGACTCCGGTCAAAAGTTCCAGGACGTTAAGAACTCATCTGAGATGTGATTTTGCATAGAAAAACTCGAACCAAGACCTCAATTTGATGGGGAAATCATGGAATTAAGCTATGAAAGAACAAAGGAAGACAGATCAAAAAGTTTTGTAACAAATCTATGGATCAAAATTTACCAACACACACTCAAATTTGAGACTGGTCCAAAACATGAAATTGATCTATCTTTTGGGAAATTTTCGAGTTTATGGTGGAAAGATAAAATTAAGGAGAAATAATGTAAAACTGGAGCCATATATAAGAAGATATCGAACAAAACCGATTGCAGATGAACTAATCGGAACCCAATCATACTAATCCATGATTTATTCAAAGACATCTCCACGGTTATCCATACATATCTACGCTGCATTTCATCTAGAACCCCATGTGCTTACTACTAAATCATAGATCTACGGTAGAAAAAAGATTTTTAATGGACGACGGAGGCCTTACCGGCATTGACAAGTCGTGAAAAGAATTGAGCACGGACCGTCTCGATGAATAACTTGCTCATGAACAACGGTCATCATATTGGAGATGGAAGAGATGTGTGGATCAAAGGGTGGTAGAAGGCATTGCACAACGGACTCGCCGTATGGAGATTAACCGATGACGAAAGCGGTGGAGGAGTCTGAGGGAGAGACGAGGAGAGAGATCTACGCATCTCCTCCATCTCCAACGAAAGCGGCGGACGAGTATGAGGATGCGCACCAACAATTTTTTTACATGGAAAGTGCTACATTGAGATCATGACGTGCTAAAAAGATTTGGCCCCGCCAAAGAATTTTCGCTACACGTGGCCACTCTTCCTGGATGTCCGGTTTCAAGGCAGTGATATACATGATGCTAGATGATACCTTCTATCCGGATTCACGGATGTAGTATAATAGCTTTTTCCCTAGAAGACCTAGGTTTAATTGAACCCCGGAAAGCAATAATAAAATAAAATAAAATGGACACGTCTACAAGACTTTGTTTGTTTATTTTACCTTAGTTTACCGGACCAATCTAGTTTACTTTATAATGGCTTGAATAAACAGATGGAGATAGGTCAGGGTTGAAAATCCACCTGCAGCTGTACATCATATGGGATTAAAGATAATAATAAGCATAGTCATGTATTATGTTTGAACAAAGATAATCTCTGGTGGGCAACACATCCTAATATACTAGAGCCTCCGTAATGCAGCGGGCATAGCAATAGCCTTTTAATCCAATCTAGTGCACACCAAGGCAACGGGCTACAAACAATTATTAAGTGTAAAACACATATCAAAGCTTTGAGTGATGATGTTGTTGTGACCCCGAATGGGTCGCTAAGTGATGACCCACAAGTATAGGGGGTGTATCGCAGTATTTTTAAGGGAAGTGAAACCCAATTTATTGATTCGACATAAGGGGAGCCAAAGAATATTTATAAGCCTTATCAACTGAGTTGTCAATTTAGCTGCACCTGGAAACAATCTTGCTCATAGCAGTTTATCAGTAGCAACAGTTTTGTAGTAGGAATAGCAAAGTAACAACAGTAGTAAAAGTAAAACAGTAGTAACAATTGCAGCAAATAGTAGAATTCGAGTGCGATAGGCATATGGATAGATGGACGGGTGTTGCATAGACAAGACAATTCACATAGCAATCAGAACATAGGCCAATTGCAGATAAATAAGATAAAGCATCCAAGTATTAGATAATCCTAGGCATGTGTTCCATATATAGTCATACGTGCTCGCAATGAGAACTTGCACAACATCTTTTGTCCTGCCAGCCCGTTTGCAGCGGGGCCTCAAGGGAACTACTAGCAATTAAGGTACTCCTTTTAATAGAGCACCGGAGCAAAGCATTAACACTCCGTGAACACATGTGATCCTCACATCAAAGACATTCCCTCCGGTTATCCCGATTTCTATCACTTTGGGGCCATTGGTTCTAGACAACAACGTGTGTATACAACTTGCAGGTAAGACCAAAAACAATACTATTATAGTGAATCAATAACATGTTCAGATCTGAAATCATGGCACTCGGGCCCTAGTGACAAGCATTAAGCATAACAAGTCGCAACAAAGTCATAAAGCACTAATAAAAGATACTAGGCACCATTTCCTAACAATCTGATGCCATTACATGAACGATCTCATTCAATCCCTACCATCCCCATAGCGTACAACGGGGGATTACTCACTCATAGATGGGGGAAACATGGATGGTCGATGGAGAAGCGATGGTGATGATGATGGCGATGATCTCCTCCAATTCACTGTCCCAGCAGGGTGCCAGAACGGAGTTTCTGGTGCTGTTTCGTGGAATCTGATGGTGGCAGCGGAGGGGAACTCCTTCTGGAAAATCGTCGAACCCCCCTGAGTTTTTAGGTCAGAAGGCATCTTATAGGCAAAGAGGGAGACCGAGGGGGTGTTTGGGGCGGCCAGACCACCCCTAGCGCGGCCAGGCCCAGCCCGCGCGACCAGGTGGTGTGGCTGGGCCCCAGCCCCTCTCCGTCTCGTATTCTGGCTCCAGGTGTCCCTCGGTAAAATAATGACTTTGGCTTTTGTCCCGTCCAATTCTGAGAATATTCATTTTCCGACTTTCCTGGAACCAAAAACAGCAGAAAACAGGCAGCTAGCACGGTGGCTCTTGTTAATAGGTTAGTCCAAGAAATCATATGAAAACTACTCCAAAGTGTGGACAAAACATAAGAAAGTAGATAAAACCAAGCATGGAACATCAAAAATTATAGATACATTTGCAATGTATCAGCATACCCAAGCTTAACTCCTGCTCGTCCTCGAGTAGGTAAGTGATAAAAAGAAAGAATAATTATTGAGGTGACATGCACCATCATAAACTTGATCAAAGTATTTGTAAAACATTCAAAGCTGGGATCATAGTACTTCAATCATAACATGAAAGACAAAGTTCTAGCAATAAGACAAAGAAACTATGATGCAACATGAAAAGGCATAAACAAAAGATTCATGAATAATAATGCTTTGCAAGACGTTTGTTTGTTTCACATAAAGAAAACATAGCATAATAACATTCAGCTTGTCCCTCATAGAGTAGCAAACATAAATGCATAGGACACCTTCAAAGTTCATAAGAGTGACTAGATACAAATAGTTTAAAATAAGCAATATCAAAGCTATGCATAGGACAACGAGCATCTCAACAATCTTCTTATTTACCATGGGAATATGGTGCTTTTTTCTCTCTTTCCTCTTTTCATAATCTCTTTTTTTTCTTTTTCTCTTTTTTTTCTCAATACATGACTCTTTTTTATAAGAAGAATGCTTCATAGACAGCTCATTGTGGTTACGCTGCAGGTTTCCACCATGTCAGCATGGATTAGACCAACGGCCCAGGCGTTTCTCTAACACATATACATAACTCCATGGACTTACAAGCTCCCCTTTCATTTCACACCGACGACATCCATAGACAAAAGAGCATGATATCAACTAGGTACAAAGTACCAGTGCAATGTTGAAAGCGTTCCCCATGATAGCATGGTTCTGCTAATCCCTAATAAATAAGTGCAAGCATATACAACATAGATGACACAATGGGTCAAGTTTATTAAATGCAAGAAAAGTAAAGTGTGCCATCAAGTTTGTGAGAGCTTTAATCACTAGTTTTCTCATAACAAGTTTAATTCGGAAGGTAGATAAAAACATGAATATACTTGGAATAGCATATGCTAGTAGGTAGGTATGGTGGACTCTTTGGAATAACTTGGTTTAAGGAATTGGATGCATGAGTGGAACTCATACTTGGTTGTGGAGGCTAGCAAAAGACTGGGAGCGACAAACTAGGAGAGCAATAATGGCCATAATCATGCAGAGCGACAAAACATCATTAATCAAAGCATAAAGTGATACTACAAGTTAAAGACTAAAGGATCATCAAGGCTATGGTGACTTGGAATAGTCATAACATGGTGTGAGCATGCGCCAAGTCAACCCAAATAAAGCATCAAAGGAGAATACCACAATACTATGCTTTAATATGCTAAAACAACGCATGATTCATCCAAGGCACATTAAGCAATCTCAATTGTTTATAACAAGTCATGCTATAGCAAAGAATACTAAGCATAAAGCCAAAAAAATACCAAGCATGGCATGACAAAGAATAGGCCACAGTAAAAAACAAGCTCTCTTTAACACTTAAGCATGAACTTTCCTACTCTTTTCCAAACCAAACCAAACTATTTGAAAACCAATGTATGAAAGAGGGGGTCCAACCAATTTATTCAAGCAAACTATGAAAACGAACCAAATTAAAAACCAAGACGAAAACAAAAAAGAAGACGCTCCAAGAACAACACAACTGTGCATGAAACAATAAAAATGAAGTGTTTGGAAGAAACCTAGAATTTTTATTGATGAAGAAGGGGATGCCTTGGGCATCCCCAAGCTTTGACACTTGTACTTCTTGGATATTTCTTGGGGTGACTCACGTGGCATCCCCAAGCTTGAGATTTAGTCCATCCTTCATCTCATTACTCATTCCTCCCATACACCTAAAATTTTTCCTTCATACAAAACTTCACACAATCTTTCTTAGCAACATTAGTACACTCAAGATAATAGGTCTTTAGGTTCAGTTCCAACACCAATAAAACTTCCATTAAAACACAAGATACTATAGCACTTCCCTCAAAAAGCTCAATTCCCCAAAAGAATTCAAAAAGGAACCAACAAGAAGCAAATGCAAATAAAGGCAGAAATCTATCAAAACAGACCAGCAGGTAAAGACGAATTTTTTCGAAGACCTTCTGTTGCTCAAATCAAAAAGAGTTGAAGTAACAAAAGTTAGATAACAACCTGGGGTAGAAGCACAAAATTTCACGCCTCAAAAGGACGTACAGAGATTTTACACGAATTTGTATGGTGAAGAACAAAAATCTGTTTCGGGACATCAACTTTCCCAGTCATTACTTCTCTCTCATTAGAGGTTACTGTTGGCACAAAAAGCAAATAAAAAGGATAAGGAGCGGTTATTACAGAGGTAATAACTTCCAAGACTCATCTAAAACTTTTGGGTTATCTCCCAATAAGTACTTTTCTTTAACGCTTTTAAGTTAGGCATGATAGTTTGAGAGGATGCTCACATAAGAAATATGAATTGAAGTAAAAGAGAGCATCAAGAAACAAATTCAAAACACATTTAAGTATAACCCACTTCCTATGCATAGGAATCTTGTATGCAAATAAATTCGCAAAGAACAAAGTGACATGCATAGGAAGATAAAACAAGAGTAAGTTCAAAACTTTCAGCACATAGAGAGGTGTTTCAATACCATGAAAACTTCTACAACCATATTTTCCTCTCTCATAATAATTTTTAGTAGCCTCATGAATAAACTCAACAATATAACTATGACATAAAGAATGCTTTTCATGTTCTACAAAAACGTAATTTTTATCAAGCTCACAAATAGTGGGATTAAAACCTTCAAACCCACTTTTAACAATTCTATAACAAGATGGCTGATCATTCAATATAGGACCATCGTCTAGAGCTTTATCATAAAAAAATTCTAAGCAAAACTCTTTAGTACCATGCATCTCGAAGTTAGGCACAAATAAAGGATTATCACAGATAACATGAGCATAACATTCATCCTCCTTTGGTAAGCATGGGGGATAATCAAATAATGTAAGGGATAAAGAGTTACTCTCATTAGAAGGTAGGCATGGGTAGCTAATCAATTCTTCCTCCTTTTGTTCATCACTCTCCTCCTCTTTTTCATCTAATGAGCTTTCAGGTTCATCAATTTCTTCTTCCATAAGATCCTGCAAGGCATTAGTCTCTTCCATTTGTGGAAAGCATCTATTAATATATTCAAGAATATAGCCATTTTCTTCCTTGTAATTATCAAAGCAAACTCTAAGTATATCATAAACCTCATATTTATAAGGTGAATCATCAATATTTTCAAGCAAACTAGCAAGTTCAAATGCACCCTTCCAAGCAATAAATTCCTCAATTTTTTCCACATCATAAAAGTCATAATTTCCTTGAACATAAGAAGATATGGTAACATTATCATTATACTCACATTGAAAAGGGAGGTGTTTATATCTCTTACAGCAACAAGATTTATCAAAGAAATAAGTAACATTATAAGTAGAGCACATGTTTATAGCAATGGTATACAATTTATCAATTTGTTCCCATACGTGTTTCCCTTTTTGTGACAAGCGGTGTTCCTTATAATAATATTTTTGTTCTTCCGTGAACCCATCTTACCAATAATATTCAGTTTCAAAGAAACCAACCATTGATAGAAAGCATGATAAAGCAAGACAATAACAGACCAACAAAAATAACAACTAGAGTAGGAACTAATTTTTTTGTATTTCGATAAAGAAACAAGCAAACAAGGCAGAAATAAACTAAGCTTGAACAATAGTGATTCCAAGTGGACTTGATAAATAAGACTATGCTCCCCGACAACGGCGCCAGAAAATAGTCTTGATGACCCACAAGTATAGGGGGTGTATCGTAGTATTTCCGAGGGAAGTGAAACCCAATTTATTGATTCGACACAAGGGGAGCCAAAGAATATTTAGATGCCTTAACAACTGAGTTGTCAATTCAGCTGCACCTGGAAACAATCTTGCTCACAACAGTTTATCAGTAGCAACAGTTTTGTAGTAGGAATAGCAAAGTAACAGCAGTAGTAAAAGTAAAACAGTAGTAACAATTGCAGCAAACAGTAGGATTCGAGTGCGATAGGCATAGGGATGGATGGACGGGCGTTTCATGGACAAGATAATTGACATAGCAATCAGAACATAGGGCAATTGCAGATAAATAAGATAAAGCATCCAAGTACTAGATAATCCTAGGCATGTGTTCCATATATAGTTATACGTGCTCGCAATGAGAACTTGCACAACATCTTTTGTCCTGCCAGCCCGTTTGCAGCGGGGCCTCAAGGGAACTACTAGCAATTAAGGTACTCCTCTTAATAGAGCACCAGAGCAAAACATTAACACTCCATGAAAACATGTGATCCTCACATCAAAGCTATTCCCTCCGGTTATCCCGATTTCTGTCACTTCGGGGCCATTGGTTCCAGACAACAACGTGTGTATACAACTTGCAGGTAAGACCAAAAACAATACTATCATAATGAATCAATGACATGTTCAGATCTGAAATCATGGCACTCGGGCCCTAGTGACAAGCATTAAGCATAACAAGTCGTAACAAAGTCATAAAGCACTAATAAAAGATACTAGGCACCATGCCCTAACAATCTGATGCCATTACATGAACGATCTCATCCAATCCCTACCATCCCCATAGCCTACAGCGGGGGATTACTCACTCATAGATGGGGGAAACATGGATGGTCGATGGAGAAGCGATGGTGATGATGATGGCGATGGCGATGATCTCTTCCAATTCCCTGTCTCGGTAGGGTGCCAGAACGGAGTTTCTGGTGCTGTTTCGTGGAATCTGATGGTGGCAGTGGAGCGGAACTCCTTCTGGAAAATCGTCGACCCCCCTGAGTTTTTAGGTCAGAAGGCATCTTATAGGCGAAGAGGGAGATCGAGGGGGTGTTTGGGGCGGCCAGACCACCCCCTGGCGTGGCCAGGCCCAGCCCGCGTGGCTAGGTGGTGTGGCTGGGCCCCAGCCCCTCTCCGTCTCGTATTCTGGCTCCAGGTGTCCCTCGGTAAAATAATGACTTTGGCTTTTGTCCCGTCCAATTCCTAGAATATTCATTTTCTGACTTTCTTAGGACCAAAAATAGTAGAAAACAAGCAGCTGGCACTGTGGCTCTTGTTAATAGGTTAGTCCCAGAAATCATATGAAAAGTACTCCAATGTGTGGACAAAACATAAGAAAGTAGATAAAACCAAGCATGGAACATCAAAAATTATAGATACATTTGCAATGTATCACTAAGCGAAGACTATACTACTCTTTCTGTCACTAGGTTTTTTATGAGATCGCCGCTAGCCAAGTATCTCACCTCAAGCCTTTATCAATCTATGGGATGTTGGGTACCTACAAGTCCACAAATCGAGACAAGAGACAAAGAAATAAAATATAGAAATCTCAATTGCAAACAAAATACAATACTCCCATGAATTAGACACACATAATTGCTGCGAGGTTTTTCCCCAACCCGCAACCTGTGAGGACTACTCACTCATAACAAATAGATCCGAGATAGAAAACATCACACAATACTTAGATTGAAATCAAATATTCTTACAATGGTCGCCAAATCACAGGGAGATCTAAAGTGCAAAGCAATGGCTATGGCTAGTGGATAGGATGAATGGTAGAAGTGATGAACAATCGATGAACATATGTGTGGATCTCCTTTGGTGGTGTTGCGATGTAATCTAAGAATGGCGACTCTCTGGCCGGCGGCTGGAGCCTCAAAATATATAGGCGTCTTCACAAAATTTCTAGGGTTTGACGAGATGAAGCCGTCGCCACCTGGTATGGGCGGATGGTACAGGCGGGCCCTGCCAGTACCAGTGGTTGTTAAGCATGCTGACACCCTAGAATGACTTCCCAATTACTTGGTCGTGTGGACTTCCTAAAAAACCTTCATTATGACTCCTGATTTCGCATTAAAAAACGCGATTTCCTGCACAACATAATTCAAAGAGAGGTTTTGCATACCTTTGCAATTATTAGTTATTATTGGCAAGGATTGATAGTTTCTTATCAATTGTTTGACCAACAACAATGTTTAAATACGGTCGAAGATGGCTCATTTTGGAGCCATGAACTTCCCCAAAGCTCAAACCTTGATCGCCCTCGAGCAAGAAGAAACAATACAACTATAAGAAATTCAGCCTTTAAACTTGAAACAACGAGAATAAGAATTCACTTACAATTGGTAGTCATATGTGCTCAATACTTCATTCATTTGCGAGGCTTATCAAAGTTAGAGAGATGACAAGAATACTATACAAGTTCCGGTAAGTCAAGATAATCAAAGTAAAGTTTATTATAAGTATAAGTAACTAG
This sequence comes from Avena eriantha, assembly GCA_910589775.1. NCBI lineage: Eukaryota > Viridiplantae > Streptophyta > Magnoliopsida > Poales > Poaceae > Avena > Avena eriantha. The sequence continues at coordinate 138,749,965 of OU342744.1, read as the reverse complement.
AAGTGTAGCAATCAATCCAATTCTTCTAATTAACTCTCAGCTTGCCAAGGAACACTAGGATGTTTAAATAGCATAACTGAGTAAGAGAGTTTCATGTCCTAAGTAGTATAACAATGAAGTGTCTTATTTACACCCACATCAATAAACCAAGTCTATCAAAAACACTTCTAATCCAATAATTGTTTTTTCAAGAAAAACTCGTAAAGTAGTAATGAGACCTTGCCAAGGACTTATTATGTGGATCCTCATAGATATCTTTTTTCTTTTATTCTCTCAAGGATCGCTAAATATTTCATTTGCAAGTGTTTGCACAACCTTTGAGAGTACCAATACTTTTGCCCATATATTGACATGTATGCCACTCATGTCTCCAACTCATAGCCAAAATCTGGGGTTATACCATAGATCGTTCAAAAGGTAGCGGAGTTGTTGTCATCCCAAAGGTGTGCATTAGAGACATAAAACAAATTTATCTCACTTCCTTCTCTTTTTTTTGAGCTAGTACCGCGGTTTGATCCACAAGGTTAGCTTTGGTATGCATCACAATTACCACTAGACTTTATTTCAATCAAACAACTCCTTTCATGAGTGATGTTAAGACTATGAAAATATATATGGGGTTAAGTATCTTTAAGGGTATACTCTTAAGACTATCATTCATCAAACAAGTCATAAATTTCAGACTTTTTCTTATTCAACTTGTTTGGCAATATTATTTCCAAGCAAGACTTAGTTAACTAAGAGAACTAGAGCAAGAGCTTCAACAACTAATCATCATACTAATAAAAAGCTTTACTCTAATCATGTTAAATTACTTCCCACTAGCATGGCATCTTAACAAATCAACCAACTAAGATAAACAACTCAAACTTCATAAGTGGGAGTCATAGGACATACCTCTCATAAGTGACTTCATGATCCTCTTCCTTATAGGGATGTGTTCCTTCAAAACTCAAACACGATTACTCTCATAATAATATTAAGGGATTTCTATTTTCGTGCCCTCAGTTCATTAGTTGTACTCAGTTTTCCCCAGTCGCTTAGTTTTTCCTCACTTTTGCCCTCCCTCTATTCTGAAACCCTTACATGCACTCAGACGGGGGGATGCCGTCAGGTCAAAGGCTTGACCGTTACATGTTGAGCGGTGGGACCGTGTTGGGGTGGGTCGTGCGTTGAGCATTACGTTATGTCGCCTCGACTGTTACATGATGATAGGTGGGGCTAGGATACACGGCAGACCAGCCATCCATCTCTCGCTGATTATGGGGGACGTGGTGTGGGACCATGTGGGGCGCGTTTGGTGGTTACGTGCGCCCTATCGCCTAAATTGGAAGTTTTCTTTTTTGTTATTTTTATGATTGGCATTTTTAAGAGCGGCTTTTCCCCCTCTCTCTCGCTAACTATTGTGTTTTTTTGCCCAAAAGGTAGCGAATCTATAGTAGATTCTCTTTTCATTCATTGTTCCTTTTGGCCCTCGTTTTTCCTCGATCTGGTAGCAAATCTAGAGCAGCAAATCTAACCGGCACCATAAATAAATTCAGTAAACATAGCAAATGTAGATATAGCAGCTAATATAGGTTATATAGTACGGTACTTAATGAGGTTCAGCAATTAGGCTGCTTAGCAGTAGCACCGGACAAGTTCAACACAAACAAGACAAAAGAAGCTGCTTTACAACAGCAGCAGCAACACAAGATCAGTGGCCCCTCATGGCCTCCGCCTCCTCCCTCTGGCGCCTCCTCCACTTCTTGCTGCCTAGTCCCTTGACCTTGGGCGCCTTGGGCTTGATCGGGGACATGCAACTCTCCTCGATGGCCACCTTCTAGAGGTTGCGGAGGTGAAGGCCGAGCGCCTGGTGCTTGTCTATGAAGCCGTGGATGTTCACGGACTCGCCGTAGGTCGTCACATCCTCGGCATGCTTCACGAGGGAGTTGAAGTCGGTGGCGTGGAGCCTCCTGGTGGTGCAGAAGGGGCACCTGTAGACGCCGCCAACAAAGAAGTTGTAGTACTGGCCGAACTTTAGCCTCCTCAACACATGACGAGTCTTGGTTTCCTTGGACTCGTCTTCGCTGTAGACGTTGCTGCTATCCTCCTGTTGGAAAAAACAATAGCGTGCAATAAGGATATGATTGCGATACTTTGATTATCGGGATTGATTATTTGCATAAATTAACCGATTGAGATCCGCTGATTATTCCCCAAATCTCAAACCAAATCAAATATTGATCCCAACTACGAACATGGGGATTCAAATATGAACAGGGGGATTCATCGAAATACGAGATCCAACACAAGAGTATTAGCTACTTTAAAATACGAACAACCGAACCCTAATAACATATGATCTAGCATCCAACGATGGGAATGGGGGAAGAACAAGGGAAGGGGAGAAAACCCTGGTTACCTCCAACATGGGTCGGTGATGCTGGTGTCGTAGGGGTTCTCCGGCCTTATGTAATCAACCTGCTCCTAGGGGTCCCAGCCGAGCGAGATCTTTCCGAGACCGACGGGGTCCTCCTCGCCGGTGGCTATGGCGGATGTAAGGACGGGGATGGCGGCTACTGTTGATGCCTAGATGGGGGCCTGGATGAGGGCCTCCTCGCCTATGGCCTTGGAGACACCGATGAACACCGCGCCGTTCTTCTCCATTGCCAACATGGTTGGGGTTTTCTTGGGGGTTTACGGAAGGTGATGGGACAGTGGACACGGTTGAGTGAGCGAGTGAGTGATGAGTGAGAGTGAGGAGGCCTCTATTAAAGGAGAAGGCAAGCAACGTTTGGTTGCACCAACATGCACCGTGTAACCGTGTACGCTACTGCACTGTGCACAGCCACACGTGTCCGCTACCGCTCCGTGCTCCGTGCACCGCACACGCGTACTGTGAGTCACGTTTTTTCCCTTGTGTCTAACCTTGGGGACTTAGTTGTGCTCAGTTTTGCCCTCGAGTGTAACACTGGTAGTTTGGTTGTACTCAGTTTTGCCCTCCAGTACTAACACTGCTGTGTGCAATATACTCAGTTTTACTCTCCGGCGGCTGGTCAACAGAGAGTCAACGAATGGGTTTTAGCTAGCTAATTGAGTCATTTTATGTACAACAAATTCAAAAATATCAAAACATAGTGGCATCTACCTAGAGAGTCTTATTATGTGACTTGCCACCATAAGAAATGTATATAAATCAAGTTTTAACCTAAATCACCATTTCTCAAATGACCTACTATCTATCAAGGTTCATGGCTTTCTACTCAATCCTCTTCCCAAAACATCCCTCCCCAAAACATAGTTTGTCTGAATGAGGCAATAATTGTCAAACTGGTGTATATTTGAATTGCAAATAGTTTGATGTATGTCAAGATGTATTTTATTGTATAAAAGACGCATTTTCCATTTGCCCTTGGTTCTTAAGTTCTACTCACTTTTGTCCTTGGTTCTTAAGTTCTACTCAGTTTTGTCACAATCTCTCACACATGTGCTCATCTTCGCTGCTACGCTCTGATTGATTGAGACAGTTGTCACACGGATCGTGCCCACCAACCGTTGATCCTCTGTGATCTAGCGGACATGATAATCCCTATATCTATAGGGGGCACTCCTCTATCCATGCAAAATAAAGAGTTTGCCACCGGTACTTTAACTCCATAAACAAATGAACTTGAATATAATTTGAAGGGAACATGTTCAAAGGTGTATAATTTGTGCATTATATTACACTATATGAAAATGACAATCTATCAAGATTTTCTTAGCACAATATTATCACGTATTAAGTGTGATTTAAAAGTGTTCAAAGGTTTACAATTTTCGCATATGCAAGTTTTTGCATTACACTCCACTCTATGAAAATGATAATCTCTCAAGATTTTCCTAGCACAACATTATCACGTATTAAGTGCGATTTCAAAGAGTTCAAAGGTGTATAAACTTCATATATCCAAGTTTATGCATTACATTCCACTCTATGAAAATGGGGGAGAAAATAATAATCTCTCAAAATTTTGTTAGCACATCATTATCACGTATTAAGTGCGATTTAAAAGTGTTCAAAGGTTTATAATTTTCGCATATGCAAGTTTGTGCATTACATTCCACTCCATGAAAATGATAATCTCTCAAGATTTTCTTAGCACAACATTATCATGTATTAAGTGTGGTTTCAAAGAGTTCAAAGGTGTATAATTTTCATATACACAAGTTTATGCATTATATTTCACTCCATGGAAATGATAAATGATCAGGATTTTATTAGCACAACATTATCATGTTCTAAATGCGATTCAAAAGAGTTCAAAGGTGTATAATTTTCGTATATGCATTACATTTCACTATATGAAAATGAAGCTAGACAAAGAGCCACCGTCACCAGAGAAGAAGAAGAAAGGGGAGGCAATAGCACATGCACGGGCGCGGGGCTAGCTCAGGGTCCCATCTTGCAACACCAACCTAGGTAAGTTGTGGGTCCGGCGCTCACGTGGATAAGTTGTGGGTCCGATGCTGATCAAGATAAGTTGGGAGAGGTGTCCACTACGGGAATCGACTGAACGCGACCCCACTTGTCAGCATGTAACAGCAAGGGTCCACTACGAGACCTGACAGAACACGACCCTACTCGTCAACAACATAACAGCGAGGGTCCACTACGGGAGCCGACTGAACGCGGTCCCACTTGTCAACACGTAATGACAAGGCTGACGGACGGCGAGTTCTAGACCACGTGAGAGTTTCGTACAAGGAGGTGGGCAAAAGTGAGGAAAAACTAAGCAGCTGGAGAAAACTGAGTACAACTAACGAACCGAGGGTACGGAAATATAAATCCCTAATATTAAAGCAAAGAGGCAAAGTGTGAATCTACATTTACGAAAAAGGAAGAACGGAAAAATCTTTTTGTATTTTTGAGGATAGGGATTAAAGAATAGAAAAGAACTTGCGACCGAGTAAGGGTTTTAAGAAAAGAAAAAAAAGCAAACCAAAAAGTGAAAGTGAACTAAAAAGCAAAGGAAAAAAGCAAAGTGTTGGAATAAGCTAACACGAATGTTTGAAAGCTCCCAAGGAGCTGGAGTACACCTCGTTATTACACAAATAAATTTGTTGAGGGAACACATCCCCAAGCTCAGGCTTTTGCAAGCCCTTTTGTTGCTCATTGTGGTGGCGGTGGATAGTTTTCCTCGTTCCATTGGCTGCTCCAATCATGGAACTGGGTGGCAAGGCTTGTAGTAGCATCTCGAAGATTGATGATGAGGTTGTTCATGTTTTGAATATTTCCTTTGAGTGCAAATATATCTTCATAGGTAGTGTAGTAGTTTGGTGGCTGCTCATCTTATCCGGGTCCTCCTTGTTCTACTTTTTTTATCTTCTCCTCCTCCCATATGTATTTCTTGTTGGGGTAGATTAACCTCAACCTGCACGTCAAATCGCAAACGTCCATCCTCAATAGAGAATAAACAGTTAGGCAAAGGAGACGGGATCAAGTGATCCGCTGTAGGTATATCAAAGAAGTATCTACCATGAGTTTTAGAAACCATACCACATGCTCTTAGAATAGAGAGATCGAGACGGTGACTTCCTGTCAATGGTTGAATGTTACCTAGGTTGATGCAAAGTGCGCGTGCAAGAACGGTCACAACTCCTCCTCCGCATATGGGTCCTCGAGATTGAAGAGCCCGATGCTTAAGGTAAAATACAAGAAGAGCGCCCAAATTTGGCGCTAAGTTACAATTAATAATAGCAGCTTTTACGAGGATCAACATGTCCTTCTCATTAACTCTAGTAAACTCACCATGTGCCTGCAAAGTGTTAGCAATCACATAAAATAAATATCAAATAGCAGGGTGATCAATTTTGTTCCCCTTGAGAGTGTTTCCACTTATCTTCATTGAATTAAAGTATTATAAAGGGGAAGGATTTAATACAAAAGTAGTTGTGCGCACATCGGTAGTATTGTTGGTAAACCCAAAGCATTGAGCCCATTGGCTGAGTGTTAAGGTGTACTCACAATTCACAAGGTGGAACTTGATGCGATCAACTCCATGCCTTTGTTCCTCGGTACAACCGTAAGAGTCCACTATGTGTGTCAAGGTGCTGAAGAACTCAAGCGTCAAGCGGCGATACGTGGCAACATACTGAAAGACAAAATCACACAAACCAATATTGTTGCAAAGTAAATTGAAATCAGCACGAATGCCAAGTTGATTCAAGATATAAGGACACGTCCACTTGGTGGACTTGATTTCTCAAAGCTTGAGACGATTGAAATGGTTCAGCTGAAACTCCTCGGTGAACTCAATACTAAGTGACTCGGGGGTCAACGTATCAACGGGTGGTGTGAAGGATTCCGCAGCCATCTCACGGGTATGGCTCCTCATATTCAACTAAAAATAAAAATAGGATAAAGTGAATAAAATTACTAATAATTTTTTGGGTCCAATATAAACATAGCATAAGTGATTCTCTACACTAACTACAAAAGAAACTCCTCTAAAATAATACTAAGCATGCTCAATATTAATATTGAATCAAGAACAAGACCTAAGTCTACATTGATAATGATGAAAGATTGAGTGAAGCTTTTGCAAAAATAAGTTAAGGATCGGAGGAGAATCATACCTTAGATCGAATGAGTGCGAGGAATCGAAGAATGATTAAGTAAATTGAAGATCCAATGGAGGTGGTTTGGAGTTTGGAGGAAGTATAAAGAGAAAGATTTGTTTTGTGCCCGTACTAGGTGACATACCTTGGGGGCGATGACTCCCTTCTAGCGGTGCACTCGATACGGGCACACGGTACGGTCGCGTGCGCCCGTACTGCTGGTCGTTATTGGTACTATGTCTTCGCTTGAAATCTAATGTTTTCTCGAGGGTATGGTACAGGTGCATGGTACGGGCGTGTCTGGCCGTACTAGTGGTCGTTAAGAGTATTATTCCCTACGGCAAATATCAAAATTTCTATCTTCCTTAGGTTCGATGTGGTACGGACGCACGGTACGGGCACTTCCGGCCGTACCAGTGCTCGTTAAGAGCACTGTGAGCTACAAAACTTTAAAATTCTATCTTCTGCGTGCCTTTGCACATCTTATCAAAGGACAAAATAACAACAAATATACTATATAAAGAATCAGCAATACTTCTTAGGCCATGTGTTAGTAAAATAAAATATAAAGTATTACATTATTTCTTCTCCTCTCTCCAAAGATCTTCTTGAACACTCTTTATTATAAACAAAAGCAAAACAAAACAAAACAAAACTAACACATAAGTAAAAACTTTATTTCACATGGGTTACCTCCCATGAAGCGCTACTAGTTAAGGTTAATTAGCTTGACCATGATGATGATCATTTAGGTTTAAGAAGTGGAATTCCTACTCCAAAATAGTTGGCATTTAAAGTAATTACACCATCATCATCATTAGGCTTCACCGTCTTTTTCCTAGGGAAGTGAACTATAAAAGGATCTCTAGATGGTAGCCATATTCTCATATTCCCCTCAAGTAAATTAATCAAAACTTTAATAGTTCTTAGGAATGCCCAACCTAGAAATATAGGTGCTATGGGATCTTCAGGCATGTGCACAATAACAAGATCAATAAGAGTGGGACTACCTTTAATTTCAACAACTAATATTTTCTTTAATCCCAAGAGCTTGTTTATAAGTTGAATTAGCTAGATGGAGTCTCAATTCAGTAGTAACAAATGGCACCAAGTTTAATTTGTCGAATAAGCTTTTGGAAATTGCTGAGACGCTCGCACCAAGATCACAAAGTGCGGATATCTCATTGACTCCCAACTTAATTTTAATAGTGGGCTCAAATATATCATCTAGATTAACTAGAACCTTATCAGCTAGTCTTGTATACTCCATCTCTAACTCATGAACTTTAGATGCTACTTGTTGTATAAATTATTGGTACATAGCATTATTGCCTTGTTCTACAGCTAGATTCTTCATGGTGATCATCTTTAGTAGATCTTCCATGGTATATTCTGGTGTTGGCATGTTGCTATAGTCCAGCTCTTCAGGTTTCTATTCATTCGTTACCACCCTCATCATTTTGAGGTCTTCTAACAGATTTGGATCAGGTTTTCCAGCAAACTTTGCTAGTATAAGAGGTTGGCTCTCAACTACCTTACCCAGCAGAGCCTCCACGGTATTTGTCCTTTCATGTAGAGCCTGCACATTATTTATAATTGTAGCGGCCTGGTTAGATAATTTTCCTATACTACTTTCATGGTTCTCTGTGATTTTAATAAGCATATTATTTTGCTCGGTTTGAGCTTGTATAAAGGTTCTAACAGTTTTCTCAAACGAGAGATTGCCATGATTTGCTCCATTAGTGTTATCATAATTGTTATAAGGAGCTCCCGCGGGATTAGAATGATATTTTTGAATATTGGAAGCATAATTATTTTTCCATGCAGGATTAAAAAGAGTGCGAGCTATAAAATTAACATCATTAACATTAGTAGCGATAGCATTAACTTGGGTATCTTCTTTACCCTTTACTATGCTAAGCAACTCGTCTACCTTAGATGTAAGCTCTTCATTATTTACCTCGGTAATTGAACTTACTCTCTTCGAGGTTCTTTCCACATGCCATTGGGCATAGTTGTTTTGCATATCATCAAGTAACTTATTTGCAACACTCACTTGCTTTCCCATGATTGTTCCTCCTGCTGCAGTATCTAGCATAGACTTAGACATTGGGTTACACTACAAGAAAAGTTGGCTTTTACAATAGACGATTTTCATGGTTGAAGGCCCATTTTTCGTGGCTAAAAAGTCTTCTACGACGGATGGCCATCATGGTAAAAGCCCCGTCACAAAAGAATCTACCAAGGTTTTTTTCTTAACCGTGGCGGATCGCAACCTTTAGCCATGAAAACTTGTTCTGTCGTAGATCTGTTCGCCAGCCGTGTTGACTGCTGACATCATGCAAACTGCCACATGGCAGCTGCCATTAGCGGCCAGTTACTGCCGTTAACAGCCATAGAAACCGTGGCAGAAGCCAGGTCCAACCAAGGCCTGCTAAATTCTAACTGGGTCGGCCCATTAGGGGAGCCCAATAAGAAGATGGCCCATTACTATTTTGTCCTACACTGTTTGAAATGGGCCCAAAGTTGTAGTCGGCAGCGACCCGCGAACTTTCAGGCCCAATACTGTTTCGGCCTAAAGAAGGCCCATGATGGTCGAACACTCTGCGGCCCATTAGCAGCCTGCGCCAAGTCGCTCCTGTACATTTAATGCCTGCAGGCGACCCATCACTATTTATTGCAACCCATCGTGGGCGGCCTACTGACGGCCCTTGTCTGAGATGTCCCGTTACTGTTCTGGCTTGTTACTGTCCTGGCCTTTCACTGTTCCGGGCTTTACCTGTTCAGGCCCATAAGCGGCCCTTTACTGTTCTAGTCTGGTAAATGTGTCAGCCTGTTACTGCCCTCGCCTGGAAATTTCTCAGGCCGTTATTGTTCTGGCTTGTCACTATTCTGGCCTTTCACTGTTGCGGCCCTTTACTGTTGCGGCCGGCTACTGTTTTGGCATGTTACTATTCTGGGATTTCACGGTTTCTTACTTGTTACTGCGATGGGTTGTTTCTGTTATGGCCTGCTATTGTTAAGTCCTATTACTGTTATGGCCTGTTATAGTTATGACCTATTACTCTTACGGCATGTTACCATTACGGCCTGTTACTGTTACGTCTAGTTACAACTTGTAGGTCGGCCCATTACGTTTACGGTCTTTTACAGTTTCGGCCTTTTCTGAAGCCCATGCCAATATCATAAAATGTTTATATAATCCAACATTTTTTACTGTTCATCGTCGACCGAATACACGACGGGCCAATAACAAAGCATGGTACTGTTCCCTAATCGACCTGCCTGGCGTAGTTACCGTAACGACTACCGCATATGTGGACAACGTCAACTAAATGCATACATGGCTTACGCGAGTTATCTAGATATTGCATCAGCTGCAAACTTCTTAAAATTATTACATATTATCAAATCAAGGGAAAGAAAAATCGGCATTTCAGTTGACAATCAAGTTGATAGCAGAGTCCTCGATTGATAACCTGCATCTTCCTTTGAGTGTGACAACTACATTGGAGGAGACATGATCTTGCATGCCCCTCTTTGGTGGCAGTATCAATAATTGCACCCTAAAACTAAGTAATAACAAGTTAATACATCAAACAAGACAAACTACTTATTTGACTGATATGACAGGAGCTATGATATGGAGTTTACAACTGGTCAATGGTTCAATTATTGACCAACATGTCAAACAAACAGGACAAGCAAGCATGCACTAAACAAGTGTGCCTACCGTGAAACGAGCAATCAAAAAACATGTGTGTGTGGCTTAGAATTTCAGCAAAAATAAACTAGCCAGGTCATTTCAACAAATATATATGGAAGCAGTTCTATACCCTAAAATGCAAGAGACGTCGGGTGACTCAGAATTTGCGCTGAGACACAAAATGACATACAGTTACTGTCATAGCGAAGAATGAACCAGATATAAATTATAACCGCATCATATGAGAACTTATAGAGCAGGAATGCAAACCACGAATGAACTATATATTGTAGAGGATAGTTATGTCGTGACTTAGGATGAACCAAACCCAGAACCAGATGCAAGATATAATGGCGTCGCACGTGAACCTATAGAGCAGGACAAACAAGCATTAGACAAGTGTGACTAGAATGAAATGAGCAATCAAACAAAGTGTTTCTTTAAATTTTAGCAAATATAAACAAGCGAGGTCATTTCAGCAAATATATATGGGAGCAGCGACATCTCCTGGAATGCATAGTCGTTGGGTGACTCAGAATTTGCGGTGAGCTACACAATGGCATGTAGTTACTGTCAAAGCTAAGAATCAACCAGATAGAAATTATAATGGCATCATAAGTGAACGTCTAGAGCAGGAATGCAAACCACGAGTGAACTACATAGTAGAGGACAGTTATGCCGTTGTCAGGACGAACTAGCACCAGATAAGGAATTAATGGCATCCCCTGTGAACCTGTAGAATAGGCTATGCAAACGAACATGTTTATTGTTCCATTTTGAGCTATATGCAAGAAAAAGGAAATAGTTAGTGATGTAGCTTTTGAAGAAGCAGATGGTAACGACAAAATTATAATCGAATTAGTATGAAGAGTTTAAACGGCTACTATAGGATAGCAGAATGATGCCAAGGAGGAAATAATAGCAGAAACTAATCTCAGGACGAACCAGATAGATTCAGCAACTGTAGAGCAGGGAATCCACACTAATATTTTTTGCTGACTTCAGATTTTGCAAGAATTACACGATAGCAGACAATTACTGTTGTATGGAGTAGCTAAGAACATGTGTATGGCAAAATAACAGACATGTCAATGACTTGAAATTTGTAGAGCAGCGCATGCAAACCAACATGTCTAATGACCTTGTATGTACTAGCATGAAGAACATGCATCTCACTGACTTGTATGTACGAGCACGATGACAAAAATGCAGCTCACTACGATAGGCTTGAACCTGCTATACTGCTGACAAAACAAAAATGGGTTGTAGATTTGGTTAACCTTGATCGGAGAGGCGTCTAAGCATTGTCGGTACCGTGCGGGTGACGTCCAGGTCACCGAGGGTGCTGCGGTTGCGGTGGCTATTGGAGTCGAGGAAGCAGATCTTGGGCGGTCGATGCCGGCTTGAGCGCGGTGGACGAGAGCGTCCCTGAGGCAGATCCAGTGCAGTGAACGGCGACGGCCGAGCAGCTAGTCTAGAGCGGTGGACATGAAACTCCCTGAACTAGATCACATCCAGTGTACACCGGTGAAGCGGATCCGGTACGGTTGGGTAGCTTTTGGCGGCCGTGAAGCAGAGCTTGGGCGATCGATGATGCCATCAGCGTGGTGAACGACACCGCAGCTCCGGTGTAGTGGCAGAGAGACCCGATGAACCTGATCTGGTGGGTCAGCATCGGTGAAACGGCTCCGCGGCGGTGCACGAGACCGCCGCTCAAGCGGGTCCGGCCGCCGTGGAATTGCCGTCGGCTGGTGCACGTCGTGGTCGTGGAGGTGAGGGCGTGGGAGAGAGGGGCTGGAATTTTTGGAAGGACCAGCGGAAAAATCTGGGCGAATCCGAACTAAGGAGGTGAACGGAAACATAAATTATGATCGTGCCCCCAAGCTACTGATTTTAGCTTGCCCATAGGGAGTCAGAACAATGGGTAGAATCGGAATTTTGAAGTCAAAAGTTTTTGAAACCGAGGGGCGGGAAATGCTTCAAGATCGATGCGTGATTTTGCCGCTTGATTGAGATATTGAATTTGGCGACCCTCTATCTAATAATAATATAAAAATGGTACTGCCACGGTGGAATATTTTGTCTCAAAGTTTTTGAAACTGAGGGGCGAGAAATGCTTCAAAGTCAGTGTATGGTTCGGCCGCTCGATTGAGTTTTTGAATTTGACAAGTGCCCATCTGATAATAATACAAAAACGGTACAACCCCGGTGGGAGATTTTGCCTCAACGTTTTTGAAATGGAGATGCGGGAAATGCTTCAAAGTCGGAATACGGTTTTGCCGCTCGATTGAGATTTTGAATTTGACAAGCGCCCATCTGATAATAATAATAATATAAAAATGGTACTCCCTAGGTGGGAGATTTTGGCTCAAAGTTTTTGAAACGGTTATGCGGGAAATGCTTCGAAGTCGGTGTGTGTGATTTTGCCACTTGATTGAGATTTTGAATTTTGCTAGCGTCCATGTACTACTAGTAGTAGTAAAAAAAGGTGATAGAACGTACGGCTATATGGTCAGGAATTCATGGCAGAGAGTCACATCAACTGATCATCCATATAACCACACTTGTGGTACTCCCTGTGTTCAATATTACTAGGCCGGAGTAGTACTAGTTCGGAGAATTAACTTCACCTACTCGCTTTATAGCTAGTTATTGCATGCAGTAGTAATCTTGGAATCCAGCCAATGTACATGGCCACCGCATCTAATTGAAAACATGCAAGCCAATAGATGCACTCCCGTTTTAACAACATGATCGGCCAGGAGCATTACACGACGTGATGGTTCATATTTTACGGTGAACTAGAGAATTAATTGAGCAAAACTAGGAGCATTAATTGGTCCTCCGGCCTAGCAATTGAGGCTTTAAAATAATTAAGAGGTATATACACCTTTAGTCCCACATCTTGCACCACGAGAGCATTTTAGTCCCACATATTGAAAAATGAGCAATACTAGTCCCTCACCTTATATCTCGAGAGCATTTTAGTCCAATTTAATGGAATTTCAGTGAATTTGACTTAATTTGTCCACAAATGACGTTGATTTTTTAAAAATGACCCCTCTATATTTTTTATGTCATTTGTGTCCCTATGCGACTGATAAGTGGGCCACCTATTAGTAGACGTACAAATAAAATAGTTAAATCTCTAAGAGGAGAATGGATTCGAACTAAATATTTTTGTACAAAAACACACACACCCACAAGACACTATGTCAGTAGATACCCACGACTACTCATGTGAGACGAGGAGTACTTGAGAGGACGTAATTAAGCCAGACGAGGAGTACTTGGGGGAAGTAATTATTTATACAATAAAAAAGCACATACGAACGCAAAAAATGCTCACGTCTATGTTGGCATGGTCCATAATATCAATTATATAGCTTTGTCGTTAACCTAATAGCTAGCTGTAGTGTCTAGAATAAACTTGAGTTTTTTCCTATTTGCAAAAATGAAAAGGAATAAAGTTGAGTTGCTATTGTACCCGAGAACACATATTTTTGAATATCCAAAATAAAGAACACATCAACCAGAGCGCTCTTCAGTTAATCACTTCTGTGTGCATGTTGTAGTGGCAAGGTTGATTTCTTCAGTAGCACAGGTAATCAGTTCGATACCCTATAATACTTTGGTAGTTTTTCTTATTTGTTTTCTTATTATTCAGATCCTCCTGTCAAGTCATACCAAGGTCACAACTGGTAGGCAGAAAATACACAGGGGTCATTTTGCAAAAATTATGATGCCACATGTCATTTCCAGAATTAGTTACGACAAATTCCGACAAAATCATAGAAATTTGATTGAATTGGACTAAAATATTCCTGGTTACAAGTTGTGGGGCTAGTGTTGCTCACTTTTCAAGATGTGGGACTAAAACGCTCCCGCGGTGTAAGTTGTGGGACTAAAAACGTATATACCTCAATAATTAATGACCGTGCTATTGAGAGAACATGATTTTTTTAGCTCCACGGAGCATACACCCCATCCGACCGCATGGAGAGCATCCAAGGGCACGACCAAAAACCAAAATTGAAAAATGGAAAATGCCATGCAAAAAATGGAAAATGCCTACGTTTGCGTGTGCTCTGAGGACCAGGGAGCGTAGGTTTGCTTCTTAGATTTTGGGATAATTAAATACAATGAGGTTATGATACTACTACTACTAGTATCATCCTACACCTACACACTCGCGTGCTCCCAGGAGTCGTAAGCTGGTGTGCGCACGACTGTTGTACCGTAATTAGTGCGCGTGCCTGTGCCAGTTTGTTGAAACGCGCTTGGGGTTGCTGTGTGCATGCCGTCGTCTCGTTTCCACACGATTCGCTTGGATTTCCCAGGCATTTGTTTAAATGTGTGTCTCTGGAACCGCTTTCTGTGCTAGTCGGTGGGACCGAGACCACACGAACGCCATCATCTATGGCCGGCAACAAGCAGGAGGACTCGCCATGGGCTGGTCTCCCTGAGGGACTCGTCTAGAAGATAGGTGGCATATTCCTTTCGATGGACGACTTCGACTACTACGCCGTCTTTCGGGCAGTCTACAGTGCCTCGCGCGGCTTCATGGAGGAGCGCTTTATGCCAACCAACTGGATTGTTTTAGAGCACCAGTTGTCGGAGGAGTATCGGGTAGAAGACGCCACCATCACGTTGCTGAACATGAGAACTGGCCGCCACCTTGAGAAGAAGATTAGCCGGGTTATTCGTAGGTGCTTTCTTTATATTCATCTGTATATATGTGATCCATTTTTTGCATTCACATCCTATACTATCTGTTTTTCAAGTTCTGTTTCTTCGTCCACCTGTTATCCAGGGTTTTGTTCCATGGTTTACCTTGATTGAATTTCAGTCTGTACCTTGACTGAATCTCTGTTTCTCCTCCCTCTATCTCTGAAAGGTACTTTAATGTCAGTAGCACAACCGGCGACCTCCTTGTGCTTGGACAGAGGGTACAGCCGTACAAGACCCGGTTGCACAACCCCTTCTCGGGTGCTATAAAGCGCATGAGGGCAGAGATACTGACCGAGTAGGTGGCTTATGTCGCTGTGACGATGTTCCCGTTGTTGATGGTGTTTACATCAAACCATCAGAACACCACCATTTGGTGGGCGGATGAGAGCATGGAGGAAGGGAGTCGCCCGGTCTTTGGTGAATGGTTGTACTCGCCGTATGACTTCGCAGAACTCCGGAGCATGACTTCTTACGCCGGTGATGTTTTTGTTGTAGACAGATATGGGCAGTGGCGAAGGACGAAAAAAATTTGAGGTCAGGCGAATTCTAAGGCGTTAGAAAGATTAATGAAAAAAGTAAAAATTGGCTCGACAAAATATTTGTTTAAATCTGCAATTGAAAACACTAAGGACATGATAACAATTTGGCTATTTAATTTAACTAGCTCATAATTTAAAATTCAAACTTCATCTAGTTGACCACAAAATCAAAGAATTATACCTCCCTCCTCTCATGTGCAGCCAGTGGCGGAGCTAGCGGGACCAACAGGGGACCTGGCCCCCCTATGGAGTTGTGCAACACAAAGGAAATTCTTGCTTAAGGCTACATTAGAGAGATTTTTTAATATAAATTAGCTTAGTTGACCCCCCCCCCCCCCAAATATCAAGTTTGGCCCCCCTCTAAGCTGCAATCCTGGCTCGCACTGCTGTCTGCAGATACAAATTTCTTCCCCTACACATGTTCATCTAACTTCAGTTTTTGTGTCTTTGACCACGAAATCAGAGCCATTCCGTGAGACCTGATCAGAGCGAGAGACAGAGACACAACAAAGTAAGAAGGAAGAACCCTAATTCCCTAAAGGGTAGAGGAGCCATAGAGGCCTAGAGGCTAGAGCTGGAGGAGTGGCAGACCAGGGACGGGGTAGCAGGGGGAGTCACGACAACGCGGAGTGTAGGATCCTAGCCAGGGGCAGCCGTCGTCCGTCGAGCCATCGAGGAACTCCATCGACGAGCGCCAGGCAGTTTCGCTCCTGCTAACCCAACCTCTTGCGATCGATCAAAGATGAACTGGCGGGCAAATAACCCGACCGTGGCGTTTTCCTCTCCACTGCGCATGACTCAACTAGGTTAGCAGGCCCAGGTAGATAACCACTCCACTCGGAGCAGCCCATTTAGCCAGTTTCTTTAGTTTTTTTATTCAGAACACACTAAAAACGTACATGACTGTTTGTATATCGATATAAGCATACTTATATGCAATTTTTTGCCGAAATTTGAGGTACGACAAGTGCCATACCTTGCCCAAAGGGGAGCTTCGCCCCTGGATATGGGTCTGCCCTCTCGACTATGTGTGATGCTGCCCATGGAGATGTGCAGCTGCAGCGCTCCGCACGAACCTTGGAGATGCATCCCACCGTTGCAGACCCTGTTCCGGGCTACCAGTTCCTAGAGAATCGTTTTTACCTCATCGAGTCCGATGGGGCTGTTCGTTGTGAGTGGACCGGTCTATGGTGGCAGGCCGGTTGTTTACCGGGTTGATACCCAGAACCGTGTCCTTCAGCCGGTCGCAGGCACCAGAAGTCGTGCTCTCTTCGTGTATGACAATCGGTGCGTCTACGTCGACAGCACCAGGGTACCCACGGTGCAGGCCGACAGCATATACTATGCGGACCTATCTGAGATTAGATCTTACAACTTTGAGGCTCTTGCGTGGGAAGAGGAGCCAAGCATTGTATATGGGTATGGAGTAGGAGGATTATGGATCAATGACCGTCCTTTCGAACTCGATCGATTGCTGGCGGAGTATTGCAGAATCGTCGAACATTCTGAGCTGCAGATGGTGCCGCCATATGGCGAGGATGGTACCACCCACTACGATTACTACGACGACTATCCATCAGATTGATGGATTGTGTGGGTCTGCTCCTGATGTATTCTCTTCAGGTCAGCTCTTTATGTGTTCACTTTGTTGAGTGAACGTCTATGAATTTTGCAAGTTCTATGGTGCCCGTGTAATACAATGGACGTTCTCCCTGTTCCGGTAGATCGTGTGTTGTACCTCTTACAATTTCATTGTCTTTTCATGTGTGTGTAGTAATTTTGATAGATGCTTAGTTTGTAACAATCCTCAAACAACTTACAACTGCAAATTACAGTAGATTATTACAATCCTCAGTAAACTTGATAGTAATAAAATGAAGCATAAAAGTTGCATCAGAGTCCAAACAACTAAAAAAACACCATAACTGGTGTTACAAAAAAGGTCTCTATGGAGCTTGCATCCCAAGACATGTAACAACTGGCTTCCCATGAGAGATGTAGATGAGATTATTAAGTATGTTCTGCGTTAAAGCTTGTCTTTTTTAAAATTCATATAAGTCTTTGCGTGCTATGGTGATTACTGAATCTGTTTTGTTGGCTTCTTGCTTAACAATATCATGGGCATCCTCAAATAATCTTTCGGCTGAAAAATGAGGATCAGTCGAAGCGGTGTGCCATGAGCAATAGGTATTGTCACTGCTGCTGTGTGAAACAAAATCTAAACTTGGTGAAGCGGGTCTTTGTTCGGCATTCAGAGGGTCATTTGCAGCCTGAAACAAACACAAAACAAGTTATAATAGCATTACCATGCAATCACACTACCATGAATTTTAAATGTGTCAATGTGGCAATATATAAGGAAGGAAGTAATTAATAGTGGTGGCTCATACATCTATTTCTTCTTGAATAAGTGGACCAGCTGGCGCCATGGAGCGATGCGAGCATGTGCTGCTCTGTGAAATGACTGCTCTACTTGAAGATGGTTGAGACCAAGACAAGACAAGTTACTTAAACAACAGACTTGGGAAACAAACTACAAGTTCATTTTGAATAACAATGCGATCAATCAACCAAAGTACCTGATGCAGACTGCTCAAACTAGAATGTGCAGAACATGAATAAAACGAATATTAAAACTAAGCCATTATGTTTCTCATATATAAACTAGCCAGGAACTACACAACAAAATCTGCCACTGATTTAATCATAGACAAAAAAGAGTAACTCAGCTAATAAAAACACATCAATTGTGAGCCTCAAATATGCTAGCCAGATAATTTCAGACAAAAAAAATGAATCAAGCAATCATACATTAAATTATTCATGAATAGCCAGATAATTTCAATGCTTGGGCGGCCTGAGAACAACAAACTGAACTATCAAGTGCCTCGTATTAAAATAGCCAGCTCATTTAACTATGATACACAAGAGATACAAGAGTGAGATGAACTGCACAGAGTTCCTTATGATACATTTGTGGATCTTATCGCTAGTATGGCCTTGTTCTTATTATCAGACAACTTAGATGCAATACACCCGACCTCTCCATATCTAGGAAATTGAACTAAGCACATGGAATAAAAGCAGACCATAGTGGGGCCAAAACGTTTGACGCTAATTTTTGGCAAAAAAATATGAAAACAAGAAAGACAAATGGTAAATTTAAGCAAACAAAAAATGTGGCAAGGACCAAACTTCGGGCGAGGGGCCTTACGGTAGGTGTTACACGAGATCTACGGTGACTTGTGTGGACAGGCAGAATTTGTACTCCATTGTTGCTCCTCTGCATAAAGGTAATGCCAATTGTAAATACAAACAGGTTCCAACATGATATACGTTGGCATGAAGTGAAACAAAAGTGCTGGGGTCTTACGAGATTATAGGAGCCATTCACTCTATGATATTGTGTACAAACTGAGGCCGCTCCTTGCATAATAGCAACAAATAGTTTGAGGCGCAGGTTAAGAGGGATCAAATCGACAGTACATAATGGTCAAATAGTATGACGTGTGTAAACGTGTAGTATCGGATAGCAGGACAATAGCACGATGGAAATACTATAGTTCGTAAATCGGCGAATGAGAGAGATATTATATAATCATATCTCATGTGGATTGGTACAACAGAGAATGTAAATAAATATGTTAAGTGACTAATAATTCACAAAGAAATAGCAAAGTACATAAAACCAGTTCAATGCGTGGAGTTTAAGCATAACCACAACGGGTTAATTTAGTACTCCCTCCATTTCAAAATGTAATATGTTTTAGCTTTGTGAAAAGAGTGCATCTAAACCTCTTTTAGTGTATAGGTTCATCAAGGTTTGGAGTGAACCTACACACTAAAATGAGTCTGGATGCACTTCTTTCACAAAGCTAAAGCATCTTATATTTTGAAACAGAGGGAGTACATAATAGGTGTATATCAAGTAAAGAACCTATTAGTTAGGAAATTTAGCACGAATACAGTACATTGCCAACAAACAAATCGCGTAGGGAGATCTAGTTTTACCTTGGTTGGGGCGACGTCTAGGCCTCCTCCGCATCCTCACGGGTCACGCCGAGGTCGCCGAAGGTGCTACGGTCTTAGTGGGTGTCGACAACGGGGAAGCAGATCTTGGGCGGGCGAGGATACGGGCAGAACGCTGGACCACGGCGTCCGTGGAGCAGATCCTAGGCGATCGATGATGTGGTCAGCGTGCCGGACAAGAGGGTTCGTTGAGCAGATCAGGTGTGTGGGTATGCCGGCTAAAGTGCAGCAGGGATGTTCCGGCCGGTGACGTATTCCTAGAGGAGAGAGAGGGGGAGGGGGGGTTAGGTTTAGTACTACTTGCACTATACTAGAAAAATTACGAGTGAATCCCCCACCTACCGAATTTAATAGGGGTCGAATGGGAATTTCGAAGTATCTGAAATTTTGGGGCACGAACTATGTCCGGATGCGCGGGATCATTTTCAAAAGGTGTTCAAAATTTTCATGATGCAAAGTCTTAGCTAGAAGTCGAACCACTCGTCAAAACTCTTTGTGGTTTCTGATATATTAATCAACCACTCGATGGGTACCTCCAAATTTTTTTTAAAAAAACTTTCAAAGCAACCTACAATTTATTATTTCTAGTTCAAGTTTGACCTAATTTCATTAAATTGAAGAGCAATCTATCGCACTTAGTTGTAGCTCAAGTTTGACCTAATTTTATTAAACTATCAAGACGCAAAATCTTAGCAAGAAGATGAACATGTCGTCATAACTCTCTTTTGATTTCGGATAGTATATTAATTGACCCCACGCGCTCCCTCCGATGGGTACCTCTAAGAGCTTTTCCGTAAAACTTTCAAAGCAACCTACACAGTTTACTTGTAGTCGTTCAAATTTTACCTATTATATTTTTTCCGATTTGCCTATTATAATTTTATATAGTGATGATATGCCAGATGTGTATTATCTAAGTCTCACGTGCAGGGCACGTGTAATTTACTAGTACTAGTAGTTTCAAATTTGACCTAATTTTCGGTAAATCGACATAAAGTCATTCTAATGGGAAGAATTAGCTGGGAAGTTTGAAAACTCATAAAACATGGGAATTGTTCGTACACCATGTTGGTCCAATATATATGTATTTAAACTTGGCTTGTGACATTCAGATCCAATATTCTACGGACTTTTTTTTAGGAAAAAGAACAACCTCGCTCGTATTCTTCACTCAGAAAATGTAGAATTGAATGTTCTTTCTTGATAGTTGGAAACTCACACCGATGACACTGTTTACTACAAGAAGATGCACCGATGATCTATCTATGAAAAGACATCTAATTCAAGAGCAATCTATGGCGTTTACTTGTAGCTAGCTCAAGTTTGACCTAATTTCGTTAAATTACCAATATGCAAAGTCTTAGCAAGAAGTTGAACCTATCGTCGAAACTCTCACTGGTTTCTGGTATATTAATTTTGAACCCTCGATGGGTACGTCCAAAAGCTTTTTCGTAAATCTATCAAAGCAAAACCTACAATTTACTTGTAGTTTCAAATTTGGTATAATTCCAGGATATCGACATAAAGTTATTCAAATGTGCGGGGTTAGCTATAGGAAGCTTCAAAACCCATAAAACATGGGAATCGCAAGTACAACATGTTGTCGATCCACTATATATATACATATATGTCTGTCAACTTGGCTTGTGGTATCCACATCCAATATTCTTTGGACTTTTCTTTACGGAAAAGAACAACTAACCTCGTTCGTCTTCACTCGGAAAACGTAGAATTCAATGTTCTTTCCTGATAGTTGGACACTCACACCCACGGCACTGCTTAGTACTATAAAATACACCCATCTACCTCTGAAATGACATTTAATTCAAGAGCTATCTATCGCGCTTACTTGTAGCTCAAGTTTGACCTAATTAATTTCGTTAAATTGTCAAGATGCAAAATCTTAACAGGAAGTTGAACCTATCATCAAAACTCTTGTTGTTTTCAGATATATTAATTGTGACCCTCGATGGGTACCTACAAATTAAAAGCTTTTTCGTAAAAGTTACAAAGCAAAACCTACAATTTACTTATAGTTTCAAATTTGACCTAATTTTGATAAATCGACTTAAAGTCATTAAAATGGGCAGAGTTAGCTAGGAAGTTTGAGAGCTCATAAAACGTGGGAATCGCAAGTACAACATGTTGTCGATCGACTTTATATGTCTGTCAACTTGGCTTGTGGCATCCACATCCAATATTCTTTGGACTTCTCTTTACGGAAAATAACAACTTGTAGCCTCACTCGTCTTCACTCGAAAAATATAGAATTGAATGTTCTTTCCTGATAGTTGGAAACTCACACTGACGACATTGTTTACTACAACAAGGTGCATCAATCTACCTCTGAAAATACATTTAATTCAAGAGTAATCTATCGCGCTTACTTGTAGCTCAAGTTTGACCTAATTTCGTTAAATTGTCAAGATGTAAAGTCTTAGCAAGAAGTTAAACATATCGTCAAAACTCTCGGTGTTTTATGATATATTAATTGTGATCCCTGATGGGTACCTCCAAAAGATTTTCGTAAAACTTTGAAAGCAACCTACAATTTACTTGTAGTTTCAAATTTGACCTAATTTCGGTAAATCGACATGAAGTCATCCGGTTAAATGGGCAGAGTTAGCTAGGAAGCTTGAAAACTCATAAATAAAACACGGGAATCATTGGTACAACATGTTGGTCCACTATATATGTTGGTAAACTTGGCTTATGGCATTTAGATCCAATATTATTCTTCGTACATTTCTTTATGGAAAAGAACAACCTCGCTCGTCATCACTCGAAAAATTGAGAATAATTGAATCTTCTTTCCTGATATAGTTCAAAAATCACACCATACCGATGACACTGTTTACTACAAGAAAATGCACCCATCTACCTCTCTAAAAAGTCATATATTTCAACAGCAATCTATCACGCTTACTTGTAGCTCAAGTTTGACCCAATTTCATTAAATAGTGTCATGTGATTTAAAATCTTAGCAAGAAGTCAAACCTGTTGTCAAAACTCTCGGTTGTTTCTCATATATTGATTGTGACACCCTCCCAATCGGTACAGTACCCCCAAAAGCTTTTTCGTAAAACTTTCAGAGCAACCTACAATTTAGTTATAGTTCAAGTTTGACCTAATTTTGATAAATCGACATGTAGTCATTCAAGTGGGCGGAGTTAATTAGCTAGGGAGTTTGAAAACTCAAAAAACATATGGGACTCGTAAGTAAAACACGTTGGTCCACTTAATATGTCTAGAAGCTTGGCTTATGGCATTGAGATCCATATTTTGCTTTGAGCTTTCTTTACGGAAAATAACCATCTCGTCATCACTCGAAAAACTGAGAATTTTATTTCCTGATAGTTGGAAACTCACACTGATGACATTGTTTACTACAAGAAGATGCACCCATCTACCTCTGAAAATACATTTAATTCAAGAGCAACCTATCACGCTTACTTGTAGCTCATGTTTGACCTAATTTCGTTAATCAACAAGAAGTCACTGAAGTGTGCGAAGTTAGCTAGGAAGCTTGAAAAATCCTAGTACTAAAAACTTGGGTATTACGTATAAGAAATTGTGGTCTAGTTTGTTTGATAATTGGGGCGGTTGTATTTTCTTTTAACCGTGGTAGGTCTCATAGGAGCGAGGTACTTGAGAGTTAACACGGTCGATGGAAGTATAAGTTATATCAAGGACCTCATAAAAATGAAAATTGCACCCAAGTCAATGCATTTAGCACAAGGACCCTGAAACTGAGCAATGAAGTGTGTGTTTTGAGGTTTGCGCATACTAGCGTTCATCATGCTAAAGACCATTAGTACAATCTTTGTAGATTCTAAGAATGGAAAAGAAGATCCAACGGTTAGCAATGTTTGGATTTGCCGGTCTTGATCCAACGGTCAATGTTCGAAGTTATCCGTACACTATACAGTGGTATGGTATGGTATTGTAAGAGATAAGGCAAGATAAAGATAAGATAAGAAGTACTGCGAATGGCCAATCTTTTGAGTAACCTTCCCTCCCGATGTTTGGGAAGCAAGTGAAAATTTCAAAAATCAGAAAAGTTTGAATTTTTTGCCGCCAAGGACCAAAGTGGTTTCCTTCCTATGTACTCCTCGTCCCTACTCCACACCAATGTGGCTGCCGAACACGTCAGAGACACAGAGCTGCCGTACCAAGGCACACGTGCGCAACACCACACTGTTATCGAGGGAGAGATCAGCAGGGCCAGTGCGTGAGGGCAAATGGTAGGAGAGAGGGAGCATGGATGGTGAGAGGCATTAAAGGAGAGAGAAAACACACAATTTGTTTTGCATGCATAGGTCCAGAAATTTACTAGTACTAGCATAGTGTAGTACACTATAAGGCCGCAGAAGTACCTCGTGTCAGAAACCCATCATAACTTTGCTCTGACATGGAACCGCCTTCAACTTCTCTTCGATGCTGCCCACTTCCCCAGCCAATGTTTTATTCTCTTAGCATGTACAACGCGTGGACAGAGGTGACTAATACGTTGCTAACGTATCCATAAATTTTGATGTTCCATGCTTGGTTTTATCTACTTTCTTATGTTTTGTTCCAACTTTGAAGTACTTTTCATACACTTTCTTGGACTAAACTATTAACAAGATGCCACAGTGCCAGCTGCCTGTTTTCTGCTGTTTTTGGTTCCAGGAAGTCAAAAAATGAATATTCTCGGAATTGGACGGGACAAAAGCCCAAGTCAGTTTTTGACCAAGGAGAACACGGAGCCAGAACACGAGACGGAGAGGGGCCAGGGGGCCGCCACACCACCTGGTCGCGCGGCCTAGCTTGACCCGCGCCAGGGGGTGGTCTGGCCGCCCCAGGCACCCCTTCGGCCTCCCCTTCCGACTATAAGACGCCTCCGATACAGAAACCCTAAGTACCCGATCAAAATTCCACGAAAGAGTCTGTAGCCGCCGTCATCTCCATCCCTAGATCGGGAGGGATCTGAAGCTCTTCCCGCCACCCTGCCGGAGAGGGGAATTCACCCTGGAGGCCTTCTTCATCACCATGCAAGCCTTCGGTGTGATGCGTGAGTAGTTCATCTCTGGACTACGGGTCCATGTAGTAGCTACATGGCAGGTTCTCTTCCTTTGTGCTATCATGTTTAGATCTTGTGAGCTCCGTTCATGATCAAGATCATCTATTTGTAATTCTGCATGTTGTGTTTGCGGGGATCCGATGGATATTGAGATGCTATTTCAGATTGATTATTGATTCTATCATGTCTTTGTTATTTGTGATCTTGCATGCTTTCCGTTGTTAGTAGCTATCTTGGCCAAGTAGATGCTAGCAACTCCAAGAGTTAGTATTTATGCTCGATAGTGGGTTCATGCCTCTGGTAATCTGGGGAAGTGACAGAAATCTCTAAGGTACTAGATGTGCTGTTGCTACTAGGGATAAAACAACAATCCTTTGTTCATAGAACAATCGTATTGTTTACTTTACACGAAGTTCGTAAAGCAATAATCTGGGTCTTGCAACTTAATACTAGAGGGGGTTCGGATGATAACCTGAAGGTGGATTATTAGTCATAGATGCAGTTGGATGGCGGCTATGTATTATGTTGTAATGCCCAATCAAGTCTCAAAGGAGTCAAGATGATTAGTATATGCATATATTGCTTTCTTGATGTTTGTCAATTGCCCCGCTGTAATTTGTTCACCCAACATGTTATCTATCTTAAGGAGAACCACCACTAGTGAACCATGGACCCCAGTCCTTTCTTTTACCATCAATCTACAACTGTTTACTGTTTTCTATTTACTTTCTGCAAGCTTTTACTTTCTTCCACTCGATACATTTAATCCTTTGTTTTCAGAAAAACCGGTGAGATTGACAACCTCATCGCAAGTTGGGGGCAAAGTTCTGTGGTTATGTTGTACATGATTCCATGTTGCTGCTAGCACCGGTAGTGCGCCCTGCCAAATCTCAGCTAGCAACACCTTGGAGGTGTTTCCTTGCTCCTACTGGTTCGATAACCTTGGTTTCATAACTGAGGGAAACTTACTACTGTGCTCATCATAGCTTCCTCTTGGGGTTCCCCAACAAGCTCGATATTAACCACGAGCCAGCAAGTATTTTTCTGGCACCATTGCCGGGGAGACAAGAACATCTTCACAAGGGGAGTCCCTCATAACCAATCTCTTTACTTTGTTGTTTTTGTTTTGCTTAGTTTATTTTCTGCTTTGTTTGCTTGTTTCTTTATCAAAAACACAAAAAAATAGTTTCACTATTTTTCTTTCTTTATTAAAAACACACAAAAATTAAGTCTTCTATAGTTGTTACCTATTTCTTAGCTCACCATGTTGATCCCTAAGTTCACCTTGAAAGACCTTTCAATAGGTAGTGGCTCTATAATTGGAAAAGATAATATTAAAGAATTCTTTAATCATGTTAGTAAACATGAGGATATTGAGGATAGATCCCTTGCAGAACTTGCTCCAAACTATGAAATTGCTGCACCTTCTTTAGTTCACATGTTGGAAGCTAGGTTTGTTAACCTTAACCCCTTAATGCAAGTAATGTTTCTTAAACTTAAAGAAATTGAGGACCCTGAAAAGAGAGATTTTATTCTGGAAATTTTGCTTAAGGAATTCTTTGATGTTGCCAAGGAAACTAGGAAAGTCTTTGAACGTTTTAATATTTTAGGCTCATGTGTAGACGTTATTGGTACACGAGAAAAGATGAACAAAACCAAACCTAATGGGGAGGAAACTAAGATACCAATACCTTTTAAACTTGCAGCAATACATGAAGCCATAGAGAAGAATCTTGATTGGATTATTCCTGAAAACCCGTTTGATGAAAATAGTGAACCCAAGAGCATTGAGAGAGGATCCTCTAGAACTTATTTGGATGAGATACCTTGCCTTGTTGAAGATATTTCTGGTATCACTTTTAATGCTTCTTCATTTGAGAACACTTGATTCCTTTCTTGCTTCTTATGCCTAACTTAAAGGCGTTAAAGAAAAGTACTTATTTGGAGATAATCCAAAACTTTTAGATGAGTCTTGGAAGTTATTACCTCTGTAATAACCTCTCATTATCCTTTTTATTTTCTTTTTGTGCCAAGAGTAACCTCTAATGAGAGAGAAGTAATGCTTGGGAAAGTTGCTGTCTCGAAACAGATTTTTATTCTTCACCGTAAAAATTCGTGTAAAATCTCTGCATGTCTTTTTGAGGCATGACTTTTTGTGCTTTTGTCCCAGGTTGTTATCTAACTTTCGTTAGTTCAACACTTTTTGATTTGAGCAACAGAAGGCCTTCGAAAAAATTCGTCTTTACCTGCTAGTCTGTTTTGACAGATTTCTGCCATTATTTGCATTTGCTTCTTGTTGGTTCCTTTTTGTGTTATTTTGGGGAATTGAGCTTTTTGAAGGAAGTGCTACAGTAGCTTGTGTTTTATTGGAAGTTTTATTGGTGTTGAAACTGAACCCAAAGACTTATTATCTTGACTGCACTAATGTTGCTAATAAAGATTTTGTGAAGTTTTGTATGAAGGAAAAATTGCAGGTGTATGGAAGGAATGAGTAATGAGATGAAGAATGGACTAAAGCTTAAGCTTGGGGATGCCACACATGTCACCCCAATAAATATCCAAGAAGTACAAGCGTCAAAGCTTGGGGATGACCAAGGCATCCCCTTCTTCATCAATAAAAATCCCAAGTTTCTTCCAAACACTTCATTTTTATTATTTCATGCACAGTTGTGTTGTTCTTGGAGCGTCTTCTTTTTCGTTTTTGTTTTGTTTTTTTGTTTTCTTTGTTTTCTTATTTTGCTGAATAAATTGGTTGGACCCCCTCTTTCATACATTGGGTTTCAAATAGTTTGGTTTGTATTGAAAAAGAGTAGGAAAGTTCATGCTTAAGTGGTAAATAGAGCTTGTTTTGACTGTAGGCTATGCTTCATCATGCCATGCTTGATATTGTTTTGGCTTTATGCTTAGTGATTATTGCTATAGCATGACTTGTTATAAACAATTGAGATTTCTTAATGTGCCTTGGAAGGATCATGCATTGTTTTAGCATATTAAAGAATAGTATTGTGGTATTCTCCTTTAATGCTTTATTTGGGTTGACTTGGCGCATGCTCATACCATGTTATGACTATCCAAAGTCACCATAGCCTTGATGATCCTTTAGTTTTCGACTTGTGATATCACTTTATGCTTTAATCAATGATGTTTTGTCGCTTTGCATGATTATGGCCATTACTGCTCTCTTAGTTTGTCGCTCCCAGTCTTTTGCTAGCCTCCGTAACCAAGTGTGAGTTCCACTCATGCATACAACTCCTTAAACCAAGTTATTCCAAAGAGTCCACCATACCTACCTATTAGCAATTGCTATTCCAAGTATATTCATGTTTTTATCTACCTTCCGAATTAAACTTGGTATGTGAAAATTTGTGATGAAAGCTCGCACGAACTTGATGGCACACTTTACTTTTGTTGCATTTAATAAACTTGACCCATTATGTCCATATTTGTTGCATATATGCTTGCGCTTTATAAGTTGAAATTAGCAGAACCATGTATCATGGGGAACGCTTTCAACATTGCACCTATACTTTGTACCCCGTTGATATCATGTTCTTTTGCTTATGGATCCCGGCGGTGTGAAATAAAAGTGGAAATTGTAAGATCATGGAGTTTGTATGTGTGTTAGAGAAACGCCTGGGCCGCTAGCCTAAGCCATGCCTAATCATGGTGGAAACTTGCAGCATCACCATAATGAGCACTCTATGAAGCATCCTCAATAAAAACCTATGCAAATAGCAAATAAAAAGATTGCTGAGATGCTCATTGTCTGCTTGCCTTATCATTTTGATTATGGGATAACTCCTGTCTCATGTGCAAGGGGTACCCCGTTGGCGGTTCTTTATGATACATATGTACTTACAATGACAAGAGCTTACTTGTGACTAAAGTTGAGTAGCATGAGGTTCGGTCTTCGTAAGTAAGGGGCATGAGATTTCGGCTGATAACTTGTCAAGCATATCCTCTTAGTTGTGTCACTTTAACCTTAATAACCTTAAAGATGCTTATGATAGGGGTAATGAGAGCCGAAAGCTAACAAGTACCATATATTTTGGAAGCTCTTTATGAAACTTTAATCTCTACTTCCTTCTATGAAGGCCTTTCTTTTACTTTTATGTTGAGTCTCCACCTTCTAACTTTATGCACCTACTTTGAGAGCATAGTGGCCATTCTTAGTTCTATGTGCATTGTCCCAAGACTTGTTGATTGATGCATACCTTGATATTGCTTGTTCTTAAACTACTTGTATCTAGTCACTCTTATGAACTTTGAAGGTGTCCTATGCATTTATATTTGCTACTCTATGAGGGACAAGCTGAATGCCACTATGCTATGTTTTCTTTATGTGAAACAAACAAACGTCTTGCAAAACATTGTTATTCATGAATCTTTTGTTTGTGCCTTTTCATGTTACAACATAGTTGCTATGTCTTATTGCTAGAACTTTATCTTTCATGCTATGTTGAAGTACTATGATCCCAGCTTTCAATGTTTTACAAATACTTTGATCAAGTTTATGATGGTGCATGTCACCTAAAAAAATATTCTTTCTTTTTATCACTTACCTACTCGTGGACGAGCATGAGTTAAGCTTGGGGATGTTGATACGTTGCTAACATATCCATAATTTTTTATGTTCCATGCTTGGTTTTATCCACTTTCTTGTGTTTTTTTCCAACTTTGGAGTACTTTTCATATGATTTCTTGGACTAACCTATTAACAAGATGCCACAGTGTCAGCTGCCTGTTTTCTGCTGTTTTTGGTTCCAGGAAGAAAGAAAATGAATATTCTCGAAATTGGACGGGACAAAAGACCAAGTCAGTTTTTCACCGAGGAGGACACGGAGCCAAATTACGAGACAAAGAGGGGCCAGGGGTCCGCCACACCACCTAGCCGCGCGGCCTAGCCTGGCCTGTGCCAGGGGGTGGTCTGGCCGCCCCAGGCACCCCCTCAGCCTCCCCTTCCAACTATAAGATGCCTCCGATATAGAAACCCTAAGTACCCGATCAAAATTCCATGAAAGAGTCTGTAGCCGCTGTCATCTCCGTCCCTAGACCGGGAGGGATGTGAAGCTCTTCCCGGCACCCTGCCAGAGAGGGGAATTCACCTTGGAGGCCTTCTTCATCATCATGCAAGCCTCCTGTGTGATGCGTGAGTAGTTCATCCTTGGACTACGGGTCCATGTAGTAGCTAGATGGCTGGTTCTTCTCCTTTGTGCTATCATGTTTAGATCTTGTGAGCTTCGTTCATGATCAAGATCATCTATTTGTAATCATACATGTTGTGTTTGCGGGGATCCAATGGATATTGAGATGCTATTTCAGATTGATTATTGATTCTATCATGTCTTTGTTATTTGTGATCTTGCATGCTTTCCGTTGTTAGTAGCTATCTTGGCCAAGTAGATGCTAGCAACTCCAAGAGTTAGTATTTATGCTCGATAGTGGGTTCATGCCTCTAGTAATCTGGAGAAGTGATAGAAATCTCTAAGGTGCTAGATGTGCTGTTGCTACTAGGGAGAAAACAACAATCCTTTCATAGAACAATCGTATTGTTTACTTTACACGCAATGCGTAATGCAATTATCTGTTTCTTGCAACTTAATACTAGAGGGGGTTCGGATGATAACCTGAAGGTGGACTATTAGTCATAGATGTAGTTGGATGGCGGTCTATGTATAATGTTGTAATGCCCTATCAAATCTCAAAGGAGTCAAGATGATTAGTATATGCTTGTATGCTTTCTCGATGTTTGTCAACTACCCCGCTGTAATTTGTTCACCCAACATGTTATCTATCTTAAGGAGAACCACCACTAGTGAACTATGGACCCCGGTCCTTTCTTTTACCATCAATCTACAACTATTTACTGTTTTCTGTTTACTTTCTGCAAGCTTTTACTTTCTTCCACTCGATATGTTTAATCCTTTGTTTTCAGCAAAACCGGTGAGATTGATAACCTCATCGCAAGTTGGGGGCAAAGTTCTGTGGTTGTGTTGTGCAGGATTCCACGTTGCTTCTAGCACCGGTAGTGCGCCCTGCCAAAGCTCAGCTAGAAACACCTTGGAGGTGTTTCCTTGCTCCTACTGGTTCGATAACCTTTGTTTCATAACTGAGGGAAACTTACTACTGTGCTCATCATACCTTCCTCTTGGGGTTCCCCAATGAGCTCGATATTAACCACAAGCCAGCAGTGACCATATGTCTAAGCAAATAAATATACTACTCCCGCATTGTGTAAAAAAGCACACCTTAATATGGCCTACTACCCGTTCACAAAAAATTGCCTACTATGTGGCATCCGCTAAGGTTCACCTTATACATAGTAGAAAAAATAAAGTTATCTTTAAGCCTAAGGTGCACCTCAAGCTTGTGGGTTGCCCATAGAGAATAGACATATCATTTCCCGTCTCTCCCTATTTCATGTGATCGTTTTCAAAAGGTGTTCAAAATTTCGATGATGCAAAATCTTAGCTACAAGTCGAACCACTCTTGAAAACTCTCCGTGGTTTCTGATATATTAATTAACTGCTTGATGGGTACCTCCAAAAGCTTTTTAAATAAAACTTTCAAAGCAACATACAATTTATTACATGTAGTTTAAGTTTGACCTAATTTCATTAAATTCTAGAGTAATCCATCGCACTTAGTGGTAGCTCAAGTTTGACCTAATTTCATTAAATTGTCAAGATGCCAAATCTTAGCAAGAAGATGAACATGTCGTCATAATTCTCTTTTGGTTTCTGATAGTATATTAATTGCCCTCCCGCGCGCCCCCTCCGATGGGTACCTCTAAGAGCTTTTCCGTAAAACTTTCAAAGCAACCTACACAGTTTACTTGTAGTGGTTCAAATTTTACCTATTATAGTTTTTCTGCTTTGCCTATTATAATTTTATATAGTGATGATACGCCAGATGTCTATTATCTAAGTCTCATGTGCAGGGCACATGCAATTTACTAGTACTTGTAGTTTTAAATTTGACGTAATTTCGATAAATCGACATAAAGTCATTCTAATGGGCAAAGTTAGCTAGGAAGTTTAAAAACTCATAAAACATGGGAATCGTTGGTACAACATGTTGGTCCAATATATATGTATGTAAACTTGGTTTGTGGCATTCATATCCAATATTCTTCGGACTTTTCTTTAGAAAAAGAACAACCTCGCTCGTATTCTTCACTCGAAAAATGTATAATTGAATGTTCTTTCTTGATAGTTGGAAACTCACAACAACGACACTATTTACTACAAGAAGATGCATCGATGATCTACCTATGAAAATACATCTAATTCAAGAGCAATCTATGCCATTTACTTGTATCTAGCTCAAGTTTGACCTAATTTCATTAAATTATCAATATGCAAAGTCTTAGCAAGAAGTTGAACCTATCGTCGAAACTCTCGCTGGTTTCTGGTATATTAATTTTGAACCCTCGATGGGTATGTCCAAAAGCTTTTTCGTAAATCTATCAAAGCAAAACCTACAATTTACTTGAAGTTTCAAATTGAACCTAATTCCGAGATATCGTCATAAAGTTATTCAAATGTGCGGGGTTAGCTATAGGAAGCTTCAAAACCCATAAAACATGGGAATCGCAAGTACAACATGTCGATCCACTATATATATACATATACGTCGGTCAACTTGGCTTGTGGCATCCACATCCAATATTCTTTGGACTTTTCTTTATGGAAAAGAACAACTAACCTCGTTCGTCTTCACTCGGAAAACGTAGAATTCAATGTTCTTTCCTGGTAGTTAGACACTCACACCCATGGCACTACTTACTACTATAAAATGAACCCATCTACCTCTAAAATGACATTTAATTCAAGAGCTATATATCGCTCTTACTTGTAGCTCAAGTTTGACCTAATTAATTTCATTAAATTGTCAAGATGCAAAATCTTAGCAGGAAGTTGAACCTATCATCAAAACTCTTGTTGTTTTCAGATATATTAATTGTGACCCCTCGATGGGTACCTCCAAATTAAAAGCTTTTTCATAAAATTTACAAAGCAAAACCTACAATTTACTTGTAGTTTCAAATTTGACCTAATTTTGATAAATCGACTTAAAGTCATTAAAATGTGCAGAGTTAGCTAGGAAGTTTGAAAGCTCATAAAACATGGGAATCGCAAGTACAACATGTTGTCGACCGACTATATATGTCTGTCAACTTGGCTTGTGGCATCCACATCCAATATTATTTAGACTTATCTTTACGGAAAATAACAACTAGTAGCCTCGCTCGCCTTCACTCGGAAAATGTAGAATTGACTGTTTTTTCCTGATAGTTGGAAACTCACACTGACGGCATTGTTTACTACAACAAGGTGCATCGATCTACCTCTGAAACTACATTTAATTCAAGAGCAATCTATTGCGCTTACTTGTTTACCAAATCTTAGCAAGAAGTTGAACATATCGTCAAAACTCTCGGTGTTTTATGATATATTTATTGTGACCCCTCGATGGGTACCTCCAAAAGATTTTTCGTAAAACTTTCAAAGCAACCTACAATTTACTTGTAGTATTAAATTTGACCTAATTTCGATAAATCAACATGAAGTCATGTGGTCAAATGGGCAGAGTTAGCTAGGAAGCTTGAAAACTCATAAATAAAACATGGGAATCGTTGGTACAACATGTTTGACCACTATATATGTCGGTAAACTTGGCTTTTGGCATTCAGATCCAATATTATTCTTCAGACATTTCTTTACGGAAAAAACAACCTCGCTCGTCATCACTCGAAAAATTGAGAATAATTGAATCTTCTTTCCTGATATAGTTTGAAAATCACACCGTACCAATGACACTATTTACTACAAGAAAATGCACCCATCTACCTCTCTGAAAAGTCATATATTTCAACAGCAATCTATCGCGCTTACTTGTAGCTCAAGTTTGATCCAATTTCGTTAAATAGTGTCATGCGATGCAAAATCTTAGCAAGAAGTCAAACCTGTTGTCAAAACTCTCGGTTGTTTCTCATATATTGATTGTGACACCCCTCTCGATCGGTACGGTACCTCCAAAAGCTTTTTGGTAAAACTTTCAGAGCAACCTACAATTTAGTTATAGTTAAAGTTTGACCTAATTTCGATAAATCGACATGT
Organism: Avena eriantha; assembly: GCA_910589775.1. Taxonomy (NCBI): domain Eukaryota; kingdom Viridiplantae; phylum Streptophyta; class Magnoliopsida; order Poales; family Poaceae; genus Avena; species Avena eriantha. Next base: position 138,716,194 of record OU342744.1, on the reverse strand, counting down.
AGTCATTCAAGTGGGCGGAGTTAATTAGTTAGGGAGTTTGAAAACTCAAAAAACATATGGGAATCGTAAGTAAAACACGTTGGTCCACTTAGTATGTCTAGAAGCTTGGCTTATGGCATTGAGATCCATATTCTGCTTCGAGCTTTCTTTATGGAAAAGAACCATCTCATCATCACTCGGAAAACTCAGAATTTTATTTCCTGATAGTTGGAAACTCACACCGACGACATTGTTTACTACAAGAAGATGCGCCGATGATCTACCTATGAAAAGACAATTAATTCAAGATCAATCTATGGCGTTTACTTGTAGCTAGCTCAAGTTTGACCTAATTTCGTTAAATTACCAATATGCAAAGTATTAGCAAGAAGTTGAACCTATCGTCGAAACTCTCACTGGTTTCTAGTATATTAATTTTGAACCCTCGATGGTACGTCCAAAAGCTTTTTCGTAAATCTATCAAAGCAAAACCTACAATTTACTTGTAGTTTCAAATTTGACCTAATTGCGAGGTATCGACATAAAGTTATTCAAATATGCGGGGTTAGCTATAGGAAGCTTCAAAACCCACAAAACATGGGAATCACAAGTACAACATGTTGTCGATCCACTATATATATGTCTGTCAACTTGGCTTGTGGCATCCACATCGAATATTATTTGGACTTCTCTTTACGGAAAAGAAAAACTAACCTCGTTCGTCTTCACTCGGAAAACATAGAATTCAATGTTCTTTCCTGGTAGTTGGACACTCACACCCACGACACTACTTACTATTAGAAAATGCACCCATCTACCTCTGAAATGACATTTAATTCAAGAGCTATCTATCGCGCTTACTTGTAGCTCAAGTTTGACCTAATTAATTTTGTTAAATTGTCAAGATGCAAAATCTTAGCAAGAAGTTGAACCTGTCATCAAAACTCTCGTTGTTTTCAAATATATTAATTGTGACCCCTCGATGGGTACCTCCAAAAGATTTTTCTTAAAACTTTCAAAGCAACCTACAATTTACTTGTAGTTTCAAATTTGACCTAATTTCGATAAATCGACATATAGTCATTCAGTCAAATGGGAAGAGTTAGCTAGGAAGTTTGAAAACTCATAAATAAAACATGGGAATCGTTGGTACAACATGTTGGTCCACTATATATGTCTGTAAACTTGGCGTGGCGTTCACATCCAATATTCTTCGGACTTCTTACGAAAAAGAACAACCTCTCTCGTCTTCACTTGGAAAATGTAGAATTGAATGTTCTTTCATGATAGTTGGAAACTCACATTGACGACATTGTTTACTACAACAAGATACACTGATCTACCTCTGAAAATTTATTTAATTTCAAGAGCAATCTATCGCGCTTAATTACTTGTAGCTCAGGTTTGACCTAATTTCATTAAATTCTCAAGATGCAAAATCTTAGCAAGAAGTTGAACCTATCGTCAAAACTCTTGGTGTTTTATGATATATTAATTGTGACCCATCGATGGGTACCTCCAAAAGTTTTTTTGTAAAACTACCAAAGCAACCTATAATGTACTTGTAGTTTCAAATTTGACCTAATTTTGCTAAATCGACATAAAGTCATTCAGTCAAATCGCAGAGTTAGCTAGGAAGTTTGAAAACTCATAAAACATGGGAATCATTGGTACAACATGTTGGTCCACTATATATGTCGGTAAACTTCGCTTTTGGCATTCAGATCCAATATTCTTCGGACATTTCTTTACGGAAAAGAACAACCTCGCTCGCCATCACTTGAAAAACTGAGAATTGAATGTTCTTTCTTGATAGTTGGAAAATCACACCGCTGACATTATTTACTACAGGAAAATACACCCATCTACCTCTGAAAAGTCATATATTTCAAGAGCAATCTATCGCGCTTACTTTGTAGCTCAAGTTTGACCCAATTTCGTTAAATAGTGGCATGATGCGAAATCTTAGCATAAAGTCAAACCAGTTGTCAAAACTCTCGGTTGTTTCTCATATATTGATTGTGACCCCCCGATGGGTACCTCTAAAAGCTTTTTCATATAACTTTCAGAGCAACCTACAAAACTTGTAGTCTATAGTTCAAATTTGACCTAATTTTGATTAATCGACATATAAAGTCATTCAAGTGGGCAGAGTGATAAGCTATAGGAAGTTTGAGAACTCATAAAACACAGGAAATCATAAGTACAATATGTTGGTCCACTATATATGTGTGAAAACTTGGCCTGTGGCATTTAGATCCTTATTCTTTGGACTTCCTTTATAGGAGAGAATAATCTCGATATCACTCGAAAAATTGAGAATGTTCTTTCCTGATAGTTGGAAACTCACACTGACAACATTGTTTACTACAAGAAGATGCACCCATCTATCCTAGAAAAGACATTTAATTCAAGAGAAATCTATGGCGCTTACTTGCTTGTAGCTCAAGTTTGACCTAATTTCATTAAATAGTCAGGATGCAAAATCTTAGCAAAAAGTTGAAACTATCGTCAAAACTCTCGGTGGTTTCTGGCATATTGATTGTGACCCCACGATGGGTGCCCCCAAAAGCTTTTTCATAGAACTTTCAAAGCAACCTACAATTTACTTGTAGTTTCAAATTTGACCTAATTTCGATAAATCGACATAAAGTCATTCAAATGGGTAGAGTTAGCTACGAATTCATTCAAATATTGACAAACATTTAATTCAAGAGCGATCTTTCGCGCTTACTTGTAGCTCAAGTTTGACCTAATTTTGTTAAACTGTCAAGATGCAAAATCTTAGCATGAAGTTGAATGTGTCATCAAAACTCTTGGTGGTTTATGATATATTAATTGTCCCCTGAATAGGTACCCCCAGAAGAGTTTTCATAAAACTTTCAAAGCAACCTACAATTTACTTGTAGTTCAAATTTGACCTAAATTCGATAAATAATTGGCATGAAGTCATTCAAGTAGGCAGTGTTAGCTTGGAAGTTTAAAAGCTCATAAAACATGGGTATTGTTAGCACAACATGTTGGTCCACTCTTTATGTCTAAAAAATTGTCTTGTGGTATTCAAATCCATATTATTTGGAGTTTCTTTACGTAAAAGAACAATCTCGTCATCACTCAAAAAATTGAGAATTAAATGTTCTTTCGTGATAGTTGGAAACTAACACCGATGACATTGTTTACTACATCACCCATCTACCTCTAAAAATACATTTAATTCAATAGCAATCAATTGCCCTTACTTGCGTAGCAAATATTTGACCTAATTTTGTTGAATCGGCAAAAAGTCACTAAAGTGTGCAAAGTTAGCTGGGAAGCTTGAAACATCCTATTTCTAAAAACTATGGAATTATAAGAAACCATGTTCCACTTTGTCTGATAATCGGGGCAGTGTAATTATTTTTTAATTGTGGTAGGTCCCGTAGGAGCGATGTGCTTTATTAGTTAACACACGGTCGGTGGAAGTACAAGTTATATCAAGGACCTCATAAAAATGAAAATTACATCCAAGTCCATGCATTTAGCACAACATCCCTGAAACTAAGCAATGGCGTGTCTTTTGAGGTTTGCGCGTATGCTAGATATTGTAGAGCCAAAATTTGTTCTGAAACAATCTACATTCTAGCTTTTACTACTAGTACGTATAGTAAACAAGAATCTATAAAATAGAGTAATCGTACTCTCTATTGGAGTAGTAACTTGGATTGGTTTTTCACATATCTAAGTACTACTACTAATTATAATTTCTCAAAAAAAATACCATTAATAAATGCAGTACCGATTTGTCTGATTTGTTCTAAGATGTAGTACTACGACTATTACTAGTACTCCCTATGTTTGGGATTATTAAGCCCATTTAAATTTGATAAGATAAAAAAGTTAATTACAGGTTGGTGTCGAAGACATGCATTCAGTCCTCGGTCTCTCCCCTATAGCACTGTACACCCTGCAGCAGGCCACATACTTTTCGTCTCTCTCCAGGAGTAGATATTCTTGCCTCTCACTCACTTAGATCTTGTTGCCTCGGTCTCTCCCTCTGTCTGTACTATACTGTCTGGTACAGTACAGCGTGACACCTGCTTTATTACTCACCTGTCAACTTTCTGCAGTCTTTTTGTTTTGACGAAGCATGTACAGCGTGTGGACACTGTCTAAGAAAAAAGTAGCCAAGTGCAGATGCCGCTGGTGTGCCCATGCCTAGCGTATTCCTGTACAATCGTACTAGTACAGTACGAAATTCAATCAATATACTCTTCAATATACCCACCCAACCCGGGTTTCTAGCCAGCAGGCACTATGTCAGCGAGCCTATCTTCCCTCTGTAACCACTCCCACAAGTTCGTGCACCGCGTCGGCGGATTCGACCGTGAGCCGACTGCTATGGATGTCGTCTAGTCCGAGGTGATGATTGAGTGCCCCTACGACGGCTGCTTTAGCTTGGTCGCCTTCGACAAGCTCGACGAGCACAAGATCGCGTGCTCGCACGGCCCGTGCTCCTGCATTGATTCCGCCTGTGATTTCATTGCCTCGCCGGCAGGGCTCCTTCCTCACATGAAGGAGACCCACGGGGTCATAGTAACCAGGGCCATCTACGGCAACGCCTTCTTTTGCCTCATCCCGACTCCACCACCAACAAGCACGAGGGCATTCACGCGATTCCTTTGCGGGGATGACAGTGCCGTGTTCGGCCTGACCATCAGCCCGCTCGGCCCGACCTCCGTCGTGTCCTTGGTGTGCATCAGGCAAGACAGGTGCTTGTGGCCGTGGTACACGATGAAACTGTGTGCGCCTGGCCCGCCGGGGTCAGCACACTTGTTGATGGCCGAGAGCCTTAATGCGGTAATCGAGCTGACGAGCAGCTCGTCGCCGGCCAACCTCCCGTCCGAAAAGCTCAGGACGTACCTCGGGGTGCCGCCACGGTTCCTGATGAAGGTTGGACAGTCCACCCATGTATCTTTCTAGATTTGCATCGACAGGAAAAAATGATCTTAAACTACGGCTGATGATCAAGTCCGTAATGGTGTATTAGCAGATAAATAGTACTACTAGTAGTACTATTTTACTACTCCAGTTTACTATTAGTAGTCGCATGTAGGTTCTCTTTTGGTACTAGGAAGGATGCATTTTGGATGTAAACTAAGTTTGCGGAGTATTTAGGTGTTTAATACGACTTTTATGTAATTGTTTACTTCTACGACATGAACCAGAGATAAACACACTAACCATTCTTACGGTGCTTCGATTTTAGTCATCTAACTCAGTGATTACAGAATTTTATGCCCAACCTTGTCAATTCGACTTGATTTAAGTGTTGAACCAAGATTGCCGTCGAAATTGCGCTGGTGTGGATGATGCATCGACGTGGGTACAACGTGCAGGATAGGCTGCCCTGGAATTTAGCCTAAATATCTAGAAAATAATATGGACATTTTTAGGTGTGGAATTTAGCCTAAATATCTAGAAAATAATATGAATTTAGCCTCTATTTTTAGGAAAATTTTCGTCCACTCCAACCTCATGGTATAATTGCTTTGCTTTCCCTGTGATTTAAACACATACTTGATCCAAATTCCTGTAGTTTCCTCTTCTTATGTTTTGAGAATCCTGCAAATCAAATGAGCCCTGAGAGATGGTCTTTTTTGTCTTTGATCATTTTTTTGTTTGAACATAGAGTCACAGAGCTTCCTCGGAACACGAGGAGGGTGGAAATTGCACAAACCTCCGACAATTAGATTTGAAATTGCAGGGAACTCCAGATAATTAGGATAGTCTAGTTGCAAGAAACTACTATACTACAATTACTTTTGGGTACAAATGCTGCACATAGCACAAAATTCTTGATTAGCCCTCTTAGAATTATTTCTTACAAACTTGGGGCTCAACAGTTGGAGCTCTTTGCAACTATGGCTCTAATTGTTGGAGGTTTGTGCAACTAGCCTCAATTGGAGCCCCACCCCCACTTGCCCACCTTCCGCAGTACTACTAGTAGATGAGTACTAGTACTATGCACCATCAGCCTTTGTCTTCTCCATCGCACCCCGGCCGCCAGCTCACGCCAACGATCTTCCCTCCCCCCACCCCGCCCCACCCCAAGGAAAGCCCCAAAACACCATCTGCAGCCTCCTTCCATGGTGAGATCGAGCAAGGTCTGTAAAGATCCTGAGCAGTTTCAGAAGGTGTTCACGGAAGGCCCTCTTCAAGTACTCATCAACCATTGCAACGCCACCACCGCCGCGAGCCTCGTCAGTTCGTCCACACATATTCTTCAATCAGCAAAAGAGAGCGGAACTACGCCTTCTTCTCATCCGTTTGGCCTCCCATGTGTTCTTCATTCTCACCCGATGGTGAAACCGTGGGATCCAAAGACTGCTTCGAAGTGGCGGGTAGCCCGTGCAAGATGACGCCGCTGGATAGGTTCTCCTCCGATGCTATGATGCCAAATGGTTTTGATGAGCAGCGAGCAGGCGGCAATGGAGATTGGATCATCATAGTTGGGCCCGATTCATGTGGGACCTTGTCAACGTGTACACTCATCGCAAGATTGTTATTCCACAAGTGTCGGGGTTTGAACCGACCGAAGGTTCTGCACTTACATTTCAGGATGATGCTGATGAAGGTCGACGTACTAAACTGCAGAAGATAGTCATTTGCCAAGTTCCGATAGCTGCTGGGGGATACAAAGATTTCTCTCTAGTCGCCATTTTCGAATTCAAGATTGCTGTCATCAATGGGAATGATAGTCATGGATGGTCAGTTTGTGTGAACGAGTTCCACGACTACTTCAGATACTGCGATGCTATTATCCAACACGATCATGTGTTCGTCGTGACCGAGAACAGCTGTGTTTATGCGTGGAAGTCTCTAGAACTTTGTAAATTCTCCCCCATACGTATTTTATTAGCTTTGTTCCTGAATCGATGCAAGCTATTTTTTCTGAACTTTCATTGGTTAGTAGGAATTCCATTAAAATTTTAGTTTCTTTGATTCGAAGGAATTCCCTAGGAATTTTAGAGGAATGCAATCTTTAGGAGGTTTTCTTACATATAAGTAGTTTGTTTCATATGATTGAGTTCTGCTGATAGTATTGCTTCGTCTCCTAGTATATCCCATGGAAAATATGGTATCTACTACGTAGTAGTAAGTACTTATGTGAGACCCAAATATTATTCCTGAATCAATGTAAGTTATATTTTCTGAAGTTTCTTTGGTTAGTAGGAATTTCATAGGAATTTTAGCCTCTTTGATTCGTACGAATTCCCTAGGAATTTCACGGGAATGCAATCCTTACTAAGTTTTCTTACATATAAGTAATTTGATTCATAGGATTGAGTTCTGCTGATAGTATTGCCTTGTCTCCTAGTACTAGTACATCCATGGAAAATATGGTATCTACTAGTAGTATTTACGTGAGACTCAGATACTAGACATATGACATATCATAACTATATAGAATTATAATACTAGGTAAAGCTCAAAAAATTAGAAATTTTATCGACATCTATAAAGTATGGGCGCATATTTAGTTCTTGTATTTTCTATCATGTAGAAGTCGATGTTTATTAGGTACTAGTACTTGTAAATTTTGTTAACATGGTCTTGAGAAATGAAGGAGAAGATTCTAGAATGATGGAGAATTGTGTTTTGAGGATTGTGCATAGCGTTTATTGTGCTAAAGACTATCATTAGAATATTCAAGTAGATGCTAGAATGGAAAAGAAGATCCAACTGCTGGGAATGTTGGGATTCGCAAGTCCTGATCCAATAGTGAATATTCAAAGTTATTCATACACTACATAGTGGTAATATAAGATAAGATATTAAACCTCCTAGAAATAATCCTTGTTGGTTTTCCTTTGGTATATAAGACACCAAAATCTTGTAGGATCCAACCTTGCTTTTTTCCCCTATGAACTTTACATTCAAGATCCTATAGGATTATTTCATATTTCATTTGATCCCATGAAGCAAACCGTATCTCTAGGAGATTTTCCATAGCATATCCCCATTTCGAAAAGAATTAGAATTTCCATAGCATCTCCCTAGGTTGGCATTTTTTATGCAATCAAACATCTTAAGTATAATCAAGATTTTTGAAAATAGTACTGTATATCAACTTCTACAATGTCAGATCAATATCAATATTATTTCCATGTTACATTTCCTTTCCCTTTGAAGGTCCTATCCTTATCCTGTCGCCACGCGATGTGCTGTACCTGACACATGGGTTTGTTGAGGACGATGAGGAGAATGATCCTGGTAGGTGGTGGTTAGCAAGATCTACCGGTGGTTCAAGACTTCTTCTGGTCTATACATATGGTGTCTCAGGCAATGCAATTGCTGATGATACTAGTGTTGTTCACTATGGTCGCACCATTCACACCTATCCTTCTGGGTTTGAGTGCATGGTGTTCTCGATGGACACAAGCCCGTTAACTCCAGCTAACCGATGGAAAAGGGTTACTGACCTTGGATCATATTCTCTTTTCCTTGGCGTGAACTATCCGATTATCATTGCAGTAGGCGATGCAAATGATCCGCTAGGACATCTGACGAGAAGGAACTGTGTTTACACATCACACCAAGAAATTGGCTACGAGTACAAGCCGCATCCTGAAATTTGCTGCTTCAGTCTGAATGGTGATGCATTTGTTGGTTTCCACACCAACACTCACTGGACATGGTCGGAGACTCCATTTTGGTTCATCCCAAGCTTCTCAAACACCTTGGAGTGGAACTAGCCTGTTCAAGGATAACTCATTTGGTCTCGGCCTTCTGTTGAACTCTTTTTTTGGGCTAGTTTTTAGCTGATGTACGAGTACTCATCATTTAGTTTCGCACCCGGTCCGGCTTGTAAAATTCTCCCTATGACCAAAAACCCCCTTTGTACACTTGGTGGTTTCTCCAGTATGTATATTTCACCAAGCTTGTAAAAGAACCTTATTAGGAGTACATTTGTACTCTACTACTATTACGTACATAATTTCTTAAAAATGTTGTATAATAGTAGTACTGTTAGTATTACTCCTTGCAGGTCCGTAGTTTTGTTTCTTTTTCACCGTAGTTTGGGTCCTATAAGCCTAAGTTGGACATGTTGGTAAGTACTTCGCTCAGAAACTTCACGCGGTGGAAGGAACACGATGTTTCCCGGTTTACCAGGAAAAACATGTCGCTCATCATGGCATCACTAGTGATTTGACAAGGCAATATTGTACGACGGTGTGCTAGTCTAGTTTTTTATTCTTCTAAACAAGTACTCCTCGTATACCTAGTACTAGTAGTAAAGGTCTACTAGTAGGAGTACCAGAGAACTCGATGAAGCTAGCTGGAGTAATACTGTCAGTAGCTGCCACAGAAGAGAGAGGGAGGGAGTTTTGCACACGCCGGTGCACATGGCAACGCGTTCTTTCCGAGACAAGCTGGATTTAACTCCCTCACCGGCCTCCCCCATGCACACACATCCTCTTTTACTCAGTCCCTTCTTCCCATCCACTACCGCCCCTAGACTCTCGCTCCATATTGTTGCCGACCAGCTCCTCGGCTCTGTCCTCTACAGGTGGTGGCGAGATCGGTGCGGCAACCTTCTGTAGGGCGGTGGAGCATCCGTCATCTCTGTCCCGCGGCAACAATGGTGGTTTGTGAAATACTAGAACACTCGTACCTATTCCCTCTATTTCATAATATAAGATGTTTTAGATTATGTGAAACAAGTGTATCTAGATTCACTCTGAACTTACATAATAGAGTTGATGATGCCGTGAAATTTTTATTGTCGATTGCGCAACATTGTCATGTGTAGAGTAGTTCTTATCCCGGGTATGCATCCTTTTTTTGTAGACTAGGATTCCATAGAAGCTTGTTTTCTGGGATAGATCCCATAACTAAGAACAATGGGGATCCGTTCGAAGTTGGTAATTCGACAGCACAAACTTTTGAACATTTGCATATATTTGTCAATCAACATCATGTAATCAATATTACAACTTGCTGCAGAAGGAGATAGGGGAAGGAGCGAAAAAGAGGATTCTCGATGAAATAGGTTCCAATCCTATGACTTCTGCTATCCCAGATGACAAGGTAAATCATTAGAATGACATATGTTCTTGTCGTTGTGCGTAGATGCTTTCGCTGTAATCTCTGTTTATCTTGTAACCGTAGAAGCACAAAGTTGAAGAAGACTCTCAGTTTCCTGATGACGGAGTAGAAAATGGATGTCAGATTGCTACACCTAAGACGCCTCCTTGTTTACCTTCTTTGGAGACTGATGCAGTTGCAGCTGCAGCTGGTACTGATGAGCCTGCACCTGCCATCATCGTGCCAGATGATGGAGGTGGTGGATTGGTTTTACCATCCGCGGAGACTTGTGCGGCCGGAGCTGGCAGTGAAGAGCCTTTAGAGGAAATTGTGGTGCTCGATAGTTCACCTATTGTGGAGACTCGTGCTACCGGTGCTGGCGCTGCTATTGGTGCTGCTGATCCCGCTCCCAAATTATCGTGCCACCTAAAGGAGGCAGTGATTTGGGTTTACAATCTGTAGAAACTGTTGCACCTGAAGGTGGTGAACTGTGATGCGGAGCTTTCTTTCTTGTGATTTGTATGCTTTTCTCTGGAACCTGTATTATGGAGCTACCTTACGCATTTCTTACACTTTTGCCTGTTGAACTGTAGTGTGGAACTGGAACTACTCCTAGTATGTAATCATAATATTCGAATGCTTGAGTATTATCGATGATAAACCAATGCTAGATGAGCTGCACGACAATTGGCCTCTGCCACTTGCAGGCGTGGTTCCTGGCTCATCTCCTTTTCACAAGCACGGTGAAAAGATGGTTCTGTTTCTTTTCTTGCAATGCCATTATGCTTGTGTTATTGATCTGGCAATTTTATGCTGATTTTGTCACCCAATCCGCATTTATGTCTCTACATACAAACATATTTTTTCACATGACTTGAATAGAAAACAATATCTTCTTTGCATCGACTAACACAAGGAGACATGCAAATATTTATTTATTTTTGAAACAAGGAAAACGATATGCCATTTTCATTGATAGAGAGGGACATGCAATTCATAAATCATCACCTCCAGCATCTTGTTCTACAGAAGGCATTATTACCAGATCCACAACCTTCTTTTCCTTGGGATGACAATGTCAAGTGCAGGATTTTGAATCTAAACGCAATCCAGTGCAGGTTCATCAGGACAACCTCCAGCTGCGTCAGTCTCCATAGAAGGTACATCAGCGCTATGGCAGACACCGTTGGAAATGCAAGCTAAAGGTTTTGTTATACTCCTATCAGGACCACAAATAAGGGCCAGAAATTCAAGCTCCAAAATCTAGCATTACAAAATAGACAAGAGGTTACCCCATCTGGACAATTCATAGACAATTCACAGTGCAATTTGAGCGTCTTACATGATCCTTAGATCTTAGTCCATCCGGTCTTTTTATTGGTGGAGCGAAATTTGCTGGTACTTTTATTTCTACAAAGAACCTACAAAACATAGCCAAGTCAGCATCTGAATATATCTAACTTTTCTATAGTCTTATATGTGAAGATATATTTGCATAACACTCACTTATCAAACTGTCTACGGATATCTTCCCGCTCCTTGGAAATGCGAAGTCGACGTTCTATAGGGTACATCCATCTATACTGTATTGTATTGTACCTCTAAGTACTTCGTCGTTAGGTACATCAACAGCCAAATGCTCCATCGTATCAAAGAAGGATGGGGAATATATCAGGTCAAACGCTTGCATAGGATCTCTGCCAAGTCCCTTTTAAGATGTTTTCAAACTCTTCTGTCCAGAGCTTTACTATAGATTTACCTAAAGAACGTACCTACCCAAATCTGCAAGCACGTTGTAAATCTAGATGGTCACAAGCTTTAACTATTTATAGGAGAGGTGGAGAACAAACCAAAACCAAGAAGAATGTCCAGTGCCTGAATCTAGCAGGCGAAGCGTGGGGATCGCCCAGATGACCGCCGACCGGTGCGTCTCATGAAGAATGGCGTGACCAATGGTGGTAGGCCGGCACTACTGATAGAAAGGCGTCGAGAAGTTTTTTAAGGCGTGGATAAGTTTGCGGCCTGGTTCTAATCCGGTGCATCTCCCATAAGAACGGCGCAAAATTTGAAGAGACAGGGGCTGGTCGATCGATTGAGGGCGGGCTTCGGAAAGTTTGGGGTCTTGGCGGAAAGTTTTGGCGGGCGCGGGGTGTTTGTCCACAATTTTCACAGAAATATCTATGATTATTTTATCGTATTTTCCAGTTCTCAAGAGTCACCTCTCTCGCCATTGGATTTACCTCGTGATTGGTGCAACGTGAGGGTTACACATTTGTTGCAACAGCTTGTAACAGGGAATTTAATAAGTCGCAACTACTAGGTTACAACTGAGTATTAGCACAATTAGTAGGGTGACGTCAGCTCCTTAACATAACAAGTTCTCAGGCGCCTGGGATCTAGGCGCTCATATTTTATACCTTTTTTCCCTTGTTGACGGCTTTGTTTTGAATCCGGCTGATCCCCAGCATGTACCTTGGGATTTTAACTATCGTGTCCACGAAATTAGCCCATCTGGCCTCATTATAGCCCAATACCTTCTAACTCAGCCATGTTTTGGGTAATTCAGCTGTGCAAATAGCCCAATTAGATTGGGAGAGAGCCCATAAAAAATAGCCCATCAATCCCTGCTTGGCCCATTTTTCTTCAATTCAGCCTTTTTTGGGCACCTTCCATCCACCCCCAAAAAAACTCCGCCTATCCATGTTTTTAAGTACTACCTACTATATTATTTATACTTCACATTTTTCAGTTGAGCTGCTAGCAATCACGTGTAGCAGATGGACAAGCAATTTTTTAAGAAGAAAAATAAATAAGTTATATACAATGTAGTATATATTTTTTATGTTTTATAAAAGGATAACAATTTTCTTGTGTAGTGGCAAGGCATGCAGTTTATGTGTAGCAATATTTTTATACTGAGAGGCTAACATGGCCGACCCACCTGCCCGTAGCTAGCGCCCATGAACCTTACCATACAAGAGATCAAGTTTAACGAGCGTGTTTAAAAAGTACTTGTACAATAGTCTCGACCGGAAAAAAGAAGACTAAGATCGACATGTTTCTTGTCGAGAGAGGCTGACACATGAGCCCCAGCAGCAAGACCATACACGCCTGCCGCATGGAACAACGTTACCAAGGTCAAACCGGCAGACGCGACCAAAAAAAGTCCAACATACACACGTTTCGTCTACATAGGCGGCTGACATGTGGACCCAGCAAAGAGACATTATACGGGTGCTGTATCGAGCCACATTGCCAAGTTCCAAATAGGGAGGCATGAGAGAAGAAAAAAAGTCTAGCATGCACACGTTTTCTGCACAAAGGAGGCTGACATGTCAGGCCCACCAGCCTGTACAAACGGCTGAAGCAGTGAGCAGCGCTATCAAGTTTGGAACACGAAGGCGCGATGGAGGGTAAAAAATCCATCATACACATGTTCTTATAATGAGAGGATGACATGTGGGGCCCAACATCATGATTAAACGGTAAATGCATCGAACAACGCTATCAAGTTCGGAACAGGGTAGCGCAAGCAAAGGAAAAAATCCATCATATACACGTTTCTTCTAATGAGAGGATGACATGTGGGGCTCAGGAGGTTGGTTAAACGGTAGATGCGTCGAGCATCGCTATCAACTTCAGAACGGGGTAGCGCCAGCGAAGGAAAAATTCCATCATACACATGTTTCTTCTAATGAGAGGATGACATGTGGGTCCTAGGAGGTTGATTAAACGGTAGATGCATGGAGCAACCCTATCAACTTCGGAACAAGGTAGCGTGAGTGAAGGAAAAAATCCATCATACACACGATCCTTCTAATGAGAGGCTGACATGTGGGACCTAGCAGCCTGACTAAATGGCAGACGCCTCGAGCAACGTTATCGAGTTCAAATCAGGGAAGCGCGACCGAAAAGTATGGTCCACTAGAGACATTGACGTCCGGGACCCACATGCCTCAAAAGACTTGGGCAAGTCAACATCGCGCGAGGAAACGAAAATCTTGCTTCTGCCATGCGCCAGTCGAGCTTCCTCCACATTTTTAGCAGATCCGTCGTAGTAGAGGGCCGCGAAACCGGAAAAAAAGTTTTCCATCGGCCACGGCCGAGTCAAGAATTTCATCGCCGAAGACGCGCCTTCTACGATGACCGTCAGGCCATTTCGTTGCGGAAGGAAACTTTTCTTGTAGTGTTAAGACTATTATAAAACAAATGTAATATAAGCCACTCTTCCATCTCATGACTAGGACAGTTCATTACGGCTTCTTTCATCCTTTCCCACGCAAGCGCTAGTGGCTCACAGTCTTCTTGTAAAGCTTGTAATGTTGGATCTTAGCTGCAGAGCTTTAGCTAGGGAAATTTTTTAGTCATAAACAAGTTAGTACATTCCTCCCACGATTTAATAGTGCCCTTTGGTAGAGCTAGCAACCAATCCTTAGCCTTTCCTCTAAGAGAGAAAGGAAACAATCTTAATTTAACAACATTTGGATCTACATCCTTAATACGCATCATGTCACAAATTTCAGTGGAAGTGTTTAAGTGCAAACCCGAATCTTCAGTGGATGAGCCCCCAAATTGGTTTTGTTGAACCAAACTTAAAAGGTTAGGCTTTATTTCATATGTTTCTGCATCAACTGTAGGCTGAGTGATAGGTGCACGAATAAAATCATCAGTGGGAGTAGCATACTCCCCTAATCTCTTTTGAGCCATGGCTCTTATATTTTTGGTATTTTTTAAGTAATGAAAATGAATAACAACTAACTAATTTTTTTGGGTTTTCAAATAGATAACAAGAAAGTAAACTATTAAAAAGAATTAAACTACAAAGTAATAATAAAACTAAAAACAAGGTCTCTAGTGACCTCACCAGGATAGCGAAATTGCTTCCCCGGCAACGGCGCTAGAAAAAGGGTTGATACCTTCGATTCGGATTCACAGATGTAGTATAATAGCTTTTTCCCTAGAAGACCTAGGTTTAATCGAACCTCGGAAAGAAATGCTACAAGGAAATAAAAAGGACACGTATACAAGACTTTGTTTGTTCGTTTTACCTTAGTTTACCAGACCAATATAGTTTACTTTATAATGGGTTGAATCAATGGATGGAGATAGGCCAGGTGAAAGGATCGTATGGGCACCTAGAGGGGGGCTGAATTGGTGCTACTTCAAATTTTACTCTTTTTCAAATTAGGGTTTGACATAAAAGGTAAATTCTCTAGATATGCAACTATATCAACAAACTTCAAGGTGGTAGCCGACACCCTTACAACAAGTTCGAGGCACACATCCACAACTTAATTGGAGGCTCCCGAATCTAACCAAGCAGTCACAACAATCAAAGACAAGCTTGTAAGAACCAAATCAAACCAAAATAAGGCTTAGGGTTTCCAATAAAACCCTAGAGCAAGGGGCCCTCAATGAATGAGGGGGAAATGAAGATCGCTCTTGTTGAAGCTGTAGATCAAGGCCTCCTCCTTCGATTCCCCAAAGATCAGCGACTTTGGGTGGTTGGATGAAGAGATCTTGGAGTTTTGGTGCCTCTAATGGTGGTGTTTTTCTTTTCTGGAACGAGCAGCTGGAGGTAGAAGATGATATCCTCTATTTATAGGCTCCATTGCTACTGACCATTTTTTGCCTGTTGGAGAACTTCCACACCAGAGATTCCGGTTTGCAAACCGGAGACTCCGTCCTACACCGGAAATTAGGGCCCATTCCCGGTCCATCTCCGGACCGCCTATCAGAATGTCCTAGGCCAGTTCTTATCGCTCACTCCGGGGACTTTTGCAAGAACTCCGGACGAGGGACACTGGAGACTCCAGTGTTTCCACACCGGAAACTCCGGTCCGAGATATCACTGCGGAGATTCCGACCAACATCCGGTCTAGCTCCGGTCCCCCATATAGAATGACCCTGACCATCTTCTTGAACTCACCCCGGAGACTTGGGGGGAAACTCTGGACCACACCGTAGACTCCGGTGTCTACACACCGGAGACTCCGGTCTGGATTCTTTAAGAAACATCAGATTTATCCAGGGATTTTCCCACTATGATATGGCCTTTTCTCTTTTCATTAAATTGACCTATAGACATTAACACACAACAAAATGATCCTCATGTTGTTAACGAACACCAAAACAGACTAGGACCATAAATGTCCTTTCAATCTCCCCCTTTTTGGTGTTCGATGACAATAAGAGGTTTTGCATGGGAATTTTAATAAGATATATAACCATGCTCCCCCTGACGATGTGCAGTAAGATAATTATGTGATACATGCAAGGTCAGGTAATACAAACTAAACATGGAAGATTTAACAATTACAATAAACGAATGGGCATAGTATGTCCACCGACATATAGATACTCTCACAAGAACCAAATAAAAGCCAAATGTTTGCAACAAACAAGAAGCCCAATCCATGCAACTCCTGGATGATCCTAATAGACAACTTCTCCCCCTTTAGCATCGAAATGCCGAAAAGGGAAAAGTCCAAACTATCACCCCAAAGGAATCACTCGGAGTCCTTATCATCGTCATCAGCGTCATCCTCATCATAGTCATCATCAGCAACATGAGTCTGTGGGCCTTTGCCATGAGGGCAAGAGGAAGAAGTGCCCTGTGAAGCAAAGGCAGAAGTGATCTCTGAGAAAGTCTACCAGTCAACCAAGCTTGCATTCATGGCATTCCAAGCACCAAAGGAGAGTGTGTGATCAGACTCTACAGAAGGTTCATCCCCATGCTCATCATTGTACTCAGACTCCCCTTGATCTTCTTCTCCTTGAGCTTTGATTTCCTTGAGGAGCTTCTCAATTCTGCGGTTGCTCTTGTAGGAGGCATGCTGTTCCTTGCGGATGTCCACATTCATGCAGCAAAGAGTCTTCTCCTAGAAAGATGCCTTCTTGATTTTCTACTAAACCACGCCGCACGTGTGATAGGTGCCAAAGGAGCATTGGAGGCATTCTTCCTCCTAGAGCCCCTTGGTGGAGTGGGGGCCTGCTCAGCTTCAGAAATCTCATCATCCTCACTCTCAAATGGCTACCTAGGAGCTGGATCCATTATCCCTTTCTTTTCAAGACACACTAGGGCATGCTCCGTAAGGTTGGGAGGAAGGGCAAGAGGTGAACCATGGGCTTGAGTATTGATAAGCCTCATCACCAGAGCAACATATGGGGGAGATTTCTTGAAGAGAATAACATGGTGCATCTCCTCAAAAATAAAATCCATAATGTCAATAGCATATCCTTCAGCGTCAGGGCCAACACAGTATACCTTGTGAGCATGGTGGAGTAAGTTTACCAGGCCACAACCGATAGCATCATCATTACCAGCACTAGGGGAAATGTTGTGGCAAAATATCCTCAACAATAAGTTGTAGAGAGGCTTGAGGCCCTTGGCCTCACTGATGACAGCCTTTTTTGCCATAGAGGGTTGCCAACTTGTTCTTATTATCACCAAGAGAAGCATCATGCATACGGTGCCCAACATGAATAGACACACCCTGTAAAGTCTCATTGATGACCCTAGCAAAGTCAAAGAAGTTGACAGTGCAGCGGACATTACCTGTCATCCAAGTCATGGTCCTTGTCTGATCAGTTCCAAACACAACAGTTGCATAGAATTGATGGACAAGAGTAATGTTGTAATTTTCTCGAAGCTCTATGAACCCGTGCAGTCCAAGATTCTCAGTAATCCACAAAGCATCTTCAAAGTAGTTGTTGGCACGCATGTACTCGAGGTCCATATACCTTTGATGGCAAACAGGGGACTTGGTGAGCTTGCTATAGATTTCAATCATGAACACTTTCTGCTCCTTCCTTCAATAACATGGGTCATCACTAGTCCTTGGAAGCTCATAGAATTTGTCTTGCGCAGCTCACGATACTCTTTCTTCGTCATATGGGCAAGGGATTGTAAATTGTCATACTTAGCCCTCTTGGCACGGTTTTCCTCCTCTAAGAATTCTTGGTTTCTTCTCATATAGTCAGCATCTCTGAGTTGCTGCCTACGGTTGGATGGCGGGATCACATACTAACCAACTTACACATCAAACCGAGGATCCGCCCTCTTGGACTTGGCCTTGGTGCGACCACGACGAGAACCAGAGCCACCTATGAACATATAATGAGGGGGATAGCATGGGGATAAGTCCCGGAGATAAACACAACACCCTCAAAACTTTGCAAGATGTGCTAGAAGCAAGCAACACCGAAGTCTCTAGAGTGCAACACCGGAGTCTCCGGCCTGGACCGAAGTTTCTGATAAGACGGACCGGAGTCTCCGTCCTGGGCCGGAGTCTCTGGTCTGATGGACCAGAATCTTCGGTCTGGAGATTTCGGGTTGCACAAGGGGGCTGCGGGAGGACTTGAATCTAGCAGATCGGGCAAGGAAATGAGACTAATGTGATAGAGTGCACGCAAACATGAGGTTCTAGTGGGCTAAATCAGTACAATACTCAAAGTAAATAAATGGGATGAACCCTAGGTTCATGGTGATAAGAAGTGTACCAGGTCTGTTCATTAGAACGATTCCACCGGTGGGGAATGTCCCAAGGGTGGAGAGGGTGGAGTTGGCCGGCTGCACGATGGATCCCGGCGGCAAAACGGCCTCTGGGCGATGGTTTTGGTGGAGGAGGCGGCGGGTGTGAAGGTGGGAATCGGGGGTGGAAGATAGAGTTCTATGTGACTCTTTCATCCCGACCCCCTTTAGTTACTGCCTGAAACTGTCCCAGACCGGAGACTCTGGTCCGACAGACTGGAAACTCCAGACTGACCGGAGACTCCGGTGTTTGCACACCGGAATCTTCGGCCCTCTTTGACCAAAACCAGCTAGATTCAAATTTGGGGACATATATGAGGTGGAATGTGTTTAGGGGAGAGTATGAGGCCTAGGTTTAGATTCCAAACTATGAAGAACCAAATAGGCAATGAAATCCAAATTAAATGACAAGTGAAGCTCTAATTTAATTGATCCAAGAACCAACTCTTCATAATGAAGAGGGCGGTGGCCAAGGCCACCATGTAAGAGTGTGAGGCATGAAACCGCGAATAATTATCCTTGGGTTCATAACCTCTACTCATCAATGAAGCTCACATATCACACATGATATTAAGAGAATTGATTTTTCTTAATTTTGGCATTATGGGGAAGGGATAACCCAATAAATTAGGACCGCACTCCCCCTATCTCCATGTCTTCACCTAAACCAAATGTGAATCAAGATATAGGTGAGTATGCAAGATGATCAAGTCAAACTCCTTGAATCTACGATATTTAGCTCATTTCTCAAATAGCAAAACCTTGCTTCATTAAGTGGCTTCGTGAATATATCTGCAAGTTGGTCTTTGGTTGAAACATAAGATAACTCAATATCCCCTCGGGCAACATGATCTCTAATGAAATGATGACGAATATCAATATGCTTGTCCTTGTATGATCCACCGGATTGTAGGCAATCTTGGTAGCACTTTCATTGTCACATAAAAGAGGCACTTTGTCATACTGGACACCGTATTCCTTTAAAGTTTGACTCATCCATAACATTTGGGTACATGCACTAGCAGTAGCCACATACTCAGCCTCGACGGTGGAGAGAGATATATAGTTTTGCTTCTTAGAAGACCAACACACCAAGGACCTACCAAGGAATTGGCAAGCCCCGGAGGTTGATTTTGTATCTTCCTTATCACCAGCCCAATCTGAATTAGTGTATCCATAAAGGGAGAATGTTGAGCCCCTAGGATACCACACATCATAGTTTGGGGTATGAACCAAATATTGAAAGATTCTTTTGACAACCATCAAGTGGGTTTCTTTAGGAGTCGCTTGACATCTTGCACACACTCCTACACTTAACACAATATCGGGTCTAGATGCACATAGGTAAAGCAAAGAACCAATCATGGATCGGTATACCTTTTGATCAACATCTTTACCATTTGGGTTAAGCTCAAGATGAGTGTTGGTTGCCATGGGAGTAGGAGCTCCATTTAGTTCTTTCATGTTGAACCTCTTGAGCATGTCTTGAGTATATTTGGCTTGACTGAAAAAGGTTCCTCCTCTAATTTTCTTGATCTCAAAACCAAGGAATACTCTCAACTCTCCCATCATAGACATCTTGAACCTGTCAGTCATAAGCTTTGAGAATTCATCATTAAAAGCTTTGTTAGATGAGCCAAAGATAATATCATCAACATATATTTGGCAAACGAAAAGCTCCCCATTAACCTTCTTAGTAAAAAGAGTGGGATCAATTTTCCCAACCTCAAAACCACGGTCTAACAACAATTCTCTAAGGTGCTCATACCAAGTACGTGTAGCTTGTTTAAGTCCATAGAGCGTCTTATAAAGTTTGTAGACATGGTTTAGGAAGCTGGGATCCTCGAAACCCGGGGGTTGCTTAACATAAACCAATTCATGCAAAGGACCATTTAGAAAAGCACTTTCCACATCTATTTGTTGTAATTTAAAATTATGATGTGAAGCATATGCAAGAAGGATATAGATGGACTCAAGGCGAGCCACGTGAGCATAGGTCTCTCCATAATCAATGCCTTCAATTTGAGAGAACCCTTGAGCTACCAATCTTGCCTTGTTCCTCACAACAATTCCATGAGCATCTTGCTTATTCTTGAATATCCATTTAGTGCCAATAACATTGCAGCAATCTTTGGGTTTTTCTACTAACTTCCAAACTTTGTTTCTCTCAAAGTTGTTGAGATCCTTATGCATGGCTTCCAACTAATCTGAATCTTCAAGAGCTTCCCACACCTTTTTGGGCTCCACCATGGATATATGAGATTGATGCTCACCAAAATGCTTCAATTGAGCCCGAGTGGACATACCAATCCTTAGATCACCAATAAAATTTTCAAGGGAGTGGTCTCTTCTTTCCAACATTTTATCCATGCAAGGTTTAGGACAAGTTTCGATCTCCTCATTGTTCCTTGTCAGGATCTCTTCATCATTCTGGTCCTCGTTTTGACCTTCAGTTTGACCTTGATCAACCAAGGGGAAAACTTCATCAACATGAGGTACATGTTGATCTTGGTTTTAATCAGGCATGCTACTCGAAAGGCTTCGAGATGATCTTGTGGATGACTGAATAAATCTGCCTTGTGCAACTGACTATGCAGGGCTGGACAATCCAGTTAGTGGAGAGACTGGACTATCTAGCCTAGAGCTTCTAGCCTAATCAATATGGAGAGGGTTCTCAGCTTGTCTTTGGCTTGGGTCATCATTTCCCACAAAAGGAGCTTGTTGAAGTTGTGAAGATGAGGGATCCACTTGAGTAGAGCATAGTTCTTCTCGATCCGCCACAAGGGGTTCCTCAATGGGACAGATGAATCCCGCACTCATTCTTCTGATGGCATCTTGTGGTATTTCATCATCTACATAACAAACATCAACATGCCCTTCTTGGGGGCCATCATATTCTGCGAAAATCACACTACAAGATTCTATGACAATTCCGGAGAGTTTATCATAGATTCTATAAGTGTGGGAATTGAGACCATAGCCAACAAAAATACCCTCTAAAGCTTTGGAATCAAATTTGGACATACGAGCACCTTTTATGAGATAGAAACACTTAAAACCAAACACCTGGAAGTATGAAACGTTAGGCTTGTTACCGGTAAGTATTTCATATGGAGTCTTGATCAATTCTTTGCGGAGGTAGAGACAGTTTGATGCATGGCATGCGGTGGAGATTTCCTCAGCCCAGAAGTTGTATGGAGACTTAAACTCCGCCAACATGGACCTTGAAGGAAATATGCCCTAGAGGCAATCATAGAGATGATTGTATTTCATGTGTATCCATGAGTTATTATAATGTTCCTTGAATATCCATATACCAGGCAACTTGTATTGATTGGCAATTATGTGAATTGTTTGTGAAACTCTTTACTTGTATGGTTATCTAATAATTGTCCCTAGTCGGAGTTCATGCGAGGACACACGTGAATATTAGACTAGCACATCGATTGGTTAATGACTATGTTTCGCAAGTCATTGACATGGAGATGTCAAACCAATGATGTGGACACATGTTATGAACATGGGGTTGGACTGACCCAACATGAGACTAGCAATAATACTTGCAGCTCTCTCTACACATCGTGTACGTTTTGTCCTTAGACCTGAGATTGTCGCATGTACTTGAGATGTGGATCGACCTACTTTGGGGCTATCAAACACTACTCCGTAACTGGGTAGTTATAAAGGTAGCTTTCGGGTTTGTCCTGATACATGCTGCAAGGCATCGGTCAATCAAGATGGGATTTGCCCCTCTCTACTTGAGAGAGATATCTCTGGGCCCCTCGAGTGATCGGATCCAGAAATGCATGGCCGTGCTACATATGGTTAAGAGTTAACCTAGTAAAGGGATTCTGAATCACAGTATCGAGAAAGAGAGGTCAGCTTAGAGCTAGACCAAATATCGTGAGGCAAAGGGAAAGACATGTACTCAACCTTGTGATGGTTCGTCCGAATGATCTTTATATGCGTTTAGGAGTTGGCACGTCTTGCTAGAGGCCGCTACCAACTATTGACGGAGTAAGTGTACTCGCGTCATGTCTATACGTGTATGAACCTATAGGGTCACACACTTTAGGGGCTGGAAGCCTAATGAGGATTGGATCCGAATTAGACCAGGCTTAGGCTGCTAATGGGCTGCTAATGTAGAAGCCCACCAGGGATGCCTATATAAGAGGGAGTAAGGCGAGCTGAAAAGGAGAGAGCATTCCACCCAGCCGCCACTCCTCTTCCGCCTGTGTTGCACGCGCAGACCTAGCAGTCTGGCGTGTGACGACTTCCACTCCGGACGTGTGGATACCTCGGAGGTGCTGCATCTGTAGCACTTGGACGAGCCGCGCAAAGGGGAGCTGCTCGTGGGACGAGGACGAGGAGGAGACGTAGAACATCTACACTGCCGCAACGTGCTTCATCGAGTTCCGCACCTGCGCGTCTAGCGGTAATCCCGTGATCTATGACAATAGTATTCCTGGTTGACGCGGTAGAAATTTTTGATTTTACGCTAGTGTAGCCTACCCGTTACCCTTCAGACCTTGCCAGATGCATTAACATCCGATTCTTCCTCTCAGCTACACCATTTTGTTGAGGGGTATATGCAACGGAATATTGATGTTTTATCTCCTCATCACTAAGAAAACCATTTAGAGTGTAGTTCTTGAACTCGGTGTCGTTATCACTTCTTATTGTTAGGATGGGCACATTGTATTGACGTTGAACCATATTTACCAAGTCGATGAAGTATTTTTGGGTCTCGCTCTTCAACTTGAAGAAGTATACCCATGAATATCTTGAGTTGTCATCAACAATCACCAAGCAATATTTCTTCCCACCAAGGCTAGCATGAGATGGAGGACCAAAGATACCCACATGAAGGAGCTCCAAGATCCTCTTCGACTTTATAATGTTATTTGGCTTGTGCGGAGAATCATGCATCTTTCCTTCAACACACGCCCCGCAAACATGATCTTTGGCAAAACAAACATTTTCCTTTAGTCCCACAATATGGCCACCCTTGTGGAGGCTTTGCAAAGTTCTCACATTGACATGGGCTAGTCAGCGATGCCATAACCAACCCACATCGGCCTTTTCGAATAAGCACATCACGCTTGTAGTGATTTTCCCCGAAAAGTCCACCACATACAAGCCATTTTCAATGTACCCAAAAAAGCGATCTTAAGAGTCTTGCTCCGCAAGAGAACCACAATATCATTATAAATAAAGACGGTGAAACCCATCTTGCCAAGGGCATGGACTGAAGGTAAATTATAGCCAAGAGTGTCAACAAGCATGATGTCCATGAGAGTAACATCGTGTGCCACCACAAATTTTCTGAGACCCATTACCTGAGATTTTTACTTATCGGCATAGGTGACGGTTATATAATCTTGATTTTCCCTTATCTCCGTCATTATTGTCTTGATTCCGGTCATATGACTTGTACAACCACTATCAAGCACCCACCTTGACCCATCGGAAGCATAATTCTACAAGATATCAAGCTAGTTTTTAGGTACCCATTTTTCAATGGGTCCTCTCTTGTTAGTGATAAGGGTCTTTGGAACCCAAATAGACCAAGCAATATAATCATCAAAAGTACCAACATATTGTGCATAAACATCACCATAAGAATTACACATTAAGACATAGTGAGGGTTATCACTCCTAGGAAAGTCATCTTGTGGCATAGTTTTGCCACTTGTGGTATTAACACCCATGATGGTCTTGTCTTTTGCTTGTGTGGGCTTGGCCTTCTTCTTCTTGTTGTTCTTGTTCTTGGCTTTGGATACATAGCCAAGACCTCTTTTCTCATTATTTGGCCTTTGCTTACTCAAAAGGTCATCAAGATACTTGTTACCTTTAGGGAAGGTCGCCTTTGCAAGCTCCCCCTTCAACCTAGCATTTTCTTCAAGGATGTTCGTACTACTAGAGGGAATGGAAATACTAGGTGAAGCAACATTAGTCAATTGAGTTTGAAGTTGTTCACGAGACTTTGTGAGAGTCAATAGTTCACTTTCTAAGACCTTGTGAGTCTTATTAAGCCTCTCAAAATCCTCGGCAAGTTTTTCATGAACAACACCAAACCCAATCTTGTCCTTTTTAGCCTTTTTGTACTTAGCAATGTCATGATCACGTTCCTTAATGAGTTTAACAATAATTCGATCATTTGCCTCATTAAGGCCTTCAAGTTTTTCTTCAAGAGACACCCTAGTCTCTTGGTCTTCTTCTAGAGCATTATTTAGAGCATCCATCTCAAGTAGATGCTCTCTCCCAAGTTTACATCTCTCATCAAGGAGCTCTTGTGTGTGAGCAAGTTGGTTCAAGAGATTTACAAAATGCTTCTTGTGCTCACCTTGTAAGTTAGTCATATAAGCATCGAAAGCAACTAATTCCTCCTTCACCTTAAGAGTTATGTCATCATTCAATTCATCATTGATAGTAGAGGCGGAGAGAGGATATGGTGATACCTCTGATGCTCTTGCCATAAGTCAAATGATGTTCTTGTTGGAGGTGTTCTCATTTGGGGAATCAAAGAGGGAGAAGGTGGGTGTAGAGGTAGTGGCAATGGCAGCCACACCATTCGTTGTTTCTTCTTCATCATCCTCCTATTCATCATCAGAAGAGAATTCTTCATGTGCTATCAATGCAATGTCACCGAACTTCTTATTGGTGGCATTCTTCTTGTTGAAGGGCTTCTTGAAAGGAGCCTTTGGATTTTTCTTCAATATAAGTGCACCACCATGGTCTTCTCTCTTCTCATATAGACACCCGACAACAAAATGATAGCGGTCACCACAATTGAAGAAAGTTCTCAATCTTGAACCACTCTCTTTTCTACCACTTGGGTTGCTTCTTATTTGCATCTCCATCTTGGCCTTGGCGGGATCTTTCCAAAAGTTTCTCTCATAGAAGGCCATGTATTCTCCATGAGCAACCTTGACATCTTCGGAGTGGCTCATAGAAAGCACATCATCACATCCTTCTTCTTCTTCTTCTTCTTCTTCTTCTTCTTCATACTCCACAACTTTGGCCTTCAAGGCAAGATTGACACCACTTCTCATTCCAATTGCATGAGCCTGGGCATCTTTGACATTCTTGGCAGCAACCTTGAAGGCAACCATCTCTTGCATAACTTCATTGGAGGTCATGAGATGGTAGTTGTGTCTTCCTTGGAGACTCTTCAAGTCAGTGGGCTCGAAGGGCATGAGCGCACTCACATACTTCCTTTTGATCCATGCATCATCAATATGAGAGGCACCCACATTTCTGAAGGTGGTGGCAGTGGATTTGAGTCTTCGATACATGTCTTCATGATCCTCACCATCCTTCATAAATAAACCTCCAGCTTCATTTCTCAAGGCATCATATCTATTTCTTCGCATGCTCTCATTTCCAACAAACAAGTCAATGAGAGCATCCCAAGCTTCCTTGGCAGTATTGAAATGCTCAATGTGGGGAAAGTCCTTTGGTCCCACCCCAAGTTGAATCATGTGCAAGGCGGTGGCATTGAGTTTACTATTGACCACTTCTCCTCTTGTCAAGTTGATTGGATCCTCAATTTTTAGTCCTTCTTCAATGATGTTCCACAAGTTAATGCAAGAGCTGCGCACATGATATTTCATCAAAACTTACCATTGAGCAAAAGTATGTGCAACTAACTTAGGGGGCCTCCTCTATTGTTTATATGGGGATGAGGGATCGGAGGGTCGATAGAGTACCATCCGGGAACTGCATGGTGCTCTTCCTTCCCATCACCTTTTTTGGTGGTGGAGTTAGTGGAATTATGTTCATCCCCCACGACTTCACCCATTGGCTTAGCCGGAGCATTTGCCTTAGGGTTAGGAGGTGTTTCCTCTTGAGAGGAAGGTGGCGCTGCTGGCATTTCCTTAACAAGTTGCTCAACAAGTTGATGCAACTGTTGGATTTCATTGCCCAAGGTAGAGCTCAAGCTTGTTTCCAACTTCTTGAGATCTACCATGGTCACCGAAGTGCTAGCCTCACTCTCTCCACCTTCATCTGGGTTACCCATATTCTGTTAGGCGGTTAAGCCCGAATAAAGAGCCGAGGCTCTGATACCAATTGAAAGGATCATATGGGCACCTAGAGGGGGGGTGTGAATAGGTGCTACTTCAAATTTTACTCCTTTTCAAATTAGGGTTTGACACAAAAGGTAAATTCTCTAGATATGCAACTAAGGTGAATTTACCTATATGTCACACTAACACAACTAACTAAGCAAGAGCTAGATAAGTAAGGTGCGGTAAAGGATAGAAGTAACCGAAATGAAGCACACGGAGACACAAGGATTATTTCCCGCAGTTCCTTCCCTTTAAGGGGAAGTACGTCTGCCCTTGGAGAGGGGGTGGTATCAAACCACCATAGCCACGAGAGGCCTCCCTTGTTCTCGGGTGAACCTCACCCCAAAGGGATCGATTCACGATTCCACTATATCGGCAACCTTCAAGGTGGTAGCCAACACCCTTACAACAAGCTCGAGGCACACATACACAACTTAATTGGAGGCTCCCGAATCCAAGCAAGTTCTCACAACAATCAAAGACAAGCTTGTAAGAACCAAATCAAACCAAAACAAGGATTAGGGTTTCCAATGGAACCCTAGAGCAAGGGGACCTCAAGTGAATGAGGGGGAAATGAAGATCTCTCTTGGTGAAGCTATAGATCAAGGACTCCTCCTTCGATTCCCCAAAGATTAGTGACTTTGGGTGGTTGGATGAAGAGATCTTAGAGTTCTGGTGGCTCTAATGGTGGTGCTTTTCTTTTCTGGAATGACCAGATAGAGGTAGAAGATGAGGTCCTCTATTTATAGGCTCCACTGCTGCTGACCGTTTTCTGCCTATTGGAGAACTTCCACATCGGAGATTCCGATCTGCAGACCGGAGACTCCAGCCTACACCGGAAACTCTGGCCCATCCCTGGTCCATCTCTGAACCGCCTATCAGAATGTCCCAGGCTAGTTCTTGTCGCTCACTATGGGGACTTTGGCAGGAACTCCGGACCAGGGACACCGAAGACTCCGGTGTTTCCACACCGGAAAGTCCAGTCCGAGATACCACTACGGAGATTCCGACCAACATCCGGTCTATCTCCGGACAACCATACAGAATGACCTGGGCCATCTTCTTGAAGTCACCATGGAGACTTGGGGGGGGGGGGACTCTAGGCTACACCGGAGACTCCGGTGTCTTCACACCAGAGACTCCAATCTGGATTCTTCAGGAAACATCAAATTTATCCAGGGATTTTCCCACTATGATATGGCCTTTTCTCTTTTCATTAAATTGACTTATAGACATTAACACACAGTAAAATTATCCTCATGTTGTTAACGAACACCAAAACATATTAGGACCATAAATGTCCTTTCACCAGGGTTGAAGATCCACGTGTAGCTGGCCATCATATGAGATAAACAATAATAATAAGCATAGTCATGTATTATGTTTGAACGGAGATAATCTCTTGTGGGCAACACATCCTAATATACTAGATCCCCCGTGATGCAGCGGGCATAAAAATAGTCATTTAATCCAATCGAGTGCACACCAAATAAACAGGCTACAAACGATTATTAAGTGTAAAACACAGATCAAAGCTTTATGTGATGATGTTGTTGTGATCCCGAATGGGTCGCTAAGCGAAGACTGTACTACCCTTTCTATCACCGGGGTTCCTATGAGATCGCTGCTAGCCAAGTATTTCACCTCAAGCCTTTATCAATCTATGGGATGTTGGGTACCTACAAGTCCACAGATCGAGACAAGAGACAAAGAAACAAAATATACAAATCTCAATTGCAAACAAAGTACAATATTCCCATGAATTAGATGCATATAATTGCTATGAGGTTTTCTCCCCAACCCACAGCCCAGTGAGGACTACTCACTCATAACAAATAGATCGGAGATAGAAAATATCATACAAATATTTAGATTGAAATCAAATATTTTTACAATGGTCACCAAATCACAAGGAGATCTAAAGTACAAAGTAATGGATTTGGCTAGTGGATAGGATGGATGGTGGAAGTGATGAACAATGGTGTGGATCTTCTTTGGTGGTGTTGTGATGTAATCCGAGAATGGCGACTCTCTAGCCGGCGGCTGGAGCCTGAAAATATATAGGCGTCTTCATGAAAGTTGTAGGGTTTGATGAGACGAAGTCATCGCCACATGGTACCGGCGGACGATACGAGCGGACCCTGCTTGTACCAATGGTCGTTAAGCATGCTAACGCCCTAGAATGACTTCCCAATTACTTGGCCATGTGGACTTCCTCAAAAACCTTCATTATGACTCCTCATTTCGCATTAAAAACCGTGATTTCCTGCACACCATAATTCAAAGAGAGGTTTTTGCATATCTTTGCAATTATTAGTCATTAGTGGCAAGAATTGAGAGTTTCTTGTCAATTGCTTGACCAAAAACAATGTTTAAACATAGTGGAAGATGGCTAATTTTGGAGCCATCAGCTTCCCCAAAGCTCAAACCTTGATCGCCCTCGAGCAAGAAGAAACAAAAGAACTATAAGGAATTTGGTGTTTAAACTTGAAACAGTGAGAATAAGAATTCACTTACGGTTGGTAGTCATATGTGCTCAATACTTTATTCATTTGCGAGGATTATCAAAGTTTGAGAGATGACACGAATACTATACAAGCTTCGGTAAGTCAAGACAATCAAAGTAAAGTTTAATATATGTATAAGTAACTAGAAGTGTAGCAATCAATCCAATTCTTCTAATTAACTCTCAGCTTGCCAAGGAACACTAGGATGTTTAAATAGCATAATTGAGTAAGAGAGTTTCATGTCCTAAGTAGTATAACAATGAAGTGTCTTATTTACACCCACATTAATAAATCAAGTCTATCAAAAACACTTCTAATCCAATAATTGTTTTTTCAAGAAAAACTCATAAAGTAGTAATGAGACCTTGCCAAGGACTTATTATGTGGATCCTCATAGATATCTTTTTTCTTTTATTCTCTCAAGGATCGCTAAATATTTCATTTGCAAGTGTTTGCACAACCTTTGAGAGTACCAATACTTTTGCCCATATATTGACATGTATGCCACTCATGTCTCCAACTCATAGCCAAAATCTGGGGTTATACCATAGATCGTTCAAAAGCTAGCGGAGTTGTTGGCATCCCAAAGGTGTGTATTAGAGACATAAAACAAAATTGTCTCACTTCCTTCTTTTTTTTGAGCTAGTACCGCGGTTTGATCCACAAGGTTAGCTTTGGCATGCATCACAATTACCACTAGACTTTATTTCAATCAAGTAACTCCTTTCATGATTTCTGTCAAGACTATCAAAATATCTATGGTGTTAAGTATCTTCAAGGGTATACTCTCAAGACAATCCACTACAAGAAAAGTTGGCTTTTACAACAGACGATTTTTGTGGTTGAAGGCCCATTTTTCGTCACCAAAAGTCTTCCGTGATGGATGGCCTTCGTGGTAAAAGCCCCGTCACAAATGAATTAACCATAGTTTGTTTGACCATGGCGGATCACAGCCACGAAAATTTGTTCCGTCGTAGATCAGTTCGCCAGCCGCGTTGACTGTTGACGTCATGCAAACTGCCACGTGACAGCTACTGTTAGCGGCCGGTTACCGCCGTTAACGGTCACAGAAACCGTGGTAGAAGCTAGGCCCAGCCAAGGCCTGCTAAATACTAACTGGGCCGGCCCATGAGGAGAGCGCAATAAGAAGATGGCCCATTACTGCTTTTTCCTGCACTCCTTGAAATGGGCCCAATAGTGCAGCCAAAGGCAACCCACGAACTTTCAGGCCCGATTCTTTTTCAACCTACAGAAGGCCCATATTGGTCCAACACTTTGCGGCCCATTATTAGCCAACACCAAGTCGCTTGTGTACACTTAAGGCATGCGGTCAACCCATCACTATTATCGCAGCCCATCATGGGCCGCCTACTAACAGCCCTTCTTTGAGATAGCCCGTTACCGTTCTAGCCTTTTACTGTTCTGACCATTAACTATTCAGGCCCACAAGCGGCCTGCTACTGTTCTAGCCTGTAAATTTCTCAGCCTGTTACTACCCTCGTCTAGAAATTTCTCGGGTCGTTACTGTTCAGGCTCGTCACTGTTTTGGCCTTTAACTGCTTTGGCCTTCTACTGTTGCGGCCCTTTGCAGTTGAGGTCCACTACTGTTTTGGCCTGTTACTGTTCTACCATTTTATAGTTTCTTTCTTGTTACTATAATGGGTTGTTTCTGTTCTGGTCTGCTACTGATCTGGCCTGTTACTGTTACGGTCTATTACTGTTACGGCCTGTTACCACGTGTGGGCCGGCCCATTACATTTACGGCCTTTTATTGTTTCAGACTTTTTGAAGCCCATGCCAATATCATAAAATGTGTATAATAAGCCAACATATTTTACCGCTCATCGTTGGCCGAATACAAGATGGGCCAATAACAAAGTAGGATACTATTCCCTAATCAACCCGCCAAGCATAGTTACCGTAACGAGTACCGCCATGTGTGAACATCATCAACTAAATGCCTACATGGCCTATGCGAGTTATCTAGATATTACATCAGCTGCAAACTTCTTAAAGTTATTACATATTATCAACTCAGGGAAAAGAAAAATCGGCATTTTAGTTGACAATCAAGTTGATAGCAGAGTCCTCAATTTGCTTTCTCAATCGATCACTAATGCGCTCGACTTTCGACGTAGAGCTCGTTGAGAACCCCAAGAGGAAGGTACGATGAGCACAGCAGTAAGTTTTCCCTCAGTTATGAAACCAAGGTTTAATCGAACTAGTAGGAGCAAGGAAACACCCCAAAGGTGTTACTAACTGAGCTTTGGCAGGGCGCACTACCGGTGCTAGTAGCAACATGGAGACCTGCACAACACAACCACAGAACTTTGTCCCCAACTTGCGATGAGGTTGTCAATCTCACCGTGTTTTGTGGAAAACAAAGGATTAAACATATCGAATGGAAAGAAGAAAAAGTTTGCAGAAAGTAAACACAAAGCAGTAAAATATTGTAGATTGTATGTAAAGAAAAAGGACCGGGATCCATAGTTCACTAGAGGTGGCTCTCCTTAGATAAATAACATGCTGGGTGAACAAATTACAGCGGGGCAATTGACAAACGCCGAGAAAGCAATACATGCATATACTAATCATCTTGACTCCTCTGAGACTTGATTGAGCATTACAACATAATACATAGACCGCCATCCAACTGCATCTATGACTAATAATCCACCTTCAGGTTATCATCCGAACCCCCTCCAGTATTAAGTTGCAAGCAACAAATTATTGCTTTACGAACTGCGTGTAAAGTAAACAATACGATTGTTCTATGAACAAAGGATTGTTGTTTTCTCCCTAGTAGCAACAGCACATCTAGTACCTTAGAGATTTCTGTCACTTCCCCAGATTACCAGAGGCATGAACCCACTATCGAGCATAAATACTAACTCTTGGAGTTGCTAGCATCTACTTGGCCAAGATAGCTACTAACAACGGAAAGCATGCAAGATCTGAAATAACAAAGACATGATAGAATCAATAATCAATCTGATAGCATCTCAATATCCATCAGATCCCCGCAAACACAACATGTATGAATTAAAAATAGATGATCTTGATCATGAACGGAGCTCACAAGATCTAAACATGAAAGCACAAAGGAGGAGAAACCAGCCATCTAGCTACTACATGGATCCGTAGTCCAAGGATGAACTAATCACGCATCACACCGGAGGCTTGCATGGTGATGAAGAAGGCCTCCAGGGTGAATTTCCCTCTCCGGCAGGGTGCCGGGAAGAGCTTCAGATCCCTCCCGATCTAGGGATGGAGATGACGGCGGCTACAGACTCTTTCGTGGATTTTTGATTGGGTACTTAGGGTTTTCGTCCCGAGGACAACTTATAGGCGGAAGGAGAGGCCGAGGGGGTGCCGGGAGCCACCACACCACCCCCTGGCGTGGGCCCATCCTGGCCACGCGGCCAGGTGGTGTGGCCGGCCCCTGGCCCTTCTCCATCTCGTATTCTGGCACTTGATCCCTTCCGGAAAAATACGCACTTTGGCTTTTGTCCCGTCCAATTCTGAGAATATTCATTTTTTGGCTTTCCTGGAACAAAAAACAGCAGAAAACAGGTAGCCGGTACTGTGGCTCTTGTTAATAGGTTAGTCCAAGAAATCATATGAAAAGTACTCCCAAGTTGGAAAAAAACACAAGAAAGTGGATAAAACCAAGCATGGAACATCAAAAATTATAGATACATTTGCAATGTATCAGCATCCCCAAGCTTAACTCCTGCTCGTCCTCGAGTAGGTAAGTGATAAAAGAAATAATTTTTGAGGTGACATGCACCATCAAAGACTTGATCAAAGTATTTGCAAAACATTCAAAGCTGGGATCATAGTACTTCAATCATAACATGAAAGACAAAGTTCTAGCAATAGGCAAAGAAACTATGATGCAACATGAAAAGGCACAAACAAAAGATTCATGAATAACAATGATTTGCAAGACGTTTGTTTGTTTCACATAAAGAAAACATAGCATAATAGTATTCAGCTTGTCCCTCAATAGAGTAGCAAATATAAATGCATAGGACACCTTCAAAGTTCATAAGAGTGACTAGATACAATAGTTTAAAACAAGCAATAACAAGTTATGCATCAATCAACTAGTCTTGGGACAATGCACATAGAACTAAGAATGGCCACTATGCTCTCAAAGTAGGTGCATAAAGATAGAAGGTGGAGACTCAATATAATGGTGGAAGAAAGGCCTTTTGTAAAACAAAGTAGGGATTAAAGTATCATAAAGAGCTTCCAAAAATTATGGTACTTGTAGTTTTCAGCTCTCATTGCCCCTATCATAAGCATCTTGAAGGTGATTAAGGTTAAAGTGACACAACTAAGAGGATATGCTTGACAAGTTATAAACCGAAATCTCATGCCCCTTACTTACGAAGACCGAACCTCATGCTACTCAACTTTAGTCACGAGTAAGCTCTTGTCATTGTAAGTATATGTGTATCATTAAGAACCGCCAACGGGGTACCCCTTGCACATGATACGGGAGCTTTCCCATAATCAAAATGACAAGGGAAGCAGACAATGAGCATCTCAGCGATCTTTTTATTTGCTATTTGCATAGGTTTTTATTGAGGATGCTTCATAGAGTGCTCATTATGGTGATGCTGCAAGTTTCCACCATGATTAGGCATGGCTTAGGATAGCGGCCCAGGTGTTTCTCTAACACACATACAAACTCCATGATCTTACAAGTTCCACTTTTATTTCACACCGCTGGGATCCGTACGCAAAAGAACATGATATCAACGGGGTATAAAGTACAAGTGCAATGTTGAAAGCATTCCCCATGGTACATGGTTCTGCTAATTTCAACTTATAAATCGCAAGCATATACACGACAAAGAAGGACCCAATGGTTCAAGTTAGTAGAGGCAATAAAGTAAAGTGTGCCATCAAGTTCGTGAGAGCTTTAATCACTAGTTTTCTCATAACAACTGAAAGGTAAACAAAAGCATGAATATACTTGGAATAGCATAAGATAGTAGGTAGCTATGGTGGACTCTTTGGAATAACTTGATTTAGGGAGTTGGATGCATGAGTGGAACTCATACTTTGTTGTGGAGGCTAGCAAAAGACTGGGAGCGACAAACTAAGAGAGCAATAATGGCCATAATCATGCAGAGCGACAAAACATCATTGATCAAAGCATAAAGTGATACTACAAGTTGAAAACTAAAGGATCATAAAGGCTATGGTGACTTTGGAGAGTCAAAACATGGTGTGAGCATGTGCCAAGTCAACCCAAATAAAGCATCAAAGGAGAATACCACTATACTATGCTTTAATATGCTAAAACAACGCATGATTCATCCAAGGCACATTAAGCAATCTCAATTGTTTATAACAAGTCATGCTACATCAAAGAATACTAAGAATAAATCCAAAACAATATCAAGCATGGCATGACAAAGCATAGGCCACAGTCAAAAACGAGCTCTTTTTACCACATAAGTATGAACTTTCCTACTCTTTTCCAAACCAAACCAAACTATTTGCAAACCAAATGTATGAAAGAGGGGGTCCAACCAATTTATTCATAAAACCAAGCAAACTAAAAACCAAAACGAAAATGAAAAAGAAGACGCTCCAAGAACAACACAACTGTGCATGAAATAATAAAAATGAAGCGTTTGGAAAAAACCTGGGATTTTTATTATGAAGAAGCGGATGCCTTGGGCATCCCCAAGCTTTGACGCTTGTACTTATTGGATATTTCTTGGGGTGACACGCGTGGCATCCCCAAGCTTGAGCTTTAGTCCATCCTTCATCTCATTACTCATTCCTTCCATACACCTGAAAATTTTCCTTCATACAAAACTTCACACAATCTCATTAGCAACATTAGTGCACTTAAGATAAATAAGTCTCAAGGTTCAGTTCTAACACCAAATAAACTTCCATTAGAACACTAGCTATTGTAGACTTCCCTCAAAAAGCTCTATTCCTCAAAGGAACTCAAGAAGGAACTAACAAGAAGCAAATGCAGAAAATGGCAGAAATCTGTCAAAACAGATCAGCAGGTAAAGACGAATTTTTTCGAAGACCTTCTGTTGCTTAAATCAAAAAGTGTTGAACTAACTAAAGTTAGATAACAAACTGGGACAGAAGTAAAAAAAATCACAGCTCAATCCGACGTATAGATCTCTCTCAGGAATGTTTACGGTGAAGCAAAAAATTCTGTTTTGGGACAGCAACTTTCCCAATTATTACTTCTCTCTCATTAGAGGTTACTCTTGGCACAAAAAGAAAATAAAAAGGATAAGGAGAGGTTATTACAGAAGTAATAACTTCCAAGACTCATCTAAAACTCTTGGGTTATCTCCCATCAAGTACTTTTCTTTAACGCCTTTAAGTTAGGCATAAGAAGCAAAGAAAGAATCAAGTGTTCTCAAATGAAGAAGCATTAAGACCAACTTTCTTGCCCTTACCTCTCTTACTTTTATTCTTAACCTTGGGGAAAATATGATTGTTTGGTGGAGAATAAAGGTGCATGGTCCCCTTTCCCACATCTATTATTTCTCCAAGGAGTTCTAATAGGGACCTTCCAAGTGTAATTTGTCCTTTTCCTGCACATTCAATAACAAGATAATCAATAGAAATCGTTTTCCCAAGGATCTTTGTAAACACTACTTCAGCTATTCCAAGAGGTAATATGGTAGTATTATTAGTAAGATATATTTATTTTCCTCCTTCAATGAGCCCCCAAGTGTTCAGAGATTTATAATTATCTTTGGGCATAAGGCAAAATTCAGACATGATATCACAGCGAGCTTGAAAAGTTTCATTGTTCATCTCAATCTTTACCATAGGGAACCACTTTGATGGTTCAGAGTTTTTTGGAACATAATCATGATGCTCCCTAAGCGTATTATAGCAACTCTCTAATCTAGTAATGCTAGCCTCAAGAATGTCCACCCTAGCCAATATTTTTGCGAAAGAAGTATCAGTTTGGCTAGGCAAGTTGTAAGTTAGGATCAATTTCTTTATAGCATTAATAGCATCATCCTCATTACAATGGAGGAAATCTCCTCCCACAACAGCATCCAAAGCATATCTATAGAAAAGAGCAATTCCAAGGTAAAAACTACTAAGGAACAAGCTTTGAGTCATTTTAGGCTCAGTTTTTTCATGTAGATCAGAGATTCTAGACCAAGCTTCCTTAAAACTTTCCTCAATTCCTTGTTTAAAAGTGAAAATCATATTCTCGGGTGACATAGTGACTGGAGCAAGGCTAGACATAGTGACAACTTAGGATAGGAACTAATTTTTTTGTGTTTTTCAAATAAGAAAGCAAACTTGTAAAACTAATTTTTTTGTGTTTTTTTGAAGAACAAAACAAGCAAACAAAGAAAAAAGAAACTAGGCAAAACAAAAAACAAAAAAGTAAAGAGATTGGTTATGAGGGACTCCCCTTGTGAAGATGTCCTTGACTCCCCGGCAACGGCGCCAGAAAATCTTGATGCGCTCGACTTTCGACGTAGAGCTCGTTGGGAACCCCAAGAGGAAGGTATGATGAGCACAACAGTAAGTTTTCCCTCAGTTATGAAACCAAGGTTTAATCGAACCAGTAGGAGCAAGGAAACACCCCAAAGGTGTTACTAACTGAGCTTTGGCAGGGCGCACTACCGGTGCTAGTAGCAACGTGGAGACCTGCACAACACAACCACAGAACTTTGTCCCCAACTTGCGATGAGGTTGTCAATCTCACCGTGTTTTGCGGAAAACAAAGGATTAAACGTCTCGAATGGAAAGAAGTAAAAGTTTGCAGAAAGTAAACACAAAGCAGTAAAAGATTGTATGTAAAGAAAAAGGACCGGGATCCATAGTTCATTAGAGGTGGCTCTCCTTAGATAAATAACATGCTGGGTGAACAAATTACAGCGGGGCAATTGACAAAACCGAGAAAGCAATACATGCATATACTAATCATCTTGACTCCTATGAGACTTGATTGGGCATTACAACATAATACATAGACCGCCATCCAACTGCATCTATGACTAATAATCCACCTTCAGGTTATCATCCGAACCCCCTCCAGTATTAAGTTGCAAGCAATAGATTATTGCTTTACGAACTGCGTGTAAAGTAAACAATACGATTGTTCTATGAACAAAGGATTGTTGTTTTCTCCCTAGTAGCAACAAGACATCTAGTACCTTAGAGATTTCTGTCACTTTCCCAGATTACCAGAGGCATGAACCCACTATCGAGCATAAATACTAACTCTTGGAGTTGCTAGCATCTACTTGGCCAAGATAGCTACTAACAACGGAAAGCATGCAAGATCTCAAATAACGAAGACATGATAGAATCAATAATCAATCTGAAATAGCATATCAATATCCATCAGATCCCCGCCAACACAACATGTATGAATTACAAATAGATGATCTTGATCATGAACAGAGCTCACAAGATCTAAACATGAAAGCACAAAGGAGGAGAAACCAGCCATCTAGCTACTACATGGATCTGTAGTCCAAGGATGAACTACTCATGCATCACACTGGAGGCTTGCATGGTGATGATGAAGGCCTCTAGGGTGAATTCCCCTCTCCAGCAGGGTGCCGGGAAGAGCTTCAGATCCCTCCCGATCTAGGGATGGAGATGACTGCGGCTAAAGACTCTTTTGTGGATTTTTGATTGGGTACTTAGGGTTTTCATCCCAAGGGCAACTTATAGGCGGAAGGAGAGGCCGAGGGGGTGTCGGGAGCCACCACACCACCCCCTGGCGCGGGCCCAGCCTGGCCGCGTGGCCAGGTGGTGTGGCCGGCCCCTGGCCATTCTCCGTCTCGTATTCTGGCACTTGATCCCTTCCGGAAAAATACGCACTTTGGCTTTTGTCCCGTCCAATTCCAAGAATATTCATTTTTTGACTTTCCTAGAACCAAAAATAGCAGAAAACAGGCAGCTGGCACTGTGGCTCTTGTTAATAGGTTAGTCCAAGAAATCATATGAAAAGTACTCCAAAGTTGGAACAAAACACAAGAAAGTGGATAAAACCAAGCATGGAACATCAAAAATTATAGATACATTTGCAATGTATCAATCACCTGCAACTTCCGTTGAGTGTGACAGTTACATTGGAGGAGACATGATCTTACAGCCTCCTCTTTGGTGGCAATAGCAATAATTGCAGTCTGAAACTAAGTGATAACAAGTTAATACATCAAACGAGACAAACTACTCATTTGACTGATATGACAGGAGCTATGAACTGGAGTTTATAACTGGCCAATGGTTCAATTATTGACCAACACATCAGACAAATATGACAAGCAAGCACGCATTAAACAAGTGTGCCTACCGTGAAACGAGCAATCAAAAAATGTGTGTGTGTGGCTTCGAATTTCAGCAAATATAAACTAGCCTGGGCATTTCAACAAATATACATGGAAGCAGTTGTATACCCTAAATTGCAAGAGACGTTGGGTGACTCAGAATTTGTGCTGAGCCACAAAATGGCATATAGTTACTTTCATAGCGAAGAATGAACCAGATAGAAATTATAACCGCATCATACGAGAACTTGTAGAGCAGGAATGCAAACCACGAATGAACTATATATTGTAAAGGATAGTTATTCGTGTCTTAGGACAAACCAGAACCAGATGCGAGATATAATGGCATCGCTCGTGAACCTGTAGAATAGGACAAACAAGCATTATACAAGTGTGCCTAAAATGAAATGAGCAATCAAACAAAGTGTTTCTTAGAATTTCAGCTAGGGATGTAAGCGGCACAACACTTAATCCCGTGTAATACCGTTTAATATTACACTTGTTCAACAAAGTTTGCTTTTCCCAAAAAATAAGAACTAACCAGTTGAATAAACGGGACTTGCGGATACCATTTAAGCGCCATTTACATCCCTAATTTCAGCAAATATAAACTAGTGAGGTCATTTCAGCAAATATATATGGAAGTAGTGGCATCTCCTGGAATGCAAAGAGTCATTGGGTGACTCAGAATTTGCGGTGAGCTACACAACAGCATGTAGTTACTATCATAGCTAAGAATCAACCAGATATAAATTATAATGGCATCTTAAGAGAACTTGTAGAGCAGGAATGCAAACCACGAGTGAGCTACATAGTAGAGGAAAATTATGCCGTTGCTCAGGACGAACTAGCACCAGATAAGGAAGTAATGGCATCCCTTGTGAACATGTAGAATAGGCTATGCAAACCAACATGTTCATCGTTCCATTTTGAGATCTATGCAAGAAAAAGGAAATAGTTAGTGATGCAACTTTTGAAGAACAAGATGGCAACAACAAAATTATAATCAAATTAGTACGCAGAGTTTAAACAGCTACTACAGGATAACAGAACGATGCCAAGGAGGAAATAATAGCAGGAACTGATCTCAGGACGAACTAGATAGATTCAACAACTGTAGAGTAGGGAATCCACACTAATATTTTCCACTGACTTCAGATTTTGCAAGAATTACATGGTAGCAGGCAATTATTGTTGTATGGAGTAGCTAAGAACATGTGTATGACAAAATAACAGACATGTCCATGACTTGCAGCGCATGCAAACCAACATATCAAATGACCTTGTATGTACTAGTGCGAAGAACAGGCATGCCTACTAACTTGTATGTACGAGCACGATGACAAAAATGTAGCTCACCGCGATAGGCTTGAACCTGCTATACTGTTGACAAAATAAAAACGGGTTGCAGATTTGGTTAACCTTGGTCGGAGAGGCGTCTAAGCATCGTCGGTACCATGCGGGTGATGTCCAGGTCACCAAGGGTGCTGCGGTTGAGGTGGCTATTGGCGTCGGGGAAGAAGATCTTGGGCGGTCGATGCCGGCTTGAGCGTAGTGGACGAGAGCATCACTGAGGTAGATCCAGTGTAGTGAACGACAATGGCCGAATAGCTGGTCTAGAGCGGTGGACATTGAACTCCTTGACCTAGATCACGTTAGGTGTACACCGGTGAAGCGGATCCGCTACGGTTGGGTAGCTTTCAGCGGTGAGGAAGCAGATCTTGGGCGGTCGATGACACCATCGTCGGCGAGGAAGTAGAGCTTGGGTGATCGATGACGCCATCGGCATGGTGAACGACACCGCAGCTCCGGTGTAGTGGTAGAGAGACCCGGCGAACTAGATCATGTGGGTGAGTGTCCGTGAAGCGGCTCCACGGCGACACACGAGACCGCAGATCAAGCCGGTGCGCGCGGTGGCCATGGAGGCGACAGAGGAGCTTGGGATTTTTGGGAGGGCCAGCGG
The DNA here is from genome assembly GCA_910589775.1 of Avena eriantha. Taxonomy (NCBI): domain Eukaryota; kingdom Viridiplantae; phylum Streptophyta; class Magnoliopsida; order Poales; family Poaceae; genus Avena; species Avena eriantha. Next base: position 138,675,764 of record OU342744.1, on the reverse strand, counting down.
GAAAACTGCACGAATCAGGACCATAGTATAGATGAATGGCAATATAATTATGATCATGGCCCCGAGCTACTGACTTTAGCATACCCATCTATCGTCTGAACAATGGGTAGAACAGGAAATTTAAAGACAAAAGTTTTTGAAACAGAGGGGCGCGAAATGCTTCAAGGTTGGTGTGTGATATTGAAGCTCGATTAAGATTTGAATTTGGCCAGCATCTAGCTAATAATAATAGAAAAATGGTACTATTCGGTGGAGATTTTGGCTCAACGGTTTTGAATCGGTGGGGCGGGAAATGCTTCAAAGTCGGTGGGTGATTGTGCCGCTCGATTCAGATTTTGAATTTGGCTAGTGTCCATCTAGTAATAGAAAAAGGTAGTAGACCGTAACCTATCTGTCTAGGAATTCAAGGCCGAGAGTCACGTCAACTGACCATCCATATCCATACTAGTAAAAGGCACGTGCCACACACGTATATATTGCATGAAACATGATTTAACAAACATTAAGTCAACAGTCTAACAGAAAAAATGCATACGTTAAGTCTATTAATAATAACGATCTACACATATTGAGAATATAACCTACTGTCCTATGAAATTTTGGTGGTGGTGACATGATGGTTCTAGAACATGGTGGAGTTTGCTCTAGGTACTACTCCTTCGACATGAATCCAGATGCTCTAAGCCACTGGATCTAACAGCCCAACAGACATGATTGGTGCTAAGAATCCTATTCAAAACTGCTCCATTATAGTAGTAGAGATTTTTGCACGCAACATTGGATACCCACGATTCACACAACCTAGGCTGTAAATTTTGCCGCTTGACAAAGATTTTGAATTTAGCTAGCACCCAAATAATACTCCCTCCATATCAATATAGATGTCTTAGATTTATCAAGTATATTGCATAACCTCGTTTCAATCTCTCAAGTATATTCCACAAAGTAGTTGTCCACTCACCCCTTTTTATTTTTCATACTTTCAGGTTCTCAGAAATTATGAGATAAATCATGAACGTTGGCTATGCTGCATCTTGTGCATTTAGATACTTCCTCCATCCTCAAATAAAGTGTACTTCTAGCGTTTGTTCTAAATCAAACTTAACTATTTTCGACCAACTTTAATTTATAAACATAGTAATATTTATGACACAAAACTAGGACTACAATTTTATTCGTTTTGAAATGTACTTTCATAATTTGTAGATTTCATTTTATATATATTATTCGATTAGTTTTAAAAAGTAGTCAAATTTCAAAAAAGTTTTGAAATGAATTTTACATATGCCATTTGTTCGTATGTTGTCAATATATCGAGAACCATCGCGAGATTTGAAAAATGAAACTAACTTCGTTCTAAGAATATGCATGCCTACAAATTTGATAATGTTTTGAAGACATTGAAATAAAACAAATAATAAACCAAATACTTTCATGGGGAGTCCTCTTATGCATATTGCTTGCCATAAAAAAATCAGAAGTAAGTGCTTGACACTTCTTTTCAAAAGAAAAAACTGCTATGTTGCTTCACAATTTCCATACCACTATATAGTGTACGAATAACTTTGAAGATCGGTAGTTGGATATAGATTGGCAAAACCCGACATTGTTTACCATTGGATCACTTTCAGTACATTTGATTATGTCATGTCTAGCATATAGAAGATCCCATTATTGTTGGCCTCTAGCACCATGAATATACTATGCACAGAAAGTACAAAGAACATGGTTTTGAATGCCACAAGCCAAGTTTACAGATATAGTGGACAATGTTTTATGTACGATTCCCAAGTTTTATGAGTTTTCAAAGCTTCTGATCTAACTCAGCCCACTCAAATGACTATATGTCTCTATCAACAAAATCATGTCATTTTTGAACTAGAAGCTCTAGAAAGTGGTAGATTTCTATCAAAGTTCTACAAAAAGCTTTTGGAGATACGCATCAGGTAGTTATTATATTAGAAACAATTAAGAGTTTTGAAAAATTCAACTTCCTGCTAAGAATTTGTATCTTGACAATTTTCAACCCATTTTGAAACAATCACATGTAATAAAGAAAATCATAAAAACAAATATTTACGCATGGAATCCTATCACGTCACGTGTACAGCCTGCCAAGAAACTGATAACCATGGGATTTGACAACTTCTAGAAACCATCCCCGCGATATTTTCCTACCATGTATGAATATTATTAGGTTTCAACCCTGATGACCAAAAAAGGTCATGGCCATATCGACATCATAGTTAATGTACTGTTCCCACATTAATTTGGTATATGGGTGCATCTTGGCGTAGTAGGAAATGTTTCCCATGGGAGTCTCAATATTGGGCCTGTTTGATTCGCGGGATAGAAAAAACAAAGGAATAGGGAAAACACAATATTATTAGAATATCATATCCAGTTGAATCCTACAAGATTTGGAGCCTACATGAATTTTTCTTAAAGAAGTGTTTGATTCACGGGAAAGTAAAGGAATTGTAATATGAGGCTGAGGTGGATTGTTCTTCAAATTTTACGGAAGACATGTGCATGGCGTTCTTTTGCATGTATCACATGCCATGCAAAATTATAAACTTGAGTTTTGACAACTTTTCAAAAACCAGGTTCACAAAATTATCCTACAATGCATATGAATAGGTTTCGATACGGACAACCAAGGTCAATGCCATATCCTGTGACCCACATCATAGTTTATGGTAATTTACCCATATTATGTAGATTGGTGCATCTTGGTATTATTGTAAACAATATTTTGCCAAGGGTAGTTTCCAAGAAGTATTATGAAAAGAGATAATCTCAATTTTCCAAGTGATAGGATTTTTTTGTGAAAACTGGAACGCTGTTTTCTGTAAAGCAAATAGTAGTACTAGAAAAAAGAAGGATCGAAATGGAGGGGGGAAATGAAGATCTATTGTATAAGAGACTATGGGGTTAGAGAAGGCAGCTCGAGAGGGCTGCAGCGAAGAGGTGTTGAACACGGTTCGATGCCAGAGCAAAGTTATGAAAAAAAGATAGAAACAGAGTCGTCGTAGTACCATGGCACACATGCGCAGCACCACGCTGTGGACGTGGGAGATATCAGCTAGAGGATGGACGTGATGCAGCAAAGAAGAGAGTAGCACATTGTAAGGCTGCAGGAGAGAGCACCACACTGATTTCCTTTGTTAAGAAAGTACAAGTGGACCTCATAAAAAAATGAAAATTGCATCCAAGTCCATGCATTTAGCACAAGGACCCTAAAACTTAGCAATGAAGTGTGTGTTTTGAGGTTTGTGCATACTAGCGTTCATCGTGCTAAAGACTATCAGTAGAATCTTTCTAGATGTGTTGGGGGGATAACCCCGGATAGGGTCACGTCAGGGTATAATGGCCATGATAGCCGAGGTATGGCAAGATCAAAGCAGGAGCTAGCCAAGTCAGTAATGAGTGCATATTTGCATCATGTTTTATATTATTATTTTGCATTGTAGATGTAGGATATTTGTATTTTACAGCGCTCACGTGCACATTTTATGTCTGTTTTCACCAGGATCGGGACAGATGATGGATACAATGGACACAATTCTGGGAGAAATTGTACTAAGGAGAAAAGGAGTCAAAAAGAATGTAAATCGCTTATTTGGGAGATATCAATAATACCATAAGAAAACATAAAGCGAACAAGGCGTATAGACGGTTTAACGACCAACTATATGGCGTGAATAAATTTTCCGGCAGTATTGTTCCCGCCGTATAGTTGGCGCCGCCATCTACTCCTCAAATAGTTTCACCCCGTGCAAATGGATCGGAGAGACGACATACATAACACCCAGAAATCGCCGAAACCTCACCTCCAGAAGGCATCTGGAGGGGGAACTCGTCCACCGGGATCCATCTTCACCCTGTGCAGATCCGGGAGGCTAAGGCATCGATCTTCATCATCAACCGCTGCATCACCACCATCTCCATGCATCCCATCTACATCTTGTCTAGATCTTGTTGTAATTTCCGTACTCGTTGTGGATTAATACAAGTACTATTCATCTATGATAGATTCCATTGTTATTGCCATGATGTTGATTGCCTCCATGTTTGAGTAGATCATTAGTTCTTGGGGAGCTGGAGAAACCCTAGTATGAGATTGAAATAAGATAAAGTTTATTATGATATTCATCAATGTGACCATGTGTTATATTGTCCTCATCTTGATGTTGAGAGAAGTCGACCTCTCAATATTTGCCTCTCATGGGGACTTGATGGAGGGAACTACTTGTTGGTAGACAGAGGTGTGTGAGCACTTGCAATGACTATAAAGCTGTTAGCACCCCTTACGTATCAACTTGGGAACCGAGGAAACTCACGGAGCACTATCCATGCCATGGGATATGTCCTATGGATTAAGTCCCTTAATAGCATAGTAATTCGATTGATGTCGATTGCTGACTGTTGTGGTTATGAGGATGATGTGAGCAGTGGTTGCTGCCTATTTGTCCAAATACGGAGTTACTCCCACACATACATAGTTGAGAATGTTCATGATAATAATCTTTACTTTAGATGCTTATAATGCTAGTGGTGTATCCGCTACTCCCTGAGAATGCTTTTTCCCTATTGCAATTCCAATCTCTCTTACATACACGATACTTACTTTCTATGTTCAGTTGTTTTACTTATTGTTGCTCTTATACCAAAAACCCCAAAACACCTTTTTACGCAATACTCACATTTTATCTTGTCACTTAGAACTTTATTTAGCATTTCTATTGTAGTATTTATTTCAAGAGTTATTAGACTTTATACTCCTACTCCCGGTGGGATCGATATCTTTATTTCAAAACTAGCTACAATCGATTTGTGCACTTGTAGTCATCAAGCTATTTTTTGGCGCCGTTGCCGGGGAGCTAAGCGTTGTAGGTAGCTTTTGCTTCTTTATTTTTGTCTTGCTAAGTTTTGTTTCGAGTTACAAGTTTCCACCAACATGATGGAGTTTGAGCATATGACTAGTGCTAACCCACTCAGCCACTTTGGGAAGCCCTATGATATTTATAAAAGAGACAACTCCAATGAGAAGACAAGAGGGTTTGAAATAAATCCTCTATTACTTGGTATTTTACACAAGAAGCAATTTACTGGAGATGAAGAAGATCCAGATACATATGCGCATATTGCATGTTTCAAAGATATATGTGGCACTTTTCAATTGACGGGATACACTGCTAATGAGGTAAGGGTTAAAAAATTTAGTCAGACTTTGACTAGTACAACTCTCTCACGGTATAGATCTCTACCCCCAGAAGCCACTACTACTTGGGATAATTTAGCCTGTGAATTTCTAGCAAAGTATTATCCATTATCAAAATCTTTTGGAATTAGACGTCTTATAATGACTTGGAGGAATCGTTCTAATGAAGGACTAGTAAGAGCTTATATTAGATTTAAAGATTTACTTCGCCTATGTCCTCATCATGATTTGCCTGAATGGTATTTATTGCATATCTTTTATGGCGGTTTAATTGAACCTAATAAAAATGAACTAGACTCTTTCGCAGAAGGAGCCTTTATGAATCTTCCTATAACTAAAGCTTGGGCTTTACTTAAGAGAATTCGTGATCACAGAGTTTCATGGAATTTTGGTCTAGGAAGTGAAGGAGGCATATAAATACACCATGATTGTATTCATGACTATAATAAAAAGGGCCATGTTAAAGAATTATCTAAAGAACTTTATATGGATTCAGATCTTGTGTTGCAAGTTGTTAAATCTTTTATGGGACATATCAAAGCACCAAAAGATGGTTTGGTCAAGTATGATCCACCACCCGAACCTGAGAAGAAAAGAGAAGTTAAAGCAACACTGGCCTCCCTAGAACCAACATATGAGATACCTTTCCCTAACACTGCACAAAAGCATATTTTTGGATATGAAGAGTTCAAAGCAGTATAAGAGAAGAAGGAAGAGGAAAGTATGCCAGAAGTCGTGGAACATCTAGAAGAAACCAAAGATGATGAGGTAACCAAGGAAGAAAGTATGTCTATGTATGCACATTGTAACATAGTTGAACTTGATGAAGAGACTTCCATATTGGTTGAAGGTAAAACAAAGGTAAAAGATATGGGTAAGCCTATTCTTCCCTTCATATTTAAGGAAACCTCGCATTATGGTTTATACGATCTTGGCACCAAAGTTAATGTTATATCTTAGGATTTCTATTTAGAAGAAAAAAAGAAATAGAACTAGCTACAATTGAAAATACTGATATGACAATCATGTTAGCCAATAAAACTGTCAGAATTCCATTGGGAGTAGTTGAAGATGCAACTGTCACAATTGGCAACAAAAACTTTCCTATCGATTTTGTAGTTGTTGATATGCCAGCTGAAACTCTTTGCCTAATTATATCTGGAAGAAACTTTTTGAGTGATGTAGGTGCCTATGTTGATTTCAAAAAGGAGAGTGTGTCTCTTAAGCTTGGGGAGCGGAAAAAGAATTCCACTTTTCCAAATTTAAAGATATGCCTCCACAAAAACAATAAGAAGAGAAAGAGAAAACTATTGAGGAAACGGTAGCTCTCTTCTTTAGTAATCAAGAAGAAGAAATAAATGAAGACTCAAATTATGAAGAAATAGTCATGGAGGACAAGTCCCTAGAAGAACTAGAAGATGAACTCGATTCACTTCCCATTATAGGGCCTCCAACAAATGAGGCTTTCGAAGAGCCATAAAAGAGAGGGGATGAGGAATTACCACCCCCAGAGTTGAAGACTCTACTAGATAATCTTAAAAACAGATTTTTAGATGATACAAATAAATTTGCTGTTATTATTAGTGCTAAACTTTCAGGATAAGAAGAAGAACTCATGAAAATACTTAAGGATCATCGCAAGGGCTTTGGGTACTCAATAGATGATTTGAAGGGCATTAGTCCCATGATAACCGTCCATCGAATATTCATGGAAGAAGGTGCTAAACCAGTTGCGGAATTTAATAGAAGATTGAAGCCTGAAATGAAGGAAGTGGTATGAAAAGAAATTGTACGCTTACTGGACGCAGGTATAATCTATCTTGTTAAATAAAGTGAACGGGTAAGTCATATTCATTGTGTCCCTAAGAAGGGCGGTTTTACTATTGTTCCTAATGAAAACAATGAATTGATACCTACTAGAACTATTGTTGGGCATAGGATGTACATAGACTTCAGGAAATTGAATAAAGAAACTAGGAGAGATCACTATCCTTTACCATTCGTATATAAAACTTTAGAAATGTTAGCAAACCACACTCATTTTTGGTACTTGGACGGGTACTCTAGTTTTTCTCAAATAGCTGTTCATCCATATGACCAACTTAAAACAACTTTCATTAGTCCTTATGGTTTACATGCTTACCGACGTGTGCCTTTTGGTTTATGTAATGCTCCAGCTACTTTTCAAAGATGCATGACTGCTATTTTGCGGATTTTATAGAACTGATAATGGAAGTATTTATGGATGACTTTTCTATCTATGGAACTTCGTTTACTAGTTGCTTGGATAATCTCAAAAGATTTTTGCAGCGTTACGAAGAAACCAATCTTGTTCTAAACTAGGAGAAGTGCTATTTTATGGTCAAAGAAGGTATAGTCCTTGCACATAAGGTATCAGGTAAGGGTATTGAAGTGGATAGAGCCAAGGTTGAGGCCATGAGAGAATGCCACAACCTAGGGATATTAAAGGTATAAGAAATTTCTTTGGTCATGTGGGTTTTTATAGAAGGTTCATTAGAAATTTCTCTGGAATATCTAAACCTTTGACTAACCTCCTGCAAAAGGGAGTAATTTTTAATTTTGATGATAAATGTCTTGAAGCCTTTGATAAGCTCAAAAATGCTTTATCCCGTGCTCCTATCATTAAACCACCTATCCGGGATATGACTTTTGACTTAATATGTGAAGCTAGTGATGATGCTATAGGAGTAACTCTGGGACAACACATTGGTCGCAGATTTAATATTATACATCATGCTAGTAGAACTCTTAATGGTGCTCAAAAGAATTATCCTAAGGAAGAAAGGGAACTTTTTGCTGTATTTTTCTCTTGTGATAAATTTCATTTCTTATATAGCTGATGCAAAAGTAAGAGTTCATATGGATCGTGATGGTTTAAAAGAACTCCTTGAGAGGAAAGACCATAAGCCAAGACTGATCCGTTGGATTCGTTCACTTCAAGAATTTGAGTTGCATATTATGCAGAGGCATGAAATAAAGATGTTGGATGCAGTGTCCATGTTTGCCCAGCAATACACCAATCTTATTAAGAGGAACTTTAGTCCTGGTGATTTTCGCTTACGAGAATTATTCAATGAAATAAGGTCAATGCCTCCAAAATAGAAGAAGTCTTTGTTGTTGGAGGAGCTTGTCATCCTCGAATAAGTAAACGGTAAGTTCAAGGTAAGTGTTCTTACTCAAATAAGTGATTTCTTTTCACAAATTTTACTTCTAAATTTTTTGCCTTAAAATTCCTTGTGTTTTTCTGAAGTTTCTGGAGGTTGACCAACTATACGGGCACAACTATACGACCAGAGGAAAATCTCCCGCCATATAGTTGGTCGTTGAACTCTCATACACTTTCGATTTTTATGTCTGTATCTATATGGTCGCAACTATACGACCGGAGATAAAATTCCGGCCGTATAGTTGGTCGTTGAACTCTCAGACACTTTCGATTTTTGATGTTTGTATCTATACGGTCGCAACTATACGACCAGAGACAATATTCCGGTCATATAGTTGGTCGTTAAACTATCAGACATTTTCATTTGCCTTTTTGTTTTTCATGAAAAAAAAACGTTATTGTCGGTTCTGAGTCGTAACTTAACTGACCTGTATCTGCCCGGAACAAACTATACAGTCGGAGCTATGCAGGCCGCGCCCGTATAGTTGGTCGTTACACGGCATGACCCCTCCAAATCCACGATTTCTTTTCCTATTTCGTTAACATTCTTTTCTTGGGCGAGAATTTAGTGTTTCTCGCTAGTTTTACCAACCTCTGACCCCCCTTATATACTGCCATTGTCTCTCTCTCTCTAAATCATAATCTCCAGGAACCAATCTAGCAATGCGCTATCTTGTCCTAGGCCGTGGGAAACTCCTAGGGCCCATTGATCCTTCCAGGGACCGCTCTAGCAGCCCGTCCATGGAGGACGATGACGAGGAGGTGGAGAGGTTTAGCCCGGGGTACAAGGAGTATGTCGAGCCAAGCTTCTACAACAATGATTACGATGATGATGTGGTTGACATCTACATCCACCGTGATGTCTATGATCCCCCGGAGATCAACTAGGCGGCAATGAAGAGAGCTCAAGAAGAGAGAGAAGGTCACAAGCCGCATGGAAAAGGGCGTGTGCAAACGGTCAAGTTCATCGCCACGGACCCCAAGCCACACAAGCGTAAGGAATTATCTAATATTTGTGCAGGTGCTAGCAAGGGAGCGAAGGCGCCACTCTCAAAGCCTACCATTGGTGCTCTGATACATTGCAAATGTATCTATAATTTTTGATGTTCCATGCTTGGTTTTATCTACTTTCTTGTGTTTTGTCCACATTTTGGAGTACTTTTCATATGATTTCTTGGACTAACCTATTAACAAGAGCCACAGTGCCAGTTGCCTGTTTTCTGCTGTTTTTGGTTCCAGGAAAGTCAGAAAATCAATATTCTCAGAATTGGACGGGACAAAAGCCAAAGTTCCTATTTTACCGGAAGACTCACGGAGCCCGAAGCAGAGACGGAGGAGGGCCAGGGACTAGCCACACCATATGGTGGCGCGGGCTAGCCCTGGCCGTGCCACCAGGTGGTGTGGGCCGTCTGGCACTCCACTGACCTTGCGTCTTGGCCTATAAGAGCCTCCCGATACCAAAAACCCTAAATCATCAATCCGAAATCCACAAAAAGTTCCACAGCGCCGCCGCCACCGAATGGGAGATTTGGGGGACAGAAAGTCTCTGTTCTGGCACCCTGCCGGGATGGGGAAGTGCCCCCGGAGCTATCTCCATCGATCTCCACCACCATCTCCATCACCGTTGCTGATTCCCATGATGAGGAGGGAGTAGTTCTCTCTCGAGGCTAAGGGTTCTACCGATAGCTATGTGTTCATCTCTCTCTCTCTATGCATGATCATATTGTGATCATGAGCTTGTAATCTATAGATCTACCTTGCTACTCAAGTGCTTTAATAGATCACTGCTCTCCCTATGTGTGTGAAAGTGACAGCGTGCTCACCATGGTGGCACTTAGGCTAGAGATTACAAATACTTGTTACGAGTTATATTTGGAGTTGGATGTCTTTATGAAATTGTGGTGTTTGTTGTACTCATCTAGTACTCAAGGTGACAGTGTGGGGTTATCTAGATGGGAAATGCTTACTTTGAGGTGTGCTGTTATAGCCCTACCATCGATTAGAGTGTCCAACCGGAGAGTAGTTAAGATTAGTATCATAAAGAGAAGATATTTATATGAGAGTGTTCACTAGTGAAAGTATGATCCCTAGGCCTTGTTTCTAAGCACTGAAACACCGTTTGCTATTAGATCTGTTACATGTTTTCTTGCTTCCATCTTTATTTCAGTTTTACTTTAGTCCCTTCCACGCCATCAAGCTATCTTCTATCACCGTTACCACTTATAATTATCCATACCACTTGTATTTCACTATCTCTTCGCCGAACTAGTGCACCTATACACCTGACAAGTGTATTGGGTGTGTTGGGGACACAAGAGACTTCTTGTATCTTGATTGCAGGGTTGCTTGAGAGGGAATACCTTTGACCACTTCCTCCCTGAGTTCGATAAACCTTGGGTGATCCACTTAAGGGAAAACTTGCTGCTGTTCTACAAACCTCTGCACTTGGAGGCCCAACAACTGTCTACAAGAATATAAGTGCGTAGACATCAAGCTATTTTCTGGCGCCGTTGCCGCGGAGGTAAGGTAAAAGGTATTCACACCGGCGGATTAAAGAAGAAGAACCTCCCACGGCAAACGCTTATTTTCTGGTGTGAGTATTCGAAGTTATTTCCTTTAGATTCTGCAATTTTGTCTTTTTGTTTCTTGTTTTCACTAGTTAGGCTTAATGGAAAACAACAACAAAATTAGAGAGCTTTATAGTATTTATCTTGAGTTAGGACATGTAGTGTTTGAAGAGAAAAGTAAAAAACCTATGGAACTTTATTTGCATGCTAATAGCAATGTTGTTAGTATGAATTCTTTGGACACCATTATTGCTAATGCTATGGAAAAGTCTAAGCTTGGGGAAGCTAGTTTTTATGAAAATGATCTTTTTAGTTCCCCATCTTTGGAAGATAGCTATTCTATTGCTTATGATGATACAAAACCTCCAATATATGATGATTACAATGATGATTATGATATTTTCAGTCCGCCTACTATTGAGGAGAAAATTGATTATGATTACAATATGCCTCCTATATTTGATGATTATGGTGATGAGAATAATAATGATAGCTATTTTGTTGAATTTGCTCCCACTATGATTAATAAGAATGACTATATTTATGAGGGGAGTATTAATTCTTTTATGCATGTGGATCATGATAAGAATGTTTTATGTGATAGTTATATTGTTAATTTTATTCATGATGCTACTGAAAGTTATTATGAGAGAGGGAAACATGGTTTTATGTGTCTCAACAATATTAAGTTTCCCCTCTTTATGTTGAAAGTCTTGAAGTTGCTCTTGTTTTGCTTTCCCATGCTTGTGGCTTTGTGCTTTCATGACTTGTTTATTTACAAGATTCCTATGCATAGGAAGTGGGTTAGACTTAAATGTGTTTTGAATTTGCTTCTTGATGCTCTTTTACTTCAATTCATATTTCTTATGTGAGCATCTTCTCAAACTATCATGCCTAACTTAAAGGCTTTAAAGAAAAGTACTTATTGGGAGATAACCCAAAAGTTTTAGATGAGTCTTGGAAGTTATTACTTCTGTAATAACCGCTCCTTATCCTTTTTATTTGCTTTTTGTGCCAAGAGTAACCTCTAATGAGAGAGAAGTAATGATTGGGAAAGTTGCTGTCCCGAAACAGATTTTTGTGCTTCACCGTAAAAATTCGTGTAAAATATCTGTACGTCCTTTTGAGGCGTGAATTTTTTTGCTTCTGCCCCAGGTTGTTATCTAACTTTCGTAGTTCAACACTTTTCTATTTGAGCAACAGAAGGTCTTCGAAGAAATTCGCCTTTACCTGCTGGTCTGTTTTGACAGATTTCTGCCATTTTTTGCATTTGCTTCTTGTTGGTTACTTTTTGAGTTCATTTGGGTAATTGAGATTTTTGAGAGAAGTGCGCAGTAGCTAGTGTTCTAATGGAAGTTTATTTGGTGTTATAACTGAACCTTAAGACTTATTTATCTTGAGTACACTAATGTTGCTAATAAAGATTGTGTGAAGTTTTGTATGAAGGAAAAATTTCAGGTGTATGGAAGGAATGAGTAATGAGATGAAGGATGGACTAAAGCTCAAGCTTGGGGATCTGTTGCGACCTTGGATCGATAAGGATCCTAAGTCCCTGTGATTAACGTGCTAGTCCCTGGATCAATAGCTAGCACTTCACAATCGATGAATATCATGTAAAACACAAGTCCTTACAACACGAATAATCCAGAGTATATTTATTACAACTTGCATAGCTTATAGCTAGCTCAAATGAAACGGCGGAAACTAATTAAAACTTGAGTCCATCAACGCCTCAGGCTAGCTGCGTGAAGACCCGTGATCCCTACGCACCTTTCAATCTTCGGATTTTGCACATAAGACGTGCAGCCAACAAGTTGGGTCAATACTTTGAATGTATTGGCAAATTACACCAAGGAAAGAGTAAGACTATCTCTACATGCAAGGCTAAGAGTAGGCTCTGGGGTTCATTTGCGTAAAGCTGATTTTATCAATGTAATAAGAAAAGAGGAAGAAAGTTTTCCCTACTTTGTAAACTTTGATAAATAGTATAGGGTCGAATGGAACACGTGGATATTACTCACCAAGTGCCCAAATCAACCTAGCACTTGGATATTACGCACCAAGTTCCCAAAATCCCACCCAATGGCGATATTACTCACGCCTTGGGGTTTATAAAACGTTAAGTTTGGAAAAGAGAGAGGAAGATCTTTCAGAGGCTCCATCCGTCAGATGCTCAATGTTGTTCTGTTTCCGTGAACACGGCTGATCGATCAGATTGCAATACTCTCGAGAGGTTGTGCACTTTCCCCACAATCCATGATCAAGTCCTTTTACAGACAAGACCATGGCGAAGCCTTCCCTTAGTAGCCTCTCTACCAGCTGGATCCAACCGTGCCAAGAACCTCCAAATGTTGGTACCCCGGTGATGTTTCCCACTAAGTACTAAGCCAAGACAGAGCCCATATGTATTGTGGTTGCACGGGAAGCTTCTGAATTCTGAAACATGGCAGACTTTTTTGATTCCTGGGCGGCCGTCCTCCACCAAAATCCCACTCGTTGTCCCGACAACCATTCCGCCCAGAAGAAAACTTAGTTTTATTTTGAAGGGGTTTTGGAGAAGAAAAGTTCGCTCGAGAGAGCTCCCATACTTAGAAAATTCTTGAGTCTTTCGAACCCTCCCAACGGTACTTGATATATATAAGTATATAACATAGCAAGCAACTTAGAAAAACAGGATAACCTATTGGGATGAGAAATCCTAAGCATACAGCTACTCATGGCATACTACAAAATCGTACTTGCAAAATAGTACTAAGAAATTCTACCAAAACCCTACACATGCATACTACAGAATTGGAAGAGTAAAACATGCATAGTCAAAACTGGGACATAAACATGAACAAGTGGTGTAACTTGCCTTGATCCGAGCAGCAATCTACACAACAGTACTCCTCAGCGCACTCCAAGCAATCTAACGAAACAAACATGGATCCAATCACAAATTACACAAAACAAGTCACGAAGTCAATTATGCATGCATGCAACATGATAATATGCAAGGATGGATTCGATTTCGACCAAGGGTTTTAACCAGGAGTGTTGTTGGGTTGGGGATGTCATTAGAATCGATTCTCCGCAGATTTTAAGTATTTTGGGTTAAACCCTAAATAACCAAGCTCAAAACTAGATCTACAACTCCAACCTACCACGAGACAGATCTGAACACCCTAAGCATGATAATACAATTTTCTACAGAAGGTCTCGTCAAAACAAAGCCAACGCAACAAGAATCAACTAAAACGGAGCTACGGATAATTTTCTAGAATTCAAATACTCTAATCTAAACTTTAAGTCCTACTACAATATTTCTATGACAAAACAGCAATATTATTGTAGATCTGTGTTCTACTCGAAAATATGAATCCAACGGTATATTATACGCAATTTTTGGACTAATATTCGAATTACTATGGATTTTACAAGATTGGAGTAATTCTGCCTATTTTAAAAGAAAAACAAAAAAGTGGCCAGCGACGTGGTGACACGTGGCGGCTCGGGACTGGCCAGCGATGCGCGTGTGACGCCGACGCAGGGTTGACGCGGCGATGACGTGGCGGCTGCCACGCGGCGCAACGCGGTTGGCCGGCGCGGTTCGGTCGATTAGAGTCGTTGGATCTCGATCCGAGGGTCGGAGAGGGCTTACCGGCGGTGGCGACGACGGGCGGCGGTGGTGCGGCGGCGGTGAGGTACGACGGCGTGGTGGTGGTCCTCCGGCCCAACGAAGAAGTCGATGGCGACCGGCTCCTCGCCGAGGTCACGTTCCCGGGGGCGACGTCAGCTGTCCCTTCCCGAGGTGGCGGCCGGCGGCGGCGAAGTCCGGCGGCGCTCCAGCGAGAGATTCACGGCGGCTCGGCGGTGGTTAGCGAAAGAAAAACTAGGGCTTTTGGGGAGGCGTGCCGGGGCTTTATAAAGGCGTGATTTCTTGGCGCGAGGGGTACGGATTCGTTCCTAAATCGCCGGAGGTGGTTGGCGCTGACGCGGAGACGGAGGCGTGCTCGAGCCGGACTCGGAGGAGGAGGCGGCTGATGGGTGGGGCCCGCCTGTCGGCGGCTGCAGGCGCTGGGCGGGCTGGCGACTGGCGGCGGTGTTGGGCCGGCCCAGCCGGGCGTTCGCGGTAAGCGCTGCTCGCTCGCGGGCGTGCGTGGTGAATAGGAAGCGGGCTGGCTTCAGGTGGCCCGCCTAGATTAGACTCTTTTTTTAATTCTTTTTATTTATTTCTGTTTTGCTATTTGTTTAATAACTTTTGCAAACGGACTCCGAATTAGACGAAATTTGTTTTTAAAATTTTGTAAAAAGAAGAGGGTTACAGTAGGACTTTAACATAACACTTTTGCAAGGGTTTTGGTGGTTCAAAAGGGTTTTACCCCCTTTTTGTCTATAATTGACTATGGGGTTTAAGAAAATACCTCATGCAGTTTTTGATATGTGATGCCATGATGCAATGATATGATGCATGCTTCTAGTAACATCTGAAATTGTAGAATTTTGGGATGTTACAGGATGCCATGCGTGTCACCCCAAGAAATATCCAAGAAGTACAAGCGTCAAAGCTTGGGGATGCCCAAGGCATCCCCCTCTTCATCAATAAAAATCCCAGGTTTCTTCCAAACGCTTCATTTTTATTGTTTCAGGCACAGTTGTGTTGTTCTTAGAGCGTCTTCTTTTTCGTTTTCGTTTTGGTTTTTTGTTTGCTTTGTTTGCTTAGTTTTCTGAATAAATTGGTTGGACCCCCTCTTTCATACATTGGTTTGCAAATAGTTTGGTTTGGAAAAGAGTAGGAAAGTTCATGCTTATGTGGTAAAAAGAGCTCATTTTTGACTGTGGCCTATGCTTTGTCATGCCATGCTTGATATTATTTTGGCTTTATGCTTAGTATTCTTTGCTATAGCATGACTTGTTATAAACAATTGAGATTACTTAATGTGCCTTGGATGAATCATGCGTTGTTTTAGCATATTATAGTGGTATTCTCCTTTGATGCTTTATTTGGGTTGACTTGGCGCATGCTCACACCATGTTATGACTATCTCAAGTCACCATAGCCTTTATGATCCTTTAGTTTTCAACTTGTAGTATCACTTTATGCTTTGATCAATGATTTTTTGTCGCTCTGCATGATTATGGCCATTATTTCTCTCTTAGTTTGTCGCTCCCAGTCTTTTGCTAGCCTCCACAACCAAGTATGAGTTCCACTCATGCATCCAACTCCCTAAACCAAGTTATTCCAAAGAGTCCAACATACCTACCTACTAGCTTATGCTATTCCAAGTATATTCATGTTTTGTTTACCTTGCAAATTAAACTTGTTATGAGAAAACTAGTGATTAAAGCTCTCACGAACTTGATGGCACACTTTACTTTTTTGCATCTAATAAACTTGAACCACTGGGTCCTTCTTTGTTGCGTATATGCTTGCGCTTTATAAGTTGAAATTAGCAGAACCATGTACCATGGGGAACGCTTTCAACATTGCACTTGTACTTTGTACCCCGTTGATATCATGTTCTTTTGCTTATGGATCCCGGCAGTGTGAAATAAAAGTGGAACTTGTAAGATCATGGAGTTTGTATGTGTGTGAGTGAAACGCCTGGGTTGCTAGCCTAAGCCATGCCTAATCATGGTGGAAACTTGCAGGATCACCATAATGAGCACTCTATGAAGCATCCTCAATAAAAACCTATGCAAATAGCAAATAAAAAGATCACTGAGATGCTCATTGTCTGCTTGCCTTGTCATTTTGATTATGGGATAACTCCTGTATCATGTGCAAGGGGTACCCCATTGGCGGTTCTTTATGATACATATGTACTTACAATGACAAGAGCTTACTTGTGACTAAAGTTGAGTAGCATGAGGATCGGTCTTCATAAGTAAGGGGCATGAGATTTCAGTTTATAACTTGTCAAGCATATCCTCTTAGTTGTGTCACTTTAACCTTAATCACCTTCAAGATGCTTATGATAGGGGCAATGGGAGCTGAAAGCTAATAAGTACCATAATTTTTGGAAGCTCTTTATGAGACTTGAATCCCTACTTCCTTTTATAAAGGCCTTTATTCCACTTATACATTGAGTCTCCACCTTCTACCTTTATGCACCTACTTTGAGAGCATAATAGCCATTCTTAGTTCTATGTGCATTGTCCCAAGACTAGTTGATTTATGCATAACTTGATATTGCTTGTTTTAAACTATTTGTATCTAGTCACTCTTATGAACTTTGAAGGTGTCCTATGCATTTATATTTGCTACTGTATGAGGGACAAGCTGAATACTACCATGCTATGTTTTCTTTATGTGAAACAAACAAACGTCTTGCAAAGCATTGTTATTCATGAATCTGTTGTTAGTATCCTTTCATGTTACAACATAGTTGCTATGTCTTATTGTTAGAACTTTGTCTTTCATGCTATGTTGAAGTACTATGATCCCAGCTATCAATGTTTTACAAATACTTTGATCAAGTCTTTGATGGTGCATGTCACCTCAAAATTATTCTTTCTTTTTATCACTTACCTACTCGAGGACGAGCAGGAGTTAAGCTTGGGGATGTTGATACATTGCAAATGTATCTATAATTTTTGATGTTCCATGCTTGGTTTTATCTACTTTCTTGTGTTTTGTCCACATTTTGGAGTACTTTTCATATGATTTCTTGGACTAACCTATTAACAAGAGCCATAGTGCCAGTTCCTATTTTACCGGAAGACTCACGGAGCCCGAAGTAGAGACGGAGGAGGGCTAGGGCCTAGCCACACCATATGGTGGCGCGGCCTAGCCCTGGCCACGCCACCAGGTGGTGTGGGCCCCCTGGCACTCCACCGACCTTGCGTCTTGGCCTATAAGAGCCTCCCGATACCAAAAACCCTAAATCATCAATCAAAAATCCACGAAAAGTTCCACAGCGCCGCCGCCACCGAAGGGGAGATTCGGGGGACAGAAAGACTCTGTTCCGGCACCCTGCCGGGATGGGGAAGTGCCCCCGGAGCTATCTGTTGGGTTCGCAGCATAGAAAACAAAAAATTTCCTACGATGTGAACTACACGCCAAGATTTATCTACTAGGTACAAAGCAATAGGTGGACATACATCCAACGAGAACTTACCCTCGAAGACAACGAGTTTTGGGAACGAGTAGGAACTCGTGGTTGATGTAGTCGTACACTTGCCAATCTCAAGATCGTGAGGAATTCCGAGCGCCGCAACTCAGCAGTGCATCCGTACTCACACACACGTTCAAGCCACCGGACAACCTCCACCTCCTCGCTCCAGCGATCCAGCGGAAGCAGCAACTCCTTCTAGACGAAATGCCACCGGGAACATGTATCTCGCTAATCCAAGACCATCGGGGAATAATTCTAGAGGGGGAGAGAGATCCTTCACAAGGAGGTGCGAGGATGAAGGAGGGAATGGGTGGCCTTTTATAGGAGGAGGGGGGTGCCCCCTCTCTCCATGGACGGCGCATGGGAGTGACCCCTCACCTCCCCCATTCATGTGGTGGTAACCCCTCCACATTAAAATGCCCCTTCACATTCCCTTTTAAAGTCTCCACTTTAAATGCATTAAAATTCTCCAAGTTTAATGCTCTCTCATTTAATAAAACTCTTTTTATTAAATTTATTCAGAATTTTTTTAATTACTTTAATTAACAAACATTCACATATAGCCCCTTGCAATATTTCAATATCACATGCAGAACCACTTTCTGCAATTTCACCCGAAACAATTTCCGGTTTCTATTGAAACAATTCCTGCGCTTTGCAATTCTTTCGTCTGAAACATATGTGCTCCAAAATGGTGTCCGGTAACTCTTAAGTGTGCCACCCTACGGTTCACGAATAATGCAGACATGATCGAGACCCTTCTCCGATCAATAATCAGCAGCGGGACCTGGAGATCCGTATTGACTCCTACACATTCAACGATGACTTCTGTGATCGTGAGAACCTTTAACGCTTGTAACTAAATCCCTTTGTCTCTCGATATATTACATGTCCGAGATTCGATCATCGGTATCTCCATACCTAATTTGATCTCGTTACCGACATGCACTCTTTTCTCGTTCCTGTGATATAACATTCTAGTGATCACATCACTTGCTTGCAAGCTATCTCAATGTGATATCACCGAGAGGGCCTAGAGTATATCTATCCGTCATCGGGATTGACAAATTCCACTCTTGATCCATGAGCCTCAACATAAGTACTGAACCCATCTTTATAGTCACCCTGTTACGGTGTGACGTTTGATGTTATCAAGATACTCTTCCGGTGTTAGCAATTAACATGATCTCATGGTCTAAGGATAAAGACTACTTCGTATGATGTTATAGCAATATAAACATAATTACTTGATCGTAGTGCTATACTTCGGATGAATGTTCATCACATCATTCCACCAATGGTGTGACCTTGTTATTAACAACATCCAATGTCCATGATCAGGAAACCTTGATCATCTTGTTAATCAACAAGCTAGTCTATAAGAGAGGCATAACTAGGAACCCTTTTTGTTTATTAAACACACATGTATTGATGTTTCCGATCAATACAATTCTAGCATGTAAAATAAACATCTATCATATATAAGGAATACATAATAACAACTTTATTATTGCCTCTCTAGGCATATTTCCTTCACTTCGATGGATCAAAGTTGAAGGACAGATTAGGGGCCGGGGTAGTCCTTACCTCACCCAAGAAAGATCAGTTGAAATATGTTCTGCAGATCCATTTTCATGCATCGAATAATGTTTCCGAGTATGAAGCACTCGTGCATGGCTTAAAGGTGGCAAAAGAGATTGGCATACATCAGATTGAGTGCTTTGAAGATTCAGATTTGGTGGTACAACAAGTTTCTGGTCATTGGGATGCTTTGGATGCAAACATGGCCCTTTATAGATTTTACGTTCATAAAATATGTGGGTACTTTGAGGGATGCGAATTCCATCATGTACCTAGAGTGACAACGAAGCAGCTGACGTGTTATCTAAACTGGGCTCATCTCGACAAGTTATCCCGCCAGGAATTGCCTTAGAGCATCTAAGAAAACCATCCATCATCCCTTCGCCAGAATCTGAATCAGTATATATCCCAGAGCTCCCCGGATCAGGCCCGCCCTAATGGAAATCGACTGGGGGAACACCTCAGCAAACTCGAGGACTGCATCGATAAACCCGGGGACCGCTTCACAGAACCCGGGGACTGTTCAACTAGATCTGGTGGGAGTTATCTCGGTGGATGCCATGGAAATTGACGAAGTACTTTTCCCTATTCGTGATGTACCATCATGGGTAAGGCCAATATTTGAGTTCTTGAAAGATGGAACTTTGCCGAATGATGAGATACTCTCAAGGCAAATACAAAGAAGAGCCAAGGCTTATACCATAATCAATGCCAAACTATACAAGAGAAGTGTCACAAGTTTCCTACAACGATGTGTTGACCTAGAAGAAGGACTAGATATTCTCCGAGATATTCATCAAGGGGAATGTGGTCATCACGTCTCGTCTAGGGGGGTTGTTCATCTGCGATACCAAAGTTGGCAGGCCAACGCATGGCGGTACCTAAGTTGCCTGAAATTACCGCGTTTCGAAAAGTTGGGCCGCCAACTACTGAGAGGGGCCATTTCGAGGCAAACTCATCTCACCCCTGCCAAATTCAAACATTCCGTAAACTGCCCCGTGAAGTAGACGGTCGGGACCCTCATGTCGGTCATCTATCCGTGACGTGGGCACCAACGCGGCAACCTCTTAGGCAAATCGAGCAGCTAAGTGGATTGGATGCGTTGACCAATTTCACAAATCCATTCCCATCTTTCCCCTAGCACCGGGGGCGTCGCAATCCACCCTCCAAGTAGGACGATCCCTTCGGACATTTGACTTCCGGTGCCAAGTTGCTACGCCCAGTCGCGGATCCTGAGCTCCAATGGTGCATGTCGTAGCCGCTGTTGCGAGGCTCTAGCCCGCCTCCGCCGCCGACGAGCCGAGCAGCTCGGAGGATGGCAGATCCTACTATCAAGAAAGAAGAATTTCTGTCTATAAGCGGGTGATCTACCCTTCTCTTTGCTATTCGCACTAGTTACAACTGCTAGCTGGCTACTGAACCTCAAATTGTTTGTTAGCCCAACGCTGACAAACATATTTTGTCAACAGTTTTCTGTCAAGTGGGATCTGTGCGGACCCCCCTTACCTGGTTACGGTAGTCCTTTATAGGTACAACTCTAAGGGCCAGAGGTATGGACACCATTGTTTCACGATGGAAGAAGCGCATGCGCAGATCTGCATTATATCTGGTATGGTTGCTGCTCTGCGTAATCATGTTGAATTATGGCCGAAGCAGACTGCAAAGTTCAGCTTCATGGATGAACGTGGCATCATGGTTCCTATAACGTGTGACAGTCAGCTAATTGGGTTGATGAAAAGGTATGCTTCGGCTGCCATGTTTGAGCTGAAATGTGATGTACTGGATGTGGAAGCTGCTGCAACTGGGAGTTGCCCTTCTATTCTTGGACAGGGTGGTTGCTCGAACCCAATTAGCCCCTGGTAAGCAAAGGTCTCTTGGGGTTCGCATGTTTGTGCTGAATTGTAATTTTTGTTTTATTTACTCTGTAGATATTGGGCAGTTATGCAACAGTCTTGTTTCTTTGACAGGAAGCGCCGCAAGGTTAGAAATATGACTATCGGGTTAGTCATTTTGCTTCTCGAAGAAATTAAAAACGAGTGGAAAGATGTCATTTTGCTGCCCGAAGAAATTAAAAACGAGTGGAAAGATGATGCTGGACACGATTCTGGTGCCCATTGTCCTGGCGATGCAGAGTACGTGAAGCTAAGAAAATTGGCACCGAGGAAGAGGAAGAAAGCAGGAAATGAAGAAGCCATTGGACGTGAAGGCTTGGCACCTAGGCTGCGGAAGAAGGCTGCTGGCAATGAAGATGCATAGTAATGTGTTGAACTTGAACCTATATATGTAATTCTGTTAAATTCTGATCGCTCTGTTTGTGGCACGTTGCTAGGAGAAACAATCTACCCACGTTCTCTGAGTAAAATGTACTGCGACTTAGGGTATGGAAACGCCCGAGTCAGTAGTTGAATCCGAAATTGTGATTGTGCCACTGCTATCTGAAAACAAGGATCCACCGGTTCCATGATTGCTAAGGGGCAGGAGGTCTCCAAATACGACGGAATGTAAGTGGCACATAAATAAATTATTTAAGCTGCCACACTCCACGAAGCAGCAACTTATTTCAGATGCTGCACAACGACGTGGCAACATAAACAACAATGTTCTCACCGATAATGCCCAGATGAGGAGGAAATGGGTACCACTTTTTGGCCTAATCTTGAGCCCGTCTATCTCACAACCTCTCTACTCCTGCATCCCCTGCATCTGGAGAAGCTCCCGGATCTCCAGTAACCGGGTGTACGTGCTTCCACTTTATAAATTGTGGTTGTGCCATTTGCATGCGGCACAATCCGCGTAGATTATGTTTAAACAAACCACCAATGTCAAAATACACTAGTAGAAAAGGTTTCTTTGGTCCACGGTTACGTTCCTAGTCTGGGACAGAGATCTAGATCGAGGCAGAAATTGATCTAAATCACAAATTCTTCCACAAATTAATGCGGGGTCAGAGCAATTTTTTTCCTCCCTGGAATCCGGGACAAATAGTTTAGACCGCTAGGTCAACAAGTACAAATATTACAACTTAAAAAGGCACGGAGCTTAAGCTAAATAGAACTAGTTATCACACATCTCCTTGATCTTCCTAATCTTGGCCCGATGCGCATCTTCCTACAAGAGCAAGGATCGAATTGTCTGCTCCTTCCTTTTAGCATCTTCCTTGCACAGCTTCAATTGTTTCTCTGCATTTTTCCTCATGCACTTGTCAATACTCATAGTTGTGTATTGCAGGACTTTGGCCTGATGGAGATCGTTCCTTGCTTGAGTTAGTTCTTGCTCTGCTTTAGCCTTCAGGGCCAACACCACGTCCCTCTCCTTCTCGACTTTGATAACTTGTCTTGCACCCACCTGAGATCTCGCTTATGCTTGGTCGTGTCAACTGGTTCTCATAGCTTCATCTCAACACTGTCAAGAAGTGAGCTGAATACAGATTCTTTCAACTCGACAGTCATTTCTCATAGTTTGTCCAGCGTTTTTTGCATCGATTTGGGCCACTCTGGATCTACCCATTTGACAACACCGCAACTTCCGCCTTGCATCATTGCACAATTTCCTTGACACCGTAGAAACCTCCTGCCTGCGTTTCGTCATTCGAAGGCTACAAATTTAGCGGGCACATATCCATGTTTACATACCAGAGGACTATCTTCATCCTCTAAACCGTGATAGTCGGAGTCATACATCGTCTGGTTGGCCTAACACATCATACGCGCATGAGTAAACATATTAGATCTAGCTCAAAAAATAGATAACCGGCCACAGATGATAGAAATAGAGATGAGATGACTCACATCGAAATCATCGTCCATGTCGTCACGACGCGTTTCCTCGCCGTCTCCCCTTGAACCCATGGCGAGAGGGGTGGGGGTGGCTGCCGGAGAGGGGATTGGGATGGAGGCGTTGTCGGCTTGCGGCTATGGCAGGATGGGAGTGAGGTGGGGAAAGTGGCTTCGAGAGTAAGGAAGAGAAGTACGGGGAGGAAGATAAGTAATGGGGACGTGACACTGGGATGTGGCCCACTGAACTCGTGAGACGTGACACTCGCAACAGGGGAGCGCCCGGTGTTGCCAGTTTGTCCAAAGCAAGCGTGGACAATCATGCCACAGAACAGCCTACTCGCAGATCACTCTCACGAAGACCATCCCAATCGTCCAAGCGCCCCAATCGAACGGTATGTAAGAATCGTCAAGCAGAACAACGGTGTTAGGGCATGCCTTCTAGAAGACTCGGTCTAACGGCTACCCATGCAATGACACTGGGTGTGGTTCATGAAAAGAACAGACATGCAATGACATCGGTGGATCCATGCGTGGTTTATGGAAGTAATAGACATGCAATGACTCTATCTATGGTTAATGAAAAGAACACGCATGCAATGACACTGGGTGTGGTTCATGAAAAGAACATACATGCAATGACACTGGTGGATCCTTATGTGGTTTGTTTAGAGGAACAGACATGCAATGACACCGGTGGATCCACGTGTGGTTCATGAGAAGAACACACATCCAATGACACTGGGTGGATCCTTATGTGGTTCATGAAAAGAACTGACATGCAGTGACACTAGGTGTGGTTCATCAAAAGAACAGGCATGCAATGACATCGGTGGATCCATGTGTGGTTTATGGAAGTAACAGACATGCAATGACTCTAGCTATGGTTAATGAAAAGAACACGCATGCAATGACACTGGATGTGGTTCATGAACAGAACAGACACGCAATGACACTGTTGGATCCTTATGTGGTTTGTTTAGAGGAACATACATGCCATCACACTAGGTGGATCCATATGTGGTTTATGGAAGGAAAAGACATGCAATGACTCTAACTATGATTCATGAAAAGAACAGACATGCAATGACACTAGTGGATCCTTATGTGGTTCATGAAAAGATCAGACAGGCAATGACATTGGTGGATCCTTATGTGGTTTGTTTAGAAGAACACACATGCAATGACACTTGGTGTGGTTCATGAGAAGAACACACATCCAATGACACTGGTGGATCCTTATGTGGTTTGTTTAGAGGAACACACATGCAATGACACTAGGTGGATCCACATGTGGTTTATGGAAGTAAAAGACATGCAATGACACTGGTAGATCCTTATGTGGTTCATGAAAAGAACAGACATGCAGTGAAACTGGGTGTGGTTCATGAATAGAACAGACATGCACTGACACTAGGTGTGGTTCATGAAAAGGACAGACATGCAATGACACTGGTGGGCCCATCCTTAAGTGGTTCATGAAAAGAACAGACATGCAATGGCACTGGTGGATCCTTATGTGGTTTGTTTTGAAGAACACACATGCAATGACACTGGCTGTGGTTCATGAAAAGAACACACACGCAATGACACTGGTGGACCCTTATGTCGTTTGTTTAGAGGAACAGACATGCAATGACACCGGTGGATCCACGTGTGGTTCATGAGAATAACACACATCCAATGACTCTGGTAGATCCTTATGTGGTTCATGAAAAGAACAGACATGCAGTGAAACTGGGTGTGGTTCGTGAAAAGAACAGACATGCACTGACACTAGGAGTGGTTCATGAAAAGAATAGACAGGCAATGACATTGGTGGATCCTTATGTGGTTTATGGAAGGAACAAACATGCAGTCACACTAGGTGGATCCATTTGTGGTTTATGGAAGTAACACACATGCAATGACACTGGGTGTGGTTCATGAAAAGAACAGACATGCAATGACACTGGTAGATCCTTATGTGGTTCATGAAAAGAACAGACATGCAATGACACTGGTGGATCCTTATGTGGTTTGTTTAGAGGAACAGACATGCAATGACTCTAGCCGTGGTTCATGAAAAGAACAGACATGCAATGACACTGGGTGTGGTTCATGAAAACAACAGACATGCAATGACTGTTGTGGTTTGTTTAGAAGAACACACATGCAATGACATTGGGTGTGGTTCATGAAAAGAACAGATAGGCAATGACACTGGTGGATCCTTATGTGGTTTGTTTAGAAGAACATGCATGCAATGACACTGGGTGTGGTTCATGAAAAGAATAGACATGCAATGACACTGGTGGATCCTTATGTGGTTTGTTTAGAGGAACAAACATGCAATCACACTAGGTGGATCTATATGTGGTTTATGGAAGTAAAAGACATGCAATGACTCTAGCTGTGATTCATGAAAAGAACAAACATGCAATGAGACTAGTGGATCCTTATGTGGTTCATGAAAAGAATAGACAGGCAATGACACTAGTGGATCCTTATGTGGTTTGTTTAGAAGAACACACATGCAATGACACTGGGTGTGGTTCATGAGAAGAACACACATCCAATGACACCGGTGGATCCTTATGTGGTTTGTTTAGAGGAACAGACATGCAATGACACTAGGTGGATCCACATGTGGTTTATGGAAGTAAAAGACATGCAATGACACTGGTAGATCCTTATGTGGTTCATGAAAAGAACAGACATGCAGTGAAACTGGGTGTGGTTCGTGAATAGAACAGACATGCACTGACACTGGGTGTGGTTCATGAAAAGAACAGACATGCAATGTCACTGGTGGGCCCATCCTTATGTGGTTCATGAAAAGAACAGACATGCAATGACACTGGTGGATCCTTATGTGGTTTGTTTAGAAGAACACACATGCAATGACACTGGGTGTGGTTCATGAAAAGAACACACACGCAATGACACTGGGATCCTTATGTGGTTTGTTTAGAGGAATAGACATGCAATGACACCGGTGGATCCACGTGTGGTTCATGAGAAGAACACACATCCAATGACTCTAGTAGATCCTTATGTGGTTCATGAAAAGAACAGACATGCAGTGAAACTGGGTGTGGTTCATGAAAAGAACAGACATGCACTGACACTAGGAGTGGTTCATGAAAAGAACAGACAGGGAATGACACTGGTGGATCGTTATGTGGTTTATGGAAGGAACAAACATGCAATCACACTAGGTGGATCCATATGTGGTTTATGGAAGTAACACACATGCAATGACACTAGGTGTGGTTCATGAAAAGAACAGACATGCAATGACACTGGTAGATCATTATGTGGTTCATGAAAGGAACAGACATTTAATGACACTGGTGGATCCTTATGTGGCTCATGAAAAGAACAGACAGGCAATGACACTGGTGGATCCTTATGTGGTTTGTTTAGAAGAACACACATGCAATGACACTAGGTTTGGTTCTTGAGAAGAACACACATCCAATGACGCTGGTGCATCCTTATGTGCTTTGTTTAGAGGAACAGACATGCAATGACACTAGGTGGATCCACATGTGGTTTATGGAAGTAAAAGACATGCAATGACACGGGTAGATCCTTATGTGGTTCATGAAAAGAACAGACATGCAGTGAAACTAGGTGTGGTTCATGAATAGAACAGACATGCACTGACACTTGGTGTGGTTCATGAAAGGAACATACATGCAATGACACTGGTGGGCCCATCCTTATGTGGTTCATGAAAAGAACAGACATGCAATGACACTGGTGGATCCTTATGTGGTTTGTTTAGAAGAACACGCACGCAATGACACTAGGTGTGGTTCATGAAAAGGACACACATCCAATGAGACTGGTGGATCCTTATGTGGTTCAAGAAAAGAACACACATGCAATGACACCGGGGGATCCTTATGTGGTTTGTTTAGAGGAACAGACATGCAATGACTCTAGCCGTGGTTCATGAAAAGAACAGACATGCAATGACACCGGGTGTGGTTCATGAAAAGAACAGACATGCAATGACTTATGTGGTTTGTTTAGAAGAACACACATGCAATGACACTGGGTGTAGTTCATGAAAAGAACATATAGGCAATGACACTGGTGGATACTTATGTGGTTTGTTTAGAAGAACACGCATGCAATGACACTGGGTGTGGTTCATGAAAAGAACAGACACGCAATTACACTGGTGGATCCTGATGTTGTTTGTTTAGAGGAACAGACATGCAGTCACACTAGGTGGATCCATATGTGGTTTATGGAAGTAAAATACATGCAATGACTCTAGCTGTGATTCATGAAAAGAACAGACATGCAATGACACTGGTGGATCCTTATGTGGTTCATGAAAAGAATAGACAGGCAATGACACTAGTGGATCCTTATGTGGTTTGTTTAGAAGAACACACATGCAATGACACTGAGTGTGGTTAGTGAGAAGAACACACATCCAATGACACTGGTGGATCCTTATGTGGTTTGTTTAGAGGAACAGACATGCAATCACACTAGGTGGATCCATATGTGGTTTATGGAAGTAACAGACATGCAATGACACTGGTAGATCCTTATGTGGTTCATGAAAAGAACAGACATGCAGTGAAACTGGGTGTGGTTCATGAATAGAACAGACATGCACTGACACTGGGTGTGGTTCATGAAAAGAACAGACATGCAATGACACTGGTGGGCCCATCCTTATGTGGGTCATGAAAAGAACAGACATGCAATGACACTGGTGGATCCTTATGTGGTTTGTTAGAAGAACACACATGCAATGACACTGCGTGTGGTTCATGAAAAGAACACACATCCAATGACACTGGTGGATCCTTATGTGGTTTGTTTAGAGGAACAGGCATGCAATGACACTGGTGGATCCACGTGTGGTTCATGAGAAGAACACACATCCAATGACTCTGGTAGATCCTTATGTGGTTCATGAAAAGAACAGACATGTAGTGAAACTGGGTGTGGTTCATGAAAAGATCAGACATGCACTGACACTAGGAGTGGTTCATGAAAAGAACAGACAGGCAATGACACTGGTGGATCCTTATATGGTTTATGGAAGGAACAAACATGCAATCACACTAGGTGGATCCATATGTGGTTTATGGAAGTAACACACATGCAATGACACTGGGTGTGGTTCATGAAAAGAACAGACATGCAATGACACTGGTAGATCCTTATGTGGTTCATGAAAAGAACAGACATGCAATGACACTAGTAGATCCTTATGTGGTTTGTTCAGAGGAACAGACATGCAATGATTCTAGCCGTGGTTCATGAAAAGAACAGACATGCAATGACACCAGGTGCGGTTCATGAAAAGAACAGACATGCAATGACTTATGTGGTTTGCTTAGAAGAACACATATGCAATGACACTAGGTGTGGTTCATGAAAAGAACAGATAGGCAATCACACTCGTGGATCCTTATGTGGTTTGTTTAGAAGAAGACGCATGTAATGACACTGCGTGTGGTTCATGAAAATAACAGACACGCAATGACACTAGTGGAAACTTATGTGGTTTGTTTAGAGGAACAGACATGCAATCACACTAGGTGGATCCATATGTGGTTTATGGAAGTAAAAGACATGCAATGACTCTAGCTGTGATTCATGAAAAGAGCAGACATGCAATAACACTTGTGGATTCTTATGTGGTTCATGAAAAGAACAGACAGGCAATGACACTAGTGGATCCTTATGTGGTTTGTTTAGAAGAACACACATGCAATGACACTGGGTGTGGTTCATGAGAAGAACACACATCCAATGACACTGGTGGATCCTTATGTGGTTTGTTTAAAGGAACAGACATGCAATGACACTAGGTGGATCCACATGTGGTTTATGGAAGTAAAAGACATGCAATGACACTGGTAGATCCTTATGTGGTTCATGAAAAGAACATACATGCAATGAAACTAGGTGTGCTTCATGAATAGAACAGACATGCACTGACACTAGGTGTGGTTCATGAAAAGAATAGACATGCAATGACACTGGTGGGCCCATCCTTATGTGGTTCATGAAAAGAACAGACATGCAATGACACTGGTGGATCCTTATGTGGTTTGTTTAGAAGAACATGCATGCAATGACACTAGGTGTGGTTCATGAAAAGAACACACATCCAATGACACTGGTGGATCCTTATGTGGTTCATGAAAACAACAGACATGCAATGACACCGGTGGATCCTTATGTGGTTTGTTTAGAGGAACAGACATGCAATGACTCTAGCCATGGCTCATGAAAAGAACAGACATGCAATGACACCGGGTGTGGTTCATGAAAAGAACAGACATGCAATGACTTATGTGGTTTGCTTATAAGAACACACATGCAATGACACTGGGTGTGGTTCATGAAAAGAACAGATAGGCAATGATACTGGTGGATCCTTATGTGGTTTGTTTAGAAGAACACGCATGCAATGACACTTGGTGTCGTTCATGAAAAGAACAGACATGCAATGACACTGGTGGATCCTTATGTGGTTTGTTTAAAGGAACAGACAATCACACTAGGTGGATCCATATGTGGTTTATGGAAGTAAAAGACATGCAATGACTCTAGCTATGATTCTTGAAAAGAACAAACATGCAATGACACTGTTGGATCCTTATGTGGTTCATGAAAAGAACAGACGGGCAATGACACCGGTGGATCCTTATGTGGTTTGTTTAGAAGAACACACATGCAATGACACTAGGTGTGGTTCATGACAAGAACACACATCCAATGACACTGGTGGATCCTTTTTTGTTTGTTTTGAGGAACAGACATGCAATGACACTAGGTGGATCCACATGTGGTTTATGGAAGTAAAAGACATGCAATGACTCTGGTAGATCCTTATGTGGTTCATGAAAAGAACAGACATGCAGTGAAACTGGGTGTGGTTCATGAATAGAACAGACATGCACTGACACTGGGTGTGATTCATGAAAAGAACAGACATGCAATGACACTGGTGGGCCCATCCTTATGTGGTTCATGAAAAGAACAAACATGCAATGACACTAGTGGATCCTTATGTGGTTTGTTTAGAAGAACACACATGCAATGACACTGGGTGTGGTTCATGAAAATAATACACATCCAATGACACTGGTGGATCCTTATGTGGTTTGTTTAGAGGAACAGACATGCAATGCCACCGGTAGATCCACGTGTGGTTCATGAGAAGAACACACATCCAATGACTGTGATAGATCCTTATGTGGTTCATGAAAAGAACAGACATGCAGTGAAACTGGGTGTGGTTCATGAAAAGAACAGACATGCACTAACACTAGGAGTGGTTCATGAAAAGAACAGACATGCAATGACACTGGTGGATCCTTATGTGGTTTATGGAAGGAACAAACATGCAATCACAATAGGTGGATCCATATGTGGTTTATGGAAGTAACACACATGCAATGACACTGGGTGTGGTTCATGAAAAGAACAGACATGCAATGACACTTGTAGATCCTTATGTGGTTCATGAAAAGAACAGACATGCAATGACACTGGTGGATCCTTATGTGGTTTTTTTAGAGGAACAGACATGCAATGACTCTAGCCGTGGTTCATCAAAAGCACAGACATGCAATGACACTGGGTGTGGTTCATGAAAAGAACATACATGCAATGACTTATGTGGTTTGTTTAGAAGAACACACATGCAATGACACTGGGTGTGGTTCATGAAAAGAACAGATAGGCAATGACACTGGTGGATCCTTATGTGGTTTGTTTAGAAGAACACGCATGCAATGACACTGGGTGTGGTTCATGAAAAGAACAGACACACAATAACACTGGTGGACCCTTATGTGGTTTGTTTAGAGGAACAGACATGCAATCACACTAGGTGGATCCATATGTGGTTTATGGAAGTAAAAGACATGCAATGTCTCTAGCTGTGATTAATGAAAAGAACAGACATTTAATGACACTGGTGGATCCTTATGTGGCTCATGAAAAGAACAGACAGGCAATGACACTGGTGGATCCTTATGTGGTTTGTTTAGAAGAACACACATGCAATGACACTAGGTGTGGTTCATGAAAAGAACACACACGCATTGACACTGGTGGATCCTTATGTGGTTTGTTTAGAGGAACCGACATGCAATGACACCGGTAGATCCACGTGTGGTTCATGAGAATAACACACACCCAATGACTCTGG
Organism: Avena eriantha; assembly: GCA_910589775.1. Taxonomy (NCBI): domain Eukaryota; kingdom Viridiplantae; phylum Streptophyta; class Magnoliopsida; order Poales; family Poaceae; genus Avena; species Avena eriantha. Next base: position 138,644,147 of record OU342744.1, on the reverse strand, counting down.
TAGATCTTTATGTGGTTCATGAAAAGAATAGACATGCAGTGAAACTGGGTGTGGTTCATGAAAAGAACAGACATGCACTGACACTAGGAGTGGTTCATGAAAAGAACAGACAGGCAATGACACTGGTGGATCCTTATGTGGTTTATGGAAGGAACAAACATGCAATCACACTAGGTGGATCCATATGTGGTTTATGGAAGTAACACACATGCAATGACACTGGGTGTGGTCAATGAAAAGAACAGACATGCAATGACACTGGTAGATCCTTATGTGGTTCATGAAAAGAACAGACATGCAATGACACTGGTGGATCCTTATGTGGTTTGTTTAGAGGAACAGACATGCAATGACACCGGTGGATCCACGTGTGGTTCATGAGAAGAACACACATCCAATGACTCTAGTAGATCCTTATGTGGTTCATGAAAAGAACAGACATGCAGTGACACTGGGTGTGGTTGATGAAAAGAACAGACATGCACTGACACTAGGAGTGGTTCATGAAAAGAACAGACAGGCAATGACACTGGTGGATCCTTATGTGGTTTATGGAAGGAACAAACATGCAATCACACTAGGTGGATCCATATGTGGTTTATGGAAGTAACACACATGCAATGACAGTGGGTGTGGTTCATGAAAAGAATAGACATGCAATGACACTGGTAGATCCTTATGTGGTTCATGAAAAGAACAGACATGCAATGACACCGGGTGTGGTTCATGAAAAGAATAGACATGCAATGACTTATGTGGTTTGTTTAGAAGAACACACATGCAATGACATTGGGTGTGGTTCATGAAAAGAACAGATAGGAAATGACACTGGTGGATCCTTATGTGGTTTGTTTAGAAGAACACGCATGCAATGACACTGGGTGTGGTTCATGAAAAGAACAGACACGCAATGACACTGGTGGATCCTTATGTGGTTTGTTTAGAGGAACAAACATGCAATCACACTAGGTGGATCCATATGTGGTTTATGGAAGTAAAAGACATGCAATGAGTCTAGCTGTGATTCATGAAAAGAACAGACATGCAATGGCACTGGTGGATCCTTATGTGGTTCATGAAAAGAATAGAAAGGCAATGACACTGGTGGATCCTTATGTGGTTTGTTTAGAAGAACACACATGCAATGACACTGGGTGTGGTTAATGAGAAGAACACACATCCAATGACACTGGTGGATCCTTATGTGGTTTGTTTAGAGGAACAGACATGCAATCACACTAGGTGGATCCATATGTGGTTTATGGAAGTAACATACATGCAATGACACTGGTAGATCCTTATGTGGTTCATGAAAAGAACAGACATGCAGTGAAACTGGGTGTGGTTCATGAATAGAACAGACATGCACTGACACTGGGTGTGGTTCATGAAAAGAACAGACATGCAATGACACTGGTGGGCCCATCCTTATGTGTGGTTCATGAAAAGAATAGACATGCAATGACACTGGTGGATCCTTATGTTGTTTGTTTAGAAGAACACACATGCAATGCCACTGGTGGATCCATGTGTGGTTTATGAGAAGAACACACATCCAATGAACTCTAGTGGATCTATCTTGGCATAATTCGATGTATTCCACGATGTATTTCATTGTACAAGACACTTTCCATTTTTATACTACTTAGTTTTGCCCTTGGTTTTATGTGGTAATACTTAGTTTTGCCCACCCCCCCTCTCTATCTTTCGTAGAAGCCCAAAATTGTGCTCACCATGTCTGCTACTCCCTGATTGGTTGTCATAGTTGTCAGACGGATCGTGCGCACCAACCTTGATTCTGTGTGATCCAACGATGATCGTTGCACACCTCGTGCCCTTCACAGTACAGTGTGAGACAGCACGGACGTCTCCCTCCGCGAGACTTCTATAGGAAGGAACACGATGTCGACCATGGAAAAAGTCGTCGAGCGGTCATGTCAAGTTTAATCTAGTCTGAAAAGCCTACTACTGCTACTACAACTCATGCACAGGGCAACGGGGTCATCGAGTGCACGGTTGTCGACGGGACGCTACAATTTATTGCCACTTGATTTTAATCAGACATATCCCATTTATACGCAGCGCTCTCAATCTCACTTCCAACTGGGCCCCAACGCTAGTAAATTCCATGAGTCAAGGGCCCCCCTCGAGTAGATCTAATGTTGCTAGAAATTAGTTCCGCGCCACTTGCATGCAGTGGAATCGAGGTCTACCATGAGCGTGTTTTCAATGCAGCTCTAAAGTGGAGATCGTGGTTGTTTCAAAAAAAAGGGAACCGAAAAAAGGGTGGAGATCGTGGTAGCCCCCCCGCCCCCCGTCCACCACACGTGTCCACTCGAGGACTACGAACAGTCCGGTGTTTATAACCCCCCTCGACCTTCTTCTTCCATGAGCTCGTGTCATTTCCCCCCAGTTTGTCTAGTCCCAAGACCCCAATCTACACCTGCCGCGCGCGCCGAATCTCCCTCGTTTGCACTACCTCCTTCCCTTGGTGCGCCATGAAGCGTACGCGTGGAGAAGATCCGGAGGTGAAGCCAGTTGAAGGCGAAGTAGCAGATGGCTCGGTCGTCGCCAAGCAGACGAAGGCGTCTTCTCCGGGCACGAACACCGCTCGTCGCCGCGCCGTCGAGGGTGCGAACTCATCCGTCCAGCCAGTAGTCGTCGCCGCCGAGCAGCAGGTGGTAGCCGTCGCTGCTGAGCAGCAACTAGTAGCCGTCACCGCCGAGCAGCAGGTGGTAGCCATCGCCGCCGAGCAGCCGGTAGTAGCCGTCGCTATCGAGCAACAGGTGGCCGACAACGTCGTGGCCAACAACGTCGTGGGGCCAGCGGAAGATCTGGATGGGGGGCAGGCAGCAGGCGGAGGCAATTCGGTGATCTACATCGACGACCCCATCGCCGTTCAAGAAATCTTCGACACAATCGCGGAGAATGATGAGTTCGAGGAGGAGGTCCCTGATGAAGAGTTCGAGGTACTACATTGCTAGCTTCTCTAGTCGCAGCCGCAGTTTTCACTGTTCATAGATAGGATTTGCTCAATCGTGTACAGATTCTTTTGCTCTTGAAGTAGGGTAGTATATATATGATTCGATCGGTTGGTTGATGCATCTGCCATCTAGTCACAAAACCCCAATCCATCTAGTCACAAAACCCTAGTCTGCTCATCTGTCATCTAGTTGAGTTTGCTAGTTGAGTGTTGATTTCGATACACAGCAGGCCTATAACATTACATTTCTATTCCTTACTGAGCCCAGTGATTCAATTTTTCCCCAAAATAGTGCAAGGGCATCTGATGGTGTCGTTTTCTTAGGGATGGTTAGTGGCCCTGAGGCAACAATGCACATAAACAATACAGGTTGTGTTGTTGGTATTTTGGTTCTCCGACTCCATCGCTGAAAAAACTGAGGCCCTGTTTTTCTCTCTCATATGGAACCTAAATATATAATATTTGTATTATTTCTGATCTATGAATGCGTTCTATGATGCATTTATATATCCCTGAATATTGTTTGGTATGATTACATTTCAATTTTTTATTGTGGCCAATGATTCAAATTTGCCCCAAAGAGAGGCAAACACATTGGTGTCAAATTTTTATAGGGACGAGTGAGCGAACCTGGGGCCCTATACAAGATCAATATAAGCTGTGCAATTGTTACTTGTTTCGCTCACGTCATCTTTGTAGAAACTTATGAGGCCGCAATCTTTATTCTACATTCATAGAACTATGATATTCGAATTATCTATTCCATGTATTCATAGTGTATAAGAATTACATTTTAGTTTGTCACCGAGGCCGATGATTGAAATTAGCCCCAAAAGAGTTCAAAGGGAGACACGTATGATGGTGTCGTGTTTTAGGGATGGGTTGGTGAACCTAAGGCAGCAATGCACACAAACAATATAGGTTGTGCTGTTGGTACTTTGGTTCCCCAACTCCATCTCTGAAACAAATTATGAGGCCCTAGATTTATTCTCATATGGAACTACATATATGATCCTTGAATTGTTTCTGATCTTTTAATGATTGGTATGATGCATATGTATATGAATGGTTTTGATCATAAGTATTTTTAACATGCACCTGAAGATTAATTGTTTGGTTTTTTATTTATAATTACAATATTGAGGCTTGTTTTTGTACCTGACTATGTATATCCCTGAATAATGTTTTGTACGATTACATTTCAATTTCTTATTGTGGCCAATGATTCAAATTTGTCCCAAAAGATAGGCAGACACATTGGTGTCAGATTTTTTCAGGGATGAGTTAGTGAACCTAGGGCGATGTACAACAACATTATAGGTTGTGCAATTGTTACTTGGTTCGCTGACTCCATCCCTGAAAAAACTTATGAGGCCGCAATATGATGCAATTATTTGTCATTGTGTTGAGATGAAATGATATATGAACCGATCAAACTATTGCTGAGATGCTTTATCTTTGATATCCACGGATATATTGTCTTACATATACATGTTGTCAATTCTTGAGTTGTAATACAATTCAATCATATGTATGAGTTCTAAGTTATGTTCTTAAAAATCAACAGGAGGATGATGATGAAGTGGACGATAGCAAGGAATCCATGGACAATAAGAGCCGCTACGTGTTGAGGCGGTTACGGTGTGGGCTAATCCGTTTCCACCGTAGGGGGAGACTGTGTTGCCCATTCTGTGGCAGAGCAATCAACGTGGACGTCGACAGCATGATCCAGCACGCGGAGGAAGTTGGCAGAGGCGGAGGCAGGCATAAGGCGATTACCTTGGCGCGGCACGCAGCCTATGGCAAATTCCTCTGGGAGTATGTCAGGACTGGCCTGTATCTCATCGACTAGGCTGTCATTGCCTCCTGCTGATAAACCCCTGCCCTGCTAGGCGTCTCCGTGTCCCGGCCTCCTGCTGCAGCCTCTGCTTTTATTTTGTTCTAGTTAATTATTACCTATGTGTGGCATGTAAGACAATATATCCGTGGTGTCTTTGGTGAACCTTATATATTAATCTACTCCTTTATATGGAGTGCCTTAAAGTTTCTAGTGTTCAATTATATTTAATGATCATGCTCATGCACACTACAAAATATTTCTCGTGCTCGATTATATTAAAATTGTCAAGAAATACATCAACAAGTTAAATTGGTTGAAATTTTGTATTGAAGTAACTAAATGTATCACACACATAATAAACTAGAAACTAAAATCTAGTTCAAACACATAATCTATCACCACCACTTGTTGTCGTCCTTGACTTGCTTCTCCTTCAGCCGCTTGATGTCGCCACCGTCCCAGGATCCCTGCTCGTCTTGAAACCGCTTTCTGTCCTCCTCGCGCTTCTTCTCCTGGGCTAGCTTGCAACCAGGGCATAGCTCTCTCGCAAAAAACCCCGCCTTAACCATCCCATCTTCCATGGTAATGAGCTTACTGTACAACTCGTACGCCATGTAGGCGTCTCTGGCTGCATACTCGAGGCGCACCTGGCTCATCGGCTTCCACTCTCAGTAGTCGTGATCGAGTCGCTTCAATTTCTTCAGTTTTTCATAGGATTTATTGATGATTTTTGCTGCCAGATCACCCATGCCATCCTTCGCTGGGTATGATTTGATCTTGTACAGATTTTGGATGTCGATGTGGTGCCCCTCTAGGATTTTTATCAACACACGAGAAAGCATAATTGTGTCATTTGTGATATCCACGCTAGTGAAAGTTATCCCTTTCCTACACAAGAACTCGACTAGAGCCGGACAACGCATCTCAGTTGGTTTACTCATGCACTTAGATGGTTCTAGGGATGTAAGGGAACAAGGGATGCAGAAGTGGTGATCTCAAATTTAAATTTCACATACCTGTAGAAGTGGTAAACGAGGACCTCCTCATGTATGGCGATTTGCACGACAGCGATCTCTTGTGGAGGATTTTTTTCGCTTATTTGCACGGGTGTACTCCAAGTCTAGCCCCACAAACTTGTGCTTCTCTTTCTCAAGCAATTGCTCAAACCTGGCGAGAGTTGTCTCCACAGTCGCTTCATCATTTGTGTACACCACTGTCAAAGTCGTGGTGCCATGGGCAGGACCAAGTGGGTCTCTGTTGTGCGTTTCCCATCGTCCATGCCTGCAAGGAAATGGGTGAAAGGAACTGCCTGCAAGGAACTGCCTGCAAGAGGAAGAAGATGAACCGACGGTTCCAGAACAGAGGAAGAAGAAGCGCCCAGGAAAAACTGCAGAGGAATGACTGAGGAAGAGGAATGACTGCAGAAGAAACGTGGTAACTACAACTTTCGGTTCGAGAACTCACCGTGGTTACGTGGAGATCGTGGCAGTGCCGCCGGTTCAACAAGTGGGGCCAGTTCCTGCGAGAATATGAAATTAGCTGTGCATTTCTCTATGCGAGAAATTGAGAGAAGTCATTTATATTTTGTCTTTCATAATTAAACACAATGAAGTTGGTACAGCCCAAGATATTTGAACAAAAGAGATTTGCTAGTTTAACATACAACAACACTTACAGGCCCAACATGGCAGAACTTGGAGAGCCCCAGAACTTGAGCTACCACAGAGACCTCGGCAGAGGTGGCAGAATTGGTGCGGGTGCAACCACGGTGACGGCGAGCACGGATTCTAGAGGAGGAAAACAGAACCGAGCATGGTCGACAAGGTGATAGATCTCACCGGGAACCAATTCTCGTCCCCGATTGTGCCATGGGTGCGTCCACGGTGAGGGCGAGCTCCGACTCAGGATGGGGAGGAGAGCGGGGACGAGCAGCTTCGTCACTTCCTAGCTCTGTGCCATGGCCGCGACCACAGATTGCCGCTCCGGGGAAGAAGATGAGTAATGGAGGCGCCAACGCTGCAAGCCTACAGGGAGGAGAGCTGGGCCGAGCAGGTTCGTCCACATCCTAGCTCCGCGCCATGGCTGCGACGCCCCACAGATTGCCGCTCCAAGGAAGAAGAAGACGCGTAATGGATGCAGGCGCCAATGCTGCAAGCCTAATTGACACCTAAGCGACAGGAGCGACAGGAGCGACATAACGGCGAGAACTGACAGGGGGGCCCAACTTGACGGCCGTTAGCCTGATTTTTTGTATCGAAACATAAAGTTGAATTCGTGCCGAAAAAGACCCTCTGAGTATTTGGCACGCCAACTATAGTCATCGCGGATGATATCAGGGAACTCGAGTACCGCGTTGCCTGGACACCCCAACTTTCAGGCCGCAAAATGATATTCTCTCGCCTAGGGCCTTAGTGGCAAAAGCTTTTCGGCATGGATTTTATTGGCCTAGTGCCTTGGAGCAAGCCGAAGAACTAGTGAAGAAATGCAATGGATGTCAGATATATGCCATCAAGACTCATATGCCAATGTCAGAACTCAAGACCATCCCTATTACTTGGCCATTTGCTGTATGGTGCCTAGATATGGTGGGGCCATTTAAGCTGGCAAAGGGAGGCATGACTCACATCTTGGTCATGGTGGACAAATTCACCAAATGGATTGAAGTTAAGCCAATAAGAAAGTGTGATGGAGCAACCATGTTAACATTCCTCAAAGATATTATCTTGAGATACGGTATACACACATCATCATAACGGACAATGGAACTAACTTCGCTGAAGGAGCATTTGCCCGGTTCTGCCGAGATAAGAAGATCCAGCTAGATATAGCAGCAGTGGCCCACCTCGCATCAAACGGACAAGTGGAAAGATCCAACGGACTAGTTTTGTCCAGGATAAAACCCCGGCTCATTGCGCCGCTACAAAGATCAGCATGGTGCTGGATAGAAGAACTACCAGTTATATTATGGAGCTTAAGAACAGATCTAAATTGATCAATAGGCTATACACCATTTTTTCTGGTATATGGGGCAGAAGCTGTATTACCAGCCGACATAGAGCATGATTCGCCTAGAGTCACCCAATACACAAAACCCGAAGTGCAAGAAGCCCGGCAAAATGATGTTGATCTACTGGAAGAAGCGAAAGAATTGGCATTGTCTAGATCTGCCATTTATCAGCAAAATCTCCGATGCTATCTTAGTCGGAAAGTAATCCCCCGAGTCTTTCGGGAAGGTGATCTGGTACTTCAGCTAGTACAGCGTACTGCTGGCATGCATAAGCTATCCCCTCCATGGGAAGGGCCATTCATTGTAAGCAAATCCTTGCACAATGATGCATATTACCTCATTGATGCACGACCACAAGAGAAGAACAAGGCGGACAAGTCCGGCGATGAATCAAAACATCCATGGAATGTAGCCCTACTGCGTCCATTTTACACTTAGCGAGAAGTGTATGTACCCCAAACTCTCATATGTCGGTATGTATGTCGGAAATGAGTTCATGAATGAAACTTCGACACCCCAAGCAGAAACTCAGGGACTGCCTTAATAATAATTGTCTATTCTGCATTTACTTTTTATATGTCGGTTGGCTTCAATTACTTACACCTTAGCCGGATTAGTAGTATGTTCGCACCAAAAACTAACTCTTCGACTTGCTGCTGTCCAACAAGAATTGGCTTCATGGCAAGCAAGAGAACAAGTTTGCAAGGCATATGAAAAGCGACTAAGGAAAAGGAACATAATCGAGCCGACATTTGTTTTTTGACTAACCCCTACATTTACTTTACTTCTGCTATGTTGAATTATTTTGAACTAATCCTAAACTTTCAAGTGTTGTTAAGTCATTTTTTAAACCTCAGACTCATAAGTCAAAAACCGAATCAAGGTAGATGCAAGCCGAATCACAAAATTGGGGGAATAAGAAAATGGAACTCGGGGACTTCGACCAAGTTAATCCATCATAAAAGACTTAGCAGTAGCGGTAGCAAAACATCACATTGTGGACGTTATATCTGCACCCTGCATACTGGGGATTTAATGAATTTAAGAGTGTTTTTAGCTCAAGGAGCAGCAGGACCCGATGTATCTTCAGCTGAAGGAGGCAAGTCGGCATTGGTGAGCGGAACCTTGGTTTCAGCCTCATAATCCGTTGATTAGCTTCAACTTCTTCCATGTCTTCAAGTTCCTCCGCTTCATCAGAAAGTTCCTGTTCCTCGCCATCCAAGCCACCTTCGATGTATTCGTCATCGACGATGCCTAGGAATCTTGGCCCTTCATTCCATTTAGGGCAACAAGCATATTGGATAAGTTCATAAGCGCGAGCTTGGCGATGAGCGATGCACTCCGGGTCATTGGTCCATCGTGATCCGGTGCGCATACGGCTAAGAACTTCCAAGTCCAAGCTTTCATACCATGTTAGCATGAAGCTCAGGGATGTGTCAGCTCCAGCGCGTGCTGTAGATTCTCTCCAAAGATCAAGATGAGTCTCACACTCCATCAATTTTTCAATCAACAGGGCAGGACTCTTTGGAGAGGGCTCATGGGGCCAAAGGGCATTGAATACCCGGATACCAGCGTCCATAATGTCTGAACCATAGCTCTTGATGGTTTGCACCTAAGATGCAAGGCTTACCAGGCATTCCTCAATATCATAAGGAATTAGTTCAGTAGAAGGGCCAACCGAAGTACCTCTCTATAGGCGAAATTTTTCAACAGCAGCGGTAGCAATGGCATCAGATTGTGGAAACTTGCCTGAGAATGAGACAAGCAAAATAACTCAATATGGGTATCAAACTCGGAAAAAAGAAATGCCGGGCGAAGGAGGGAAAACCCACGAGAGATATGGCCAAGGATCCGAGCCAACTCTACAGGTGAAGCAACATTTCTATACTTGAGAGTTTCACATTCTGTATTCACCAACTCAAATTTGATGTCGGCTTCCTTCAGCATGTCCTGGCTCTTCTCAAGCTGGGTCTTCAACCGCTCTTTTTCTCCAGCGAAGTTCTGGTCTACTTTATCCAGCTCAGACTTATGGAGATTCTTTTGTTTTTCAATCTCAGCATTAAGTCGAGTAATCTCGTCATCCTTAAGCCAGAGCTAGGAAATTTTAGCATATTTCTTCTTGAGTTCGGCCTGATGCTGCCCTGCTTATTCGAGAAAATGGAGCATCACATCAGGCAAGGACACATTATCTTGAAGAGACACTTTAATAGTATATTGACCCGACAGAGTTGAGGTATAATTATCTGCCGAGTCAGAATAAAAAAGGACAAAGGTTAAGGGGCCAAGGCGAGTTACCTTTGATCTCGGCCAGATTTTTCCTCATAATGATGTTTTCAGCCTCAACTTTAGCTGCACAATTCGAGTCTCGAATTAATTTGGAATATCAGTAATGAAAATAAGTAAAAATGAAGACGTAAGGATGAAAATTTACCTTTCTTCTTCACTTCGGGCAGCACAGCCCTATGCTTTGCGCACATCTCCTTGTGAGAATCCAGCAACCGCTAAAACTCAATGGTCCTGCGATTGGTGGTAATTTGAAAAGGAAGATGTTAGTTCATGCTTCATAAGGAATATTCGAAGTTAACAAGGTTCGGGCCAAGTGGAACTTAACCTAGCTCTAGGTGTGTGAATATTCAAAGTTTACAAGATCCGGTCCAAGTGGAACTTAACCCGACTCTAGGTGTGTGAATATTCGAAGTTTACAAGATCCGGGCCAAGTGGAACTTAACCCGGCTCTAGCTGTGTGAATATTCGAAGTTTACAAGATCCAAGCCAAGTGGAACTTAACCCGGCTCTAGGTGTGTGAATATTCAAAGTTTACAAGATCCGGGCCAAGTGGAACTTAACCCGGCTCTAGGTGTGTGAATATTCGAAGTTTACAAGATCTGGGCCAAGTGGAACTTAACCGGCTCTAGGTGTGTGAATATTCGAAGTTTACAAGATCCGAGCCAAGTGGAACTTAACTCGGCTCTAGGTGTATGAATATTCGAAGTTTACAAGATCTGGGCCAAGTGGAACTTAACCCGGCTCTAGGTGTGTGAATATTCAAAATTTACAAGATATGGGCCAAGTGGAACTTAACCCGGCTCTAGGTGTGTGAATATTCAAAGCTACTAAGGAACTAAACTAGTTTTCTAAGAGCATCCGGCCGAGTAACAAGTTACTCCCCCAGAGGCTCGGGGACTAGTGGATATATCTCTAAGTAATTATGCATATGTAAAGGCATGAAGAAAGGATTTACCTCCATCATTTTGCTAGCGAGGTGAATGGTGTTAGCAGCTGTGTTCATTTCAACACCTATCACGGCTGGACCAAACTTCAGTGGATTATCAAAATTGACATCAACATACTCTGCGTTGTTCCAGTTCTCAGCATACTCGCAGAGTAAGCCATAACTTTCCCCGCTGAGAGTCTAGGCCACTACCAAGAATTTGGCGTGAGCTGCTTTCCTGGAGGATGCTGCTATAGCCAGGCTGGTATGAAGAGTAAGTTGTTTACTACCAGCAGACCCAGAAGCAGAAGACCCGGAGGCAGCACTCCCCTTCTTCATCATGGACAGGAGAGTACGTTGTCCAGATTCAATGGTTGATCCTTTGGGGGCCTGGTTCTTGGTCGCCTCGGAAGCCAATGGGTCCTTGGCAGCATCAACACCTTTCTTGGCCTTGGTGCCAAATTTGGGTTGATGCTACGAAGATGCGGATTGCGCTCCAGGTTTGGCATGGGGCTTCTGCTGAAATAGATTTTGAGCTGAGGAGCTTGGTGTGGAGGGTTTGGCCTTTGGGCTAGGCCGAGGCTGGTCATATCGCCGAGTCTGGGTAGACCTGGACGAGGCAAGAGTTGCTGGTACGGTGGAACTTGGAGCAGGAGCTGATTCAGAGGAAACTTGGGTCAGTGTCGAAGTAACCGACACCTCGGAAGGAGTCTTCTCGGTGCCAATATTACTGGCACCGCTAACGTCTTGGGGTTGTTGGTCAGAAGAGGCACTGGGCCTATCCAGCATGGGTGCATCCTCGGAGGCACCACCTCCCTCTGCACTGAGGTTGCCATCCTCTTGCCGAGGTGGACTAAGATTCCGCGCAGCCGCAGAACTCTCCTGAATACGGCTCAGGGGTGGAGCATCATCGCGGTGGGGAGAAGGTGGAGTGTCTTTGAGAGATGAGGAAATGCTCGGACAACTCTGGGGGATCTCCCTAGGAACCCTACCTAATCGAATAGAAAACAAGTATAAGTTAGAAATAAGAAGTATGTGAAGACAGTGCTATAATACCCAAAGAATCAATAAGAAAGGAAGAAGAAGTTTACTCGGAGTAAGTAGGAGGTTCTCTGGGCTTCGGCGCTCTCCAAACCGGGGCCTTGGTCCGGGGAACATTCTTTGTGGCGGCCTTATCACCGGATTTCTTTTGTCTTTTCTTAGCCGGAGCTGGCTCAGTCGAGGGAGCCGAGCTGCGTCCTGCTTCCTCGTTGGGACAGGGGCAGGCTCGCCCACAACAAGAGGATGATCGTTGTGGACCTGCCCGGCCAGATTAGGTGAAGCCAAATCTACCAGAAACACGTATGAGATGGGCATCAGATCAGTACCTCAAGAATTTCACAATCATTATCTTCATCATCATCTGGCCAATCCCTTAAAGAAGAGGCCTTACCAGAGGTTTGTTTGGGGCCATCCGAGATGGGCAAAAACACCTCGGGATCTGGCTCTTCCATGTCCGAGGTGACCTGATCCTTCCCCCATTTAAGGGACGGCTCTGTGCCATCCTCAACAGTTTGCTGAAAAAACAACTGAAGACAATATTGCAAAAGGATCAAGTAAGGATACGGTCCGACATAAGAAATAACTCGAAAAAAGTCAAATAATAAATATACTGCGTGGGGTAGCTTATCCTGGCATAAGTGCTCGAATCCCCACTCCCAGTCCTTATTGAACTCCAGGACTATCTTGAAGATGGCCTTGACCCAGCGGAAGATCCGAGTGAAGGAAATATGCCCTGAGAGGCAATAATAAAGTTGTTATTATATATTCCTTATATATGATAGATGTTTATTTTACATGCAGAATTGTATTGATCGGAAACATCAATACATGTGTGTTTAATAAACAAAAAAGGGTTCCTAGTTATGCCTCTCTTATAGACTAGCGTGTTGATTAACAAGATGATCAAGGTTTCCTGATCATGGACATTGGATGTTGTTAATAACAAGGTCACACCATTGGTGGAATGATGTGATGAGCATTCATCCGAAGTATAGCATTACGATCAAGTCATTATGTTTATATTGCTATAACATCATACGAAGTAATCTTTATCCTTATACCATGAGATCATGTTAATTGCTAACACCGGAAGAGTATCTTGATAACATCAAACGTCACACCATAACATGGTGACTATAAAGATGGGTTCAGTACTACGAAGGTGTTATGTTGAGGCACATGGATCAAGAGTGGAATTTGTCAATCCCGATGACGGATAGATATACTCTGGGCCCTCTCGGTGATATCACATTGAGATAGCTTGCAAGCAAGTGATGTGATCACTAGAATGTTATATCACGGGAACGAGAAAAGAGTGCATGTCGGTAACGAGATCAAACTAGGTATGGAGATACCGATGATCGAATCTCGGACATGTAATATATCGAGAGACAAAGGGATTTAGTTACAAAGCGTTAAAGGTTCTCACAATCATAGAAGTCATCGTTGAATCTGTAGGAGTCAGTATGGATCTCTAGGTTCCGCTGCTGATTATTGATCGGAGAAGGGTCTCGATCATGTCTGCATTATTCGCGAACCGTAGGGTGGAACACTTAAGAGTTACCGGACACCATTTTGGAGCACATATGTTTCAGACGAAAGAATTACAAAGCGCGGGAATTGTTTCAATAGAAACCGGAAATTGTTTCGGGTACAATTGCAGAAAGTGGTTCTGCATGTGATATTGAAATTTTACAAGGGGCTATATGTGAATGTTTGTTAAAGTAATTAACAAAATTCTGAATAAATTTAATAAATAGAGTTTTATTAAATGAGAGAGCATTAAACTTGGAGAATTTTAATGCATTTAAAGTGGAGACTTTAAAAGGGAATGTGAAGAGCCATTTTAATGTGGAGGGGTTACCACCACACGAATGGGGGAGGTGAGGGGTCACCCCCCCATGCGCCGGCCATGGAGAGAGGGGGCACCCCCCTCCTCCTATAAAAGGCCACCCATTCCCTCCTTCATCCTCACACCTCCTTGTGAAGGATCTCTCTCCCCCTCTAGAATTATTCCCCCATGGTCTTGGATTAGCGAGATACATGTTCCCGGTGGCATTTCATCTGGAAGGAGTTGCTTCTTCCGCTGGATCGCTGGAGCGAGGAGGTGGAGGTTGTCCGGTGTCTTAAACGTGTGTGCGCGTGCGGATGCGCTGCTGAGTTGCGGCGCTCGGACTTCCTCACGATCTTGAGATCGGCAAGTGTACGACTACATCAACCACGAGTTCCTACTTGTTAACAAAACTCGTTGTCTTCAAGGGTAAGTTCTCGTTGGATGTATGTCCACCCGTTGCTTTGCACCTAGTAGATAGATCTTGGCGTGTAGTTCACACCATAGGAAATTTTTTGTTTTCTATGTTGCGGACCCAACAGTGGTATCAGAGCATGATCTATGCGTAGGTGCTTTGCACGGGTAGTACACATATGTTTATATGTGGGCGATGATGATCATGTTACTGCATCTTCTATGTATTTTGGATATTGGTGGCATAGTGGGATGAAGCAGCCCGGACCAACCTTACATGTCATCGTACATGAGACCGGTTCCACGACTGACATGCAACTTGTTTTGCATAAGTGGCTGGCGGGTGTCTGTCTCTTCTACTATAGTCAATATCTAATTTACAACGAGTTTCTAATAACTTAGTTATCCTCGTTGTGGTTCATGTTCGTAGGTGAGAACGGTGCTATCTCCGAAAGCCCTAAGCCACGTAAAACTTGCAATTGATAAATTAGAGGCATCTAGTTTAGATCGTTGATGGGCTAGTGTACTGATATGGTATTGTTGTAAGTAGATGTATGATATATACTCTTACAACACACTCAACATGTAAGTTCCATAGACCTTGGCCTTACACACAAAGGAATGATAGAGATCATACCACGATGCAAGTGATAGAGATCAAATGCATGGACCATATCATCTCACTTTACACATTAGATGTTAGCATCTTACACTGCTAGTTTGGCACTTTTGGTAGCATTGTAAGATGATCCCTCATTTAGGTATCAAGATAAAAATGTGTTCTTCCTTAAGTATGCACCGTTCTATGGATCGTGTTTCGAGACATCACGTGATGATCGGGTGTACTCGAATCTATGCTTTCATATGAACGGGTGTAAGACAGTTTTACACACGCGAATACTAAGGTTCTTACTTGGCGAGCCTAGCATGTACAGACATGGCCTCGGAACATGGACCGAAAGGTTAAGCATGAGTCATATAGTTGATATGATTCCCATATAGATGCTCGACTTTGAAGCTACATCAACTCACGTGATGATCAGACTTGGTGTAGTGGATTTGGTTCATGTAATCACCAAAAGGACACGAGGGATGTCGTTTTTGAGTGGGAGTTCATTAGTAATTTGGATTAGTTGAACTCAATCTATCATAAACTTAGTCTAAGTAAACTTTACAAATTCTGTTGTAGATGGCACCACCTGCTTTTAATTTCAATGTGTTCATGGAGAAAGAGAAACTTGCTGCGAATGGTAGCAACTTCACCAACTGGGCTATGAATTTGAGGATTCTCCTCACTGCTGCACAAAAGCAATATGTGCTAGATGCGCCGCTAGGCCCCCCACCAGCTCCTGATGCCCCTGACGAGGAAAAGAATGTCTATGTGACTCGTCAGGAGGACCACAACTTAGTTCATTGTGGCATACTGTATGGGCTAGAGCCAGAACTTCAAAAGCGTTTCGAAAATGGCAATGCCTTTGATACCATGGGAGAATTGAAAATGATTTTTGATACCCATGCTTCCATAGAGAGTTATAATGCTACTGAAAAGTTCTTTAGTTGCATGATGGAGGAGAACAACTCCGTTAGTGAGCATGTACTCAAAATGTCTAGGTACGCCGATAAGCTTGTGTCCTTGGGAATAATGATTCCCATTGACTTAGGCATACATCGTGTTCTCCAATCTCTGCCACCTAGCTACAAGAGCTTCGTGATGAACTATAATATGCAGGGCATGAAGAAGTCTCTTCCCGAGCTTCTGTCAATGCTTAAGACTGTAGAAGTGGAGATTAGGAAAGAACATCAAGTGTTGATGATCAATAGGACCACCAGTTTCAAGAAAGACAAGAAAGGCAAGCACAAGGGAAAGAAGGGTGGCAAGTCTGTTGCCACGCCTGAAAAGAAACCCTGAGCTGGCCCCAAGTCTGACACCGAGTGCTACTATTGTAAGGGGACTGGCCATTGGAAGCGCAACTGCCCCAAGTATTTGGCGGACAAGAATTCCGGCAAGGCAAACAAAGGTATATGTGATATACATGTTATTGATGTGTACTTGACTAATACTCGCAGTAGCACCTGGGTATTTGATATGGGATCGGTTGCTATTATATGTAACTCAGTTCAGGGGCTACGGAACAAGCGACAACTAGCAAGGGATGAGGTCGGGATGCGGGTAGGCAATGGATCAAAAGTTGATGTGATCGCCGCCGGGACACTACCTCTCCATTTGCCATCGGGATTAGTTATAAACCTAAATAATTGTTATTTGGTGCATGCACTGAGCAACCTAAATAAAAGGCCACCCATTCCCTCCTTCATCCTCACACCTCCTTGTGAAGGATCTCTCTCCCCCTATAGAATTATTCCCCCATGGTCTCGGATTAGCGAGATACATGTTCCTGGTGGCATTTCGTCTGGAAGGAGTTGCTGCTTCCGCTGGATCGCTGGAGCGAGGAGGTGGAGGTTGTCCGGTGGCTTGAACGTGTGTGCGAGTGCGGATGCGCTGCTGAGTTGCGGCGCTCGGACTTCCTCACGATCTTGAGATCGGCAAGTGTACGTCTACATCAACCATGAGTTCCTACTCATTAACAAAACTCGTTGTCTTCGAGGGTAAGTTCTCGTTGGATGTATGTCCACCCGTTGCTTTGTACCTAGTAGATAGATCTTGGCATGTAGTTCACACCGTAGGAATTTTTTTGTTTTCTATGCTGCGGACCCAACACCGAGTGTTGTTGAGTTCAAAGGACGAGGTTTGGTTGGGGTCGAGGTGCCCGCTCATCTGGCACAACTTGTGGGTACGCTTCTGAAGGGGGAAATTTGGCTGCGAACGAAAGTCATCATCACATCCTCGCTGCACAGTCCTAGCTAGTTCAGTCCCTTCGTCCTTTTCTCTACCTGGATCGCCAAGGCAGTGGATCTCTTCGGGATTCGGCCCCATATGGACTGGTCTAGGACACCGATCTGGAAGGGTCATAGCTGGATCAGGTCTTCATCGGTGTTGTTCCTCACATAGAAGAATGTCCGAGCCTAGCCTTTGCAGGATTCAAGTCTAGTGACTCAGGGGAAGACATAATTCTTCCGAGGTGAAATGGGCGCCGATCCACATTGAGTCAGAGCTTTGTTGGAATGGGGAGTTTCTGGGTCAGGGACAACATTGGAATGAAGACCAAAGAATTTGTACCAGAGATCAATGGAGGGACACATGCCGAGGTATCCCTCTATCCCGGATGCAAAGGAAGAAAGAGATTTTATGGCGTTAGCCATAAGATGGTGAGGTTGGATTTCGAAGGTGGTGATGAGGGTGTAAAGGAAGTCACTAATGGGAAGGCCAAAGGCACACTAGAAGTGCGAGAGGAAAACCACAAACTCACCCGAATTGGGCGAGGGCATGATCTCCTAGCAGGGGAGACGACATGTAACTCTAGAGGGGATACGTCGAGTCAGGTAAAGCCAGTCGATATCATCCTAGCAGACCGAGGAACTAGCCCAGGCTCCTCGCTCGTGGGCCTCGCCGCCCTCCTCGTGTTCTTCCACGACGACGACCTCCTCTAATTCTATCATCTCTAGATCTCTGCCCTTGTAAATCCAATTAGTAATGGGCGGCAGAGGCCTAGATTGGCAGGTCCCTATGGCGGCGTGGCTATGCTAGAGCGGTGGTGCTGCTACGGTGGAGAAGCACAGCGACGAGGCGCAGCAGCGACGATGATGCGGTTGCGCAGAAGAGAAAGAAGAAGATGTAGATGCATGCGTGGGTGGGGGAAATGACCAAGGGGTGTCCCTCACCCCCTATTTAACCACGCCCCTGAGTGAGTTAGTGTGATCAGGATGTGCAGCGAAGCCACATGGTGTGGTCGTGTATCAGCCGGATCAACCAATCAGAGACAATCCACAGGGAGGACCACATGGTACAACTGATCTCATGATAGGACGTGGCGTTGCGGTTCATAAGGAGACAGTCACGACGTGATGTTCACAGCAGTTATCCTCTGACATTAAGCATAGTAACTAGCGTAGTAACTGGCACGGGCCCTTAAATGAGGCAAAACAATGATTACCCTCCACGTAGGATGTTGGGAAGCGTATGAGAGAAGGAAGAAATCCAAGGGGTAACACAGATACGACAAAGTAACCCGGCCCACGAGGAATAACTCGGAGCCAAGGGAAATCAATAGTGAATCAGCCGAGTCACTGAATAACTCGGCAAAAAGAACAAAGAATATTGTGGGTTGAACCTACGGTGGCCTTATCAGCTGAAGTTGCTAAGACCACACCAGCTTCGGGGACTAATGTTGGGGGGTAACCCCGGGTAGGGTCACGCCGGGGTATAATGGCCATGATAGCCGAGGTACGGCAAGGTCAAAGCAGGAGCTGGCCGAGTCACCTCAAGGCATTCTGACTTACGGAAGACCCGACCCGGTGGATGTTCATCTAACGTTAACCCGACCGACATAAGATGTATGTCGGCTAGTTCAATGTAATATGTTTGTAGGTACCCACGGGGCGGAGTTAACCAGGCGCGAGCCGGGTTACCACTTGGCTTACAAGAGAAGGAAGGAATCTTGCTGGTCAAAAGGTGGTCTCTTTCTACTATAGCGTGAGCGAAGCGGACAGAGGGAAGGACCAATGGGTACGAGCCGACAAGGGTGATGTCGCCTATGTCGGGAGACGCTATCTATGTCGGGTGACACCGTTCTGTAGAGAGGCTTACGCCCTGAGTACGGACCAGCTTGCTAAAGGGAAAAAGGAGCATCTCGCTTTACTAGGAAGCATATTCGGAGAATATGCCTCCACGTATGCCCTAACTTGTAACTTGGTCTCCCCTATATAAGGAGCACCAGGACCTCCATAGAGAGGGTCAGCCATTTTTATTAAGGGAAAACCCTAGAGTATAGTGTGCGGGTAGTAAGAGCATTAGTCTCCTTCCCACGAACAGCTCCAGGAGACCTTGTAATCCAACATTGATTGAGAGAGAATACAAGTATCTGTGTGTGGAATCACCACACTATACTTCCCTGGATTCCTCTAGTGCACAATATCCCCACTCTTAGCCTATACATGGCATCTGTTGTGCCACCACCACATAAGATGCTAAGAATGGAAAAGAAGATCCAATGGTTAGAAATGTTTGGATTTGCCAGTCTTGATCAAACGTTTAATGTTCCGTACACTATGCGGTGGTATGGTATTGTGAGAGATAAGACAAGATAAAGATAAGATAAGAAGTACTGAGAATGGTCAATCTCACTTTAGGTCTCGTAGGAGTGAGGTGCTTGAGAGTTAACACGGTCGGTGGAAGTACAAGTTACAATTGGGACCACATAAAAAATGAAAATTATTGCATCCAAGTCCATGCATCATATAGCATAAGGACCCTGAAACTAAGAAATGAAGTGTGTGTTTTGAGGTTTGCGCATACCAGCATTCATCATTGTGCTAAAGACTATCAATAGAATCTTCCCAGATGCTAAGAATGGAAAAGAAGATCTAATGGTTAGTAATGTTTGGATTTACCAATCTTGATCCAACGACCAATGTTCAAAGTTCATCTGTACACTATGAAGTCGTATGGTATTATAAGATATAAGACAAGATAAACATAAGATAAGAAGTACTACGAATGGCCGATCTAATGGTAGGTGCCATAGGAACGAGGTGCTTGAGAGTTAACACAGTCGATGGAAGTACAAGTTACATAAAGGACATCGTAAAAAATAAAAATTGCATCCAAGTCCATGCATTTAGCACAAGGACCCTGAAACTGAGTAATGAACTGTGTGGTTTGATGTTTGCGCATACTAGCGTTCGTCATGCTAAAGTATTTCACGTGCGCAGCGCCACGTTGTGGACGAGGGACAGATCAGCCAAGCCGATGCGTGAGGGGAAAGGGGAGGAGAGATGGAGGATAGCGAAGGAGAGAGAAAACACATGATTTGTTTTGTGTGCATAGGTCCTGAAATTTACTACTAGTAGAGTGTATAGTGTAAGGCCGCAGGAGTACCTCGTGTCAGGAACCGTCATAACTTCGCTCTGACATGGAACCTGATGGCCCAAAATATATGGAGCTCGTTCAGGAACCTCAAGAGGAAGGTATGATGAGCACAACATCAAGTTTTCCCTCAGTACGAAACCAAGGTTATCAATCCAGTAGGAGCAAGGAAACACCCCAAAGGTGTTGCTAGCTGAGCCTTGGCAGGGCGCACTACCGGTGCTAGTAGCAACGTGGAGACCTGCACAACACAACCACAGAACTTTGCCCCCAACTTGCGATGAGGTTGTCAATCCCACCAGCTTTGCAAAAAGCAAATGATTAAACGTATCGAATGGAAGAAAGTAATAGTTTGTAGAAAGTAAACACAAAGCAGTAAACAGTTTGATTGTAGATTGAATGTAAAAGAAAGGACCGGGGTCCATAGTTCACTAGAGGTGGCTCTCCTTAAGATAGATGACATGTTGGGTGAACAAATTACAGCGGGGCAATTGACAAACATCGAGAAAGCATACAAGCATATACTAATCATCTTGACTCCTTTGAGATTCGATTGGGCATTACAACATTATACATAGACCGCCATCCAACTGCATCTATGACTAATAATCTACCTTCAGGTTATCATCCGAACCTACTCCAGTATTAAGTTGCAAGCAACAGATAATTACATTACGAATTGCGTGTAATGTAAACAATACGATTGTTATATGAACAAAGGATTGTTGTTTTATCCCTAGTATAAATAGCACATCTAGTACCTTAGAGATTTCTGTCACTTCCCCAGATTACCAGAGGCATGAACCCACTATCGAGCATAAATACTAACTCTTGGAGTTGCTAGCATCTACTTGGCCAAGCTAGCTACTAACAACGGAAAGCATGCAAGATCACAAATAACAAAGACATGATAGAATCAATAATCAATCTGAAATAGCATCTCAATATCCATCGGATCCCCGCAAACACAACATGTAGAATTACAAATAGATGATCTTGATCATGAACGGAGCTCACAAGATCTAGACATGATAGCACAAAGGAGGAGAACCAGCCATCTAGCTACTACATGGACCCGTAGTCCAGAGATGAACTACTCACGCATCACACCGGAGGCTTGCATGATGATGAAGAAGGCCTCTAGGGTGAAATCCCCTCTCCGGCAGGGTGCCGGGAAGAGCTTCAGATCCCTCCCGATCTAGGGATGGAGATGACGACGGCTACAGACTCTTTCGTGGAAATGTTGATCGGGTCCTTAGGGTTTCTGTATCAGAGGCAATATATAGGCGGAAGGAGAGGTCGAGGGGGTGGCTAGGCTGGCCACACCACCCCCTAGCGCGGGCCAAGACTAGCCACACGGCCAGGTGGTGTGGCCGCCCTCTGGCCCTTCTCCGTCTCGTATTCTGGCTCCGTGTGTCCCTCGGTGAAAAACTGACTTTGGTTTTTGCCCCGTCCAATTCCGAGAATATTCATTTTCTAACTTTCCTGGAACCAAAAATAGCAGAAAACAGGCAGCTGGCACTGTGGCTCTTGTTAATAGGTTAGTCCAAAAAATCATATGAAAAGTACTCCAAAGTGTGGACAAAACATAAGAAAGTAGATAAAACCAAGCATGGAACATCAAAAATTATAGATACATTTGCAATGTATCAACATCCCTAAGCTTAACTCCTGCTCGTCCTCGAGTAGGTAAGTGATAAAAAGAAAGAATAATTTTTGAGGTGACATGCACCATCGTAAACTTGATCAAAGTATTTGTAAAACACTCAAAGCTGGGATCATAATACTTCAATCATAACATGAAAGATAAAGTTCTAGCAATAAGACAAACAAACTATATTGCAACATGAAAAGTCACAAACAAAAAATTCATCAATAACAATGCTTTGCAAGACGTTTTTTTGTTTCACATAAAGAAAACATAGCAGCGGCATTCAGCTTGTCCCTCATAGAGTAGCAAAATATAAATGCATAGGACACCTTCAAAATTCATAAGAGTGACTAGATACAAATAGTTTAAAACAAGCAATATCAAAATTATGCATCAATCAACAAGTCTTGGGACAATGCACATAGAACTAAGAATGGCCACTATGCTCTCAAATAAGGTGCAAAAAGATAGAAGGTGGGGACTCAACATATAAGTGGAAGAAAGGCCTTCATAGAAGGAAGTAGGGATTCAAGTCTCATAAAGAGCTTCCAAAAATTATGGTACTTATTAGCTTTCCGCCCTCATTGCCCCTATCATAAGCATCTTTAAGGTGATTAAGGTTAAAGTGACACAACTAAGTGGATATGCCTGACAAGTTATAAATCTAAATCTCATGCCCCTTACTTATGAAGATCGAACCTCATGCTACTCAACTTTAGTCACAAGTAAGCTCTTGTCATTGTAAGTACATATGTATCATAAAGAACCGCCAACAGGGTACCCCTTGCACATGATACAGGAGCTATCTCATAATCAAAATGACAAGGCAAGCAGACAATGAGCATCACAGCGATCTTTTTATTTGCTATTTGCATAGGTTTTTATTGAGGATGCTTCATAGAGTGCTCATTATGGTGATGCTGCAAGTTTCCACCATGATTAGGCATGGCTTAGGCTTGTGTCCCAAGCGTTTCTCTAACACACATACAAACTCCATGATCTTACAAGTTCCACTTTTATTTCACACCGTCGGGATCCATAAGCAAAAGAACATGATATCAACGGGGTACAAAGTACAAGTGCAATGTTGAAAGCGTTCCCCATGATACATGGTTCTGCTAATTTCAAATTATAAAGCACAAGCATATACGCAACAAAGAAGGACCCAATGGTTCAAGTTTATTAAATTCAAGAAAAGTAAAGTGTGCCATCAAGTTCGTGAGAGCTTTAATCACTAGTTTTCTCATAACAAATTTAATTTGGAAGGTAGACAAAAACAAGAATATACTTGGAATAGCATAAGCTAGTAGGTAGGTATGGTGGACTCTTTGGAATAACTTGGTTTAAGGAGTTGGATGCATGAGTGGAACTCATACTTGGTTACGGAGGCTAGCAAAATACTGGGAGCGACCAACTAAGAGAGCAATAATGGCCATAATCATGCAGAGCGACAAAACATCATTGATCAAAGCATAAAGTGATACTACAAGTTGAAAACTAAAGGATCATAAAGGCTATGGTGACTTTGGATAGTCATAACATGGTGTGAGCATGCGCCAAGTTAACCCAAATAAAGCATCAAAGGAGAATATCACAATACTATGCTTTAATATGCTAAAACAACGCATGATTCATCCAAGCCACATTAAGCAATCTCGATTGTTTATAACAAGTCATGCTACAGCAAAGAATACTAAGCATAAAGCCAAAACAATACCAAGCATGGCATGACAAAGCATAGGCCACAGTAAAAAACAAGCTCTCTTTACCACTTAAGCATGAGCTTTCCTACTCTTTTCCAATCCAAACCAAACTATTTGAAAACCAATGTATGAAAGAGGGGGTCCAACCAATTTATTCAGAAAAATAAGAAAACCAAGCAAACTAAAAACCAAAACAAAAACAAAAACAAAAAGAAGACGCTCCAAGAATAAGACAACTGTGCATGAAACAATAAAATTGAAGCGTTTGGAAGAAACCTGAGATTTTTATTTATGAAGAGGGGGATGCCTTGGGAATCCCCAAGCTTTGACGCTTGTACTTCTTGGATATTTATTGGGGTGACACGCGTGGTATCCCCAAGATTGATCTTTAGTCCGTCCTTCATCTCATTACTCATTCCTTCCATACACCTGAAATTTTTCCTTCATACAAAACTTCACACAATCTTTATTAGCAACATTAGTGCAATCAAGATAATAAGTCTTTAGGTTCAGTTCCAACACCAAGAAAACTTCCATTAACACACTATCTACTGTAGCACTTCCCTCAAAAATCTCAATTCCCCAAAAGAACTCAAAAAGTAACCAATAAGAAGCAAATGCAGAAAATGGCAGAAATCTGTCAAAACAGACCAGCAGGCAAAGACGAATTTTTTCGAAGACCTTTTGTTGCTCAAATCAAAAAGTGTTGAACTAACGAAAGTTAGATAACAACCTGGGTAAGAAGCACAAAAATTCGCGCATCAAAAAGACGTTCAGAGATTTTACACGAATTTTCACGGTGAAGCACAGAAATCTGTTTTGGGACAGCAACTGTCCCAATCATTACTTCTCTCTCATTAGAGGTTACTCTTGGCACAAAAAGCAAATAAAAGGGATAAGGAGCGGTTATTATAGAGGTAATAACTTCCAAGACTCATTTAAAACTTTTGGGTTATCTCCCAATAAATACTTTTCTTTAATGCCTTTAAGTTAGGCATAAGAAACAAGAAAAAGAATCAAGTGTTCTCAAATGAAGAAGCATTAATACCAAATTTCTTGCTCTTACCTCTCTTACTTTTATTCTTAACCTTGGGGAAAATATGATTGTTTGGTGAAGAAGCAAGGTGCATGGTCCCCTTTCCCACATCTATTATTGCTCCAAGGAGTTCTAATAGGGACCTTCCAAGTGTAATTTGTCCTTTTCCTGCACATTCAATGACAAGATAATCAGTAGAAACCATTTTTCCTAAGATCTTTGTAAACACTCCTTCAGCTATTCAAATAGGTAATATTGTGGCATTATTGGAAAGAAATATTTCTTTTCCTCCTTCAGAAAGCTCCCAAAGATTCAAAGATTCATAGACATCTTTGGGCATAAGACAAAATCCAGACATGATATCACATCGGGGTTGAAAAGTTTCATTATTTATATCAATTTTCACTATGGGAAGCCACTTTGATGGTTCAGAATTTATTGGAACATAATTATGATGCTCTCTAAGCGTGTTATAGCAATCCTTTAAACTAGTAGTGCGGGTCTCAAGAGTGTTCAATCTAGCAAATATTTTTATAAAGGAAGAATCGGATTTGCTAGGCAAGTTGTAAGTAAAGATCAGCTTCTTTATGGCATTAACAGCATCATCCTCATTACATTGGAGGAAATGTCCTCCCACAACAACATCCAAAGCATATCTATAGCAAAGAGCAATTCCAAGGTAGAAACTGCTAAGGAACAAGCTTTGAGTCATTTTAGGTTCAGTTTTTTCATGTAGATCAGAGATTCTAGACCAAGCTTCTTTGAAACCCTCTTCAATTCCTTGTTTAAAAGTGAAAATCATTTCCTCAGGTGACATAGTGATTGGAGCAAGGCTAGACATAATGGCAACTTAAGATAGGAACTAATTTTTTTGTGTTTTTAATAAAGAAAGCAAAACTTGTAAAACTATTTTTTTTGTGTTTTTGATAACGAAACAAGCAAACAAAGAAAAAAGAAACTAAGAAAAACAAAAATAACAAAGTAAAGAGATTGGTTATGAGGGACTCCCCTTGTGAAGATGTCCTTGACTCCCCGGCAACGGTGCCAGAAAAAGAGCTTGATGACCCAAAATATATCGAGCTCGTTGGGGAACCCAAAGAGGAAGGTATGATGAGCACGGCATCAAGTTTTCCCTCAGTATGAAACCAAGGTTATCAATCAAGTAGGAG
The DNA here is from genome assembly GCA_910589775.1 of Avena eriantha. Classification (NCBI taxonomy): domain Eukaryota; kingdom Viridiplantae; phylum Streptophyta; class Magnoliopsida; order Poales; family Poaceae; genus Avena; species Avena eriantha. The sequence continues at coordinate 138,618,278 of OU342744.1, read as the reverse complement.
CAAGGAAACACCCCAAAGGTCTTGCTAGCTGAGCCTTGGTAGGGCGCACTACCGGTGCTAGTAGCAACATGGAGACCTGCATAACACAACCACAGAACTTTGCCCCGAACTTGCGATGACGTTGTCAATCTCACCGGTTTTCCTGAAAACAAAGGATTAAACGTATTTAATGGAAGAAAGTTATAGTTTGCAGAAAGTAAACACAAAGCAGTAAACAGTTTGATTGTAGATTGAATGTAAAAGAAAGGATCAGGGTCCATAATTCACTAGAGGTGGCTCTCCTTAAGATAGATGACATGTTGCGTGAACAAATTACAGCGGGGCAATTGACAAACATCGAGAAAGCATACAAGCATATACTAATCATCTTGACTCCTTTCAGATTCGATTCGGCATTACAACATTATACATAGACCGCCATCCAACTGCATCTATGACTAATAATCTACCTTCAGATTATCATCCGAACCCCCTCCAGTATTAAGTTGCAAGCAACAGATAATTGCATTACAAATTGCGTGTAATGTAAACAATATGATTGTTCTATGAACAAAGGATTGTTGTTTTCTCCCTAGTAGCAACAGCACATCTAGTACCTTAGAGATTTCTGTCACTTCCCCAGATTACCAGAGGCATGAACCCACTCTCGAGCATAGATACTAACTCTTGGAGTTGCTAGCATCTACTTGGCCAAGATAGCTACTAACAACGGAAAGCATGCAAGATCACAAATAACAAAGACATGATAGAATCAATAATCAATCTGAAATAGCATCTCAATATCCATCGGATCCCCGCAAACACAACATGTAGAATTACAAATAGATGATCTTGATCATGAATGGAGCTCACAAGATCTAGACATGATAGCACAAAGGAGGAGAACTAGCCATCTAGCTACTACATGGACCCGTAGTCCAGAGATGAACTACTCACGCATCACACCGGAGGCTTGCATGATGATGAATAAGGCCTCTAGGGTGAAATCCCCTCTCCGGCAGGGTGCCGGGAAGAGCTTCAGATCCCTCCCGATCTAGGGATGAAGACGACGGTGGCTACAGACTCTTTCATGGAATTTTGATTGGGTCCTTAGGGTTTCTGTATCAGAGGCAATATATAGGAGGAAGGAGAGGCCGAGGGGGTGCCTGGGCTGGCCACACCACCCCCTGGCGCGGGCCAAGCCTGGCCACGCGACCAGGTGGTGTGGCCGCCCTCTGGCCCTTCTCCGTCTCGTATTCTGGCTCCGTGTGTCCCTCGGTGAAAAACTGACTTTGCCTTTTGTCTAGTCCAATTCCGAGAATATTCATTTTTTGACTTTCGTGGAGCCAAAAACAGTAGAAAACAGGCAGCTGGCACTATGGCTCTTGTTAATAGGTTAGTCCAAGAAATCATATGAAAAGTACTCCAAAGTGTGGACAAAACATAAGAAATTAGATAAAACTAAGCATGGAACATCAAAAATTATAGATACATTTGCAATGTATCAGAACCGCCTTCAACTTCTCTTCGCTGTTGCCCTCTTCCCGTACCAACGTTTTATTCTCTCAGCATGTACAACACGTGGACAGAGGTGACCATATGTCTAAGCAAAGAAATATACTACTCCCGCATTGTGTAAAAAATCACACCTTAATAAGATCTACTATGTGGCATCCGCTAAGGTTCACCTTATACATAGTGGAAAAAATAAAGTTATCTTTAAGCCTAAGGTGCACCTCAAGCTTGTGGGTTGCCCCTAGAGAATATAAATATCATTTCCCCTCTCTCCCTATTTCATGTGATCGTTTTCAAAAGGGGTTCAAAATTTTCAAGATGCAAAATCTTTTTGTTTTTTGAGGAAGATGCAAAATCTTAGCTGGAGGTTAAACCAGTCGTCGAAGCTCTTTGCGGTTTCTGATATATTAATTGATGACTCGATGGGTACCTCCAAAAGATTTTTTCATAAAACTTTCAAAGCAACCTATATTTATTACTTGTAGTTCAAATTCGACCTTATTTTTATACATCGACATGAAGTCATTCAAGTGGGTGGAGTTAGCTAGGAAGCTTGAAAACTCATAAAACATTGGAATCGCAAGTACAACATGTTGTTGATCCAATGTATATGTGTGAAAACTTGGCTTGTGGCATTCATATCGAATAGTCTTCACACTTTCTTTCTAGAAAAGAATGATCTCGTCATTAGTTGAGAATGTTATTTCCTGGTAGTTGGACACACACACCGACGATACTGCTTTACAAGAAGAGATGCACTCATCTACCTCTTCAATGACATTTAATTCAAGAGCAATCTATCATGCTTACTTGTTGCTCAAGTTTGACCTAATTTCATTAAACTGTCAAGATGCAAATACTTAGCAAGAATTTGAACCTATCGTTAAATCTTACGATGGTTTTTGATATATTAATTGGTCGCCCAATGGGTACCTCCAAAAGATTTTTCATAAAACTTTCAAAGAAACCTACAATTTACTTGTAGGTCAAATTTGACCTAATTTCGATACATCGACATAAAGTCATTGAAGTGAACGGAGTTAGCAAGAGGAAGATTGAAATGGGAATCATAAGTAAAACATGCTGACCCACTATATATGTCTAAAACTTGGCTTGTGGCATTAAGATCCAATATTCTTCGGGCTTTCTTTGCGGAGAAGAACAATCTCGTCATCACTCGGAAAATTGAGAATGTTTTTCCTGATAGTTGAATACTCACTCCAACAACATTATCTACTATAAGAAGATGTACTCATCTACCTCTGAAATGACATTTAATTCAAGAGCAATATATCATGCTTACTTGTAGCTTAATTTTGACATAATTTCATTCAATTGTCAAGGTAACATTTTAATGTATAGGTTCGTAGAGGTTCACTCCGAATCTACACACTAAAAGATGACTAGATACATAACCTTCACAAACCTAAAACATCTTATATATATTGAAACTGAGGGAGTACTACTTACTGTACTACGAGTAAGCTCCACCATTTAGACGGTGTCTAAACGAGATGGTCCATGGGACCTACTAAACTAAAGATGCTAACTTTTGCATAGGAGTTTTATAGCTTGGTCATACACTACCAAGTGGGCCCATTATTTACTTTTTTCGTTAGGGCATCCACAATAATGTGTAAAAACACACCTTAAGGCCTATGCGGCATCCGCTAAGGTTCACCTTATACATTGTGGAGAACATAAAGTTTCCTCAAGCTTGTGGATTGCCATAGAGAATAGAAACATCATTTCCCCTCTCTCCTCTCTCTTGCATGGAGCAATATGATAAGCTATGTGGGTCCTATATTGTGACAAATGTTGACCTTATACATTGTGGTAATTTCCATATAAGTCGGGTGGGTCCTACATTACGGATGCCCCTAGACACTCATGCCTTGTACTCCCTTCCCCATCGCGCTAGACTCGTGGGTCCTAAACTATTATGTGGATATGGCCATGACCTTGATTGGTCACTCAAGCCAATTTGTCATTATGCAAATATTAATCAGTCCTGGCATTTTTCAAAACTATTTTGTTGGCCCATGATATATTCGCCGTTCGGGTTCCTTCAGAAGAATTTTGGAAATTTTCAAGAGTAATAGTCTATCACGCTCACATGTATTCAAGTTTGACCTAATTTCTTTTTTATCAGCATAGATTCATTAAAGTGCATGGAGCTTTGGCTTGGGAGTTTGAAAAATCCTTAAACTTGGGAAACTGTAAGAAAGAATTGTCCACTTTGTACAAAAATTTGTGGGGGTGGGGGGCATTCTTTGTTCTCTAATTTATTCTACCAGTAAAATACTTGAAAAACTCACTTCACGGTATGGCCTACTATACCATGCACTCCGTGTGAACTTTCTTGGGTTTAAAGGAAAATGACCAAGGTCATGGACATACTCTATATATCTATAATGACGGTGTGTACATATTTTGGTATAGGTCGGTGCATGTTAGCATGGGAAAGAAGTAAAAGTTTTTTTTAGAATGAAGTACGGTTAATATGGCTAAGTTAGAGTTCATAGCACGTGCCATTTATTTACTAGTACATAAAGTGGTTGGATAAATTACATGTTATATTTTTCAGGCTTAATTTTCTACTTAATTTAACCCACAAAAATGACTTTCCGTCGATTTGTCAAATTAGATCTAATTTAATAATCTACAAGAAGTGCGTGAGAACAAGTTCAATAGTATAACCGAGTCTTAGGTATAACAAAGTGACACGTCGTTTACTACCGGCCTTATACCATCATATACAATACCTAGAGATTAAACTATACAACATCTAGCATTATGAAGCAACAACCTCGTCAAAAAGCAAGAAGATTGAACATGAATAAAATTAAAAACCTTTCTATGTCCGCATGAAAAATCCTAAAACTTGGGAATTATAAGAAAAGCATGATACACTTTGTCTAAAAATTGCGATGGTGGCATTATTTATTTATTTTTTGGAACTAGAGGTCCTGGAGGAGCGAGACGCTTCTGTTATCGTGTTAGGGTTTGTTGTCGTCACAAGGTGGTCCGAGGACCTTTTTGTAATTATTGTTACCTTTGATCCTTTTTGTACTGGTGTTGATGATTATTTTGAATTTTGGAATAGAAAAAAAGGGTTGCTAGAAGTAGATCGGTGTGCCGTACCAAGACACACGTGTGCAGCGCCACGCTGTGGACGAGAAAGAGACAAGCTGGACTTTGCACCCGCGGCTGCAGCGAAGAAATCGATGGAGGATGGATGGTGAGAGCCAGTGAAGGAGAGAGAAAATGCAACTTGTTTTGCATGCATATACTAGTAGTAGGTCCATACATTTACTACTAGTGGAGTGTACCATGTACCTCGTGTCAGTAGCCCATCATAGCTTTGCTCTAACATCGCACCACCTTCAAGTCCTCTTTTGCGCTGCTCTCGTGCTGCCTCTTTTTTTTGAAAGTCTCACGCTGCCTCCCTCTTGTTCTCTTACTTATGTAGCTTAGGTTTGACCAAATTTCGTCAAATTATCAAGATGCAAAATCTTATGAAGAAGTTAAACCTGTTGTCCAAACTCTCAGTGGTTTCCGATATACTCCTAATTGACCCCTGATGGGTACCACCAAAAGCTTTTTCGTAAAACTTTCATAGAAACCTACGTTTTACTTGTAGTTCAAATTTGAAAGATTCAGCAGTACATAATAAGATAGGAAAAATATCACAGATTCATATTCAGCAGCACTAGACAGATTCAGTAGCATTTCAAAGGGACCGATTCAGCAATACAGATAATGAAATTCAATAGTAGTACAGAGAGAATCTATTCATGTTTCAGCTCTCAAAAACTTGGCATGGAATGAGTTTCCCCTTTTTATCCGAACACACTCCATCATTGGAGCAAGTAAAACTGACGATCAAGTCTACATTTGTGTGCATACCTCATTCTTACATCAATGCATGTGTGGCCAACATATATGCAACCCAAGAATCCTAGGCCTCATCTAGATTGAGAAGGCCATGTTTCAAAAGAAAAGAAAAAGAATCTACTGCCATTGATCAAAAAAAGTACCAATATAATATTATTAGTTCTACAAAATACTTTAATAATAGCAAAATTAGCACATTTGAGAGATTCAATAGCTTTTGAAAGATTCAACAGTACAGGCCATATTCTGCACTCGATCTGAACAATTTCCAATGCATAGGAATTATTACAAAATATATTAGCAGTTGCAGAACTCCATAAAAAATACTCGGTAGAAGTATATAACTACTCGTAGTAGTACCTTAAGCTAGCTAGGAACGATTGCATGTCCCATCATATACTCCAAACTTGCATGAGAGAAAAGAGAGATGTCAGAATCACCACAAGATCTGTATGCCAACGATTCATCGTGTCCAAGTTGTGGCTAGGTAGCGCTTGCTTTCCGGCCTAGCACGCTTCTCTCGTTTTACTGTCGTCTATGGATCCTCATAATAGGATTTCGCCTGTTCACCGTCAGCAAGATAGATATAAAATTCACGAATCTTTCTAGCAATTTCCACCACTCCGATTGCGGAGGGAATCTGGCTCTAACATAAATAAAGTAATTAATATTCGAATAGAGGCACTAGAAAATTGCATACAATAGTACATTCATATTAGGATCATCAGGAGAATATTAAGATGTGATATCTCACAATGGGTTGATGTCATCGTCGATCCAATATTGGAACTCCGACCAATGATTGAGGAGCTTGACAATAAGTCCGCGGCACCAACAGGAAATGGTTGAGCGTATCCAGCGCCGCTTTGGCTAGAGGCTCCACAATCTTTGGCTCATAATAAAACTCGAGCTGATAGAACCCACCAAAAGAGACCAATGAAGAAATCCTCACCTCGTACTCCTCCAGTTCCCACACTTCCTACCTTACGCGGCTGACGCATAGGACAATCTCCATGTTGTGCCTGTTAATCTGGCCGATGAATAGCATGCCCATCTTACCGATGTCGATGACATTTGTTCTCCGCGAGCACCCTGCAGGCACCGGCTTAGACGGGTCCCATTGTTTCATGTTGTAGAGAACTGTGGGCATCTCAATATAGTGGGTGGATTTGAGGTGTAGATACAACGTTAATTTGTTGCCGACCCAGTTGCATCCTGGCTCCGTGTAGATAATTGGGTTGTGGATGCAAGAGATCATGTGGGCATAGAGTTTGTTGAAGGAGACCACTTTTGAGCATTTGTGGTTCAGGCAGTTGTAACCTTCTCCGCCGGTGACTTGGCGGTGTAGCTCCTTGGAGCATGCGGCTAGCCGGATGGCGCTTTTTGTGTCCAGACGCTCGGCGATTTTGTTCACGATGTCATCACCGACCTTGCTAAAGCCGCTGCATCGCCGACTCTCCCTTGAACCTCTCCAAATTTTATACAGACGACCCGCCATCGTGTCCAGGAGGATTGGGGGCGAGGGTGGATCTATATAGAACAGTTTGGGTTTTTATGGAAGAGAGGGGTGGTGGTCTGGAAGGAGAGATGCACCGGGCGAGATGGTGAGGAAATATGTGAACCGCACGGTGAAGAGGATCCCAAATGCGGCTAGGCAACGTCGGTGAGTGGGGATAAACTAAACAGAGATGGGGAAGATAGGATGGCTCTTTGAAACAGGTCTTTTCTTTTATTGTAATAAATTAACCATGTCACCTCCTAGCGCAGTATAGTCGCGTCATGTCAGTTTGACTAGACACATTATTTATTTACAGGTTCTGCTGTAGTATTTGCATAAGTAGGAGTAGTAGGTAGGAGTATTACTCTACCTCCGTCCCGAGGAATAAGGCGTCCTTGTTTTGCGTGTTTTTCTTTGACCAAGATTTACTCTAAATATATATAAAGAATATTGGTAGAAAATTAGCATTATTGGAAAGTATTACTCTACCTCCAACAATACTAATTTTACACAAAGTAATCAAGTGTATTAGTTACTCTATTTATTCGGTCAAATTTTACACAATGTAATCAAGTATGTATCTTCTCGGCACCTGCGCGCACACCTGCCAGTTGATCTCTCCCGCATCCGCAGTGTCGCGCTTAGCACCATGGTTAGGGTTGCGAGCGGGATCCCGTGAAAGTCCCGCCTCTATTTCATTTTGAAGTTTCTATAGGAGTACTTCAAAATGAACTAGAAGTGAAACTTTCATGGGATGTTGCTTTCAACTCTAGTCATGGTAGGATGGCTCTGTGTCTGTCTATCGTGTGTTCGTCAGCTATGTTGTGTTCGTGTGCATAGGAAGGAACCACTTTGGGCGTTGGGTTGGGGCTACAGCAAAAAGTAGTTGCGGATCAAACTTTTCGGGTTTCAGTTTTTTCACTTGCTTCGTCCCAAACATCGCATGGAAGATTATTATAAGGATCGACACTCACAACACTAGAGAAGAGATATTGTACTTGATATGTATACATATATATACATGTCCCATAGCATTCGATGCACTTCATTAGCAAGATCTGGGAAAAGTGAGCACCGCGCTGATTTCCTTTTTGGTTAGCAAGTTGTTGTTGTTCTAGTACGAACAGTATGCCTCAGCTAGTGGGTAGAGAAGGAGAGTCAGTCCTGGCTGATTTTCCATGCTTATTTCTAGTCCCCCTTTATACTAAAGCATGCGTTGGGTGTAATTTTCTCTTTTTTGAGGTCCTTGATGTAACATGTACACTTCCACTAACCATGTTAAGTTGTTAACCGAAACATCTCGCTCCTTCTAGGCCAAACCTAGTTGAAAAAAGGTGCCACCACCCCACATTTGAGACAAAGTGGACCATGCTTTCTTATAACTTCCTTGTTTTAGAATTGTTGAATCTTCCTAGCTAGGTAACTTCCCCCACTTAGAGGACTTTATGCCAATTTAACGAAATTATGTCAGATATGAACTACAAGTAAGCGTGATAGGTTGCTCTTGAATTTTATAGATGCAGTTTGTTGGTACCAATGTTGTCAATATATCGAGAACCATCGCGAGATTTGAAAAATGCAACTAACTTCGTGCTAAGAATATGCATGCCTACAATTTTGATAATGTTTTGAAGACATTGAATAAAACAAATAATAAACCAAATACTTTCATGTGGCATCCTCTTATGCGTATTGCTCGCCATAAAAAATTAGAAATAAGTGCTTGGCACTTCTTTTCAAAAGAAAAAACTGTTATGTTGCTTCACAATTTCCATACCACTATATAGTGTACGAATAACTTCAAACATCGGAAGTTCGATATAGATTGGCAAAACCCAACATTGTTGACCATTGGATCTCTTTTAGTATATTTGATTATGTCATGTCTAGCATATAGAAGATCCCGTTATTGTTGGCCTCTAGCACCATGAATATATGCATAGAAAGTACAGAGAACATGGTTTTGAATGCTACAAGCCAAGTTTCCAGATATAGTGGGCAATGTTTTATGTATGATTCCCAAGTTTTATGAGTTTTCAAAGCTTCTGAGCTAACTCGGCCCACTCAAATGACTTTATGTCTCTTTTAACAAAATCAGGTCATATTTGAACTAGAAGCTCTAGAAAGTGGTAGATTGCTATCAAAGTTTTACAAAAAGATTTTGGAGGTACCCATCAGGCAGTTAATATATCAAAAACAATCGAGAGTTTTGACCAATTCAACTTCCTGCTAAGAATTTGTATCTTGACAATTTTGAACCCGTTTTGAAACAATCACATGTAATAAAGAAAAACATAAAAACAAATATTTACCCATGGCATCCTATCACGTCATGTTTACAGCCTGCCAGGAAACTGATAACCATAGGATTTTCCAACTTCTGAAAACCAGACCCGCGATATTTTCCCATCATGTATGAATATTATTAGGTTTCAAACCTGATGACCAAAAAAGGTCATGGCCATATCGACATCATAGTTAATGTACTGTTCCCACATTAATTTGGTATATGGATACATCTTGGCGTAGTAGGAAATGTTTCATGTGGGAATATCAACATTGGGCCTGTTTGATTCACGGGATAGGAAAAACAAAGGAATAGGGAAACACAGTATTATTAGAATATCGTGTCTAGCTGAATCCTACAAGATTTGGAGCCTACAGGAATTTTTCTTAAATAAGTGTTTGATTCACAGGAAAGTAAAGGAATTGTAACATGAGGCTGAGGTGGATTGTTCTTAAAATTTTACGGAATACATGTGCATGGCGTCCTTTTGCATGTATCACATGCCATGCAAAATGATAAACTTGAGTTTTGACAATTTTTCAAAAACCAGGTTCACAAAATTGTCATGCAATACGTATGAATAGGTTTCGAGTTGGACGGCCAAGGTCAATGCCATATCCTATGATGTGCATCATAGTTTATGGTAATTTTCCCATATTATGTAGATTGGTGCATCTTGGAATTATTGTAAACAATATTTTACCAAGGGGAGTTTCCAAGAAGTATTATGAAAAGAGATGATCTCAATTTTCCAAGTGACAGGATTTATTTTGCAAAAACTGGAACGTTGTTTTCCGTAAAGCAAATAGTAATACTAGGAACAAGAAGGATAAAAATGGAGGGGTTAGAGAAGGCAGCCCGAGAGGGCTGCAGCGAAGATGTGTTGAACGCGGTTCGATGTCAAAGCAAAGTTATGAAAAAAAAGATAGAAACAGAGTCGTCGTAGCACCATGGCACACGTGTGTAGCGCCACGCTATGGATGAGGGAGATATCAGCTAGAGGATGGACATGATGCGGCAAAGGAGAGACTAGTATACAATTTATTTTCTTTGCATAGAGGAGGAGTAGCACACTGTAAGGCTATAGGAGTGAGCACCACGATGATTTTGTTTTTTAAGCAAGTACAAGTGGACCTCATAAAAAATGAAAATTGCATCCAAGTCCATGCATTTAGCACAAGGACCCTGAAACTTAGCAATGAAGTGTGTGTTTTGAGGTTTGCGCATACTAGCGTTCATCGTGCTAAAGACTATCAGTAGAATCTTTCTAGATGCTAAGAATGGAAAAGAAGATCCAATGGTTAGCAATGTTTGTATTTGCCAGTCTTGATCAAACGTTCAATGTTCCGTACACTATGTAGTGGTATGGTATTGTAAGAGATAAGACAAGATAAAGATAAGATAATAAGTACTACGGATGGCCGATCTAACTTTAGGTCTCATAGGAGCAAGGTGCTTGAGAGTTAACACGATCGGTGGAAGTACAAGTTACAACAAGGACCTCATAAAAAAGGAAAATTATTGCATCCAAGTCCATGCATCATTTAGCATAAGGACCCTGAATCTGAGAAATGAAGTGTGTGTTTTGAGGTTTACGCATACCAGCGTTCATCATCATGCTAAAGACTATCAATAGAATCTTTTTAGATGCTAAGAATGGAAAATAAAATCTAATGGTTAGCAATGTTTGTAATTGCTAGTCTTGATCCAACGACCAATGTTCAAAGTTCATATGTACACTATGAAGTGGTATGGTATTGTAAGATATAAGACAAGATAAACATAAGATAAGAAGTACTACGAATGGCTAATCAAATGGTAGGTGTCATAGGAACGAGGTGCTTGAGAATTAACACGGTCGGTGGAAGTACAAGTTACATCAAGGACCTCATAAAAAATAAAATTGCATCGAAGTCCATGCATTTAGCACAAGGACCCTGAAACTAAGCAATAAAGTGTGTGTTTTGAGGTTTGCGGATACTAGCGTTCATTGTGCTAAAGACTTTCAGTAGAATATTTCTGGATGCTAAGGATGGAAAAGAAGATCCAACGGTTATTAGCAATGTTTCGATTTGCCTGCCTTGATCAAATGGTCAATGTTTCGTACACTATATAGTGATGGTATGGTATTGTAATAGATAAGACAAAATAAAGATAAGATAACAAGTATTACGAATGGCCGATCTAATGGTAGGTCTCGTAGGAGCGAGGTGCTTGAGAGTTAACACGGTCGGTGGAAGTACAAGTTACATCAAGGACCTCATAAAAATGACAATTGCATCCAAGTCCATGCATTTAGCACAAGGACCCTGAAAGTGAGAGGAATGAAGTGTATGTTTTGAGGTTTGTGCATACTAGCATTCATCGTGCTAAAACTATTAGTAGAATCTTTCTAGATGCTAAGAATGGAAAAGAAGATCCAACCGTTGTCAATGTTTGGATTTGCTAGTCTTGATCCAACGGTCAATGTTCAAAGTTAATCCGTACATATGCAGTGGTTTATTGTATTGTATTGTTAGAGATAAGACAAGATAAACAAAAGATAAGAAGTACTACAAATGGCCTATCAAATGGTAGGTCACGTAGGAGAGAGGTGCTTGAGAGTTAACACGGTCGGTGGAAGTACAAGTTACATCAAGGACCTCATAAAAATGAAAATGTCATCCAAGTCCATGCATTTATTAGCACAAGGACCCTGAAAACTGAGCAATGAAGTGTGTGTTTTGAGGTTTGTGCATACTAGTGTTCATCGTGCTAAATACTATCAGTAGAATCTTTCTAGATGCTAAGAATGGAAAAGAAGATCCAACGGTGCAATTTTTGGATTTGCTAGTCTTGATCCAACGGTCAATGTTCAAAGTTAATCCATACACTATGAAGTGGTATGGTATTGTAGGAGATAAGACAAGATAAAGATAAGATAAGAAGTACTACGAATGGTTGATAAATTGGTTGGTCTCATAGGAGCGAGGTGCTTGAGAGTTAACACGGTCGATGGAAGTACAAGTTACATCAAGGATCTCGTAAAAATGAAAATTGCATCCAAGTCCATGCATTTAGCACAAGGACCCTAAAACTGAGCAATGAATTAAGTGTGTGTTTTGAGGTTCGTGCATACTTGTGTTCATGGTGCTAAACACTATCAGTAGAATCTTTCTAGATGCTAAGAATGGAAAAGAAGATCCAACGGTTAGCAATGTTTGGATTTGCCAATCTTGATCAAACAGTCAATGTTCCGTACAATATAAAGTGGTATGGTATTGTAAGAGATAAGACAAGATAAAGATAAGATAAAAAGTACAGTACTATGAATGGCTGATCTTTTGGATAACCTTCCCTCCTGATGTTCGGGAAGCAAGTGAAAATTTCGAAAATCAGAAAACTTTGAATTTTTGTGCCGCCAAGGACCAAAGTGGTTTCCTTCCTATGTACTCCTCATCCCTACTCCACACCAACGTGCGGCTTCCGAACACACCGGAGACACAAAGTCGATGTACCAAGGCACACGTGCGCAGCTGATACCTTTGATCCGGATTACGGATGCCATATAGCTTCTTTTCCCTAGTAGACCTAGGTTATCGAATCCTCGGGAAGCGAATGCGTAGTGAAGTAACTTTAACGGACCTTTGGGAGTTTTAGAATTCCTTTTGTGTTTTTACCGGACCAATAGCTTGCGCCTTTTGTTGTTGTCGATGATGGAGAGAGAGGGCCTAGGGCGTTCAGTTTCACCTGTAGCAGTGCAAAACATCTGATGGGAATAAAAGATAGAAATAAAGTATGCATGTACTTGTTAGAGCAAGAAAAATTATATGTGAGCAGTGCATCCATAATTGATGTTGCCTCTGCAACTGCTTATAGCAATAACCTACTAGTCTCATCCATAGAAGAAAGAGAACTAATGATATGTGATACCTTCGATCCGGATTACGGATGTAGTATAGCTCATTTTCCCTAGTAGACCTAGGTTATCAAATCCTCGGGAAGCAAATGCATAGTGAAGTTACTTTAATGGACCTTCGGGAGTTTTAGAATTCCTTTTGTGTTTTTACCGGACCAGTAGCTTGTGTCTTTTTGTTGTTGTCGATGATGGAGAGAGGGCCTAGGGCGTTCGGTTTCACCTGTAGCTATGCAAAACATCTGATGGAAATAAAAGATAGAAATAAAGTATGCGTGCACTTGTTAGAGCAATATAAATTATATGTGGGTAGTGCATCCATAATTGCTATTTCCTCCACAGCTGCTTATAGCAATAACCTACTAGTCTCATCCATAGAAGAAATAGAACTAATGATATGCATAGTGATGTCACCATTAATCCCAAGAAAATCCCTCACATACAGTCGTACTACCCCTTCTTTCACTTGGGTTCCCAACCTGCAGATCAGTCATTACACATACTCTACATACCTGTCTCAACCATCGGGGTCTTGGGTACCTGACAAGTCCTTAGATTGAGGCAAGAGAGGATACAATAATCATCGTGTCATACAAACTAATACACGATCCCATCTATGATAAATAACATGCACAATTGCTACATGGCTAGGCTGAAGCCCTTAGCCCAAGGAGAATTACTCACACATAGAGATGAGATCAACAATCACAAACATTGTAATGAAAATCATAAGATTGATAGCAATAGTCTTACAATGCCGCCAATCAGAGAAGAGATCTACTATTACAAGTGGTGGAATATGGCTATGGAGATGGAGAAGGGTTTGGAGATCTGGAGGCGGCTTTTCGGTGGAGTCTGGATGGTGTGTACTCTGGGACGTGTGTGCGAGAGTTTTCCCGTTGCCTGAGGCTTCTTTATATAGGGTTCCCTTCACAAAAGTTGTTCTATTTGACCTAACGGTGGCGGCGCCAACTATACGACCAGAGCTATACAGCCGGAATTTTGCTCCGGTCGTATAGTTGGTCGTTAAAGCATCTGCCTCCGCTTTACGGCTCCTAGTTTCTTCTAGTTGTTGGAAATCTCATATCTTTGACTTTAATGTAGTGATTCCCATCTTCAAACGACATTATCTGCGCAGGAAAAATACAAAAGAAAGGATTGCATACCCCTCTAAATATTAGCATTAGTGGCAGGGTTTAGAGAGATATTTTATCAAGAATATGACTAATATCCAGTTTAAATGTGGATGTTAGATGGCTATATTTCAGAGCCATCAACCTCCCCAAGCTTAAACTTGATCGTCTCGAGCAAGAAAACCAAAATCAAAAAGGAACTCGGCATTTAAACTGAAATAACGAGATGGTGATCTTACTCATGATTAGTAGTCTCATGTTTCCTCCACTTTATAAATCTAAAAAACTTCATCATAGATAGAGTAATGGCAAGCATATCATACGGGTTTCATGCATCCTTATAGTGTAGCAAAATTATTGTAAACATGGATGATTCAAATGAGTAAAGTTTATTCCATGTCAAGTAATCAACTCATAGGCTTGCCTTTGAATAGTAAAGTACGATCATGTAAATTAAGAGTGCGAGAGTTGTCATGAAAAGCATATATACTAGAGTATCTCAATTCTCCCACATCAATGGATCAAGACTTTACAAGCACTACTTTTCTATTCATTGTCCTTCAAGAATTTCAAATTTTTAATAACTGAGAGCATGCCAAAGATTTTTATTAGTTTATCGGGTTGTGATGGACACTCGCGGCATCACTAAGGTTTTTGTTCCTTTTGCATAATGATTACTCATAATAGCCAGAGGAGTGATTACATCATGATTACAGCTACCCGGGAGTGCCAAGAATCTCATCACTATAGCATTACTGCTACAAGTGTTTAATTAACTCATAGCCGAAATCTAGGAGTTTTCTCCATGAAGATCGTTCGTAGGCCAGCAGAGTTGTTGGCATCCCATGAAGTTTGACACGCGTAAAGCTATATCATTGTTATGATTAACAAGTCACACTTTGGCATGCTCACAAAAACCGCTAAACATTAATTCAATCAAACAAATCCTTTTAAAGAGGGCTATCAAGTCAATTAACATTTTTAGTGGTGTTGAGTATCTCTAGAAATAAGCCTTCAAGACTAAGCACTACAACACCCAAGCCTTCAATTGTGAGACTTTTTCTTATTACAATTGTTTAGAAATTTTTAGGCAAGACTTGGTTAATTACGAGAGCTGGAACAAAACGTACCCAATTAAATACCCATGCAAACGGAATTTTTACGACAATACAAAGACTCACTCCACCAATATAATATCTCAACATTTACTACGAACTAGCATGGGTCTCTCAAACTTCAAATGTGGGGAGTCATAAGGCATACCTCTCATGTTTGATTCCACTTCTCTCTTTCTTTTTTATTTGCAAATCATATAGCAAACATCCTTCCTCGATAGAGAAAAGACCGTTAGGCATAGGATCAGGGTAGACATGCCCAGCTCCAACAATATGTAGGTAATAAACACCACCTCTCCTAGTGAGCATTCCACGGGATCTCAAGGTGGAGAAACCAGCACGTGTCTCACCAAGACGGGTTGCAACTCACCTAGATCGATGTATAGGACAGTGGCAAGCACGGTGATGATGTCTCCTCCTGTGATTGGCCCTTGGCTTTGGGAGGCTTGGTTCTCTAGGTAGCGCACAAGGATGGTGCCCAAGTTGAGTGACAGGTTGCAGTTGATGTAAGCAGCCTTTGCGAGGACTAGGATGTCCTCCTCGTTGAGTCTCATGAACTCATTACTTGCCTGCAAGGTGTTAGCAATAACATAGAAGAAATAGCAAATTGCGGGATGTTGAATATTCTTCCCCTTGTTCACTCTACAAGTGAAGCTCATTCCATTATAGTATTGATCGGGGGAAGGACTTAAGCCAGTAAAAGATGCGCATAAAGCATGAATATCATTGTTTGGCAAATTAAAACATGCACACCATTCATCTAATGTTAAAGTGTAGTTGTTGTTCATCAGACGGAAAGAAATAGTATCCTCTCCTTGCCATTGTTTGATGATGCTTTGCAATGAGCTAAGGAATTTAATGGCTAAGCGGCAATAAGTAGGTACATCATTGTACGCAAAGTTTTGTAGGCCAGCTCTATTGCAAAGTAAATTAAAATCATCAGAAATACCGAGTTGGTTCAGTATAATAGGGCAAGCCCACTTGGTGGCCTTCACTTCGTGGTTCTTGATTCTGTTGAAGCGGTCACGATGGGCCTCGTCCCTGAACTGTATCCCCATGCGTCCTGAGCGGCATGCCGAGAAGCGCTAGCGGTAGCTTGAGCATGAGTTCGACTCCTTGTGTTCATCATATAAAACATTGAAGGAATGAAAAAATAAAACTTTTTGATCCAACAACAGTAAGTGTATCATATTCCTCATCATAGCACACTAAAGAATTGTCCTCAAAATAATAATCTAGGTAAGAAAACCATAGCAATTGGTTCATAGTAGGTCTCACCTTAGATTGATAATGACAATAGATCAAAGATGAATTTACAAAATGTAATTGGAGGATCGGAGGAGAAACATACCATAGATCACTTGTGTGCGAGGAAATCGAACGAAATTGAGTAGAGATGGAGATCCCTTGAGGTTTTGAGAGTGTTTGGAGGTAGAAGAAAGAAAAAAGATTGAAGTTTTGGAGTTGGGAGTACCTTCCCGTGCGATTTTGTGGTCGGGCGCAACTATACGGGCACAGCTATACGGTCGGAACAACGTGTTCTGGCCGTATAGTTGGCCTTTTGTCAAAAATTTAGCTTTTCCTCCTGGCGGCGCAGCTATACGGTCGCAACTATATGGGCGGAACAAAATGTTCCAGCCGTATAGTTGGTCGTTAAACTGTTTATCCCTGCAATTTTTTTTGCAAAGGCATCGATATCTATACGACCAAAACTATACGGCCGGAATTTTTTATTCCCACAGTATAGTTGGTCGTTAAACTCTCAGTATATATGAAAATAAATTGAACTAAGGAATTGATATCTATACGACCGGAGCTATACGGTCGGAATTTTTATTCCCGCCATATAGTTGGTCGTTAAACTCTCTATGCATATTGTAGAAAAAATTCAATGGAAAAGATAACTATACGACAGGAACTATATGGCCGGAATTTTTATTCCCGACGTATAGTTGGTCGTTAAACTCTCTGTGTACATCAAAAAAAAATGTTTCTTTGTAAACTATTCTTTTTCCTGTAACTTAGTGATATACCTTGTTTCTGACAGAAAATTGACAGTAAATATTGTCGACCCACAATAGCATGAATACAGCAGAATTTCAAGTACTACCAAATTTCCTCTTCTCAAATGGAGTTTTCTAGCACTCTTTATTAAACAAAAACTTAAACTAAAACTATAAATTTAACTCAAACCTTTATTTCACATGGGTTGCCTCCCATGGAACGCTCTTTTATGGTTAATAGCTTGACCTTGATGATACTTACTTGGGCCAGATGAGTGGAACACCCACTCCAAAGTAATTAGCCTTCAAAGTGATGGCCTCCTTCTCGTCATGTTTGTCTTTGTTATTTCTGGGGAAATGAATAACAAAAGGATACCGCGAAGGCAATTGCAACTTCACGTTCCCTTCATGAAGGTTAATTAAAGCCTTTATAGTTCTCAAGAAAGGACGGCCTAGTATTATAGGAGCAACAGTATCTTCAGGCATGTCAGCAATAACGAAGTCAATTAGAGCATGACAACCTTTGATGTAAACTAAAGTGTTCTCCTTAATCCCTACAGCTTGTTTGTAGGTAGAATCTGTTGGATGCAATTTTAACTCAGTAATTTCAAAGGAGCCAAGTTTTAACTTGTTAAAAGGCTCTTTGGAATTGTTGAAACGCTTGCACCTAGATCACAAAGTGCAGCTATCTCATTGGTTCCAATCTTTATCTTAATAGTAGGCTCAAATATGTCATCTAGTTTAACAGGTAACTTTTCAGCAATTATCTTGTATTCTTCTTCAAGCTAGTGTACCTTAATTGCTACTTGATCAACAAAGTGTTGATACATAGATTCATCATTACCTTCACTTATCAGAATTTTGACGTTGATCCTCTTTACGAGGTCTTCGATGGTGTAGCTTGGTGAAGGGGCATTACTATAATCAAGTTCTTCAGGCTCCTCCCTTTGGATCCTCATCATTTTGAGTTCTTCAACATGATTGGGATCAGCTTTACCTGCAAATTTAGCCAGAATGAGAGTTTGACTCTCGGTTATCTTACCTAGTTGTGCCTCAACGATCCTTGTTCTTTCTTGAAGGGCCTGCAAATCATTTCTCAAACTAACAGCTTGGTCAGATAATTTACCAAGCATAGCATCATGGTTCTCCGTAATTTTAACTAAAATATTATTTTGTTCATTTTGTGAGTCTATGAAAGACTTAAGTGTTTCTTGGAGACTACCATTACTATTTCCCATATTATTAGAATTACCTGTAGGACTAGCATAATGTTTCTGAAAGTTAGGATTGTAACTCTTCTTCCAAGCAGGATTGTAATCATTATGAGCTACGAAGCCTATTTCTTCAAGATTTGTTTCAGGGCTGTCTCTTACCTGGGTTTCCTTACTTTTAACGGCTAGTATGAGCTCATCCAACTTAGCATTGAGATCTTTGTTCTCTTGTGGTGAGACAGAACTCACCTTCTTCGTGTTTGACCTTTCCACATGCCATTGGGCATGGTTGTCTTGCATATTGTCTAGCAGCTGCTTTGCTTCGGTAATATGTTTACCCATAAATGTTCCTCCAGCTGCAGTATCAAGCATAGACTTAGATACAGGATTAAGAGCATTGTAAAATAAATGGAGGATTAACCAATCTTCCATCCCATGACTAGGATAGTTTCTTAGGCATTCTTTCATCCTTTCCCATGCAAGCGCTAGTGGCTCACGCTCTTCCTGTCTAAAACCAGTAATATTACCCGAAGTTGCATAGTCTTTGCAGGTGGAAAAAATTTAGTCATAAATAAAGAAGTACATCCCACCCATTATGTAATAGTATTTTTAGGCAAAGATAGCAACCATTCTTTAGCTCTCCCTCTCAGAGAGAAAGGAAATAGACGCAATTTGACCACATCAGGGTCAACGTCTTTTATACGCATCATATCACATATTTCAGTGAAAGTATTTAAGTGCATACCTGCGTCTTCAACAGCAGAGCCTCCAAATTAATTCTGTTGAACCAAACTTAAGTAATGGGGCTTAATTTCATAGTCATCAGCAGCAATTGCTAGCTGAGTAATAGGAGTACACAAATAATCATTATTGGGAGTAGCAAATTCCCCAAGCTTCTTTTCAGCCATATTTCCTATGTTTTTTGGGTTTTCTTAGATTAAAAATTATAACAGCAAAAGCAAGAATTTAAAGGCTAACTAATTTTTTGGTTTATCAAATAAAGACTGAATAGCAAACTAACAAAATTAAAAACAAGAATTAAAACTAGCAAGATTCCTAATAACCTCACCCTAAAAAGGGCGCCAGAAAAAGGGTTGATACCTTCGATCCGGATTACGGATGTAGTATAGCTTCTTTTTCCCTACTAGACCTAGGTTATCGAATCCTCGAGAAGCGAATGCATAGTGAAGTTACTTTAACGGACCTCCGGGGGTTTTAAAATTCCTTTTGTGTTTTTACCGGACTAGTAGCTTGCATCTTTTTGTTATTGTCGATGATGGAGAGAGAGGGCCTAGGGCGTTCGGTTTCGCCTGTAGCTGTGCAAAACATGTGATGGAAATAAAAGATAGAAATAAAGTATGCGTGTACTTGTTAGAGCAAGATAAATTATATGTGGGCAGTGCATCCATAATTGCTATTGCCTCCACAACTGCTTATAGCAATAACCTACTAGTCTCATCCATAGAAGAAACAGAACTAATGATATGCATCGTGATGTCACTATTAATCCCAAGCAAATCCCTCACATACAGTCGTACTACCCCTTCTGTCACTGGGGTTCCAAACCTGCATATCAGTCATCACTCATACTCCCTATACCTGGCTCAACCCTCGGGGTCTTGGGTACCTGATAAGTCCTTAGATTGAGGCAAGATAGGATACAATAATCATCATACCAGACAAACTAATACACTATCCCATCTATGATAAATAACATACACAATTGCTACATGGCTAGGCCGAAGCCCTTGGCCCAAGGAGAATTACTCACACATAGAGATGAGATCAACAATCACAAACATTGTAATGAAAATCATAAGATTGATAGCAATAGTCTTACAATGTCGCCAATCAGAGAAGAGATCTACTATTACAAGTGGTGGAATATGGCTATGGAGATGGAGAAGGGTTTGGAGATCTAGAGGTGTCTTTTTGGCAGAGTCTAGATGGTGTGTACTCTGAGGACGTGTGCGCGAGAGTTTTCCCGTCGCCTGAGGCTTCTTTATATAGGGGTCCTGATACGTTGCTAACTTATCCATAATTTTTGATGTTTCATGCTTGGTTTTTATCTACTTTCTTATGTTTTGTTCCAATGTTGGAGTACTTTTTATACACTTTCTTGGACTAACATATTAACAAGATGCCACAGTGCCGGCTGCCTATTTTCTGCTGTTTTTGGTTCTAGGAAAGTCAGAAAATGAATATTCTCGAAATTGGACGGGACAAAAGCCAAAGTCAGTTTTTCATCGAGGGGGACATGGAGCCAAAATACGAGACGGAGAGGGGCCAGAGGGCTGCCACACAACCTGGCCGCGCGGGCCAGGCCTTGTCGTGCCAGGGGGTGGTGTGGTCGTCTAGGGCACCCCCTCAGCCTCCCCTTTCGCCTATAAGATGCCTCCGATACAGAAACCCTAAGTACCGATCAAAACTCCACGAAAGAGTCTATAGCCACCGTCATCTCCATCCCTAGATCGGGAGGGATCTGAAGCTCTTCTTGGCACCCTGCCGGAGAGGAGAATTCACCCTGGAGGCCTTCTTCATCACCATGCAAGCCACCGGTGTGATGCATGAGTAGTTCATCCTTGGACTACGGGTCCATGTAGTAGCTAGATGGCTGGTTCTTCTCCTTTGTGCTATCATGTTTAAATCTAGTGAGCTCCATTCATGATCAAGATCATCTATTTGTAATCCTACATATTGTGTTTACGGGGATCCAATGGATATTTAGAGGCTATTTCAGATTGATTATTGATTCTATCATGTCTTTGTTATTTGTGATCTTGCATGCTTTCCATTGTTAGTAGCTATCTTGGCCAAGTAGATGCTAGCAACTCCAGGAGTTAGTATTTATGCTCGATAGTGGGTTCATGCCTCTAGTAATATGGCGAAGTGACAGAAATCTCGAAGGTACTAGATGTGTTGTTGCTACTATGGAGAAAATAGCAATCCTTTGTTCATAGAACAACCATATTGTTTACTTTACACGCAATGCGTAATGCAATTATCTGTTGCTTGCAACTTAATACTAGAGGGGGTTCAGATGGTAACCTGAAGGTGTATTATTAGTCATAGCTGTAGTTGGATTATGGTCTATGTATAATGTTGTAATGCCCAATCGAATCTCAAAGGAGTCAAGATGATTAGTATATGCATGTATGCTTTCTCGATGTTTGTCAATTGCCCCGCTGTAATTTGTTCACTCAACGTGTCATCTATCTTAAGGAGAGCCACCACTAGTAAACTATGGACCCCCGGTCCTTTCTTTTATCATCAATCTACAACTGTTTACTGCTTTCTGTTTACTTTCTGTAAGCTTTTACTTTCTTCCACACAATACGTTTAATCTTTTGTTTTCAGCAAAACCGGTGAGATTGACAACCTCACTATAAGTTGGGGGCAAAGTTCTGTGGTTGTGTTGTGCAGGATTCCAAGTTGGCAACAACACCTTGGAGGTGTTTCCTTACTCCTAGTGGTTCTATAACCTTGGTTTCATAACAGAGGGAAAACTTGTTGCTGTGCCCATCATACCTTCCTCTTGGGGTTCCCCAACGAGCTCGATATATTTTGGGCCATCAAGCTCTTTTTCTGGCGCCATTGCCGGGGAGTCAAGAACATCTTCACAAGGGGATTCCCTCATAACCAATCTCTTTACTTTGTTTTATTTGTTTTGCTTAGTTTATTCTTGCTTTGTTTGCTTGTTTCTTTATCAAAAACACACAAAAAATAGTTTTACTAGTTTGCTTTGTTTATTAAAAACACACAAAAAATAGTTCCTATCTTAAGTTGCCATTATGTCTAGCATTGCTCCAATCATTATGTCACCTGAGGAAATGATTTTCACTTTTAAATAAGGAATTGAAGAGAGTTTCAAAGAAGCTTGGTCTAGAATCTCCGATCTACATGAAAAAACTGAACCTAAAATGACTCAAAGCTTGTTCCTTAGCAGTTTTTACCTTGGAATTGCTCTTTGCTATAGATATGCTTTGGATGTTGTAGTGGGAGGATATTTCCTCCAATGCAATGAGGATGATGTTTTTAATGACATAAAGAAGTTGGTCTTTACTTACAACTTGCCTAGCAAATCTGATTCTTCCTTCATAAACATATTTGCTAGATTGAATACTCTTGAGACCAGCACTGCTAGTTTAAAATATTGATATAATACACTTAGAGAGCATCATGACTATGTTCCAATAAATTATGAACCCTCAAAGTGGCTCCCCACAGTAAAGATTGTTATAAATAATGAAACTTTTCATGCTCGATGTGATATCATGTCTGAATTTTTTCTTATGCCCAAAGATATCTATGAATCTTTGAATCTTTGGGGGCTTTCTGAAGGAGGAGAAGAAATATTTCTTGCTAATAATGCCACAATATTACCCATTGGAATATCTGAAGGAGTGTTACAAAGATCCTAGGGAAAATGGTTTCTATTGATTATCTTGTTATTAAATGTGTAGGAAAAGGACAAATTACACTTGGAAGATCCCTATTGAAGCTCCTTGGAGCAATAATAGATGTGGAAAAGGGCACCATGCACTTTGCTTCTCCACCAAACAATCATATGTTCCCCAAGGTTAAGAATAAAAGTAACAGAGGTAAGGGCAAGAAATTTGGTTTTAATGCTTCTTCATATGAGAACACTTGATTCTTTTTCTTGCTTCTTATGCCTAACTTAAAGGCGTTAAAAAGTACTTATTGGGAGATAACCCAAAAGTTTTAGATGAGTCTTGGAAGTTATTACTTCTGTAATAACCGCTCCTTGTCCTTTTTATTTGCTTTTTGTGCCAAAAGTAACCTCTAATGAGAGAGAAGTAATGCTTGGGAAAGTTGCTATCCCGAAACAGATTTTTGTTCTTCACCGTAAACATTTGTGTAAAATCTCTGTATGTCAGTTTGACGCGTGAATTTTTGTGCTTATGCCCCGGGTTGTTATCTAACTTTCGTTAGTTCAACACTTTTCGATTTGAGCAACAGAAGGTCTTCCAAAAAATTGGTTTTTACCTGCTAGTCTGTTTTGACAGATTTCTGCCATTATTTACATTTGCTTCTTGTTGCTTCCTTTTTGAGTTCTCTTTGGGGAATTGAGCTTTTTGAGGGAAGTGCTATAGTAGCTTGTGTTTTAATGGAAGTTTTATTGGTGTTGAAACAGAACCCAAAGACTTATTATCTTGAGTGCACTAATGTTGCTAATAAAGATTGTGTGAAGTTTTGTATGAAGGAAATATTTTAGGTGTATGGAGAGAATGATGTAATGAGATGAAGAATGGACTAAAGCTCAAGCTTGGGGATGCCACCCCGTGTCACCCCAAGAAATATCCAAGAAGTACAAGCGTCAAAGCTTGGGGATGCTTTTCTTCATCAATAAAAATCCCAGGTTTCTTCCAAACACTTCATTTTTATTGTTTCATGCACAGTTGTGTTGTTCTCGGAGCATCTTTGTTTTTGTTTTGGTTTTCATTTTCTTGGTTTTCTTAGTTTCCATAAATTGGTTGGACCCCCTCTTTCATACATTGGTTTTCAAGTAGTTTGGTTTGGATTGGAAAAGAGTAGGAAAGTTCATGCTTAAGTGGTAAAGAGAGCTTGTTTTTGAATGTGGCTTACGCTTTGGCATGCCATGCTTGATATTGTTTTGGCTTTATGCTTAGTGATCTTTGTTGTAGCATGACATGTTATAGACAATTGAGATTGCTTAATGTGCCTTGGAAGAATCATACGTTTTTTTGGCATACTAAAGCATAGTATTGTGGCATTCTCCTTTGATGCTTTATTTGGGTTGACTTGGCGCATGCTCACACCATGTTATGACTATCCCAAGTCACCATATCCTTTATGATCCTTTAGTTTTCGACTTGTAATGTCACTTTATGCTTTAATTAATAATGTTTTGTCGCTTTGCATGATTATGGCCATTATTGCTCTCTTAGTTGGTCGCTCCCAGTCTTTTGCTAGCCTCCGTAACCAAGTATGAGTTCCACTCATGCATCCAACTCCTAAAACCAAGTTATTCCAAAGAGTCCACCATACCTACCTATTAGCATTTGCTATTACAAATATATTCATATTTTTATCTACCTTCCGAATTAAACTTGTTATGAGAAAATTAGTGATTAAAGCTCTCACGAACTTGATGGCACACTTTACTTTCTTGCATTTAATAAACTTGAACCATTGCGTCCATATTTTTTGCGTATATGCTTGTGCTTTATAAGTTGAAGTTAGCAGAACCATGTATCATGGGGAACGCTTTCAACATTGCACTTGTACATTGTACCCCGTTAATATAATGTTCTTTTGCTTATGGATCTCGGCGGTGTGAAATAAAAGGGGAACTTGTAAGATCATGGAGTTTGTATGTGTGTTAGAGAAACGCCTAGGCTGCTAGCCTAAGCCATGTCTAATCATGGTGGAAACTTGCAGCATAACCATAATGAGCACTCTATGAAGCATCCTCAATAAAAACCTATGCAAATAGCAACTAAAAAGATCACTGAGATGCTCATTGTCTGCTTGCCTTATCATTTTGATTATGGGATAGCTCCTGTATCATGTGCAAGGGGTACCCCCGTTGGCGGTTCTCTATGATACATATGTACTTACAATGACAAGAGCTTACTTGTGACTGAAATTGAGTAGCATGAGGTTCGGTCTTCGTAAGTAAGGGGCATGAGATTTCGGCTTATAACTTGTCAAGCATATCCTCTTAGTTATCCTACATGTTGTGTTTGCGGGGATCCGATGGATATTGAGATGCTATTTCAGATTGATTATTGATTCTATCATGTCTTTGTTATTTGTGATCTTGCATGCTTTCCGTTGTTAGTAGCTATCTTGGCCAAGTAGATGCTAGCAACTCCAAGAGTTAGTATTTATGCTCGATAGTGGGTTCATGCCTCTAGTAATCTGGGGAAGTGACAGAAATCTCTAAGGTACTAGATGTGTTGTTGCTACTAGGGAGAAAACAACAATCCTTTGTTCATAGAACAATCGTATTGTTTACTTTACACGCAATGCGTAATGCAATTATCTGTTGCTTGCAACTTAATACTGGAGGGGGTTTGGATGATAACCTGAAGGTGGATTATTAGTCATAGATGCAGTTGGAATACGGTCTATGTATAATGTTGTAATGCCCAATCAAATCTCAAAGGAGTCAAGATGATTAGTATATGCATGTATGCTTTCTCGATGTTTCTCAATTGCCCCGCTGTAATTTGCTCACCCAACATGTCATCTATCTTAAGGAGAGCCACCACTAGTGAACTATGGACCCCCGCCCTTTATTTTATCATCAATCTACAACTGTTTACTGCTTTCTGTTTACTTTCTGCAAGCTTTTACTTTCTTCCACACAATACGTTTAATCCTTTGTTTTCAGCAAAACCGGTGAGATTGACAACCTCACTGTAAGTTGGGGGCAAAGTTCTGTGGTTGTGTTGTGTAGGATTCCAAGTTGAAAACAACACCTTGGAGGTGTTTCCTTACTCCTACTGGTTCGATAACCTTGGTTTCATAACTAAGGGAAAACTTGCTGATGTGCTCATCATACCTTCCTCTTGGGGTTCCCCAACGAGCTCGATATATTTTGGGCCATTAGGTCCCTTCATGAAAGTTGTTCTGTTTGACCTAACGGTGGCGGCGCCAACTATACGACCAGAGCTATACGGTCGGAATTTTTGCTCCGGCCGTATAGTTGGTTGTTATGGCGTCTGCCTCCGATGTAAGGCTCCTGGTTTCTTCTGGTAGTTGGAAATCGCGTATCTTTGACTTTAATGTAGTGATTCCCTCCTTTAAACGACATTATCTGCGCAGGAAAAATACAAAAGAAAGGATTGAATACCCCTCTGAATATTAGCATTAGTGGCAGGGTTTAGAGAGATATTTCATCAAGAATATGACTAATATCCAGTTTAAATGTAGACGTTAGATGGCTATATTTCAGATCCATCAATATGCATAGTGATGTCACCGTTAATCCCAAGCAAATCCCTCACATACAGTCATACTACCCCTTCTGTCACTGGGGTTTCCAACCTGTAGATCAGTCATTACTCATACTCCCTATACCTGACTCAACCCTCGGGTTCTTGGGTACCTGACAAGTCCTTGGATTGAGGCAAGAGAGGATACAATAATCATCATGTCATACAAACTAATACACGATCCCATCTATGATAAATAACATGCACAATCGCTACATGGCTAGGCCGAAGCCCTTAGCCCAAGGATAATTACTCACACATAGAGATGAGATCAACAATCACAAACATTGTAATGAAAATCATAATTTTGATATCAATAGTCTTACAATGTCGCCAATCAAAGAAGAGATCTACTATTACAAGTGGTGGAATATGGCTATGGAGATGGAGAAGGGTTTTGAGATCTGCAGGCATCTGGCGATCTATGGCAGAGACTTTTTGGCGAGGTCTGGCTTGTATTCTCGTCGCCTGAGGCTTCTTTATATAGGGGTCCCTTCACGAAAGTTGTTCTGTTTGACCTAACGGTGGCGGCGCCAACTATACGACCAGAGCTATACGGGCGGAATTTTGCTCCGGTCGTATAGTTGGTCGTTAAAGTGTCTGCCTCCGCTTTACGGCTCCTGGTTTCTTCTGGTTGTTGGAAATCTCATATCTTTGACTTTAATGTAGTGATTCCCATCTTCAAACGACATTATCTGCGCAGGAAAAATACAAAAGAAAGGATTGCATACCCCTCTGAATATTAGCATTAGTGGCAGGGTTTAGAGAGATATTTCATCAAGAATATGACTAATATCCAGTTTAAATGTAGATGTTAGATGGCTATATTTCAGAGCCATCAACCTCCCCAAGCTTAAACTTGATCATCCCGAGCAAGAAAACCAAAATCAAAAAGGAACTCAGCATTTAAACTGAAATAACAAGATGGTGATCTTACTCATGATTAGTAGTCTAATGTTTCCTCCACTTTATAAATCTGAAAAACTTCAGCATAGATAGAGTAATGGCAAGCATATCATACGGGTTTCATGCATCCTTATAGTGCAGCAAAATTATTGTAAACATGGATGATTCAAATGAGTAAACTTTATTCCATGTAAAGTAATCAACTCACAGGCTTGCCTTTGAATAGTAAAGTACGATCATGTAAATTAAGAGTGTGAGAGTTGTCATGAAAAGCATATATACTAGAGTATCTCAATTCTCCCACATCAATGGATTAAGACTTTACAAGCACTACTTTTCTATTCATTGTCCTTCAAGAATTTCAGTTTTTAAGTAATTGAGAGCATGCCAATGATTTTTATTAGTTTATCGGGCTGTGATGGACACTCGTGGCATCACTAAGGTTTTTGTTCCTTTTGCATAACGATTACTCATAATAGCTAGAGGAGTGATTACATCATGATTACAGCTACCGGGAGTGCCAAGAATCTTACCTACTATAGCATTGCTACTACAAGTGTTTAATCAACTCATAGCCGAAATCTAGGAGTTTCCTCCATGAAGATCATTCGTAGGCCAGCAAAGTTGTTGGCATCCCATGAAGTTTGACACGCATAAAGCTATATTTTTCTTATGATTAACAATTCAAACTTTAGCATGCTCACAAAAACCGCTAAACATTAATTCAATCGAACAAATCCTTTCAAAGAGAGCTATCAAATCAATCAACATTTTCAGTGGTGTTGAGTGTCTCTAGAAATAAACCTTCAAGACTAAGCACTACAACGCCCAAGCCTTCAATTGTGAGACTTTTTCTTATTACAATTGTTTAGAAATTTTTAGGCAAGACTTGGATAATTATGAGAGCTGGAACAAAATGTACCCAATTAAATACCCATGCAAACGAAAAATCTTACTACAATACGAATACTCACTCCACCAATATAATACCTCAACATTTACTACTAACTAGCATGGGTTTCTCAAACTTCAAAAGTGGGGAGTCATAAGACATACCTCTCATGTTTGGTTCCACTTCTCTCTTCCTTTTTTTATTTGTTTCTTGGAAACTCGAAGTCGATCACTCTCCTGCAAACATATGAAAACCTCATGGAGGAAAGAAAAAGAAAGAGGGAAATAAGGAAAATGGAGAAATATTTTTGTGATTTTTTAAGAGACGGAATTTTAAAGAATAGAAAATTGGTAGCAAAGCTCGGCTAGAAAATCTCGAAAGCAAATAGAAAGAACTAGAAAATAAAGTGTTGGGGAAACCAACACAAGTGCTTATAAACTCAAATAAAAACACAACCTCGAAATAAAACCAAATAAACACCAAATAAAGATACATGAGGAAACTTCCCCAAGCTTAGGCTTTTGCAAGCCCTTCAAATCATTGTGGTGGCAGGAAAAAGTCGTTACTCCAGTTCATGAATTGAGTTGAGAGGTTACTAGTTGATTCTCGGAGGTTCAAAGAGAGGTTATGCATCCTCTCCACAGTCCCTCCAAGTCCTTGGAAATCTTGGTATGTGGCGAACCAGGTTTGTGGCTGCTCCTCTTGGTAAGGAACTTCTTGCTCCTCCTCTTGGTCCTCATCCTCTTCCGAAATCTCCTCCTCGGGTTGGTGTTTCTCAACCTGCAAGTCATATAGCAAACATCCTTCCTCGATAGAGAAAATACCATTAGGCAAAGGAGCAGGGTAGAAACGCCTAGCTCCAGCAATATGTAGATAATAAACACCACCTCTCCTAGTGAGTATTCCACAAGCTTTCAAGGTGGAGAAACCAACACATGTATCACCTAGCACAGGTTGCAACTCACCTAGGTCGATGCCTAGGGCAATGGCAAGCACGGTGATGACGCCTCCACCTGTGATTAGTCCTTGGTCTGGGAGGCTTGGTGCTCTAGGTAGCTCACAAGGATTGCACCCAAGTTGAGTGATAAGCCGCAGTTGATGTAAGCAGCCTTTGCAAGGACTAGGATGTCCTCCTTGTTGAGTCTCGTGAACTCATTACGTGCCTGCAAGGTGTTAGCAATAACATAGAACAAATAGCGAATTGCAGAATGTTGAATATTCTTCCCCTTGTTCACTCTACTAGTGAAACTCATTCCATTATAGTATTGTTCAGGTATAGGTTCTAAGTCAGTAAAGGATGCGCGTAAGGCATGAACATCATTATTTGGCAAATTAAAACATGCGCACCATTCATCTAATGTTAAAGTGTAGTTGTTGTTCATCATTCGGAAAGAAATCGTGTCCTCTCCTTGCCATTGTTTAACGGTGCTTTGCAACGAACTTAGAAATTCAATGGTTAAGCGGCGATAAGTAGGCACATAATTGTACACAAAGTTTTGCAGGCCAGCTCTATTGCAAAGTAAATTGAAGTCATTAGAAATACCGAGTTAGTTCAATATAATGGGGCAAGCCCATTTGGTGGCCTTCACTTCGCGGTTCTTGATCCTGTTGAAGCGATCACGTTGGGGCTCATCCTTGAACCGTATCCCCATGCGTTCTTGAGCAGCAGCCCGAGAAGCGCTAGTGGTGGCACGGGCACGAGTTTGGCTCCTTGTGTTCATCATCTAAAACATTGAAAAAAGACAAAAATAAAACCTTTTTTTATCCAACAACAGTAAGTGCATCATATTCCTCATCATAGCACACTAAAGAATCTCCTCAAAACAATAATCTAGGCAAGAAAATCATGGCAATTGGTTCATAGTAGCTCTCACCCTAGATTGATAATGATAATAGATCTAAGATGAATTTGCAAAAAGTAA
Organism: Avena eriantha; assembly: GCA_910589775.1. NCBI lineage: Eukaryota > Viridiplantae > Streptophyta > Magnoliopsida > Poales > Poaceae > Avena > Avena eriantha. The sequence goes on along the minus strand of OU342744.1, from coordinate 138,588,040 downwards.
TTAGAGGATCAGGGGAGAAACATACCGTAGATCACTTGTGTGTGCAAGAAACGAAATTGAGTAAAGATGAAGATCTCTTGAGGTTTTGAGAGAGTTTGGAGGTAGAAGAGAGAAAAATAATTGAAGTTTGGAGTTGGAGGTACCTTCCCGTGCGATTTTGTGGCCGTACGTAATTATACGGACGCAACTATACGGTCGGAACATTGTGTTCCCGCCGTATAGTTGGCCTTCTGTCAAAATTTAGGGTTTCCTCCTAGCGGCGTAGCTATACGGCCGGAACTATATGTTCCTACCGTATAGTTGGTCGTCAAACTGTCTGTCCCTGGGAAAGAAAATATACAAAGGCATCGATATCTATACGGCCGGAACTATACGGCCGGAATTTTTATTCCCGACGTATAGTTGGTCGTTAAACTTTCAGTACATTAGAAAAGAATTTGTACGGAGGCACCGATATCTATATGACCGGAGCTATACGGCCGGAATTTTTATTCCCGCCGTATAGTTGGTCGTTAAACTCTCTATGTGCATCAAAAAAATTATGTTTCTTCGAGAATTTCTTCTTTTCCTATAACTTAGTGATATACCTTGTTTATGACAGTAAATATTGTCGACCAACAACAACATGTATGTAGCAGAATTTTAAGTACTACCGAACTTCTTCTCCTCAAATGGAGTTTTCTAGCATTCTTTATTAAGGATAAACTTAAACTAAAAACTAAAAACTTAACTCAAACCTTTATTTAACATGGGTTGCCTCCCATGGAGCGCTCTTTTACGGTCAATAGCTTGACCTTGACGATACTCACTTGGGCCAGACGAGTGGAACACCCACTCAAAAGTAATTGGTCTTCAAAGTGATGGCCTCCTTTTCATCATGCTTGGTTTTCTTCTTCTTGGGGAAATGAATAACAAAAGGATCCCGCGAAGGCAATTGCAGCTTCACGTAACCTTCATGGAGGTTAATCAAAGCCTTAATAATTCTTAAGAAAGGATGGCCTAATATAATAGGAGCAACAGTATCTTCAGACATGTCAACAATAACAAAGTCAATTAGAGCAAGACAGCTTTTAATGTAAACTAAAGTATTCTTCTTAATTCCTACAGCTTGTTTGTAGGTAGAATCTGCTAGATGCAATTTTAATTCAGTGATTTCAAAGAAGCCAAGATTTAACTTGTTAAAAAGACTCTTTGGAATTGTTGAGACGCTTGCACCTAGATCACAAAGTGCAGCTATCTCATTGGTTCCAATTTTAATCTTAATAGTAGGCTCAAATATGTCATCTATTTTAACAGGCAACTTTTTAGCGATTTTCTTGTATTCCTCTTCAAGCTCACGTACCTTAATTTCTACTTAATCAACAAAGTGTTGATACATGGCTTCATCATTACCTTCACTTACCAGAATTTTAACGTTGCTCCTCTTTACGAGGTCTTCGATGGTGCAGCTTAGTGAAGGGGCATTATTATAGTCAAGTTTTTCAGGCTCCTCCCTTTGGATCCTCATCATTTTGAGTTCTTCAACAGGATTGGGCTCAGCTTTACCTGCAAAGTTAGCTAGAATGAGAGTTTGACTATCGGTTATCTTACCTAGCTATGCATCAACGGTCCTTGTTCTTTCTTGGAGGACTTGCAAATCATTTCTCAAACTAACAACTTGGTTAGATAATTTACCAAGCATAGCATCATGGTTCTCCGTTATTTTAACAAGAATATTGTTTTGTTCATTTTGTGAGTCTATAAAAGACTTAATTGTTTCTTGGAGACTACCATTACTAGTTCCCATATTATTATTAGGATTACCTATAGGACTAGAATAGTGTTTCTGAAAATTAGGATTATAATTCTTCTTTCAAGCAGGGTTATAATCATTACGAGCTATGAAATCTATTTCTTCAATATTCGTTTCAGGGATTGCTCTTGCCTGAGTTTCCTTACCTTTTACGGCTAATATGAGCTCATCCAACTTAGCATTGAGTTCTTCATTTTCTTGTGGTGAGATGGAGTTCACCTTCTTCGTATTTGATCTATCCACATGTCATTGAGCATGGTTGTCTTGCATATTGTCTAACAGCTACTTTGCTTCGGTAATATGTTTACCCATAAACGTTCCTCCAGCTGCAGTATCAAGCATAGACTTAGACACATGATTAAGAGCATTATAAAATAAATGGAGGATTAACCAATCTTTCATCCCATGACTAGGACAGTTTCTTAAGCATTCTTTCATCCTCTCCCATGCAAGCGCTAGTGGCTCACGCTCTTCCTGTCTAAAGCCAGTAATATTAGATCGAAGTTGCATAGTCTTTGCAGGTGGGAAAAATTTAGTCATAAATAAAGAAGTACATCCCACCCATGATGTAATAGTATTTTTAGGCAAAGATAGTAACTATTCGTTTGCTCTCCCTCTTAGAGAGAAAGGAAATAGATACAATTTGACCGCATCAGGGTCAACGTCTTTTATACGCATCATATCACATATTTCAGTAAAAGTATTCAAGTACATACCTGCGTCTTCAACAACAGAGCCTCTAAATTGATTATGTTGAACCAAACTTAAATAATGGGGCTTAATTCTATAGTCATCAGCAGCAATTGCTAGCTGAGTAATAGGAGTACGCAAATAATCATTATTGGGAGTAGCGAACTCCTCAAGCTTATTTTCAGCCATATTTCCTATATTTTTGGGTTTTCTTAAACAAAGAATTATAATAGTAAAAGCAAGAATTTAAAGGCTAACTAATTTTTTTGGTTTATCAAATAAAGACTAAAAGAAAACTAACAAAATTAAAAACAAGATTAAAACTAGCAAGGTTCCTAATAACCTCACCAGGGTAGCTATTGCTTCCCTGGCAACGGCGCCAGAAAAATGATTGATACCTTCGATCCGGATTACGGATGTAGTATAGCTTTTTTTTCCCTAATAGACCTAGGTTATCGAATCTTCAGAAAGCGAATGCGTAGTGAAGTTACTTTAATGGACCTTCGGAAGTTTTAGAATTTCTTTTGTGTTTTTACCGGACCAATAGTTTGCGTCTTTTTGTTGCAGCTAGTGGGGCGGGGGAGCGTGGTGAGGCGAGGGAGGCCGCGATCACGGCCATGGGGATGTGCGACAGAGGGGATCGAAGGGAGTCCGGATCTGGCTGCGGTGGCCGAAGAGGATGCTGGAGTAGGGAGATCAGGCCGCCAGCGGTGCTGGCTCGGCCCTGGTTGCCATGGTCGCTGCCCTCTGATCGTGTTTTCTATTGTGATCTTTTAGTTTGATTATATCAGAATTCTGATTCTCGAGCACATTTAAATTTCTCTCCTCTTATCTTTTTAAGTCGGCGCTCTAAGCCAGCAAACACACACATGAAATAAACCAAAACAATCCATTCATAATTTTGTTTGATTTCCCGTAGCAATGCAGGGGCGTTCAGCTGGTTAGGACTAAAAGTGGGCCTTCGCTTTCTATACTATACAAGTGCCAGGACCAAGACAATCTACCCAGCGAAACGACTGCATTGTCAACCCTGAAAGCTCCACTCAGATCAAGCCCCTGGTGACCAATCGTTGTTTGTAACATCTGTCGTCCGACACTCAGCCAATGGGCCAATCCAGAACCAACACAAGCCGAGAGTTTGTGTCATCATTCGACAGCACTACAAGTGTTATTGTCACTATCACATCGAGCGTCAATTCAATCAACTGCGTGTACACATTAGTTTAACAAGCTGATGTTGAAAGAGAATCACAATACGATGGAGTGCACTCAAACAACCTCAGCAGCAGGGTGCGGTGAAGACAAAGAAACAGCAGGAGGTTAAAAATACGCGGCCCGGGTTAATTGCTTCACATTAAAAACGGGGAAGGAAAGAAGTTCACCACTTTTCTTACGATGCGTAAGTTCACTACATTGCAATTGCAAGTTGCCAAAAAAGATATCCAAATATCCATCATAACTCTTGGCCACTCCAATATGGGATGGCATATACTTTCAGATTTCTACTAATGAAGATGTGCCATGGCCAACTTGAGCACATTTTTCCTCTTGGAGAATTTCAGTCGTCTCAGTCACGGTCAACATACCCATGTCCATCCACGGCTCACTACACCTTGAATCACATAGCACAATCACGCAATCATATCCTGTATACATGAGAACCAGGAGAGAATCACATAGCACAATGAGTGAATCACGAGAGTTGTAGCAGTATCTGGATTGCTTAAGAGAACTGCACTAGGTCATCTGGCCTTCGCTGCGAGTAAGCTCAGCTTTGCGGATCTGGAGATTGTTCACTAGTACTAACCATTTCACGAGCAACTGCAGCACCTGAGTTGGTATCTGAGTTAACATCAGCAATCTGATCAATCTTCTCCTCCTGCATCTCGACATCATGGCTAATAGGCACTGCCTCGGCTTCTGCATCGGCCATCTCTTCATCACCATCACCCCCTGCATGCTCTGCTCCATTGGGCACTGCTGCAGGGTGCTCCGGCAGCGTTTCAGGCACTATATCAACAGGATCTGTCTTTTCTGTGAACGCTGCTGTTCCTTCAGAATTTAGACCATGTGCAGCAGGGTATGGGTCGGTACACTTGGTTATAGTAGACGTGACCAGAAGGGTCTGCAAATAAAAGAGCTTACAGTTGGTAACAACGATCAACTTTGGTTCATGAAGAACTACTTGTAATCTATTAACCGGCATTTCAAGTTGTATAGTCTAACTAGTGGAAAAGTTGAGACAATTGGGCCCCAGATCAACAGGTTGAACTCATACACTGCAAGTGCAGGTTAACATAGCAAAGAACAAGTTACTACTGATATGCTCTACACGATGGTGGAAGTTCAGCTAACAAACCTTCTCCAAGGCCAAAGCAAGCTTCGACAATTTCTTATATGTTCCTTTTGGATCCAACAAAATCTGTTGACACAAAACTAGTATAAGGCTCCTTTTGAAGCAACACCAATGCAACACAGAAATGAAACCACATCACCTTCCTTTCATGAGTAACTGTGTTGCCGACATTAGATCACTATATAGAAATTTTAGAATCGGACTAAAGGGAAAATTCATCACCTCACAAAGTCTTTGCAGTGTAAATGGAGGACCTTCTTCAAACCTCAAGAGGGCTGCAAAAACGTGCAAACAGATATCACAAATCTGTTCATGCTCCACAAAAAGTACATCAGAGATCACCGCTTGTTATATATATAATCTCATATGGTAAAACCAACTTAGGATATTTTGGTATTCGGCTAGCTTTTTTTTTTACAGAAAAATCAAGTTATGGATGGAGATATTATTCCATTCGAAATAACATAGACAAACCAGTGCAAGTGCCAGAAGAATAACTACCACAGAATTTGCCTTACCAAATCTGATTTGCGGAAGAACTGACAGTTCTGTTTACAACTGTTTTTTTAATATCAGCTTTCAAAATAAAAACAACACAGTAACACCAAACAGATTCTAAGTGGCGAGCTGAATAAAGAAAAATTTCAACTCCATAATGATGTGAAAAAACAACAAACAATTCAAAACCCACCAAATGCTGCTGTCAGTTTATGTTTTTAACTGCAGGCTATTCATCCAAAATATTAGTACTCCCTCTGACCCATATTAGTTGACTCTACTTTGTCTAGATTCATATGTATCTAGTTAAGTATCTAGTCTAGATGCATCCGTATCTAGACAAAGTTGAGTCAACTAATATGGGTCAGAGGGAGTACTAGAAAGTCATGCAAGAGAACTGTGAAACAAAAAACCAACGATTTCAACAACATAACTTAAAATTTCCCAAACATGCTCTTATTCATGTTCATAAAAGCAGATATCCAACTGCATATTAGTGCCTTGACTTCAATTGCATTAAAGCGGGCCGTTCATATTCTTAACAGCCAACATAAGTTATTACAATGCACAAACTACACGCCGGGATCAATGGCTGATTGCTAACTATGCCTAAGTTAATAAATATGCACTTAGTGAGAAGATACTAGGAGTCTAGTCTAGGACCTTTTCAGATTATAAGGGGCCGAGAAAAACATATATATCGTACAATAATGTGAATTTTGTTAAAACCTTCTCGCAAGGAAAAATGTGAAGGCTTGCAACAAATCGAAGACTTAAAAACAGTACCATCATTGAGCTGGCTAAACAGCTCTGAGTGTGTCTCTGCAGATAAAGGATTTTGTTGCTGCCCATCTTCCCGGATCACCATTTGAGCCTCAGAATATTCACCCAAGACCTTGATATGTGATATGATGAAATTCAGTTTAGAAGGTAAAGCTACTATATTCTGACGAAACATAGCCAATACAATAAATCTACAAACAATGTGAAACTCTTTTCATGGCATACCTCCCCATACCTGCAATAATTGGAGAGACAACAACCTCTTGAGAAAACTCCATTCGTGCCTGTAAAGCAGAAGTTGATCACAATGCCAAGAGTAAAAACGAAACCTCACATTCTCACTACAGTAAATTTTGTCCAAATGCTCTTCACCAGCAACTATCTCTTCAAATTCAAAACTAAAAGTGAACAATTAAACCAACCTAAGCTTGGTTCACCTAGAATGACTACTATTACTCGTTTTCAAATGCTAGCTATTAACCTTCTGATACACATTTTACACAAAAATAAAACACTTGACATCATCTATTTCTTATACGGAAGAAAATTAGTTATAAGTTGCAGACCTGAACAGATATATGAAGAATGAAGTTGCTTTCAACATTCAAAGAATCTCTAAACAACATTAAGAGTATGTAAATTCATCCAGGACCAGCATAATACCAGAATTTTCCCGTGTCAGCTATAACTTCGATGATGCCTCTCATTTCCTCGGGAGTAACATTGATAATTCCGTCGGTATCCCTAGAATGAAATGCATTTTCGAATGTTTAGAACCAAGAAAACAGAGCTTGGACTCAACTGTCATAACGATCGAAGACATTTCTAGATTTTGCAAGATATATTGTCTAGTTTAGTATTAACAAGTTTAAACATCAAAATATCTAGCTTTGTTACAGAAAATCTTAAGTCAATGTGCTTAAGATGTATGTAGTGTTGCAGTAAGTATTTTCCATCTTACAGTTAGCAGAAATTTTAAAGGCCCAATATAAGAGAACAAATCGCTGGATAGTTCATAAACATAACCAGATACAGATTGAGTGTCAGAACGTGGAGAGGGGATGGTGTGCTCTTGCATGTACAGTTAATTTGTGGCTGTGCAGATATTTATTGCATAATTTGAAATGCACCAAATATGCCGTAGCTTGGAACCATCTGTACTTGTATGGGTGAGTGCTCATACATTCTCACCATGCAATATGTCTTCATATATGTGCACATTCTCCGACCCACATTGTGAGTACACTGTGGTGAGATAATATGCACATACATGTTCCCTTGGAGAAAAGATGTCACAGCACATATGTGTGGATGAGATAGCATGAGCACTTACCCAGACAAAGCACAAAATCCACTCTCATAAGCATAAAATGTAGCTTTAAGTTTGGTGAAAAGACTAATTATATTTTAGACATCTCGTAATTCAGATAAAATATAAAGAACCTGTTAAGAAAAGGCTGTGAAAACAACTAGAAAAATGTTAGTGCGTCAACGCAATGGTGGCTGGCTTCTTCTTTAGCCACCCTTTAACTTTAGTAGCATTCAGATTTGCTGGTATGCACGTGTGTCTACCTTGTTTCGCTTCAAGATATAGAGAAACACGCGGCACACCAATATGCATGTGTCAGACATCCATTAATGATACCCAATTATTGTCCATAAATTGAAATCTTTATGCTCGCTTCAATTTTTTCACGATAAGGACAAAGACAAAAATTAAAAGCTAGATGATATGCAGAATCGCTTACCCGTGCTTGTCCTTGGTGGTTGCATCCTCAATATGATGATCCAAGTCAGCAGCTGCCTCAGGCAGCTCCATGGGTGCCGCCACACCCTCGCCTCGTTGGCCTGCATCAGCAGTCCCTGGCACCACCATGGGCACTGTTGAGCCCTGGACATGCTGGTCCGTGTTGGCAACCTCCTCTGGCACCACCATAGGCACAGTCGAGCCTTCGACGTGCTGGTCCACATCAACAGCCTCCTCTGGCACTACCATAGGCACCGTTGAGCCCTCAGCATGCTTGTCCGTGTCGACAGCCTCCTCTGGCACTGTCGAGCCCTTGGCATGCTGGTCCACGTCAACAGCCTCCTCTGGCACCACCATAGGAACTGTCGAGCCCTCAGCATGCTGGTCCACGTCGACGGCCTCCTTCGGCACCACCGTAGACACAGTTGAGCCCTTGGCAACATCGACAGCCACCTCTGGCACCGCCATAGGCGCCGTTGAGTTCTCCACCGTCACCGCACCCTCCTCCATTCCCAGATTTCCCAGTAACTGCATGATATAACAAACTATTACACAACAAATTTGGATATTTACCACGTCTAACGTTGGGCTATAAGTTATATGCCATTTTTCAGTCCCGGCTCACTCAAATACAACCAATCCTTCCAAATCATAGCTAACGCAGAATTTAGGCATCCTAACAGCATCCCTGCCCCCAACCCTAGCCCATGGCCACAATTTCTCCGCATCCGAACAGCATCCACTACTTATTCGCACGCACAAACCACGAAACGGACGAACGCATCGAGGCAATGCAACGGCGTCTCCCCGTACGCCCAATCGTCGACAAACGAGGCAAGAACACGCAGCCGTAGGCCGAGACGAGCGACAGCTCGGGGAGAGTGAATCCAAAAAAAAGACCTGGGGGCGGGGGCGGGGGCGGGGGCGGGGGCGGGGGCGGGGGGGGGGGGGGGGGGGCGCGAGGGAGGGGACGCACGCACCTAGGAGAATGCTTTCCTGCGGCAGCGCGGCGGAATGGCGACCGGCGCAGCGGAGCAAGGAATCTGCGGCGGCCTGACAACCGAGTGGGATGCCCGGTGCGCGCGGGCCTGGGGAACCTGGTTAGGGCGGATCAGGAGAATGAGGGGGTAAAATGGTCTCTTCCACCCCGGCAACAAGCAATGGTTACTATACTTGTAGTACTAGTAATAATAATAGCCTAATAGGGAACATGTTTTAATTGTATCTAGCATCATCAACCTATATTCTACTGGTTCAACACTAATTGTACCTAGACCTCCATATGCATTAAAATATGTCTAGATACATGCATATTTGAATAAAACCGTGACATCATTTTTAAAGACGAAGGGAATATCCAGGATCATCATGCATATCACACGGTATTGTCACCCACTCGTGGTAGTTGCACTTCGGTAACTGCATCTACGAATGGTTCATCGTTCTTGATGTCGAGTGCTGCCAAGGAATTATTGATGATCTTAATCTCCCCTCTTTGGTTGTCTTTTCCATCAACGCCACCGCCATCGCCAACTTCATGTTCATCTTCTCCTTCCAAGCACATTGTACTAAATTGATCCAAATACATTATTTGATCATCTTACTAACTATGTTCCCTCACAAGATTTCATAATCTGCTTGGAGATGAAAATGCCTCTCAAGATCAAACAGAGATATTGTAATGCGGTACCATAGCAGAGTAGTTAACATAGTGTGTAGAAGATGCTGCACATAAACCTCTGTCTATAAGCTACTCCCTCCGTTTCAAAATATAAGATGTTTTAGCTTTGTACAAGGAGTGTATCTAGACCACTTTTAGTGTGTAGCTTCATTTGGGTTTGGAGTGAACCTACATACTAAAAAAGGTCTAGATAGACTCTTTTCATAAAGTTAAAACATCTTATATTTTAAAACGGAGGGATTACAACATGATATATTTACTTGTCAAAGCAGACTAATTGAATCCCTACTTCATCCAAGAATAGCCATCTTATGATGAAAGCAAGTACACGTGTGCAAACTGTAGAGTTGAGTAAATATTTACTGTACAGTAGTAACCAACCTTAGTAAACTTTTCATCTAAGCCTTTGTCAGTGAAACAACCATACATATTTATCTATATCACGGTTTTGAAAAATAATAGGACTTTTTTACAATGCATGCAACATTGCCTTCCTATGTTGTATTAAAGCCGCAGTTTTTGTAGCAAGAAGAACCATGGAAAATATTGTTGAAATTTGGTGCAGTCTCCACTTCCTACATCTTGCATAATAGATTCATTATGTCACAACATACATTTTTGAGAAAAGCCACTTATTAATGGGCTCCATATGTGTAGAATGGGGCAAGATGTTGTTTGTACATATCATTAAAGATGTCTTGGGCCTTATTAATCTGCTCATTTTTTTTGTTGGTACTGAAATAACCGAATCCCATCGTGCAGCGGTTGAAGATATGTGCTCAAAGTTGCATTTGTTACATAATCTTCAAAGATTAAGAACTCAGGCCACGATCTGCATATTTAACAAGTCTATATGATTCAAAACAAATTAAACTTGAGAACACTAATAATATGGGACTTGCATACCACTTTGTTAGAGACACATGAATCCATCATGGCATCTATGAGGAATTGAAAGATAGAAATAATTAACCCTGTTAGAAGAACATAGAAACGATTCATGATGAGTATTCCAAAAAAGATAGAAACAATTTAAGGGAGAAAAAGGTCAAAAACACAATATTTTTGCAAAACAAAAAACCACCCGCATCAGGAACAATTTACAATGGCCCAGTTGTAGGTCTTCCTTGATCCTCTCCTTACAGTCAACAATGATTCAAAATAAACCTTGCCCCTCCAAAGTTTCAAAGACCTCTTTAAAGATGAACCAATGTTCCCATAGTGTTGCGTATGATTAAACTAACGGCATATAGTGTGTTGACTCACCAGATCACAAAGTATAACAATCATTCAAACACCAGATTCAGTAGCCTTTCCTTGCTAGCGAGTGCTGCCACCTGTAGAGACTCTAGTGCTTTCCTGTTAAGAATCGGTCACCGTGTCGTATACGTGTTGTATTATGTAAACGTATACGCACTTGTTTGTACATCTGGCAAGTATATAAATAGAAGAGGTGGAGGCACGTTGCCTACCACGAAACCCTAATCAGTGTTTTTATCTTGGTATCAAAGCCGAGTCCACCGCGCTCTCGCCCGCGTGCAGCTCCTTCGTCCACGCGATGTCCACCTCTTCCGCGATGACCACCGCGGCGGCCTCGGCATCCACGAGCCTAGAGCTCGTCGGCCCCATCATCTCTCCGCTCGCCTCGGCGGGACCCTCCACCTCGACGGTGGTGGTGGCTCCTCCAGTTGTCTGCCTTAACAGCGCCAACTTCATGTTGTGGCGAGGACTGGTGCCACCGCCCATCTATGGCGCCCATCTGCACGGCTTCCTCGACAACTCCGTGCCCGCTCCGGCGAAGACGATCACCGAAGGTACCGGTGATGCAGCCACGATCGTTCCCAACCCCGAGTATGCGCGTTGGTGGGGACTGGATCAGAAAGTACTCGGCGTACTGCTCTCTTCAATGGAGGAGAACATCGCCACGCAACTCATCGGCTGCAAGACCTTCACAGCGGTGTGGTCGGGTGTCCACACCATGTTTGGTGCTCAGAACCGTGCCAACGTGAGGCACATCCGTCGTCAACTGCAAACGATGAGGAAGGGGGACATGTCGGCTGCCGCGTATATGCACGTCATGAAGGGCTTTGCCGACGTCATGGACACTGCTGGCGCCCCCATCACCGACGACGAGCTCGTCAATTACATCATCACCGGCCTCGGCCCCGCCTACAACTCCATCGCCGGTGCCCTCACCGTCGGTAACGTCTCCGTTCCGTATGCAGACTTTTATTCTCACGTCCTCTCGTTTGAGGCGCGTTAGGCACAGCAGGCCGAGACCGTGGAGTGGTCTTCCTCCGCGAACGCTGCCTCTCGTCCTGGAGGTTTTGGTGGCAGTACTTCGTGGCCACGCGCGCCCACTTTCCCGCCGGCCCCTGCAGCACCCCCGGTTGGTGCCTACCAGCCCGGCTACTGTGGCGACAATGGAGGTCGTCCGACCCCTGTTGGCGGCGGTTACGGCCAGCCCTACGGCCAGTACTCGGGCGGCTACGGTCAGTCCTATGGCCAGCACTCGGGCGGCTACGGCCAGCCCACCGGTGGTGGCGGCCACGATCGCCCTAACTACAACAATGGCAACGGCGGAGGCAACCACGGACGTCGCCGTCAACGTCCTCAGTGCCAAATATGTGGGTACTGGGGGCACGTCGCGTCGGAGTGTCGGAATCGCTTCAACCCCGACTTCGTACGTGCTAACAACCAGCGCTCTGGGAACTCTGCCTCGACAGGTTCTCATGCTCCTCCGGCCTAGATCATGGATACCGGGGCTACGGATCATCTGACGAACGATCTTCAGCGACTTCACCTGCAAGAGCGTTATGGCGGGACGGACCAGGTCCAAGTGGCCAATGGGGCAGGTTTGTCTATTGCACACATTGGTCATTCCTCTTTAGTCGGTTCATCTTTGCAACTGAAAAATATTCTCCATGTCCCGCACATTAATCAATATCTCCTTTCAGTATATCGTCTTGTCTCTGATAATGATGTCTTTGTTGAGTTTCATCGTCATTTTTTCTGTGTTAAGGACAAGGCCACCGGGAAAACTTTGCTTCACGGTAGAAGCTATGGCGGTCTCTACCCCATCCCTTTTAGTCGTGCATCATCATCTCATCATGCTTTGTCCGGTGCTAAGACTACATTGTCTCAGTGGCACCAGCGTCTAGGTCATCCTACAAATAATGTAGTGCAGACTATTGTTAAGAACCATGATTTATCATGTGCTCCAGTTGATACTTCTTTGATTTGTGATGCATGTCAGCGTGCCAAAAGTCATCAATTATCATATAATGTGTCTCATCGTGTTACCACTATGCCTCTTGAGCTTGTTCATTCTGATGTGTGGGGTCCTGCCGTGGCCTCTTCTGGTGGTTTTAAGTACTATGTTAGCTTTGTTGATGACTACTCTCGTTTTTGCTGGATTTATCTCCTTAAGCACAAATCTGATGTTGAACATGTGTTTTATGCCTTTCAGGCTCATGTTGAGCTTCTCCTCAATACCAAAATCAAGGCCGTTTAGTCCGATTGGGGCGGTGAATACCATCGGCTCCATCAATATTTTCAGCGCACCGGCGTGTCTCATCGTGTGTCTTGCCCGCACACTTCCCAGCAAAACGGCGTTGCCGAATGCAAGCATCGTCACATAGTCGAAACCGGTCTCGCTTTACTTGCCCATTCGTCTCTCCCTTTGCGTTTTTGGGACGAAGCTTTCTTGACAGCATGTTATCTATTAATCGCATGCCTACTCTGGTTCTTAACAAGGATACTCCTATTTTCTGTCTTCTCAAAACTCAACCGAACTATGAGTTTCTCCGTATCCTTGGTTGCGCATGCTGGCCTAGTCTTCGCAAGTACAACACGCATAAGCTTGAGTTTTGCTCGAAAATGTGTGTTTTCTTAGGCTATAGTCCTATGCATAAGGGCTATAAGTGTCTCGATCGTTCTACCGGTCATATTTACATATCTCAAGACGTTGTCTTTGATGAGTCGGTCTTCCCGTTTGCCACTCCCGGAGTTACCGTAGATATTCCTACCCTTCGGCACGTCATCACTTTCCCTGAGTCTGAACCGGCAACGAGTGATCATGTGCGCCAATACGACCTTTCCTATTTGTCTACTAACCTACTATCTCGAGATGATGCTTTGCATGTGTAGGTTCCTGGCGTGATCGACGTGCATGTCCATACCCCTACTCCGGGACCCTCTACAGAAGCGCATGAGGCGGGCGCCACATGCTCAGGGTCGCCCGAGCCTGCTGCTCGTAGCTCGCCCGAGCCAGCTGCTGCCTCGACGCTGCATAGGTCGGCTCCTCCTAGTCGATCATCATCGCCGCACGCCGGGTCGCATGACTTAGCCCCCACGTATCTGCTCCAGCATGGAGCTGACGCGCCGTCGCCCGCACCTGCTCCTGGTCATGGTGCGACCTCGTCATCAGCCCCTAGTCATGGCATGGTGACGCGTCTCCGTGACAATACTCGTCGTGAGAAGACCTACACTAACGACACAGTACGGTATGATTCGTGCAGGCGTGCTCTCTTTGCAGCCCCGGTATCTCATCGGGATGCTCTTTAGGAGCCGGAGTGGCGTGCAACGATGTTAGAGGAATTTTCTGCTCTATCTCAGACGCAAACATGGACGCTGGTTCCTCGTCCTCCTGGCACAAATATTGTTGGCAGCAAATGGATCTTCAAGACTAAGCATCGTCCTGATGGTTCCGTTGAGAAGCACAAGGCTCATCTTGTTGCCCGCGGTTTTGCGCAGAAACATGACATTGACTATGGTGATACGTTCAACCCAGTGGTGAAGCCTACAACTATTCACTTGGTTCTCTCCCTTGCAGTCTCTCGAGGATGGACTCTTCGTCAAATTGATATGAGTAATGCTTTCCTTCATGGTTTCCTGTCTGAGGATGTCTATATGCAGTAACCCCCTGGTTTTGAGGATGCTCGGTATCCGACACACGTATGTAAATTGCAGCATGCTATCTATGGTCTTAAGGAGTCTCCTCGCGCTTGGTATGCTCGCTTGAGTGGTCGGTTGCTTCAGCTTGGTTTTGTTCCCTCAAAAGCCGATACGTCTTTGTTTATCTTCAATTAGGCTGGTGTCCAAGTATTCATGATGGTCTATGTGGATGACATTGTTATTGTTGGATCTACCTCTGTGGCAGTTAAACGTCTGGTTCGTTCCCTCTCGGACACTTTTCCTATCAAGGATTTGGGCACTCTGGAATACTTTCTTGGATTGGAAGCATCGTACAATTCAGGGGGCATGACACTTATGCAGCGCAAATATGCGCTTGATTTGTTGCATCGGGTAAACATGGAGAATTGTAACCCCACTTCCACTCCTATGGTCACAACCGAGCGGCTTGCTCGAGATACAGGTGCCCTGCTCGGAATAGAAGATTCTTTCCGATATCGCAGTGTTGTTGGTAGCCTGTAGTACTTAACTCTCACTCGCCTGGATATTTCCTTTGCGGTGAATAAGGTATGCCAATTCCTCTCTCAACCAACTGAAGTTCATTGGGAGGCTGTCAAACGTATTCTGCTTTATGTGAAAGGGACATTGGTGAAGGAGATATGCCCTAGAGGCAAATAAGAAATAGGTTTTTATTGTCATATCTCAATTAGTTTATAGTAGTTTCATATTGTGCTAGAACTGTGCCAAGTAGAAACATTGGTACAGGTGTGGTATGAAACAACCAAGTCCCTAGTAGCCTCTATTCATACTAGTTCGTTGGTCACGAAGATGATCTGGGTTTCAAGATCATGGGCATTTATGCCGACTGACAACGAGATCATGTCATTGGAGAATGATGTGGTTGGACATTCCTCGAAGGATTGCAACACGATCAAGTCATATAGTTCATTGTTGCAACAACTATACCTAGACTCCTTCTCCTTAGACCGTGAGCTCATATTACTCACTGTTTCCCTAGGCTTCTTTGACTGCATCAAACGCCACTTGGTAATGCGGTGGTCATAAAGGTGTACGTTGGGTATTCCGAAGGAACAGTAGATGACATGTGACTGCAAGACCGGGATTTGTTCACCCACATGACGGGTAAAGATACATACGGCCGGCTTGGTGAGATTACATCCATATATGTTGCAACGTGTGACTAGGTCACGGGGATGTAATATCACGGTAACAAGAAAACATAACTTGTTGTGAACGAGATTGAACAAAGGTATGGGATACCAGTGATCGGATCTCGAACAAGTTGTATCAAGAAACAAAAGGAAGAGGATGCTACATTTAGACGGTTCAAGCGACATTGTCATCAGGAATGCATAGGGGTCACATAGATATCCTTGGTCCCTCTATTGATCATTGATACAGATCATGTCTAGATCATTCCCGAGCCGTGAGAGGATACACATAAGGGTACGATGAGAGCGATCATTCGTAAGACGGGATCACAGTAGAGAAAGAGAGAAAGCTGGAATCGTTCCGCAGAGAGATCCGAAGTTGTTCGGAGAAATAATAAAGAAAAGGTCCCGAAAAGTGTTTTCGGATAAATGAGAATTTAAATATATATTTATTATATGTTAATTATGAATTAATATATTATAAATAATATTTAAATTAAGATTTATAAAGTCAACTTTTATATTAGGCCAAATCCCGGAGGGAAATAGCCTAGAAATAAAACTGCAGGAAAATAAAAGGAAAAGGAAAAATATCCAGCCCAAGTGGGCGGCGGACAATAGCCGCCGCACTAGGCGGCGGATAGTTGGGCGACGTCGAGCCACCAGCGGGCCGCCGCTGTCAGCTGGCCCACCCGGGCGGGGCAGGACACAGGCGAGGCGGGGCGGGGCGCTGGGCTGCCCAGCCGGCCCACCCAGGGCGGGGCGGGGTCGGGTGCTGGGCCGCCGGGGGTGGCCAGCCCACCCGGCTGGCCGGCTGCTGCTGCTGCTTTTTCTTTTTGTTTTTATTTAGCATTTTCTGTTTGCTATTTGGGCTGAGTACTTTTGGCCCATTTGGCAGTCCGAATTTCTGCTGAGTTTTTCCTTTAGTAATTAGTCCCACATGGCTTAGCCTTTGAGAAAGGTACACCCCCTTAGTCTATATAAAGGGGTTCCCATGGGTGAGATTATAACACACCAATATTTGGAGAAGTCCTTTGGTTGACTTCCTCCTTCTTTCTCTCTCCCTCCATGCCTCGTGACCATGGCCCCAAGTCTAGGCTGTGCGATCAAGGTACACCTGCAGTACGCCGTTGCGCTGCAGGGATTCCTAGCCGGATATCAACTTTCGCACTCCCGGCGGGATCGGGGAGCCGGAGGCCTCATCGTGCACCGGATGTGTACGAAGACACGAGGCACAACACTTGGGCGCTTAAATGTCGTGAGCCAGAGTTGTTGCACGATGAAGATGATAAAGATCAAGAAGGAGCAAGGGGTGACCTGCGAGGAGCTTCGCGACCTTGAGGTCGGCTACGAGTACGACTACTTCAACCACGTTTCCCACGGAACGTCAACCGCGTACGGTCTATAAGGGTATGTATTCTATACGCATTGGCTGTTACCGCATTACTACATAGATAGATCCTAGGCTAAGTTTCCGGGGTTCCGTCGTAGGAAATTTTTTGTTTTCCGCACCGATCCCCAACAGTGGTATCAGAGCCGATCTATGCGTAGGAGTATTGTACGTCCAGTATGCACAAGTATTGTGCGGGCATCGATCCCTTAGTTGTTACCGTCTAACGTGTACTTGTTTATATCGCGGTATTGTTTGATGAAGCGGCCCGGACCGACCTTACGCATATTCGTACGCGAGACTGGTTCCACGCTCAACATACGACTTGTACCGTATAAGTGGCTAGCGGGTGTCTGTCTCTCATTCGATAGTTGATATAGCATTTACAATGGAGGGCCCCGAAAGGGGTGTAGTAGAGACAACTGTCGGATCCATGTTGTGGTTGGAAAGTTCGTAGTTTAGAAACGGTTCTAGTACGAAAGCCCTAACAACCACGTAAAACTTGCAATAGTTAAAGTAGAGGCGCCTAACTTTATTTTATAGGGGGGCATGTGATTATGATATGGCATTGGTCGATACGAAGGTAAAGTTTACTTTTCTGTTACTAAAGTAGTATAGTAATAGTCATCGTTCCGATGGACGACCTGGTGGAGGCGTCGTGGACTTGGCGTCAAACCAAGGGCATGATGGAGATCATGCTGGAGCGCTCGATGGAGATCAAGGCGCAAGAAGACCATATCATATCACATTATACATATGATGTTGATACCAGTTTTACATCTTATTGTGTGCTAGTATTTAGATACTCAACGGTAGCAAATAAGATAATCCCTATAGAATTCCATTGTTTCGTGTTCCCCTTGTGTGTGCACCACCAAGAAAGTTCTTCGGTATGAGGCCGGCCGTGATGATCGGGGGTCAGACATGTTCGCATACAGTGGGTGTAGGACATGTTGCACGACAAATACACACAAGTTAGATTTGGCGAGCCTAGCACGCCATAGAAGCGTGGCCTCGGAACACAAGAGATCGAAAGATCAAGCATGAGTCACATGGATGATGTGATTGGCATTGTTGAATGTCTACCCCTGATAATGCACTGATGGCCGTGATGATCGGGGGAGGTGCAGAGGATAGGGATCATGCGATCACTAAGATCATCCAGGGGATGACCGTTTTAGTGGAGACCAATTATAAATTGATCTCTTATTATAAACTTAGTCTAGATGTCTATTTGCAAATATCTTAGTAGACCTTAGCCTATCCTATTGAGGTCCTTTGCGACCATGGGAATATATTGCTTAATATGGAACTTAGCAAAAGGGTCCAACTTCATAGATTAATACCCATGCCTGAGGGATACCCTCGTAAAAGGTGATCTTCTCTTCTTGATACAATAACCATTAGGAGATAATTCGATGACTCCAGAATGTTTGGAAAAACACTTAGTGATCTTGCATCAGAGTTAAGAACTCTTAGAAGGGCTTGATTGCAAAAAGGAGGTCATGGATGATGAAAAAGTATATGTTAGATATACAAATTATAAATGTGGTTCTTGCAGAACTCATTGCAGCTTGCAAAAGTATTTGATACATGTCCCGTTTTGTGAAAACAGGATGATCTGCTTGAGAATTGCTTGTTTTGAGGCAACATGACTTGATGACGTCAAGCAAAACAGTTGATGGCCGACATCACCACTTTCCTCAAAGTTTGTCATTTGGATTAGTGGACTTGAATATAATTTTGTAATCCTTGTTTGTGTGTCTTGCTTTTGGTAAGACGATTATTCATATGAACAAGTTACAAACCAGTTTGTACTATTCTTATGAACAATACCTTATGGTCACATTATGATTATAAAACAAGTTATTCTCATTACTATGTTAATGATAATAGTTTAAACGTTTATAAAGGATTAGAATGCTAAAAGATATCCAAAGTTTAATAATGAAATGACCCTACAGTTTAAGTCATTTGGTTATTGCAGGTTCTTTATGAAAGATCGGGGTCCTAGATGCTTAATCTAGACTTTGCAAAACCATGCCTCTTGGACAGAATGACTAAAACTCCGCATTCTGGTAAAACGGTGATATGCGAAGAAATGTTGAATCTTATACATAGTGATGTATCATATTTTCAACAAGTAGTGGAAATCATTAGTTAATTGTGGACTTAAGTGAATAAGTGTATTTACTTAATGAGACATGAAGTTTGAAATGATTTGAATTGTTCAAATGAGTTCATGACTAAATGGGATATTGAATTAACTGAATTAACATGTCTCTTCGATTTGATCGACATGACTAAAGTATTCAAGTTAAATTTAGCATAAAAGGAACTTGTGAAAGATGTTTCACAAATTATGATAATTGGATGAGTGCAAACAATGTTGAAATATCTAAACATCATAATCAATATGTATTAGATACATATGGTGTAATATTGTCTCTTATCGGGGTTGTAGTTGTCATTTAGAGTTAAAGATCAAAATAAGCAAACACTCATTTGAAATACAAAGGAACATCTGAAAGATTTGTGGAAACAACACCATAAGTGTTATGGCATGTTCGAGTTTTTGGAGATTTCGACAAGTCGAAGTCGTGGCGAATAAACAAGTCTTTGTAGAGCATTCTTAGGAAGCTATGAATGCATCTTTCCACAAGGGGCAAACCTTTTGTGGTCCTAAGTTTACGTGTCTTGATGAAGATACAGGTGGAAGAAAGTAAAAGATCAAAACAAGGTATTTTACCTTATCTCCGATTTGTTGAGTGGCGCAACGGAATTTGTTTCGTGAAACCAAACTCTGCAAATAGAGGAGAAACTGTTGATAATGATCATAAAGTTCCAGTGAATACTTTTACTAAAGAAAGTAGGATTCAACTATATATATTCTACAAGTTTGTGGAATTATATATTGATTCACTTATCTTTTTTTTGAACAAGACATACCTACGAATTACAAAGAAGCGTGATGGACCTAAGTACGAGAAATGAATAGTCATTGAAATCTCGTTGGTGGAATTCTCAGTTTGATGGTGATCAAAGAATTTTGGAATGTCCAAGATTATCGAGAGGACCTAGATTTGAGTGGGAGCAAATCAGCTTGGCTAATTCATAATATATAGCTGACATATTCTGAGTGGGAGCTAAGTGAAATCCCTGGATCTCAAACATGAATGTCATATTTGAGTGGGAGCGTGAAATCATTCTGGATATGTGGACGACATATGTGAATGATGTGATTGGTGTTAATAGTATTTAAGTTAGGATGAAGTTGAAGTTATTAAACAATAAGATCTATCGAGATAGATCGGTGAGTTTAATAAACACTGAATGTCAAATGCTTCCTGGACTTGATTCTGAAAGGTGTTCAGAAAGTCCTAAGACAAGATTTTGAAGAAGTTCAGAATGGAACAAGGTAAGAAAGAAGTTCTTACTGTATGAAGCATTGAGTATTGCAACTATGGTTGAAAGAAAGAGATGCATTGCATCTCCTATGCCTCAGTCATAGGTTCTTCCATATAACCATGTTGTATACTCGACATAAAGTGACCCGAGGCTCTGGTTGGTAAGACAAAGTCTTAACTGTAAGAACATGTCTTTAAGTGATTCCTGAGTTGATCACTGAACTAGAATTAAGTTTGTACTTAAGTAGCAAGAAGCAATGTAAGTGGCATAGTTGCATTTCATGCACTAGGATCTATATAGATATAGAAGTATAAAAGCTACATCTGATGTGATGTATAATATTATGGCAGGGCTAGTTCGCTTTTAACGTAGAATGATGTGTCCCAGGGCCCAATGCCCATGAGAAAGCCCTCGAGGTTGATCTAAAGTCACTGTAAGCTCCTGGAATCAGGCCTCGTTCTGCTGCCACGACTATAGTATATACACAAAGGATAGCAAAGCGTGTTTCGAAGTTTAGATGACAACAGTGAATAACGACTGTCATCATAAACACTAGAAACAAAAGTCTCGCTTTGTTGCCAAACAAATACTTCGACCCATTATAAGATAATGGTGTGAATGTCAAAATTGGGAAGACATTAACGATTTGCAAAAGACATAATGATCTGGTAAAATAGAACATGGACATGACGTTTCCCATGAGCATGCATGATCTGTAAACGCATATGGTATATGGTTTATAAGAGTAAAATGCAAGCTGGATTATTTGTACTCTAGTGCAAGTGGGAGACTAAAGGAGATATGCCCTAGAGGCAAATAAGAAATAGGTTTTTATTGTCATATCTCAATTAGTTTATAATAGTTTCATATTGTGCTAGAACTGTGCCAAGTAGAAATATTGGTACAGGTGTGGTATGAAACAACCAAGTCCCTAGTAGCCTCTACTCATACTAGTTCGTTGGTCACGAAGATGATCTGGGTTTCAAGATCATAGGCATTTATGCCGACTAACAACAAGATCATGTCATTGGAGAATGATGTGGTTGGACATTCCTCGAAAGATTGCAACACGATCAAGTCATATAGTTCATTATTGCAACAGCTATACCTAGACTCCTTCTCCTTAGACTGTGAGCTCATATTACTCACTTTTTCCCTAGGCTGCTTTGACTGCATCAAATGCCACTTGGTAATGCGGTGGTCATAAAGGTGTACGTTGGGTATTCCGAAGGAACAGTAGATGACATGTGACTGCAAGACCGGGATTTTTTCACCCACATGACGGGTAAAGATACATACGGCCGGCTTGGTGAGATTACATCCATATATGTTGCAACATGTGCCTTGGTCACGGGGATGTAGTATCACGGTAACAAGAAAACATAACTTGTTGTGAACGAGATTGAACAAAGGTATGGGATACCAGTGATCAGATCTCGGACAAGTTGTATCAAGAAACAAAAGGAAGAGGATGCTACATTTAGACGGTTCAAGCGACATTGTCATCAGGAATGCATAGGGGTCACATGGATATCCCTGGTCCCTCTGTTGATCATTGATACAGATCATGTCTAGAGCATTCCCGAGCGGTGAGAGGATACACTTAAGGGTACGATGAGAGTGATCATTCGTAAGACGGGATCACAGTAGAGAAAGAGAGAAAGCCGGAATCGTTCCGCAGAGAGATCCGAAGTTGTTCGGAGAAAGAATAAAGAAAAGGTCCCGAAAAGTGTTTTCGGATAAATGGGAATTTAAATATATATTTATTATATGTTAATTATGAATTAATATATTATAAATAATATTTAAATTAAGATTTATAAAGTCAACTTTTATATTAGGCCAAATCCCGGAGGGAAATAGCCTACAAATAAAACTGCAGGAAAATAAAAGGAAAAGGAAAAATATCCAGCCCAAGTGGGTGGCGGACAATAGCCGCCGCACTGGGCGACGGATAGTTGGGCGACGCCGAGCCACCAGCGGGCCGCCGCTGTCAGCCGGCCAACCCGGACGGGGCAGGACACAGGCGAGGCGGGGCGCTGGGCCGCCATTGCCCAGCCGGCCCACCCGGGGCGGGGCGGGGTCGGGTGCTGGGCCGCCGGGGGTGGCCAGCCCACCCGGCTGGCCGGCTGCTGCTGCTGCTTTTTCTTTTTGTTTTTATTTAGCATTTTCTGTTTGCTATTCGGGCTGAGTACTTTTGGCCCATTTGGCAGTCCGAATTTCTGCTGAGTTTTTCCTTTAGTAATTAGTCCCATATGGCTTAGCCTTTGAGAAAGGTACACCCCCTTAGTCTATATAAAGGGGTGCCCATGGGTGGGATTATAACACACCAATATTTGGAGAAGTCCTTTGGTTGACTTCTTCCTTCTCTCTCTCCCTCCATGCCTCGTGACCATGGCCCCAAGTCTGGGCTGTGCGATCAAGGCACACCTGCAGTACACCATTGAGCTGCAGAGATTCCTAGCCGGATATCAACTCCCGGCGGGATCAGGGAGCCGGAGGTCTCATCGTGCACTGAATTTGTACGAAGACACGAGGCGCAACACTTGGGGCGCTTAAATGTCGTGAGACGGAGCTGTTGCACGATAAAGATGATGAAGATCAAGAAGGAGCAAGGGGTGACCTCGGAGGAGCTTCGCGACCTTGAGGTCGGCTACGAGTACGACTACTTCAACCACGTTCCTCGCGGAACGTTAACCGTGTACGGTCTACAAGGGTATGTATTCTATACGCATTGGCCGTTACCGCATTACTACATAGATAGATCCTAGGCTAAGTTTCCGGGGTTCCGTCGTAGGAATTTTTTTGTTTTCCGCACCGATCCCTAACAATTGGATACTGGTATGCGCATTCGCAAGTCATCACAGCAGAATATTAGCATATTCACTGATGCTGATTGGGCTGGATGTGTTGATGATAGACGCTCTACGAGTGGTTTTGCAGTTTTTGTGGGTTCGAATCTTGTTTCATGGAGTTCAAAGAAACAGCCCACAGTTTCCAAGTCCAGCACCGAGGCAGAATAGAAGGCACTTGCAAATGGAGCAGCTGAAGCTATGTGGGTCAGTTCTTTGCTTACAGAACTAGGTGTTTCCCAACAGCAGACTCCAGTTTTGTGGTGTGATAATCTAGGGGCAACTTACCTCACAGCGAATCCAGTCTTTCACGCTCGAACCAATCATATTGAGATTGATTTTCATTTTGTGCGAGAGCAAGTTACTGATGGCGCTTTGGAGATGAGATTTATCTCTTCTAGTGATCAGTTGGCTGATGTCTTCACCAAGCCAGCTACACGGCAGATGTTAGACCGTTTTAGAACCAATCTAAATCTTGTAAGTAATAGCGGTTTAGATTGAGGGAGAGTGTTAAGAATCGGTCACCGTGTCGTATACGTGTTGTATTATGTAAACGTATACGCACTTGTTTATACATCTGTCAAGTATATAAATAGAAGAGGTGGAGACACGTTGCCTACCACGAAACTCTAATCATTGTTTTTATCTTTCCCACCCCTTATCTGCCACCGTGGCCAAACCAGACGACCCACTAACTGCCTAATAGGAAAGTGTTCTAGTTTCAGGTAACCAAACGATTAATGATACATTACAAAAATTCTTGAATGGCAAGAGAAGTGTGCTTACTTGTAGCTGATACGTTGCAAACGTATCTATAATTTTTGATGTTTCATGATTGTTTTATATCAACTATCTTATGTTTTGTCTACATTTGGAGATATTTTTATGCATTTTCTGGGACTAACCTATTAAAAAGATGCCACAGTGTCAGTTGCCCATTTTCTGCTATTTTTGGTTTTAGGAAAGTCAGAAAATGAATATTCTCGGAATTGGACCGGACAAAAGCCAAAATCGATATTTTACCGGAAGACTCAAGGAACCAGAAGACGAGACGGAGAGGGGCCAGGGGCTGGCCACACCATGTGGTGGCGCGGGCTAGCCCTGGTCGCGCCACCAGGTGGTGTGGGCCCTTGGTCCACCCACCGACCTTGCCTCTTCGCCTATAAGAAGCTTCCCGATGCAAAAGCCCTAAATCGACCAGCCTCTAGCCACGAAAAGTTCCGCAGCGCCGCCGCCACCGAAGGGGAGATTCGGGGGACAGAAAGTCTCTGTTCTGGCACCCTGCCGGGACGGGGAAGTGCCCCCAGAGCCATCTCCATCGATCTCCACCACCATCTCCATCACCATTGCTGATTCCCATGATGAAGAGGGAGTAGTTCTCTCTCGAGGCTAAGGGTTCTACCGGTAGCTATGTGTTCATCTCTCTATCTATGCATGATCTTGTTGTGGTCATGAGCTTTGCAATCAAGTAGATCTACCTTGCTACTCAAGTGCTTTAATAGATCTCTGCTCTCCCCATGTGTGTGAAAGTGATAGTGTGCACACCATGGTGGCACTTAGACTAGAGATTACAAATACTTGTTATGAGTTATATTGGAGTTGGATGTCTCTATGAAATTGTGGTGTTTGTTGGAACCATCTAGAGCTCAAGGTGACAGTGTGGGATTATCTAGATGGGGAAAGCGAACTTTGAGGTGTGCTGTTATAGCCCTACCATGGATTAGAGTGTCCAATCGGAGAGTAGTTCAGAGTAGTATCATAAAGAGAAGATATTTATATGAGAGTGTTTACTAGCGAAAGTATGATCCCTATGTCTTGTTTCTAAGTATTGAAACACCATTTACAATTAGATCTGTTACATGTTTGCTTGCTTCCATCTTTATTTCAGATTGCTTTTAGTCTCTTCCTACCCGTCAACCACGCTCCATCAAAGCTATTTTCTGGCATCGTTATCACTTATAATTATCCATACCACTTGTATTTCACTATCTTTTCGCCGAACTAGTGCACCTATACACCTGACAAGTGTATTGGATGTGTTGAAGACACAAGAGACTTCTTGTATCTTGATTGCAGGTTGCTTGAGAGGGATACCTTAGACCACTATAACGACAACAATTAGATTAGGATAGTTATTTTAAGTTTGTACTCCTTCGTTTCTAACTATAAGATATTTTAGCATTTTTCTAAAACGCGTGTGATTTAAAAATTATATTTTAAAATAGAGGAAGTATGAATTTCATTCAAGTTTGTAAAATATAATCAAATTTTGAATGAAATTTGAAGTTTCTTGAATTTTACTTAAATATACTCCTTCCGTTTTAAAATATAAGATGTTTTAGCTTTATAAAATAAGTGTATCTAGACTATTTTAGTGTATAAATTCATTTAGATTTGAATTGAACCTACACATCAGAAAAAAATGTATAGATACACTTTTTTATAAAGTAAAAGATATTATATTTTGTAACCGAGGGAGTATTAGGGACCGGGCTGGCGTGAGACGCACTCCACGTCCTTCATGCCGAGTTGCCGACGCACCCGATCGATTCGGCGCCGCTACGGACCTGTATTAGGTGCGCGGGGCCTCCAAAACAAGATGGTGGAGGCTAGTTTAGAAAAGAAAAACGAAAAAAAAATTATTTTGGCCCATGCAGGTCTCGAACCTGCGACCTTCGCGTTATTAGCACGACGCTCTAACCAGCTGAGCTAATAGGCCTTTGCGTTATCAGATTAATATTTGCCTCTATAAAAACGCGCTTCCCCCGTTTGTATGCATCTGCCCACACTAATATCGATTTCAAGATAACAGAGCCTCAAACCTGACGGGAAATGTCTCGCCCTAACTTGACTAAGCATGAGATATGTTGATGCACATCCAAATCTTAACTAGCCGTGCTCTCATACGCTTCTAGTCTACTGCAGACAGTTTTTTTTTCCTTTGGCACAATTTTTTTTTACCAGTTTGCACAAATTGTTATTAGAAAAACACCTTGGAGAAAATGTTCACAATGCTTTTCCATGTTGCGTGTCAACCAATGTGCGATAGTGCAGACTCATGTGTTTCTTTGTTGGTCCCATTATATTTAGCTAGTGCGGACGCCAGCTTGATGGTGCTCAATCGCAGACGTCACATGATAATGTGAACAAACGAATCACATAACAGAGTCCGAGTTACATTATGGAAGTAATTACTACTAATAAGTGACTTAGATTTGTCTAGATTCCCATGTATCTAGACACGTTTTAGTATATAGATACATCCGAATCTAGAAAAATGCAAGTCAGTTATTTCCAGACGGAGGGAGTAGAAAATATCACCAATGCCATCAGGGGTCATAGTAACTTGGCTATTCCCGATAGTATGATCTTTGGGACATAACAGATTTACTTTGCATCGTTACAAAAGAGACAGGACCGAACTAGCTAAACCTCATTAATACTGGAAACGATCACCCAAATTATCATCAATATAGTGTTCTCAACCAGGCAAATGCCGTACAGAAGAATGTTTCAGCATCACCAAGAGATAAAATAGAACAAAACTGATGAAGAGCAAACTGAGTACAGTACAACTAATTCTACAATGCACAGCTAAAAACACGGTACAGGCATCAAAGAAGCACGGTACGACTGTTGCCCTGCAACTCCCTGATTAAAATGGATAAAGAAAAGACTCCAGGAATATTTTAAGCGTTGCAAAGTAGGTCAGCAACGGTCTGTAGCTCCAGAAATCGTGTATGCTTCTGCACCTCCCTGGTTAACATGGAGAAAGAAAACACTCCAAACACAGAGAAACTAAAAACTTAGATTCCGGAAACCTTGGAAAAAATCAGCACAAATTATCCAACGTGATGCATAACCACAACTTTGCAACTTTGTCAATAGTCAATACTCAAGTCAGCATAACTTTGCATGCATGTCAAATGCCTATAGATGTTAAGCCACATATCGGTTAATCATCTCCATGTCAGAATCGGTTATATAGGTGAATTAGATTTTGTATTAAAACATTTTGAGCTCATTGAGGATATTCAGGGTGCCGAGTTGTAACTTGTAGTGGTATCGCATGATTACTATTTCCAGATAGGACAAGTCTTGGGATACTATTTCCAAGAAAGACAATATGTATCAATGATGAAGCAACACACTTTTCAAGCAAGGGCAAGTAGCAACTCCTAATTTTTGGATGGTGAATAGGACATGTCTCTCACACAAATACTAAGCAGGTTTCAACACCAGACAAGAAATACAGTCCCACATGTGACTTCAGTACATAGGTTCAGAACATTTACGGCAGGGCATCACACAGGCCCAGAGGAAAACATAAGTAAATGTGTTCTACTGGGGAAATCGGATGGTTTATGGCATCCAGACAGGTCCTCTTAAGAAAGCTTGCAGGTTGGGCCATACTCTATGTCATCTGGTTTGGGTAGGGTCTCCAATAAGCAGGCTCCAAACTTCACATGTCTCGGCTGTTTTCAGTAAGGGATTGGGCAGGGAGGGGAAGGTGAAACGGACTGGTTCATCAGAAGAGAGCTGAGCTGGGTTAAATGTGTTTCAAAGGGAGATGTGGTCAGAAGCAAGTATTGATCATGTATAATCACCAAATACATGGCAAAACATGGACGAGGAACCATACCTGTTGTATCCAGCAACCTTCATTCTAATAGCCATAGCGCTTTCCAGATGAAAGATAGGTAGAACCAGATAACCTAATTAAAAAATTGCAAATAATGCCAAGTAAGCAAATTATATATGATATAAAGGATAAACATATTAAGAAAAAACAATGAAATGTTAAGTAGACTTAGCATTCACCAAAGCTTGCACAAAATGATTCTAAACTTGGTGTAAAGCAACATAAAATTTTCCTACACTGAATTATAATCAACACAGCGAATATGTATACTGGAGATATGGCGACTTCAAAAAATAGTCATCCTTACCCGCTGCTGCCAGAACGACCACTGTATCCACTGTAAGCACCATAGCCTCTTCCGGATACCTAGCGAAGGTTTCAAATATATTATGGGATACGAAACCTGACAACCTGTTTGCAGGATTTGAAATGAATACAAAAAAAAAGGCATGCTATACCTGGGAACTGCCATAATTTGTGTAACGGTCAAGAGGAGGCATATCGTCTGATGCACGATATCCACTTGAATATACATAGTCATGCCCGACAGGCTTATTGTCTCTGCCTAGATACCTTGGCTCATCAGAAACACTAACAGGCAAAGGGTGATACGGGATCACAGGCGGAAAACCTGATAAAGCACCCTCTCTTTCAAAGAAGTTGGCTTTCAGCCTTGTAGTTATTTGCACAAGAGCGTTTCTTGCGACATCAAGGTCTCCACTGATCTGAAGTACATATGAAAATTGCAACAGTAAATATATTTCTGTAGCAAAAGGTAGTCTGGAAATGAAGAACCTCAGACGTCAAATTGTTACCTGGACCATCTCTTCATCTTCAGATGCTACTTTTGGAACATTCTCCTTCGAAAAGATGCGTATGATTGCTCCTGATGTTCTTCGTATCTCTGTAATGATTGAACCACCTTTGCCGATCAGGCACCCTATCCGTGATGTTGACACCAGCAAACGTGTTGTATATGACGTCTCCCCTGATTCTGGGTCAGTTTTCTCACTGCATTTTGGCTGTAAACGAACTGTAGCATCAATTGTTGGAGAGACAGGATCTTCAAAGAACTGCATAACAAAGAAAAACAGAATTAATCAGGACCTATAACTAAATATGAACATGAAACTTGTCCAATATCAATGAACATGAAACTTATTAATCAGAACATAAGGAGAAAGAACTTGCCTCTTTTGCCAAAACTGTAATTATGCAGTCATCTACATTATTTGAACTATCGACTTTGATAGTAGCTCCAGACTCCTGCCTAATCTGTTTGATAATTCCACCTCCTTTTCCAATTACACCTCCGACATTCGCAGCGGCACAAAGCAGACGCAAGCTAAACTCTTTTGCAGAGCTCTCCTCCCTCCGTGGTTGGTATATAGAAGGCCAGTCTCCCACCATATTGCCTCTGTATCCTCCATAAGGACTAACCATAGTTGTAATCCCTACAACTGGTGCAGTAGAGGAACTACCAATGCCGGAAGGTTGGGTCAAGCTGGATGCAAGAAGATGCTGTGATCTAGATAGGTTGTCACGGAGGCGAGATGACACTTGGAGAAGAGCTTTTCTAACTACCATTGGATCCCCAGATATCTAGTTTTGAAATGATGAGAACATGATTAATATTTCCGATTCACAGTTACAAAACAATCCAGTATAATATCAAACTAAACTGAAGAAAACATTTCAATTAATTTACAGGGTCTCAATTTCCATTTAACTCAGATTTATACTCCTATGAAGATACCAATTGGTGGAGGCAATCCACCAACATTACATGTTAGATTTGGCACCAATTTTTGACATGACAATGGATATAGATATCCTGATTTGGCATGAAGGGCAGAAAATATTCCTAAACATATTGTAAAGTGTTCTTCTAACCCGTAGCAGTGCATGGGTATTGCACTAGTAACTTAGAAATATACAGCCAGAAGCATAAGAAATGCCTACTGCACATAAATAAGTGAACATTTATTATACTCCCTCCATCTCAAAATAGATGTCGGAAATTTGTCTAAATTTGGATGTATCTATATACTAAAAATAGTGTCTAGATACATCCAAATTTAGACAAATCTGCGACAACTATTTTGAGATGGAGGGAGTAGTGGACATTTGGTGGAACTACAGAAAGAGACATCACTGTGTACTATATAAAAGTACAGGATAGGGACACCATATGCACCTATAGTACATGTATTGCAGGAAATAGGTGGGAGAAGTTACTATTGACCAACCTGGAGAAGTTCATCACCACTAATAGCACATGCGGGGAGGTGTTCATTACTAAGCACGCGTATTTTTGAACCAGTGTCACTGCGGATTCCCTGGATGATATGTCCAACTTTTCCAATAATGCATCCTATCTGATCAGATGGCACAAGCAAGCGAACTGTAACTTGAGCTAAACCCTCTTCATTTTCTTCGTCCGCAGGACCATCATCTGTGGCCAGCTTCTCATGAACCCTAAAGAGAGCATCTTGAGCAGGGCAAACCTTATCTTCAGTATCTTTGATGGTATTAGTCTCCCCGCTTGGGCTAAATATTGTTACGACTCGCTCATCGCAGCCAGGGACACTCTCACCAATCCTAATCTTAGCTTGAGTTTCATTCCTCAACTGCTTGGCAATTTCTCCACCCCTCCCAATTATACTCCCAATTTTCCTAGATGCACAGAGGTAGCGATAGACAGTATCATCTGGACCAGGAGCATAGGTATCATCACCAGGATTTCTTCTCTTGCCACCTCCACTTTCAGCAAAATCAGAGTGCCGCTTTCCATGGCTGTTGCGGTGCCCAGGCCCAACCATGATCTAAAAACAGAGTTAGAATTTTCAGTATTTCAGCAACATAGAATACCACGACAAATAAATACGAACTTAAATACCAATCTGCAACGCCAATAATAGCATAGAATAATAGGATAGCATGTCATGTCGTACATATAATCGAGGAAAAGATTTATGTTTCATACAGCTTATTTACATAAAAATCCAACTACCAGGAAGCAGCTATGACCATCCGATACCATCCAACGGGAAAAGATGTGTTACATGTGTCATGTACTGATGTACCTACATCAGTTGTGTGCCCATGTTCGGACTACTAAAAATGAAAAATCCACGAAGTGGATTTGAGGACTATTGGGGATTGTGGCCAACGTTTAATAAATGCACGGTTGCGTCACACGGCTGATCCAAGCTCGAGTCCTGCAGGTGGAGTAAATCACTTTGATTTACTTCACTAAACGGCTTGCTGTCTCACGCCTTCCACCTTAATTAAAATACAGCGGGGATCCTCCCCTATTGGTCTTGTAATTGCTTGGGGAAATTATGGATTGAAGAGACCGAAATTCATTATCTTCGTCATGGTAACGGATATTTTTTTGTCTTTGGAGATGTTTTCTTAACAGCTGTCGTCTAGTCAGAAGCATGTATTTAGTTTTCGTATTTGATTTGGTAAGATATATGATATTGATTTCGACATGTGCATTTATTAAACGTTGGCCGCAGTCCCCAATAGTCCTCAAATCCACTTAGTGGATTTTAACGGTTGCTTCATTTTTAGTGGTCCAAACATTGGCACACAATAGATGTAGGTACAGGTAACACATCTTTTCCCGTTGGATGGTATCGGACGGTCATAGCTGCTGCGTAATTTCATTCTTAGCTGATTTGAGCACACTTTTCATTCTTAGCTGATTTAAGCAATTTATGTCGGTAGAATGATAGATAAATCTCAGATTTGATTCCCTAGCTATATCCATATCAATCCTATGACCTAATGTTAAGATAGAAGTTTGTTGCCTAGCTCTCCTTTAAATAAAGATCATGTAAGCACCCGATACGGCTGCAAGACCAGCTGCTTTCACAATGAATTGTCGTCACTTTCTTGCCAAATCATCCATCTAAACAAATAAAAATAACAATTCATCCTTCATACATGGACAGGGAATAAAAACATGGACTGCCCACAACAACAAAAAATGCACATACAGCTATTTACTGCCCACAAACAGATACAATAGTGCTGCATATATCAATTTTACTGCCCACAAACACATAGCAATTTTACTGCCCACAGACACATATAGCAATTTTATGCAAAGAATGAGAAGGAAAGAAGAAATAAGATGGGCTGCTACCTCACAAAGATGAGTTGTTGGTCGATGAAGATCCGAAGTGGTGCGTACTGGCAGCTGCAGGTGGGAGACGGTGCAGATCGGGTCGGCCTGCTGCGGGTAAGAGACGAGCTGCTGTGGGTCGGAGAAGGTGGAGGTCGGATCGGAAACGTCCGGCTGCGGGTCGGAGACTGCGTGCTCCGAATGCAGGGGCGTCTAAGCGGGAGGCAGGGTTGCGCGTCGAGGTGAGGGAAGGGACGGCTCGGGGTTGGGGGGGCTCGGGCGGTGAGCCGGCGGGAGGGTTGCGATGCGGGAAGGAGACAGACGGGGGAAGCGGCTAGGGTGGGGGTGAGGGGATTTCGGGTGGGGGAGATGGGGTATACAGGGCAAATGCTATATGCCGCTCAATGCGGCGCGGGAGGGTCGTGCCGCATTGGATCGGCCCATATCGGCCTCTTTCACTTTTTTCATTTTTTTTTCTTTCAGTTTTCCTGTTTATTCTCTTTTCTTTTTATTTTTTATTTTTCTGTCTTTTAGAAAGGTTAAGAATTTATAATTTGTTCATGATTTCAAAACATGTTCACGTTTTTCAAAAATTGTTCATGTTTTTTAAATGTTCACGCTTTTTAAAAATTGTTCATGAATTTCGTAAATCGGTTCATGATTTGTGGGATATGTTGATGATTTTACAAAAATGTTTAAGATTTTTAAAAATTATTCATGAATTTTCTAAAATTGGTTCATAGTTTTCAAAAAAAATCACGTGTTTTTGAAAAAAGTCCATGATTTCAGAAAAAACTATTTATGAATTATGAAAAAGCTTCAAAAAAGTTCACAACGTTCAACATTTTTTCCTTGGGTTCGAACAAATACGATCATGAAACTAGGAAAATGCTCTAAAAAAGATTCATGAATATGAAAAAATTATTCTAAAGAATATTGATAGGTTTTGCATTGACCATGGACCTGTATAGAATGTGTGTATTGCTTCTGATTGCCTTCGGGTGGTGTGGAAGATCATTTCTAGGAGCTCGACAAGCGTCGTTTCAGTTAGGGCATCTCCACCGGGTCGACCCAACCCGTCCCGGCGTGTTCGAACCCGTTCGTGCAGACACGCGCGACGTGTGCGGCGTCGCAGCGGCACGACCCATCGGTCCCAACGCGTCCGGCTAGACCCATTTGTGCACGTCATTTGCGTGACCACTCGGTCAGCCCGGACACGGGCGGGTCGGGGGCGTGTCCTTCCCGCGCCCGCTAGTGGCCCACCGGCCAGCGACAGGTGCAACCGCGGCACCGATTCAGACGCAAAGGCCGAGACACTGATTCAGGTCGGCAAGACTAAACGGTGGCACCGAGTTAGGCGCAACCAAGGCAGTCTTCACCATCAATGACAACGGGACGGGACGCGAGAACCTGCGCGCGCTCCCACCGACAGGGGCTACTTAAGCCGCCCCCATACGGCCGTCGATGCCACACACCTCTTGTAAAATCCCAGCATTAGAGTTTAGAAATAAGCTGAGATGAGGTGTGCGCATTGCATTCATGCATAGAAAATTTAGATAATTTTCACGCTTTTAAATAAAACTTGTCAAAGTGATTGAAGCTTCTCTTAACTTAGTGGAACTGAAGTAGATCATCAAGTTGACTGCGATAAGTTTTAATATGACCTTTGCTAAAACCTTATCTTGGGTAATATAATTTGATCTATGGGTAGATCAAATGGAATTAAGCTAAACCCACAACACATTATGAAGAATCTTACAGAGATCATATCAAGGCATTTATTACAACAACTCTTGAATACCAAATCAAGTGTATAACTCTAAGTAAACAAACCCCATAACTAAACCTTGGTATACATGTTTGCCATAGTTATTCCTACCATGAGAATCATGGTAGTTCCTAAACACTCACTCTTATCACAAATAGAGTAGAAAGGAAGTTGAGCCAAGACCATTCATCTCATATCTTGGTTGCCATATTAGTAGATGACATCCCTATTTAACCAAATCCTAGTGTCAAGTGATCATCAAGGTTGAGTGATCAATTCTGACCTAGAACTTGTTAACTCTTAGCTTTGACCTATTATATCGATCTTCCAAAGATCTTAAGTAGATTAATAAGAAGAAGGAACTAGTTATGATAGAGTGTGCTATCATCAATGGAATGTGATCCTTAGTGGTGATCAAACCATCTGATGCTGAAGGAGATAACTCACTCATGAGTTAACCAGAAGTACCTAAACCTAAGAGTTAAGCTAGTGACCATGAAGCTATGAGAAAGCTAGTAGTATTAGAGTATCTAATGATAATCTTGTTAAGCTTAGTAGATACAAATATAAAGTAAGTTTCCTTAACAAGATAAGCCTATAGAGAGACTAGTACAAGTCTACTACTTAGTTGAGTATAGATCTTGATCAGACAATTAGAAGCCTAAGCTTTGCTTGATCAAAGGATGGTGGTTATTATTCTCAAGTCACTTGAGAATAGATGACTAGGTGTTGAAAAGGAGTTGTGAGTATACCAAGTTAGGCAAGCCCTAGTAAGATGAATCATCTAGTTTGATCATGAGAAGTCAAGCTAGAGTTTGATGAAGTATGTAGTATTAGTTGTATGGAGTAGTTGGAGGCATAGTTGATGAGGGTTTAACTCATCAATGTCCATTGTTATGAACTTGGGTTTTGGAGAAGAGATGAGCGTTGGAGATCTCGGTACGGCTAGCAAACAAGCACACACGGGCGCAAGGTTTACCCAGGTTCAGGCCTCGTAGAGGATCCTACTCCTGCTTGTCTGCTCTTGATTGATGAAGGATCCGAAGGATTACAATGTCGCCGATGGCGGTGTCGCGCAGATTGGATCTAGCGGGTTTTGTCTATATCTATTGTGTTGTATCTATTGTGGGAGATCATAGATCTATCTATTGGGGGAGTCGTGATGTCTAGATTTATTGTGTCGTAGCGTGTGCTCCTCGTTGGATCCTCATAGCCTTTATATATGGGGAGGCTAGGTCTCAAGTACCAATACAAGTTGGTTACAAGTTAGATTAGAACTCTAGTCTTGAGCTTTCCTTGTCTTGTATGTTGGGAGTCCGTGTCCATATGGGCTACATACCACTCGAACCGTCATAGGCTTCATGGACCTTGGCAATTCGTCGAGTGGGCCTTCCGTCGAGCCGCACCAGGTACGTTGTAGTTGAGTGCCTATTGGGCATACCCATGTCAGTAGCCCCCGAGTGTCCATGCGAATCGTAGATTCGGGTGGAGACTCAGAAGTCTTGATCTTTGCATTAGGATGTCAGAGTCGACAATTGTGTCGAGTGCGAAGCACTTCACCCGGAAGTACATCGAGTCAGTCGAATTTGTAGTAGTTCATAGGGATGATGGTAAACGTGCCTGGTGCGCTCGACGGATCGAGACCAGTTAATTGCTCTAGGGCAAAAACAACGCCACCTAGTCAAAGTCGAGTCCCCGGACTCGAATTCGGAAAAGTGCTGGTGTAATTCGACGCATGCCGCGGAGGTCTTATAGAGTTCGAATCCCAGTGTATAAGTGTGAGCACTCGACGTGTCCGTCAAGGCATATTCATCGTACCTGTAGGTACGGATTATTTCTGGTAGAGCGTAGCAGATGCGTTGCCATGCCTTATTCAGGTCTTATCTTCACGCTGTAAGCGCGGCATCCGAATTTTTTGTCATAGCGGAGATGATTCGTATGGCCCAGGAGACGTAATCTCTTTATAGGGAAAATATGAGGCGGAGTCGCCATAGCATTCAAGTGTGGATGTTATCGACACACAGTATGATGTACAAATAATCATAGGTGCGCGACCAGCGCTTCCTACGAGAGTAGCCCCGGAGTGCCTGGTTGAGTCGAAGACTCAGGCAGGGACTAAAAACTTTTTGCGACTGCTGTCGTCTTTTTCTTGTTTCAGTCGAATATGCTTTCAGCGCTCCCTATGGGAGTAACCCGAAGCCCACAATCGAATCGTAGATTCGAGTGAAGGGTTTTTATAATGCTTGGATATCTTCACAAATTTCTTCGGGTACGCGAATAGCGCTCCCTATGGGAGTAGCCCCCGAGTCCTTAGTCGAATCGTGGATTCGAGTGAGGATTCAGAGCGTGTCACTCGGGGATCTTGTATACGCACGACCAGCGCTCCAGTTTAGAGTAGCCCCCGACTGTCTGGCGGAGTCGTAGACTCGGGCAGAGACTCGAGTATTGTATCTTGTAGACGCAGTCGAAAATCACGCGAGGAGAAACCACTAACCCGGAAGTGCATCGAGTCACCGTCTCACGCATAAGGAGCCAAGAGTCAACGATGTAGTCAAAGTCATGCGGCGATTAGCTGGGTGAATCGACGATGCAGATGGAGTTGACATAGTCATTTTTGTCGAGTGCGTCGCTAGCACCATGTCTTTGTAGCATGAAGCGATGCAACCATCTGAGGAGGAACTCGACTCGGGTCTTGAGTGTATGGCGTAGTCATTTATTTTTTTCGATTTCTGTTGGAGGATCTGATAGAATAGCTCGATGCAGTCGACATCTTTGTATGCTGCATAAAATGCAAAGAATTGTGAAGTACTTGTATCTTGTAAAGATATTTGCATGTCGGTTTACAAAGTAAAATTCTAGTGCCAATCGAGTCGACACTTTTGCACTGCATGCTAGGCCTTTTCGTTAGCCTGATTACTCTTAGTCTCAGTACCTTGCCGAGGTACTCGGAGTTCAAGGATTCGACGATCAGGCAGAATCAGCTACTCGGGCTATCGCGTATGAGGTGCTCGAGTGCGTGGAGTCGATGACACATTAGGTTACTCGAAGAGAGGCGCAGCCCCTGAGTGTTTCGAGTGCGATTAAAGTAAATAGTTAAAAAAATCAACTCTAAGTAGAGGGTAACTTAGCTTCATTGGTGGTTGCCATGACGAACGAGTCGCAAGATCCGATGCGATCGACGGGTCGCGGGAGTCGAAGATTGTAGCGGCTCGCGGTCGCGGGAGTCGAGGGAG
This sequence comes from Avena eriantha, assembly GCA_910589775.1. NCBI lineage: Eukaryota > Viridiplantae > Streptophyta > Magnoliopsida > Poales > Poaceae > Avena > Avena eriantha. Next base: position 138,550,979 of record OU342744.1, on the reverse strand, counting down.
CCTCCGAGTCACCCGATATGAAGACCGTAACCGGTCATCGAAGTTGAAGAATGTGGCGGGTCGCCGAAGCGGAGGAAGCCCCCGAGTAGTTGGAGCCGAAGATCGTAGGGAATCGCTGGAGTCGAAGTCTGCAGCAGGTCGCGAGATTGACGCTGGATGAGTAGTAAACGTGGCGGTCGAGAGTTGTGCAGCGGACATGGAGTTGACGTGGCAGCTGGTCACGCGGTGGACGTAGTCGACACGACAGATCGGAGTCGCGTGGTGATGACGAGTTGTCGCATATGAATATTGTAATGGGCAACATCAGTCGAATACCGTATCGGGTCACCTCATCCGAAGACCGCAGATGGTTGCCAGAGTCGAAGGATGCGGCGGGTCGCCATAGAGGAGGGAGCCCCCGAGTAGCTGAAGCTGAAGATCACAGCGGGTCTCCAGAGTCGAAGACTCAATAGGTCGCCGGAGTCGCAAACCGTAGCGAGTCGAAGACCAATGCGGGTTGCTAGAGCCGAGGGAGCCCCCGAGTCGCTGGATCCAGAGAACGCAGCAGGTCGCTGGACCCGAAGGAGCCCCCGAGTGTAGAGTAGATGTGGTCGATGTAGCCGAGACGGCATTCGAGAGCCGATGCATTGGACCGGAGTCGACGCGACAGTGGGTGGAGTCGACGAGGCCAACGGGTCACCGTCGAAAGGAGTCGGCATGGCCATTGGGTAACCAGAGCCAATGGCGGTGGTGGTTCGCCATATCCAAAGACTGCAGTGGGCCACGCGACGGAGTTGCCCCGGACGTTAAGTCAACCCAGTCGCGGCGGACGTGTTGCCGAGGTCGATGGAATTGCATAGTGGATGGTCGATGCTATCAGACTCCACGGATGCGACCCCCGAGCGTGTATGTGAAGCTGGCGGCGAACTGGGCGGCATTTAGTTTTGCACGTTGAGGTAAGTTTTTGGCGTAGCTTGTCTATTCTTCTGTCCTACGTGACTTGATCGGAAGCAAGCATGGACCAAAACAAATTGGTCATGATCTCAAATGTATTGTACGCGTCCCTTTTTTATGCATGAGACACGGCCTGGTGCAAGCTGTCAAATCTTGTCCGACTCATATACTCTTCCTTGGTCTCGCATCAACGCGGCACAAGAACTATGCTGCTTTTTGAAATATGCTGATTAGTACGTGTCGTGTTTGCACAAGGGTCTTGCCTGGGTAGCCCGCTACGATCAGACTGAGTTTCATGTTGTAGTTATCTTGAATCCAGCAGACTTGAGCCGTGTTACAGGCTGGTCGTGGCACGCGTTTGAGACTGATTTTGAACTGGACATGGCGCCTTATTTTTGATCCAGACATAGTGAGATTCTTTGTCAGATCTGATGATAATTCTGCGAGTACGAAGACTCTTTTCGTGTGACCCGACATTGCCGTTGCCGCATATACACGTACGTGCGCCCGGCCGAGCTCAGTCCCGTGCGTACAACCTGGAGTTTCTCCATGATTTTGAGCGAAGTCGAAATAGATCTGCTCCGTGAGACTAGTGAATCGTAGATTGCCGGCGATGGAGCCGTCGAGATCGCAGCATCAATCCTCCCAGTTCCCACAGACGACGTCAATTGACGAGGGTTTAACTCATCAATTCCCATTGTTATGGACTTAGGTTTTGGAGAAGAGAGGAGCGCTAGAGATCTCGGTACGGCTAGCAAACAAGCACACAGGGACGCAAGGTTTACCCAGGTCCAGGCCTCGTAGAGGACCCTACTCCTGCTTATCTGCTCTTGATTGATGAAGGATTCGAATGATTACAATGCCGCCGATGGCAGTGTCGCGCAGATTGGATCTGGCGGGTTTTGTCTATATCTATTGTGTTGTATCTATTGCGGAAGATCATAGATCTATCTATTGGGGGAGTCGCGATGTCTAGATCTATTGTGTCGTAGCGTGTGCTCCTTGTTGGACCCTCCTAGCCTTTATATATGGGGAGACTAGGTCTCAGGTACCAATACGAGTTGGTTACAAGTTAGATTAGAACTTTAGTCTTGAGTTTTCCTTGTCTTGTATGTTGGGAGTCCGTGTCCATATGGGCTTCATACCACTCGAACCATCATAGACGTCATGGACCTTGGCAATTCGTCGAGTGAGCCTTCCGTCAACCGCACCAGGTACGTTGTAGTTGAGTGCCTATTGGACATACCCATTCAATAGTAGTTTAGCCAAGCTAATACAAGAACAAACTTGTATTATGGAGAGTAGTACCATACCTATTCTAGAGGATTGTTAGCACTTGTGATGTATAGAGATAACTATAATCTTACAAGCCTTAGATATAGATACAAGGTGAATTTAAAGGAGTTAATGGATAGAGTTAGAAGTAGCTACATTGATGGATTCATCAAGGGTAGTTCAGCAATGGATGTTATATGCAAGGAGTAGAATAAAGTTGTTGAAGTGGCATGACCATGTCATCATATGATAATGGATATGGTGGAGCCAGATGATTAGTTAATTTAGACAGGCGTGATCTTTGTGAATAAGGTATAAGAGATTAAATAGAGTATATTTAGGAAAGGAATTCCTTATCTAAAAGATAATATTAGTGAGATATTAACGTAGGAGTGCTTGAGAAACCTTTAACCAACAGTATATCAAGCCATGACAAGAACCATGTCTACCTCTTTGGTTCAAGACCCTAAAATCAAATTGATAGTGGAATCATTTCCTATTCCTAAGTAACATTTGAATATTATCTCTTGGACAAATGAAGCTTCCAAGAGATAATTAGAGAACCAGATGAGTGTTTATGGATGAAAGTCTTATTTGCTTTATTATTTTAAACCCTAACAGAAACCTAGAATAATAGAACCATCAGGATCACAATTAATAAGTAATCTTAGAATCCCATTCTGAGTTGAGATATTAACCATGATCATCAAGTTAGACATAAGCCTTACACCTTAATTCCTAGCAACATTCACAAATACATAAGTGGGTAGGGTATGATCTAAAGTCATAGAAGAATGGTATTAGAAACCCTAACATGAATGTTGCTTAGTATTTAGATCACATGCATCACATGAAAGGAGATTGATATTCAAGATTATGTAATAAATCTCTATCAAGAAATCAATCACACTTTACTAGGTAGTGAACAACTAGTTAAGAAATTGATTCATGCCTACTTTGAAAAAGAGTAGAATGGTTATGAAGAAATTGTAATGGAATTGGAATAAAAGAAATTCCAAACTTTAAAGAACCTTAAAATTAAATCATTATATTATCAACCACAACAACAATCCATTGTAAATTGCTATATGATTACCTATTCATAAAAAGGTTTTGTGACTATAAATTACCCTCCTAAGACTTTGAAATTATAGTTGTCAAAGTAAAGTTAAAGTCATCTTTAAGAGAATTTTTACCTAAAAAGCAAATCCCTAAAACCCTAATCTATACTTACTTTACTAAATAAAAGAACCCTTCATATAATAACACATTGTGTATGCACAACAAGAAATATAGAGGAATTGGTTATAATTGATCTCTATCATATATCCATGACTTACAAAATTTCTGGACATTTTAAAAACCTTGTAGAAATCCAATATAAAAGAAAATTTTAAATAGAAAGGAAAACAGAAAATATAAACAGCTAAAGAAAAAGGAAAAGTCAGTCAGCCGCTCCAGCCCACGGCCCATCTCTTCCTCGCCTAAGTGCCGCTAGGAAGGCTAGGTAGCAAGTACAAGAGTTGAAGGAAACAAACAAACATATAATTGATAAAGACAAACATGCAATCTTCCTTGGAAGCACAAAAGATCTTAACTAGAGAATACTAGACTTATGAGCAAATCAAGAAAGAAAGATGATGAAATTATATTTCTTTAGAGTACTTTTATCTCTTCTTTCAACTCTCAAAAATAGTGTGCTACTGACCAAGCCAGGTTTGCCAAAACCAACTAAATTAACTCAATGATCCCAAAGTGATACCAATACTAACAACAAGATCAATCATATAACCACGAATTGAAAACTAATATAAGCTATGCAAAAGAGTAAATGATAGAACTTCTCATTAATATTCCATAACGGCAACTCACACCAAGGGATACATATCTAATGAGAGAGGGGACACTTCCATAATGCAAACCATCCTACATGATAACTTCTCTATTCATGATATGACTCTACTAATAAGGTAAAAAGATAGAAGATAGTGATGTGATACCGCGACACTCCCCCAAGCTTGGAACAAACCAAGGGGATGCCAAACCTGATGACGAATTACTCCTTCAGTGGTGGTGGTATCCTCTTGATGAGCTCTATGATCAATTTCCCCAAGTCCTCAATCTCAAAGGTGAGATTGCGAATAAGCTACGAGTTTTGCTCAATGCGGCTCATGATCATGTCGGGTTGCGAATTCCAGCTCTTTTGATTCTTTCCCCACACTTCCTCCTTGAAGTCTTCTTTTCCTGCATGGCTAGAATGAGGCAAATCCCAATTGGAGGGTAATTTCTCCTTGGGCATATTCTGGTATTGATACTCATGGATAAGGGTATGGAAAGGATTCTTGGCGCGTGGAGGAAGTGACATGGGATCTGAACAGTGATGAGGAGGCTTCCCTCCAATTGACATAGTCCCGGCAGGGTTTGCCACCACTCCAATTCTTGCAATGGTAGTGCCGGTGTGCTTTGCCTCCTCTTCACCTTCTCTCTTGATCTCCTTCTCCTGCCCGGGGTCTTGGAGATCTTCCTCCATAGGCTCATTTCCTTTATCCTTGGCGGACACCATTGTGATTCTAAACTTTCAAGAATAGTTCCTGGCAGAAACAGATCGAAACGAAAACACGACGAAAACACGGTATACAAACCTCGGGAGATCCGGGGGTTATATATTACAAAGTTTCACGACAAAAGGAAGGTACTGGGAGAAAAAGAGTCGGAGGCGGAGTCCGGGGTGGACTCACCACCTGGTGGCACGGCTAGGGGAGGGCCCGCGCCACAGGGTGGTGTGAGCCACCCTGGCTCTGTTTCCGTCCCTTTTTTGCTTCGTAGCTTTCCATATTGACTAAAAACTACAAAAATATAGTTGGATAGTATTTTTGCGGAACTTTTCTTACTAGAACTATTACCTATTTGAAAGCGGACTCTGCAAGTTTCTGAATTTGGTATCTAGTAGATTCTTCCGGAGTCACCACTTGAATAATATCAATATCTTCATCTTCATACACTTACTACTTGATTCATAAAACCCTTCTCTTCCTTATTACACCATTATCTCCACTACCTGGAAATTTCTTTCACACAAAACTTCACACAGTTCTCATTAGCAACATTAGTATAAGTGAAGTGATAAAACCTTTTGAGTTCAACTTCAACTGAAAACCATCAAAACATAAGCTACTGTAGCAACTCTTTCCAAAAACCCAAAAGGAATTCAAAAAGGAAATCGATTAAAGAAGCAAATGCAAGAGTGGCAAAATCTATCAAAACAGACCAGCAGGTAAAGATCAATTTTTTAGAAAATCATCTGTTGCTCAAATCAAAAAGTGCAAAACTATAGAAAGTTAAATAACAACCTGGGGCAGAAGCACAAAAAATTACAGCTCAATCCGACAGACAGAGATCTCTCACGAATTTTTACGGTGAAGCACAAAAATCTGTTTCGGGACAGCAACTTCCCCAAATATTACTTCTCTCTCATTAGAAGTTGATCTTGACACAAAAACCAAACAAAAATGATAAGAAGAAGTTATTACCAAAGTAATAACTTCCAAGACTCAAAGAAACAAAAACAAATTGAAGCAAAAACAAATTGGGTTGTCTCCCAAAAAGCTCTTTCTTTATAGCCATTAAGATGGGCATGATAATTTTGAAGATGCTCACTCAGGAATATGAATTGAAGTGAAAGAGAGCATTAATAAGCAAAAACACACACACATTTAAGTCTAACCCACTTCCTATGCAAGGGAATTTTGTAAACAAACAAGTTGTTGAAACCAGAGGATACTTGCATATGAAGGCAAAAGAAGTGCAACATAAAAAATTTCAGCATAAAACGAGGAAACTTGATATTATTGAGATGCATAAGAACACTTTTCCCTCTCTCATAATAACTTTCAGTATCATGCATAAACTTAACAATATAACTATCACAAGGTCCATCATAGCAATGATTGCTTATTATAACAGAAAACACAGGAATACTAGCTCTCATAACACTACTTTGTGAAACAATATTAGAGGTATCCTTACAAAGGATAGTGTGTCCCTCTTATTCATATTTAGTAACAAAGTCTTTCACATTTGCTATTATAGGTTCATCAACCATTTGTTTATCAGGTTCAACAGCTTTATTTGCACTTTCATTAACCATACTAGCTATCATAGAATGTTCCTTTATCTTAACTGGGAAAGGCATTTTCTCAATATAAGGTTAAGGTAAGACATGATTAGCAGTATAAACTTCAGTATTTGTTGCAGGAACACTCTTAGCAATATCTTTATAAGGTTCATGATACTTATTCCACTTCTTTTTAGGCACTTCAATGTCGGAAGCAAAAGCCTTAAAATAAGAAGTAATAGCTTGAGAGTCTAGACCATAAGCATTTTTAATATTTTGAAAGTCATAAGTTCCCATAAAAGATTCAATGCATTCATAATCATAATTTATACCTGACTTTCTACCTTTGTCATTCTCCAAAGCTTCAGCATTGTCTTGAATACGGTCCAGAAGATCCCATTTAGCTTATTCTTCCATGCGAGTGAATGATCCAGCACAAGAAGCATCAAATAAATCCTTGTCATGTAGAGGGAGCCTTTCATAAAAGTTGTTGATAATAATATTGTTGGGGAGCTCATGAATGGGACATTTGAGCATTAGTAACTTCAATCTCCCCCAAGCTTGAGTTGTACTCTCTCCATCAAGAGGCCAAAAGTTGTATATCTCATTCCGATCTTTATGAATCTCACTAGGAGGATACAATTTTGAATAAAAGAGAGGCACTATTTCCTCCCATTCCAGAGCTTGACCATTCTTCAGCAGCTTATACCATTCCTCAGCTCTTCCTTTCAGTGATAATGAGAATAACCTCTTCTTAACTTGATCTGTAGTAATACCTGCACACTTGAACAACCCGCATAATTCGTGTATAAAGAGTAAATGATCACCGAGATGGACCGTTCCATCCCCAACATAGTAGTTATCCATAACACGATCAATAATTCTTGTAGGTATTTTAAAAACATCATTCTCAGCATGTGGTGGTTTATCTACTACCTTAGAAGTGGTAGTAGCATTACCAAATAAGAAACTCAGCGAATTATCGATAACGAAAATAAAGCAACTAGCAGAAGTAAACAATACTCATAGTAGAAGTTTCCTTTACCAGTTCCACTCTCCAATAGCGCTTCACTCCCCGGCAACGGCGCCAAAAAATAGTCTTGATGACCCACAAGTATAGGGGGTGTATCGCAGTATTTTCGATAAGTAAGAGTGTCGAACCCAACGAGGAGCAGAAGGTGCTGGCTAGTGGTATGGATCAAGAATTCTCTGTAAATACTTAGCAAACAGATTTTTAGGGGTTTTCGATAAAGCAAGTAAACGAAGTATGAGTAAACAAAAGACAATAAGAATAAATGTAGCAAGTGGCCCACTCCTTTATGCAGCAAAGGACAAGCCGGGTGTATTACTTGAGATGACCAAACGTTCTCGAGGACACATGGAAGACTGTCAAGTGCTTTCGCTTCATATAGTTGATTAATCTTCTTTAGCTTGCTAAGTGTTGTGTGGGTGAACCTGTGCTAATGTACCGACCTTCCTAGGACTAATACATACTTGTGATTATACCCCTTGCAAACATCCGTAAGTACAAGAAAGTAATTAAGGTAGAAACCTAACCACAACTTTAAACTCTAAGACCCTTACGTCCCTTGTGCAATGGTTTCCTAACGGGGGTTCAGGTTTCTGTCACTCTGTCAACCCCTATGATTAGTACCCAAATACACAATGCATTCCCCTAGGCCCTTATAGGTGAAGTGTCATGTAGTCGACTTCACATGACACCACTAGAAGAAGTACACCACAACTTAAATATCAAACCACTGAATCTTTCTCAACACAACTCCACTACTAACAACATGACTTCTCCCATGTCCTCAAGAACAAAATGAACTACTCACAAGACATCATGTGGATCATGATCAGAGATGGAATAATGATGTATAAAAATCTGAACATAAACAATAATTCAATGGTTCACTCAATAGCATCAACTACAAAGAGTAATCAACACCGGGAAAGTTTCCCCTATGAACTATGCAAGATTCAACACAATTGTTACATCAACATGGAGATGGTGATGATGGTGTTGATGGTGATGATGACCCCGATGAAGTCCAGCTTGATGGTGGTGTTGATGGTGACGATCTCCCCTCTCCGGTAAGGAATTCCCCTGGCAGAAATCTGTCTACTGGAGAGATCTTTCTCTCTCGGTGTTTTCCGCCTGGCAAAGGCGGCGGAATCTTTCTGTGGTTGCTCCCCGAGTCTTAGGGTTTCGGGAGGAATATATACGCCAAAGGGGAGTGCCAGGGGTGGACCACCACCTGGTGGCACGGCCCAGGGTGGCCCGCGCCAAGGGGTGGTGTGGGCCCCCTGTGGCCCATCTCCAGCCCCCCTTCTGGCTTCCTTCGTCTTCTGGAAAAATAGGATTTTCCATGTATTTTCCTGGATTTTCTGATCTTCGCAAATTTTGCCTCCAAACAGCACCTTTTCCATCATAATCCTAACTACAGCGGTACATGCTCTAAAAGTCATCAACCGTGCAAAAACAGATGAAATAACATAAGTATCACTTCTCAATATGAAATATATCAATGAATAACAGTGAATTATGACATAGAATAGTGATGCAAAATGGACGTATCAGCCGCCCGCATGCACCCTCCTGAACTTCTCGCTCACTTTGCAATGGCCCAGCAAGAGCCCGACCCACTTACCGTTTTGTCGACCTAATCACTGTCGTCTACCTCGCGCGGCCATCGAAGCAGTTGCGTGGCACGAGCATCGTCGCTTGCCGGCGTGGAGATCCGTGCCGCCATCGCCAGGGTGGATAAGCAGGCCACCGCGACACCCTACTACGTCCTTATCCCCATTTCTCTTGCTCTCTCGCTTTGTGTTGCTCGCGCACGGAGGAGCCGAAACCCTAGCCTCGCCAGAGCTGCTCGTTGTTGTCGCTCCATAGCTCCCCTTGTTCAATCAAACCCACCAGAAGAACCTCCTGGCTCTTCTCGTTCTTCTTGTACCAACCACGCAAGCGGAGGTGGTCTCTATCACCTCAATCATGATCTCCTTCCCCGACTCCATTCACCTCTGCCATGGACGTTTTCGACCTTCCCCGAGTACGCCGATGATACGTTGCTAACGTACCTATAATTTTTGATGTTCCAAGCTTGGTTTTTATCTACTTTCTTATGTTTTATCCACACTTTGGAGTACTTTTGAAATGGTAATTGCCCCTATGTGTGGTTTTAGTGATTAATGGCAATCCCTATGGACTAATGTTTTCATTGAGTTTTATATGAAGGAATATTCCATAGGTCATGCTTGTAGTCCACATGTTGGATTCAAGTATGGATGCCATGAAGATAAAGATACACCTTGAGTTTTGGCATCAAGTTCATCGAATTGAAGATAAGAAGATGATATGTTCAAGATCTTGAGAGTGTGATCTCAATAGAAGAATTCAAGATATGGCTCTAAGTCGGTGTCATGATAGCCTCATTAATTGAGCTATGGTTGACTAAGATTTAGAGCATGTAATCAAATGAAGAGTTCCTTATGTACCTCAAGATATTGAGATGGAGCATGAGAAGACACTTGGTTGACCAATGTAAAGAGTGAAGAGTGATTTCAAGTTGGTCAACACATGAAGCATAAAGAATGTACCACATGGATCTTGTGGTGTGGTAAGCCTTGTAATTTATGCATCATGAACTAACCCATTATATATGTTCCTTTGTGTTTTATATATGGGATAGGTATCTTTCCATGGGCATGCTTAAAAAGTGAAGATCTCATATAGCCCATGAGAGGATGGCATCAAGTGGTGATCGTCATCAATGTTGAGAAGGGCAAGTTCAAGATAAGCATCTCGAGAAGATCACTTGTTTGAAGCTTGCTGTCCATATTGGTGATAATGGACATGTGAAGACGTGTCTTAATGAATTTATCCCATAGAGGTGTATGCGGGAGCAAATTATGAGTCTTCACGAAGCAACAATGATCAAGTGGTGCATTCCGGCTTGGATGGAGCTTGAAGCGCTGCCATCAAGATCAAGCGGGATGCGCAAGGCAAAGGTATGGCCTTGCTAGGTTTTCCTTTTACCGGTCTCAAGGTGGTTGTTGGGAGACCGGGTTATAGGATAGATAGCCACACTATCAATAGGGGCTTTCGGTTGTGTAACTTGATCACATCGTCGTGGGGACCTCAACCCTTTGCATACTTTGCATCTTCCTATTTTGTTGCTTCTTGGTGTTTCTCCATGTGAGGTTCTTTAGCCGGTTTCTATCTCTTCAACAAGCTCAAGTTCATCGAAAACGGAATTCGTATGCATCTTCTACGGCGTTTTCGAGTTTGAAGGTTTTACCGGTTCTTCTTATAGGGAGACTTCATACCTTTCCTAATTTGGTTCTATCCTACTTTGTTGGACTATGATGTTTTCATGCACCATATTGTAGAGCTTATTGTCCTCGTCAAAACAAGCCCAAGATCATCGAAATCGGAGTCCGGATGCAAAAGTTATTGCATTTTTCATAAAGTCGGTTTCATCCCGGTTGTGGATCCGGTTCAACCGAGTCCCACACCGGACGGTCCAGTTCCAGCTCCGGTAGACCGGATCTCAGACCGGATTTTCTGGTTTTCACGATCGAGTCTATTCCGGGTTGGCAAACAGAGGTATTCCGGTTTGTAGGTCGGTCCTCCAGCCTGGGGACCGAGTTTCCCAGTTCTGGGGCCAGTCCAACCGACTTTGGAACCGAGTTTTCGCTGTTTTCTCTCCAACGGCCATATTTGCTTTTCCCTATAAAAGGGGGTTCTTCCCCAACGTTTTTGGGTGTTCTTGACCACGAAATTGACCTCCATTGTTGAACCTCTTGAGATTGCTTCCTCTCCCTTCCCTCCTATGATTCTTGCATCTTTTTGAGGGCTTTGGAAGAGGAGATCTAGATCTACAATCCCCACCAATCAATTCCTCCTCTAAGTGAGGGGAACCCATTGGATCTAGATCTTGGAGTCATTGGTTGACTTCCACAATTGTTCTTCCTCTCTAATTCCTCCCTAGCACTTGTTGCTTTGGTGGGATTTGAGAGTGAAGGATTTGAGCACCCTTGGTGTTCTTGCTTTGCATTCTTGCATAAGTGTTGAGCTCTCCACTATGATTTGTTCTAGTGAGAGACTGTGAGCTTGTTGCTCTTGGAGGGTGACCTCCTAGTTGGCTTGGCGGTTGGTGTTGCGGTGTGCTCTTTGTGGAAGATTGTGAAGAGACCCAGGATTCTCCTTCGTGGAGCTTGTGAAGTGGTTGTGGAGCTTTCCATCTCCGGAGTGGAGGAAAAGCTAGCCATAAGGAAAGAGCCTATTCCTTCGTGGGATAGACTCGGAGAAGAAGGTGAGCCTTAATAGCGTTGGGAAATCCTTTGTGGAATCCCACACCTCTCCAACGTGACATACCTTCTTATAAGGGAACACGGGGATACATCTCCGTCTCCGCGTGACTCGGTTATCTCTATACCCGAGCTTACTTTCCTTTGTGATAGCCATAGAGCTTGAAGTACTTATATCTTGCTTATCACTTGTGATATATTTATCATGTGCTATCTTGCTTTGCTTAACTTGTTGTTGGCGCACTTAGTTGAGTCTAGTGTATTTAGGTTTTGTGCTTGTAAAATAAACGTTAGTTTAATTCCGCATTATATCAAACCAAAACTGTAATAGTTTTGAAATTTCCTATTCACCCCCCTCTAGGCGACATCTCTATCCTTTCAATTGGTATCAGAGCAAGGTCTCTCCTTGTTTAGGCTTCACCGCCTAGAGTGTAAAGATGTTGGCTAATAGTATAGTGCACAATGACACAATTGTCTTTGATGGGACAAATTATATTTTGTGGAGAAATTGCTTGCTTTGTAAACTTCGAACCTTGTGTCCAAATATTGAGCGATTTCTAGATGTAGGTTTTTCTCCTCCAATGGATCCTCAAAATCTATCTTTAGAGGATGAGAAAAACTTACATATCGAAGCTCAAGTATCTAATGAGCTTATTTTCTCTTTGAGCCCCATAGTTAATTTGTTCTTGACAAATGTAAAGCGCAAGTCATCTCATGAGATGTGGACAAAGCTTAAAGAAATATTTGATGAGTCCATTTCTCATATTGTTGGTGGTATCTCTGAGGAGCTCTCTTCTCCTTCACATCATGATGAGCTCCAAATTGCTTCCACCTCTGTCCGCAATGAGATTTCATTTCCTTCCACTTCACCTACATGTGACAAGTCACAAGGTAATGGCATGGTGAGTGGAGAAATCATATGTGATGATGGTAGTGTTTCTCTTTACACCAATGATTCTTGTTCTATAAATGATAATGGTGTAGAGAGTTTGGGCTTAAACACTTCTTGCAACAATAGTTATATACCCTCTTTGTGTTGCTAGTCCTTGCATATCGTCTAGAAACTATTTAAGTACTAATGTAGATGATATGCTTGATTTGTCTTGTTCCCATGTACAAAATGCTTCTATTTCCTCAAGTTGTGTATCTAACAATGTAAAGGAAATCAAACATTCTATGGAGCAAGACACAATCATGAATGGAGATTCAACAATATCCCCATCTTCATCCTCCCGTGCTCACATGTGCCTTATGGCAAGAGGATCAAAGGTATCTCCTACTTTGGATCCCAACATATCTTCTCTAGATATAACAATAATAATGATGATAGTGATGATGATCTTGATGAGGATACTAGTGCTCTTGTGCTTGAGTTGACCTTTTTGTGTACCTCTCTTTGTGGTTATAATAAGGCCGTTGCTTGTCTCAAACACGTTATGGACACCATAACTAAACAAACGGAAACCATAGAGGAGTTGGATTTCCAACTTGATGATGGTAGTCGGAGATTCAATCTCCTTAAGCAAGAGATTGCCGAGGAGAAGCACACTAATTTTCTCCTCATACAAAAAATTGAATCTTATGAGCTTGAAAAGGAAAAATCTATTAATGATGCTAGTGCTACTAACTCTACTTCTTGTGAAGCATCTACCCTAAAGGAGAATGTTGAGCTAAGGGCTCAACTTGGGTTGCTAACTAGCATTAATGGGAAATTGGAAGAAAGTCATGAAAAGTTCTTGGCCTCTCATAATGATCTTCTAATCTCCTATGATGGGCTAAAGTTAGCTTGTGAGGCAAGTTTCACTAAGGTAACATCTTGTGAGCCTCATTTGGACATTAGCACAACTTCTACTCAAAATGCTATTTTGCCATGTGTTAGTCCTAGTGATCCTTCTTGTCATACTATTGATAAACCTTGTGTTGGGTTACTTGCTTTGACTTGTTGCTCTAACAATGAAGCTTCTACTTCCTCTAGTACCTCTATTTCTACTAACCATGTAGAGGAAATCAAAGAGCTCAAGGCCCAAGTCACTTCTTTGAAGAAAGACTTGGAAAAGAGTCATGAAAGCAAATACACACTCGATAATATTTTGAGTGTGCAAAAATACCCCAATGATAAAAGTGGACTTGGATTCAACTCGAATAACAAGAACAAGTCCAAGAGCTACAATAAGAAGGGCCAAGACCAAGTCAAGAATTCGACCAAGATTATTTGCTTCAAGTGCAAGGTTAAAGGACATCATGTAAGATCTTGTCCATTGAAGAAAAAGCAATTGAGTGAGAAGCAACAAGGGAAGCGGAAACAAGTTCAAGGTTAAGCCCAATCTCAACCTCAAGTTGAATCTAGGTCACTTCCCAAGAAGAATCAAGATAAGGCTCCCCAAGCCAAGAAATTAATGAAGAATAGAAAGGGGATCACTTGTTGCTACATATGTCTTGAGAAGGGGCACTTTGCCTCTTCATGTTCAAATGGTACCTTATCTAACCCTATCATTGTTGATGATGATTACTCTCTTGGGAAGGATAAGGATGGCAATGTGTTTGCCAAGTTTGTTGGAACTCAAAGTGGTGTTAAGAAAAGAACCATTTGGGTTACCAAGCCTATTGTGACTAACCTCTTAGGACCCAACTTGGTTGGGGACCAACAAGCTCAAACTTAATCAATAGGTGTTTTTGGAGGGCATTGAAGACTTGGCTAACTCATGAAGAATTAAGGGATCTTCATATATTATGTTTGATCAAGCCAAGTTATAAGGATTATCATATCCCTACCATATACCCAATGCGCCTCTTTGCGGTAACTCGAACTCAACTCTTTTATATTGTAAGTTACTTGACCCTTTACATGTTTTGGTTTTGTACCAAGTATGTGTTTGTATTTTTTGTGCCTCATGCTTGCTTATTTTGTGTATTCAAGTATGTCTATGTGTTTGGCACATCATTTACTTGTGTGTTTTGCTTTGAGCCTCTAATGCATCTTGATGATATCTTTTTTGGCTCTTTTTGAGTGGTTAATGGAACATCCCATTTTGGGGGAGTGATATGCATCACGCATCTCTCAAACCTTAAAATGTGTGTACATGAGTACTACCACTTAGTATTGATATTGCAAGCTTATCTAGTCACTGTGTGGTGTGTCATACTCATGATAAATTCAAATTCTAAATGTCCATTAATTATCTCTAGTTGAGGTTGTTTTTCCTCTTATTAAGAAAAATTGAATACCGCATTATGGGAGAGTAATATGCTCTTTTGCATATCACAATGCTAGGAAATGTGAACATATGATGTGGTTCCACTTAGTGTTGATATTGTTGATTATCTTGTATCTAGGTGGCATGTTAGCTCAAAAAAGGTCCTAATTTTTGTTAGAAGCTTTTATTGCTCGTCTTTTTGGTCTTTGCTTGAGTAAGAAATTCTTGGTGTGGCCTTCCTCAAATGCATATCTCTATATCTTATTTGGGAGACCATTTGCTTCAAGTTATTCTAATCATTGCTTTGCATGATTGTGTGATTAGTTGAAGCTATCAAGAATCTCTATCTTTGCATAGTGCTTAATCTTTTTATTCCTATCCTATGCTTTTTATTGTGAAGATTTATCTTTAATATCCGTGCAATATACCACCGGAAATAAATTCCAATACACTCATTGTCTTTGACAATTGATATACTTGGGTGTGGTAGCATTTGTGGATCATATTCACCTTGAATTTCACCTCTTATTGCTTTTTTTTATTTTCCAAAAATTGTTGTGGCTCCTATTGTCTTCCTTGGCTTTTGAACATCTATTTGATGGTGTTTTTGATTATTATCAAATGTGCTTTTAGTGGAAGACAAATCTTTTCTTTTCGAAACCTTGTGCCATTGTGAAAAGTGTTAAGGGTTTGGTTTATTTGTTGAAACCTTGCTCTTTTAGGAGTTTGTTATCTCATTCTTTCTTCTCTATGTTATTTTCTTGAATGAGATAAATATTTGGGAATTTGTGTTTTTATCTCATCTTTTATGCTCAATAGTTTTTTCTTGGTTCATTTGTTGAACTTTGTTGAACAGATCTTGTGTTGATTTGATTCTTTGATATAGTTTGGACAACAAATGTGTTTTGTCACACCTTGTATGCCTTCTTGAATATTTTGGTGTTTTGTACAAATTATATCTTCGTTGGTTCTTAAAAGTCTCGTGCATGCATGTTTACTAAGTGTATATCTTATATCATTTTTTGCTTTCTTTGATCCAATATATGGTATACTCCATAAAATCCTTAAACGGCTATGATGTGCATGAAATTCAAATTTCATCACTATATATGCACATAATTTTATGGAGTATGTCTGATACGTTGCAAACATATCTATAATTTTTGATGTTCTAGGCTTGGTTTTATCTACTTTCTTATGTTTTGTCCACACTTTGGAGTACTTTTCATATGATTTCTTGGACTAACCTATTAACAAGAGCCATAGTGCCAGTTGCCTGTTTTCTGCTGTTTTTGGTTCCAGGAAAGTCAGAAAATCAATATTCTCGGAATTGGACGGGACAAAAGCCAAAGTTCCTATTTTACCGGAAGACTCACGGAGCCAGAATACGAGACGGAGGAGGGCCAGGGCCTGGCCACACCATGTGGTGGCGCGGGCCCCCTAGCACTCCAGCGACCTTGCCTCTTCGCCTATAAGAAGCCTCCCGATGCATAAACCCTAAATAGTCAAGCCTCTAGCCACGAAAAGTTCCGCAGCGCCGCCGCCACCAAAGGGGAGATTCGGGGGACAGAAAGTCTCTGTTCTGGCACCCTGCCGGGACGGGGAAGTGCCCCCGGAGCCATCTCCATCGATCTCCACCACCATCTCCATCACCATTGCTGATTCCCATGATGAAGAGGGAGTAGTTCTCTCTCGAGGCTAAGGGTTCTACCGGTAGCTATGTGTTCATCTCTCTATCTATGCATGATCTTGTTGTGGTCATGAGCTTTGCAATCAAGTAGATCTATCTTGCTACTCAAGTGCTTTAATGAATCTCTGCTCTCCCCATGTGTGTGAAAGTGACAGCGTGCTCACCATGGTGGCACTTAGGCTAGAGATTACAAATACTTGTTATGAGTTATATTTGGAGTTGGATGTGTTTATGAAATTGTGGTGTTTGTTGGACTCATCTAGTACTCAAGGTGACAGTGCGGGGTTTTCTAGATGGGAAAGACTTACTTTGAGGTGTGCTGTTATAGCCCTACCATCGATTAGAGTGTTCAACCGGAGAGTAGTTAAGAGTAGTATCATAAAGAGAAGATATCTATATGAGAGTGTTCACTAGTGAAAGTATGATCCCTAGGCCTTGTTTCTAAGCATTGATACACCGTTTGCTACTAGATCTGTTACATGTTTGCTTGTTTCGTTCTTTATTTCAGTTTGCTTTTAGTCTCTTCCACGCCATCAAGTTATCTTCTATCACCGTTACCACTTATAATTATCCATACCACTTGTATTTCACTATCTCTTCGCCGAACTAGTGCACCTATACATCTGACAAGTGTATTGGGTGTGTTGGGGACACAAGAGACTTCTTGTATCTTGATTGCAGGGTTGCTTGAGAGGGGATACCTTTGACCACTTCCTCCCTGAGTTCGATAAACCTTGGGTGATCCACTTAAGGAAAAACTTGCTGCTGTTCTACAAACCTCTGCACTTGGAGGCCCAACAACTGTCTACAAGAATAGAAGTGCGTAGACATCAAGCTATTTTCTGGCGTTGTTGCCGGGGAGGTAAGGTAAAAGGTACTCACATCCTCTGGTGTGAGTGCTCGAAGTTATTTCCTTTAGATTCTGCAATTTTATCTTTTTGTTTCTTGTTTTCACTAGTTAGGCTTAATGGAAAACAACAACAAAAATTAGAGAGCTTTTTAGTATTTTCCCTAAGTTAGAACTTGAATTGTCTGAAAAGAAAATTAAAAAACCCATGGAACTTTCTTTGCATGCTAATAGCAATGTTATTAGTATGAATCTTTTGAACACCTTTCTTACTAATGCTATGGAAACGTCTAAGCTTGGGGAAGTTGGTTCTTATGAAAATGATCTCTTTAGTTCCCCAGTTTTAAGGAAGAAAATTTGCTCTGATGATACTTTATCTCCCATATGTGGTAATTCTAATGGTACTTGTGATATTTTAAATCCACATACTGAAAGCATCCCTTTTAAAATACCTATAAAAATTATTGATCGTGTTATGGATAACTACTATTTTGGAGATGGAACTGTCCATCCCGGTGATCATTTGCTCTTTATACACGAATTATGCGGGTTGTTCAAGTGTGCAGGTATTACAATAGATCACGTCAAGAAGAAGTTATTCTCTTTTTCACTTAAGGGCAAAGCAAGGGAGTGGTATGAGCTACTAGATGATCCTCATCATTTGGAGTGGAAGGAACTTGAATCTCTCTTTTACTCTAAATTTTATCCTCATGAAATTCATAAAGATAGGAATTACATTTATAATTTTCATCCTCATGATGGAGAAATTATTGCCCAAGCATGGGGGAGATTGAAGTCACTAATGCTCAAATGTCCCATTCATGAGCTCCCCCGTAATATTTTTATTAATAATTTCTATGCAAGGCTTTCAGGACATTACAAGGACTATCTAGATACTTGTTTAGAGGGATCCTTCACAAGTAAGGAGGTCAAAGCTAAGTGGGATCTTCTTGAAACAATTCAAAGCAATACCGAAGATTGGGACAACAACAAAGGTAAAGAACCAGGTATAAACTATGAGTATGATTGCATTAAGTTTTTTGCTAAAACTGCTGATTTTCAAGAGCTTAGTGCTAAATATGGTCTTGATCCTCAAATTCTTATTGATAGTTTTAAAACCTTTGCTTCTCATATTAATGATCCTAAAGAAAAGTGGGACATGTATCATGAGCCTTTTAAAGACACTTGCATGGAAAATGAAATTGTTGTTAATGATAGCAATAAACATGCTCAAACCTCTGAAAGCACTATTTCTTATAAGCATGTTAATTTTTGTGGGATACATAGACCTTGTGAGAGTAATCAAGTTGAAGAAGAATATTGTATCACCCACAGGAATGAAAAAACTAGAATGTGGTATAGGGCTCTAAATGATCTTGGTAAAAAAGTGTGTGCCCTCTATCCTTTTATTTGTGAACTTTGCTTTGAAGAGGGTCATTTCAATTTCCAATGCTCAGGCCATAATAATAGCCCTTCTAATCCAATGATTACTACAAGTTTGTATTGTGATGACATGATCACTCCTGCATGGTAGATATGGGTGCTTTTGATATGAATAGTGTCCTGCATGGTTGTCATCTTTATTGTGTTGATAATTGTCACACAAATACTTACATACAAAATATTATAGAAGATGAGATTTTACCAAAATATGATAGGACTAATATGTGTTTTGATCTTATTAATGAAAAGAAGGAATCCTCCAAAGTTTCTTCTATTGTCTCTAACAATGAACCATGGTATATGGAGAAGCTTCCTTTCAAGCCTCTCCCTCCTAAAGAGAAGAAGATAAAGAAGAAAAGGAGGAGTAAAAGGAGGGAGGAAACGGTATTTTCCCCTAAGCATGTAGCTCCTATTATAGTTTTTGATGAGTCTGAACTCGATGATGTTTCTATGCCTGTTACCTATAGTGGTGATCATGATTGGGAAAAGCACACTCCTTTTGATATTGAAAATCTCTTTGGTACCAATTCTGAAAATGATGATATTAATAACTGCTATACTATTAGTGCTATCCATGATCCTTCCAATGATGATATGTTTACAAATGAACATACTTGGGAAGATAACTATTCTATTGCTTATGATGATTCTATACCTCCAATTTATGATGATTACAATGATGAGTATGATATTTTCATTCCACCTCCTATTGATGAGGAAATTAACTATGATTACAATATGCCTCCTATATTTGATCATTATGGTGATGAAAATAATAATGATAGCTATTTTGTTGAATTTGCTCCCACTACAATCAATAAGAATGACTATGTTTATGTGGGGAGTATTAATCTTTTATGCATGTGGCTCATGATAAGAATGTTTCTTGTGATAGTTATATTGTTACTTTTATTCATGATGCTACTGAAAGTTATTATGAGAGAGGGAAATATGGTTCTATGCATCTCAATAATATTAAGTTTCCCCTCTTTATGTTCAAATTTTTGAAGTTGCACTTGTTTTGCCTTCCTATGCTTGTTGCTTTGTGCTTTCATGACTTGTTTCTTTACAAGATTCTTATACATAGGAAGTGGGTTAGACTTAAATGTGTTTTGAATTTGCTTCTTGATGCTCTCTTTTACTTCAATTCATATTTCCTATGTGAGCATCTTCTCAAACTATCAAGCCTAACTTAAAGGCATTAAAGAAAAGTACTTATTGGGAGATAACCCAAAAGTTTTAGATGAGTCTTGGAAGTTATTACCTCTGTAATAACCTCTCCTTATCCTTTTTATTTGCTTTTTGTGCCAAGAGTAACCTCTAATGAGAGAGAAGTAATGATTGGGAAAGTTGTTGTCCCGAAACAGATTTCTGTGCTTCACCGTAAAAATTCTTGATAGAGCTCTGTATGACGGATTGAGCTGTAATTGTTTGTGCTTCTGCCCCAGGTTGTTATATAACTTTCATTAGTTCAACACTTTTTGATTTGAGTAACAGAAGGTCTTCGAAAAAATTCGTCTATACATGCTGGTCTGTTTTGACAGATTTCTGCATTTGCTTCTTGTTGGTTCCGTCTTGAGTTCTTTTGGGGAATTGAGCTTTTTGAGGGAAGTGCTACAGTAGCTAGTGTTCTAGTGGAAGTTTATTTGGTGTTAGAACTGAACCTTAAGATTTATTTATCTTGAGTGCACTAATGTTGCTAATGAGATTGTGTGAAGTTTTGTATGAAGGAAAAATTTCAGGTGTATGGAAGGAATGAGTAATGAGATGAATGATGGACTAAAGCTCAAGCTTGGGGATGCCACGCGTTTCACCCCAAGAAATATCCAAGAAGTACAAGCGTCAAAGCTTGGGGATGCCCAATGCATCCTCTTCTTCATCAATACAAATCTTAGGTTTCTTCCAAACGCTTCATTTTTATTGTTTCATGCACAGTTGTGTTGTTCTTGGAGCGTCTTCTTTTTTGTTTTCGTTTTCGTTTTGGTTTTTAGTTTGCTTGGTTTTCTTAGTTTGCTGAATAAATTGGTTGGACCCCCTCTTTCATACATTGGTTTTCAAATAGTTTTGTTTCGATTGGAAAAGAGTAGGAAAGCTCATGCTTAAGTGGTAAAGAGAGCTTGTTTTTGACTGTGGTCTATGCTTTGTCATGCCATTGTTGATATTGTTTTGGCTTTATGCTTAGTATTCTTTGCTGTATCATGACTTGTTATAAACAATTGAGATTGCTTAATGTGCCTTGGATGAATCATGCGTTGTTTTAGCATATTAAAGCATAGTATAGTGGTATTCTCCTTTGATACTTTATTTGGGTTGACTTGGCGCATGCTCACACCATAATATGACTATCCAAAGTCACCATAGCTTTTATGATCCATTAGTTTTCAACTTGTGGTATCACTTTATGCTTTGATCAATGACGTTTTGTCGATCTGCATGATTATGGCCATTATTGCTCTCTTAGTTTGTCGCTCCCAGTCTTTTGCTAGCCTCCACAACAAAATATGAGTTCCACTCATGCATCCAACTCCCTAAACCAAGTTATTCCAAAGTGTCCACCATACCTACCTACTAGCTTATGCTATTCCAAGTACATTCATGCTTTTGTTTACCTTCCACTTGTTATGAGAAAACTAGTGATTAAAGCTCTCACGAACTTGATGGCACACTTTACTTTACTTGCCCTTAATAAACTTGAACCATTGTGTCTTCTATGTTGTATATGCTTGCACTTATTTGTCGGGATTTAGCAGAACCATGCTTTCATGGGGAACGCTTTCAACAATGCACTTGGTACTTGTACCTAGTTGATATCATGCTCTTTTGTATATGGATGTCGTCGGTGTGAAATGAAAGGGGAGCTTGTAAGTCCATGGAGTTATGTATATGTGTTAGAGAAACACCTGGGCCGCTGGTCTAATCCATGTTGACATGGTGGAAACCTGCAGCGTAACCATAATGAGTTGTCTATGAAGCATTCTTCTTATAAAAAAAGAATCCTATATTGATAAAAAAGATAAAAAGATAAAAAAGATACTATGAAAAGAGAAAAGAGAGAAAAAAGCACCATATTCCCATGGTAAATTAGAAGAATGCTGAGATGCTCATTGTCTGGTTGCCTTATCATTTTGATATGGGGATTCTTCCGTATCATCGGGCAATGGGTACCCCGTTGGCGGTTCTATATGATACACATATACTTACAATGACAAGAACTTATCGGTGACTAAACTTGAGTAGCATGAGGAGCGGCACTCGTATACAAGGGACATGAGATTTCTGACTTATACTTCGTCAAGCATGTACACCATAGTTTGCTCACTTTAACCTTAATCACTTCAAAATGCTTATGATAGGGGCAATGAGAGCTGAAAGCTATAAGTACCATAATTTTTGGAAGCTCTTTATGAGACTTGAATCCCTACTTCCTTTTACAAAAGGCTTTTCTTCCACCATTATATTGAGTCTCCACCTTCTATCTTTATGCACCTTCTTTGAGAGCATAGTGGCCATTCTTAGTTCTATGTGCATTGTCCCAAGACTAGTTGATTGATGCATACTTTGATATTGCTTGTTTTAAACTATTGTATCTAGTCACTCTTATGAACTTTGAAGGTGTCCTATGCATTTATATTTGCTACTCTATTGAGGGACAAGCTGAATACTATTATGCCATGCTTTCTTTATGTGAAACAAACAAACGTCTTGCAAAGCATTGTTATTCATGAATCTTTTGTTTGTGCCTTTTCATGTTGCAACATAGTTGCTATGTCTTATTGCTAGAACTTTATCTTTCATGCTATGTTGAAGTACTATGATCCCAGCTTTGAATGTTTTACAAATACTTTGATAAAGTCTTTGATGGTGCATGTCACCTCAAAAATTATTCTTTCTTTTTATCACTTACCTACTCGAGGACGAGCAGGAGTTAAGCTTGGGGATGTTGATACGTTGCAAACGTATCTATAATTTTTGATGTTCCATGCTTGGTTTTATCTACTTTCTTATGTTTTGTCCACACTTTGGACTACTTTTCATATGATTTTTTGGACTAACCTATTAACAAGAGCCACAGTGCCAGTTGCCTATTTTCTGCTGTTTTTGGTTCCAGGAAAGTTAGAAAATCAATATTCTCGGAATTGGATGGGACAAAAGCCAAAGTTCCTATTTTACCGGAAGACTCATGGAGCCAGAATACGAGACGGAGGAGGGCCAGGGCCTGGCCACACCATATGGTGGCGCAGGCTAGCCCTGACCGCGCCACCAGGTGGTGTGGCCCCCTGGCACTCCACCGACCTTGCCTCTTCGCCTATAAGAAGCCTCCCGATGCATAAACCCTAAATAGTCAAGCCTCCAGCCATGAAAAGTTCCGCAGCGCCGCCGCCACCAAAGGGGAGATTCGGGGGACAGAAAGTCTCTGTTCTGGCACCCTGCCGGGACGGGGAAGTGCCCCGGAGACATCTCCATCGATCTCCACCACCGTCTCCATCACCATTGCCGATTCCCATGATGAAGAGGGAGTAGTTCTCTCTCAAGGCTAAGGGTTCTACCGGTAGCTATGGGTTCATCTCTCTATCTATGCATGATCTTGTTGTGGCCATGAGCTTTGTAATCAAGTAGATCTATCTTGCTACTCAAGTGCTTTAATGAATCTCTGCTCTCCCCATGTGTGTGAAAGTGACAGCGTGCTCACCATGGTGGCACTTAGGCTAGAGATTACAAATACTTGTTATGAGTTATATTTGGAGTTGGATGTGTTTATGAAATTGTGGTGTTTGTTGGACTCATCTAGTACTCAAGGTGACAGTGTGGGGTTTTCTAGATGGGAAAGACTTACTTTGAGGTGTGTTGTTATAGCCCTACCATCGATTAGAGTGTTCAACCGGAGAGTAGTTAAGAGTAGTATCATAAAGAGAAGATATCTATATGAGAGTGTTCACTAGTGAAAGTATGATCCCTAGGCCTTGTTTCTAAGCATTGATACACCGTTTGCTACTAGATCTGTTACATGTTTGCTTGTTTCCTTCTTTATTTCAGTTTGCTTTTAGTCTCTTCCACGCCATCAAGTTATCTTCTATCACCATTACCACTTATAATTATCCATACCACTTGTATTTCACTATCTCTTCGCCGAACTAGTGCACCTATACATCTGACAAGTGTATTGGGTGTGTTGGGGACACAAGAGACTTCTTGTATCTTGATTGCAGGGTTGCTTGAGAGGGGATACCTTTGACCACTTCCTCCCTGAGTTCGATAAACCTTGGGTGATCCACTTAAGGGAAAACTTGCTGCTGTTCTACAAACCTCTGCACTTGGAGGCCCAACAACTGTCTACAAGAATAGAAGTGCGTAGACATCAATGTCCTATGTGTTGTGGTTAGTCTAACCAGTTTGGACCCAATAAGTTTGGGGACCAAGATGTACTTGAATGTTATTTTAGGTACATTGGAGATGCAATGGATGCTTGTCTTATCTATAAGGAAGGTGTTGTCACCGCATGATAATTGGAGCCAAGCTAGGATGATCTAAGAATTCTTATCTACTACATCATACCATTGCTATCTTGGTAACAAGTATCTTATTCATGCATACTATTCTTCCATCTAATCTCTTGTAGGTTGCATCTCGGCATGAATTTATTTGTTTGTAAATGTTGTGGTTCTTGCAAGGATCTTTGAAAAACTTTTCTATCTGTATTGCTTATGTGATTAATTTGAGATGATGCATATAGTGGGGAGTATATAAAATCATGCCCATGATTCACCAATCCCAAATATGCCTTCTAGCAATTTATTGCACATCAATTCCTTAAGGTACTCTCATGTGCAATATTGTAGAAATTGCTTTGAATCCTTCCTTTTGATACTTGTTTCCTTTCTCAAAATATCCCAACTATCATTAGTTCCCTTAGTGTTAGTTGTGATGTTTTTGAGGTTTTGTTTTTCTTTGGTGAAGTTCTTTGATATACCATGAGAGAAAATAGAGCCATGGGCTATATATGCACTTAAGCAAAATATCCTTTTTGGTATATCTTATGACTTCCTCTTGGATATCATGTATCCTTATTTTTTTAACCTCTTATGTGTGGATGTTTATTTGTGGATTATTGTCATGTTTTGTCCACTTAGAAACTTATATACACAAGAGTGTTAATCTCCCGCCTTGATATCCTCGCACTTATCCTCTTGTTTTTTTATGGTAAGGTCTTGATTTATGAGTGCTCGGTTTACTTTCATTGCATCTTCATGCACTCATATCTCATATTTGGTTTATTTTGGACTTAAGGTTGTCTTGACAAGTGTATTGATTTATATCTATACTCCTTGTATCTTGGTTGTGTTCTAAATGATATAGATAGAGTGAGGATTCCATGTTTGTACATATTGTATTCAAATGAAACAACTAATTTATGCACAAACCTTTGGGGACCTTCCTTATTTCTTTTAGAGCACTATTTGTCCATTTTATTATTTGGATCTTTTTATTGCTTGCTTCATCCATTGAAGTTTCTTCACCTTGTTATCCTTTTAGCAATATTTGATCCTCAATATAGTTGATTTCCTCCAAGTATTCGCCATTGGATATGTGCATATGATTTCACTCATATTATGAGAAATGCACACCTTGGGAGGAACTTGAACTATATTGGCCTTCTAACTACGTCATCCATTTTCGCACTTATTGTCAATGGGGGAGAAGTTTAGAGGGTTTTAAGGGAAATGGTTTTCTACTTAAGATTGGTTTGTTCTTAAGTGTTGGCATTTCATGTATTTCATCTTTATTATGTATTGCATGGTTGAATATATAGTGGAAACAATCCCAAAGATTATGCTTGACAATGTATGCAATGAAATTCAAATTCATCACACGTGCATATATTGTGGGGGAGTTTGCTCTATATATGTTGGTTCTACTCATATCTCTTGCATTAGTTATAGTTTGTGTGAGTAGAATCGATTTTGATATGGGCTAGTATCTTTGTGTTACTTAACCATATCAAATACAACCTCTTGTATACAACTTATTCTCGGATAAGTTGCGTACTTGTTTCTAATATTCATTATATAAACCCTCTTGTTGTGATTGTCATCAATTACCAAAATGGGGGAGATTGAAAGGGTAATTGCCCCTATGTGTGGTTTTGGTGATTAATGACAATCCCTATGGACTAATGTTTTCATTGAGTTTTATATGAAGGAATATTCCATAGGTCATGCTTGTAGTCCACATGTTGGATTCAAGTATGGATGCCATGAATATAAAGATATACCTTGAGTTTTGGCATCAAGATCATCAAATTGAAGATAAGAATATGATATGTTCAAGATCTTGAGAGTGTGATCTCAATAGAAGAATTCAAGATATGGCTCTAAGTCGGTGTCATGGTAGCCTCAGTAGTTGAGCTATGGTTGACTAAGATTTAGAGCATGCAATCAAATGAAGAGTTCCTTATGTACCTCAAGATATTGAGATGGAGCATGATAAGACACTTGGTTGACCAATGTAAAGAGTGAAGAGTGATTTCAAGTTGGTCAACACATGAAGCATAAAGAATGTACCGCATGGATCTTGTGGTGTGGTAAGCCTTGTCATTTATGCATCATGAACTAACCCATTATATATGTTCCTTTGTGTTTTATATATGGGATAGGTATCTTTCCATGGGCATGCTTCAAAAGTGAAGATCTCATATAACCCATGAGAGGATGGCATCAAGTGGTGATCATCATCAAGGTTGAGAAGGGAAAGTTCAAGATAAGCATCTTGAGAAGATCATTTACTTGAAGCTTGCCGTCCATATTGGTGATAATGGACATATTAAGACATGGTTTAATGAAGCTATCCCACAGTGGTGTATGCGGGAGCAAATTATGAGTCTTCACGAAGCAACAATGATCAAGTGGTGCATTCCGGCTTGGATGGAGCTTGAAGCGTTGTCATCAAGATCAAGCAGGATGTGCAAGGCAAAGGTATGGGCTTGCTAGGTTTTCCTTTTACCAGTCTCAAGGTGGTTGTTGGGAGACCGGGTTATAGGATAGATAGCCGCATTATCAAGAGGGGCTTTCAGTTGGGTAACTTGATCACATCGTCGTAGGAACCTCAACCCTTTGCATGCTTTGCATCTTCCTATTTTGTTGCTTCTTGGTGTTTCTCCATGTGAGGTTCTTTAGCCTGTTTCTATCTCTTCAACAAGCTCAAGTTCATCGAAAACAGAATTCGTATGCATCTTCTATGGAGTTTTCGAGTTTGAAGGTTTTACCGGTTCTTCTTATAGGGAGGCTTCATACCTTTCCTAATTTGGTTCTATCCTACTTTGTTGGACTATGATGTTTTCATGCACCATATTGTAGAGCTTGTTGTCCTCGTCAAAACAAGCCCAAGATCATCGAAATCAGAGTCCGGATGCAAAAGTTATTGCATTTTTCATAAAGTCGATTTCATCCCGGTTGTGGATCCGGTTCAACCGAGTCCCACACCGGACGGTGCGGTTCCAGCTCCGGTAGACCGGATTTTCAGGTTTTTGCGACCGAGTCTATTCCGGGTTGGCAAACAGAGGTATTCCAGTTTGTAGGTCGGTCCTCCGGCTTGGTACCGAGTTTCCCGGTTCTCGGGACGGTCCAACCGACTTTGGAACCAAGTTTTCGTTGTTTTCTCTCTAACGGCCATATTTGCTTTTCCCTATAAAAGGGGGTTCTTCCCCCAACGTTTTTGGGTGTTCTTGACCACGAAATTGACCTCCATTGTTGAACCTCTTGAGATTGCTTCCTCTCCCTTCCCTCCTATGATTCTTGCATCTTTTTGAGGGCTTTGGAAGAGGAGATCTAGATCTACAATCCCCACCAATCAATTCTTCCTCTAAGTGAGCGGAACCCTTTCGATCTAGATCTTGAAGTCATTGGTTGACTTCCACCATTGTTCTTCCTCTCTAATTCCTCCCTAGCACTTGTTGCTTTGGTGGGATTTGAGAGTGAGGGATTTGAATGCCCTTGGTGTTCTTGCTTTGCATTCTTGCATAAGTGTTGAGCTCTCCACTACGATTTGTTTGAGTGAGAGACCGTGAGCTTGTTGCTCTTGGAGGGTGACCTCCTAGTTGGCTTGGCGGTTGGTGCCGTGGTGTCCTCTTCGTGGAAGATTGTGAAGAGACCCGGGCTTCTCCTTCGTGGAGCTTGTGAAGTGGTTGTGGAGCTTGCCATCTCCGGAGTGGAGGAAAAGCTAGCCATAAGGAAATGGACTATTCCTTCGTGGGATAGACTCGGAGAAGAAGCCGAGCCTTTGTGGCGTTGGGAAATCCTTCGTGGAATCCCACACCTTTCCAACGTGACGTACCTTCTTGTAAGGGAACACGGGAATACATCTTTGTCTCTGTGTGCCTCGGTTATCTCTATACCCGAGCTTACTTTCCTTTGTGATAGCCATCGAGCTTGAAGTACTTATATCTTGCTTATCACTTGTGATATATTTATCCTGTGATATCTTGCTTAGCTTAACTTGTTGTTGGTGCACTTAGTTGAGCCTAGTGTATTTAGGTTTTGTGCTTGTAAAATAAACGTTAGTTTAATTCCGCATTATATCAAGCCAAAACCGCAATAGTTTTGAAATTGCCTATTCACACCCCCTCTAGGTGACATCTCTATCCTTTCAACTTTTTATACACTTTCTTGGACTAACCTATTAACAAGATGCCACAGTGCTAGCTGCCTATTTTCTGCTATTTTTGGTTCCAGGAAAGTCAGAAAATGAATATTCTCGGAATTGGACGGGACAAAAGCCAAAGTCATTTTTCACCGAGGGGGACACGGAGCCAGAATACGAGACGGAGAGGGGCCAGAGGGCCGCCACACCACCTGGCCGCACGGGCCAGGCCTGGCCGCGCCAGGGGGTGGTGTGGCCGCCTAGGGCACCCCCTAGGCCTCCCCTTCCGACTATAAGATGCCTCCGATACAGAACCCCTAAGGACCCGATCAAAATTCCACGAAAGAGTCTGTAGCCGTCGTCATCTCCATCCCTAGATCGGGAGGGATCTAAAGCTCTTCTCGGCACCCTGCCGGAGGGGAGCATTCACCCTGGAGGCCTTCTTCATCACCATGCAAGCCTCCGGTGCGATGCGTGAGTAGTTCATCTTTGGACTACGGGTCCATGTAGTATCTAAATGGTTGGTTCTTCTCCTTTGTGCTATCATGTTTAGATCTTGTGAGCTCCGTTCATGATCAAGATCATCTATTTGTAATCCTACATGTTGTGTTTGCAGGGATCCGATGGATATTGAGATGCTATTTCAGATTGATTATTAATTCTATCATGTCTTTGTTATTTGTGACCTTGCATGCTTTCTGTTGTTAGTAGCTATCTTGACCAAGTAGATGCTAGCTAATCCAAGAGTTAGTATTTATGCTCGATAGTAGGTTCATACCTCTAGTAATCTGGGGAAGTGACAGAAATCTCTAAGGTACTAGATGTGTTATTGCTACTAGGGAGAAAACAACAATCCTTTGTTCATAGAACAATCGTATTGTTTACTTTACATGCAATGCATAATGCAATTATCTGTTGTTTGCAACTTAATACTAGAGGGGGTTCAGATGATAACCTGAAGGTGGATTATTAGTCATAGATGCAGTTGGATTACGGTCTATGTATAATGTTGTACTGCCCAATCAAATCTCAAAGGAGTCAAGATGATTAGTATATGCATATATGCTTTCTCGATGTTTGTCAATTGCCCCGCTGTAATTTGTTCACCCAACATGTCATCTATCTTAAGAAGAACCACCACTAGTGAACTATGGACCCCAGTCCTTTCTTTTACCATCAATCTACAACTGTTTACTGCTTTCTGTTTACTTTCTATAAGCTTTTACTTTCTTCCACACAATACGTTTAATCCTTTGTTTTTAGCAAAATCGGTGAGATTGCCAACCTCACTGTAAGTTGGGGGCAAAGTTCTGTGGTTGTGTTGTGCAGGATTCCAAGTTGGCAACAACACCTTGGAGGTGTTTCCTTGCTCCTACTAGTTCGATAACCTTGGTTTCATAACTGAGGGAAACTTGCTGTTGTGCTCATCATACCTTCCTCTCGGGGTTCCCCAACGAGCTCGAGATATCTTGGGCCATCAAGCCCTTTTCTGGCGCCGTTGCCGGGGAGTCAAGGACATCTTCACAAGGGGAGTCCCTCATAACTAATCTCTTAACTTTGTTGTTTTTTGTTTTGCTTAGTTTATTCTCTATTTTGTTTGCTTGTTCCTTTATCAAAAAACACAAAAAAAATTAAGTCTTTCTATAGTTGTTACCTATTTCTTAGCTCACCATGTTGACCCCTAAGTTCACCTTGAAAGACCTTTCAATAGGTAGTGGCTCTATAATTGGAAAAAATAATATGGAAGAATTCTTTAATCATGTTAGTAAGCATGAGGGTATTGAGGATAGATCCCTTGCAGAACTTGCTCCAAATTATGAAATTGCTGCAGCTTCTTTAGTTCACATGTTGGAAGCTAGGTTTGTTAACCTTAAGCCCTTAATGCAAGTAATGTTTCTTAAACTTAAAGAAATTGAGGACCCTGAAAAGAGAGATTTTATTCTGGAAACTTTGCTTAAGGAATTCTATGATGTTTCCAAGAAAGCTAGGAAAGTCTTTGAACATTTTAAAATGCTAGGCTCATGTGTAGATGTTATTGGTACATGATAAAAGATGGACAAAACCGAACCTAATGGGGAGGAAACTAAGATACCAATACCTTTTAAACTTGTAGCAATGCATGAAACCATAGAAAAGAATCTTGATTGGATTGTTCCTGAAAACCCGTTTGATGAAAATAGTAAACCCAAGAGCATTGAGAGAGGATCCTCTAGAACTTATTTGGATGAGATACCTTGCCTTGTTAAAGATATTTCTGGTATCAATTTTAATGCTTCTTCATTTGAGAACACTTGATTCCTTTCTTGCTTCTTATGCCTAACTTAAAGGCGTTAAAGAAAAGTACTTATTGGAAGATAACCCAAAAGTTTTAGATGAGTCTCGGAAGTTATTACCTCTGTAATAACCGCTCCTTATCCTTTTTATTTGCTTTTTGTGCCAAGAGTAACCTCTAATGAGAGAGAAGTAGTGCTTGGGAAAGTTGTTGTCCCGAAACATATTTCTATTCTTTACCGTAAAAATTCGTGTAAAATCTCTGTACGTAGGTTTGAGGCGTGAATTTTTGTGCTTCTTCCCCAGATTGTTATCTAACTTTCGTTAGTTCAACACTTTCCGATTTGAGCAATAGAAGGTGTTCAAAAAAATTGGTTTTTACCTGCTGGTCTGTTTTGACAGATTTCTGCCATTATTTTCATTTGCTTCTTGGTGATTCCTTTTTGAGTTCTTTTGGGGAATTGAGCTTTTTGAGGGAAGTGCTACAGTATCTTGTGTTTTAATGGAAGTTTTATTAGTGTTGAAACTGAACCCAAAGACTTATTATCTTGAGTGCACTAATGTTGCTAATAAAGATTATGTGAAGTTTTGTATGAAGGAAAATTTGCAGGTATATGGAAGGAATGATGTAATGAGATGAAGAATTGACTAAAGCTCAAGATTCGGGATGTCATGCATATCACCCCAAGAAATATCCAAGAAATACAAGCGTCAAAGCTTGGGGATGCCCAAGGCATCCCCTTCTTCATCAATAAAAATCCCAGGTTTCTTCCAAACACTTCATTTTTATTATTTCATACACACTTGTGTTGTTCTTGGAGCATC
The DNA here is from genome assembly GCA_910589775.1 of Avena eriantha. Lineage (NCBI taxonomy): Eukaryota > Viridiplantae > Streptophyta > Magnoliopsida > Poales > Poaceae > Avena > Avena eriantha. Next base: position 138,519,438 of record OU342744.1, on the reverse strand, counting down.
TTCTTTTTCGTTTTCGTTTTGGTTTTCGTTTGCTTGGTTTTCTTAGTTTGCTTGAATAAATTGGTTGGACCCCTCTTTCATACATTAGTTTTCAAATAGTTTGGTTTGGATTGGAAAAGAGTAGGAAAGTTCATGCTTAAGTGGTAAAGAGAGCTTGTTTTTGACTGTGGCCTATGCTTTTTCATGCCATGCTCGATATTGTTTTGGCTTTATGCTTAGTGATCTTTGCTATAGCATGACATGTTATAAACAATTGAGATTGCTTAATATGCCTTGGAAGAATCATGTGTTGTTTTAGCATATTAAAACATAGTATTGTGGTATTCTCCTTTAATGCTTTATTTGGTTGACTTGGCGCATGCTCACACCATGTTATGACTATCCCAAGTCACTATAGCCTTTATGATCCTTTAGTTTTCGACTTGTAATATCACTTTATGCTTTAATTAATGATTTTTTGTCGCTCTGCATGATTATGGCCATTATTGCTCTCTTAGTTGGTCGCTCTCGGTCTTTTGCTAGCCTCCATCACCAAGTATGAGTTCTACTCATGCATCCAACTCCTATAACCAAGTTATTCCAAAGAGTCCACCATACCTACCTATTAGCATTTGCTATTCCAAGTATATTCATGTTTTTATCTACCTTCTGAATTAAACTTGTTATGTGAAAATTAGTGATTAAAGCTAGCATGAACTTGATGGCACACTTTACTTTCTTGCATTTAATAATCTTGAACCATTGCGTCATCTTTGTTGCGTATATGCTTGCGCTTTATAAGTTGAAATTAGCAGAACCATGTATCATGGGGAGTGCTTTCAACATTGCACGTGTCAGAGAAACGCCTGGGCCGTTAGCCTAAGCCATGCCTAATCATGGTGGAAACTTCCAGCATAACCATAATGAACACTCTATGAAGCATCCTCAATAAAAACCTATGCAAATAACAAATAAAAAGATCGCTGAGATGCTCATTGTCTGCTTGCCTTGTTATTTTGATCATGGGATAGCTCCTGTATCATGTGCAAGGGGTACCCCGTTGGCAGTTCTCTATGATACATATGTACTTACAATGACAAGAGCTTACTTGTGACTAAAGTTGAGTAGCATGAGGTTCGGTCTTCGTAAGTAAGGGACATGAGATTTCGGCTTATAACTTGTCAAGCATATCCTCTTAGTTGTGTCACTTTAACCTTAATCACCTAAAGATGCTTATGATAGGGGCAATGAGAGCTGAAAGCTAATAAGTACTATAATCTTTGGAAGCTCTTTATGAAACTTGAATCCCTGCTTCCTTCTATGAAGGCCTTTCTTTTACTTTTATGTTGAGTCTCCACCTTCTATCTTTATGCACCTATTGAGAGAGCATAGTGGCCATTTTTAGTTCTATGTGCATTGTCCCAAGACTTGTTGATTGATGCATACCTTTGATATTGCTTGTTCTTAAACTATGTGTATCTAGTCACCCTTATGAACTTTGAAGGTGTCCTATGCATTTATGTTTGCTACTCTATGAGGGACAAGCTGAATGCCACTATGCTATGTTTCCTTTATGTGAAACAAACAAACGTCTTGCAAAGCATTGTTATTCATGAATCTTTTATTTGTGCCTTTTCATGTTGCAACATAGTTGCTTTGTCTTATTGTTAGAACTTTATCTTTCATGCTATGTTGAAGTACTATGATCCCAGCTATCAATGTTTTACAAATACTTTGATCAAGTTTATGACGGTGCATGTCACCTAAAAAAATATTATTTCTTTTTATCACTTACCTACTCGAGGACGAGCATGAGTTAAGCTTGGGGATGTTGATACGTTGCTAACGTATCTATAATTTTTGATGTTCCATGCTTGGTTTTAATCTACTTTCTTATGTTTTGTCCACACTTTGGAGTAATTTTTCTACACTTTCTTGGACTAACCTATTAACAAGATGCCACAGTGCCAACTGCCTGTTTTCTGCTGTTTTTGGTTCCAGGAAAGTCAGAAAATGAATATTCTCGGAATTGGACGGGACAAAAGCCAAAGTCAGTTTTTCACCGAGGGGGACACAGAGCCAGAATACGGGACGGAGAGGGGCCAGAGGGCCGCCACACCACTTGGCCGCCCGGGCCAGTCCTGACCGCGCCAGGGGGTGGTGTGGCCGCCTAGGGCACCCCCTCGGCCTCCCCTTCCGACTATAAGATGCCTCCGATACAGAAACCCTAAGGACCCAATCAAAATTCCATGAAAGAGTGTGTAGCCGCTGTCATCTCCATCCCTAGATCGGGAGGGATCTGAATCTCTTCTCAGCACCCTGCCGGATGGGAGAATTCACCCTGGAGGCCTTCTTCATCACCATGCAAGCCTCCGGTGTGATGCGTGAGTAGTTCATCCTTGGACTACGGGTCCATGTAGTAGCTAGATGGCTGGTTCTTTTCCTTTGTGCTATCATGTTTAGATCTTGTGAGCTCCGTTCATCATCAAGATCATATATTTGTAATCCTACATGTTGTGTTTGCGGGGATCCGATGGATATTGAGATGCTAATTCAGATTGATTATTGATTATATCATGTCTTTGTTATTTGTGATTGATACATTTCAAATGTATCTACAATTTTTGATGTTCCAGGCTTGGTTTTATCTACTTTCTTATGTTTTGTCCACACTTTGGAGTACTTTTCATATGATTTCTTGGACTAACCTATTAACAAGAGCCACAGTGCCAGCTGCCTATTTTCTGCTGTTTTTGGTTCCAGGAAAGTCAGAAAATGAATATTCTCGGAATTGGACAAGACAAAAGCCAAAGTCGTTATTTTTTCGGAAGACATCTGGAGCCAGAATACGAGACGGAGAGGGGCTGGGGCTTGGCCACACCACCTGGCCGCGCGGCTAGGCCTGGCCTGCGTTAGGGGGTGGTCTAGCCGACCCCAGCACCCCCTCGGCCTCTCCTTCCGCCTATAAGATGCCTCCGATACCAAAACCCTAAGGACCCGATCAAAAATCCACAAAAGAGTATGTAGCCTCCGTCGTCTCTGTCCCTAGATCGAGAGGATCTGAAGCCCTTCCCGGCACCCTGCTGGAGAGGGGAATTCACCCTGGAGGCCTTCTTCATCATCATGCAAGCCTCCGGTGTGATGCGTGAGTAGTTCATCTCTAGACTACGGGTCCATGTAGTAGCTAGATGGATGGTTCTCCTCCTTTGTGCTATCATGTTTAGATCTTGTGAGCTCCGTTCATGATCAAGATCATCTATTTGTAATTCTACATGTTGTGCTTGCGGGGATCCGATGGATATTGAGATGCTATTTCAGATTGATTATTGATTCTATCATGTCTTTGTTATTTGTGATCTTGCATGCTTTCCGTTGTTAGTAGCTATCTTGGCCAAGTAGATGCTAGCAACTCCAAGAGTTAGTATTTATGCTCGATAGTGGGTTCATACCTCTAGTAATATGGGGAAGTGACAAAAATCTCTAAGGTACTATATGTGTTATTGCTACTAGGGAGAAAACAACAATCCTTTGTTCATAGAACAATCGTATTGTTTACTTTACATGCAATGCATAATGCAATTATCTGTTGTTTGCAACTTAATACTAGAGGGGGTTCGGATGATAACCTGAAGGTGGATTATTAGTCATAGATGCAGTTGGATGGCGGTCTATGTATAATGTTGTAAAGCCTAATCGAATCTCAAAGGAGTCAAGATGATTAGTATATGCATGTATTGCTTTCTCGATGTTTGTTAATTTCCCCGCTGTAATTTGTTCACTCAGCATGTTATCTATCTTAAGGAGAGCCACCTCTAGTGAACTATGGACCCCGATCCTTTCTTTTACATTCAATCTACAAACTGTTTACTGCTTTATGTTTACTTTCTGCAAACTATTACTTTCTTCCATTCGATACGTTTAATCCTTTGTTTTCAGCAAAATCGGTGAGATGGACAACCTCACTGTAAGTTGGGGGCAAAGTTCTGTGGTTGTGTTGTGTAGGTCTCCACGTTGCTGCTGGCACCGGTAGTGCGCCCTGCCAACGTTCAGCTAGCTACACCTTTGGGGTGTTTCCTTGCTCCTACTGGTTCGATTAAACCTTGGTTTCGTACTGAGGGAAAACTTGCTCCTGTGCTCATCATACCTTCCTCTTGGGGTTCCCCAACGAGCTCGATATATTTTGGGCCATCAAGCTATTTTTCTAGCGCCGTTGCCAGGGAGTCAAGGAAATCTTCACAAGCTCATAACCAATCTCTTTACTTTGTTATTATTGTTTTGCTTAGTTTACTTTTGTTTTGTTTGCTTGCTTCTTTATCAAAAACACAAAAAAATTAGTTTTACTAGTTTGCTTTCTTTATTGAAAACACACAAAAAAATAAGTCTCCTTTAGTTGTTACCTCTTCCTTAGCTCACCACGTTGATCCCTAAATTCACCCTGAAAGACCTTTCAATAGGTAGTGGTTCTATAATTGGGAAAGATAATATTGAAGAGTTCTTTAATCATGTTAGTAAACATGAGGATATTGAGGATAGATCCCTTGTAGAACTTGCTCCAAATTATGAGATTGTTGTAGCTTCTTTAGTTCACATGTTGGAAGCTAGGTTTGTTAACCTCAACCCCTTAATGCAAGTAATGTTTCTTAAACTTAAATAAATTGAGGACCCTGAAAAGAGGGATTTTATTCTAGAAACTTTGTTTAAGGAATTCTATGATGTTTCCAAGGAAGCTAGAAAAGTCTTTGAACGTTTCAATATGCTAGGCTTATGCGTAGATGTTGTTGGTACACGAGAGAAGATGAACAAAACTTAACCTAATGGGGAGGAAACTAAGGTACCAATACCCTTTTAACTGGTAGCAATACATGAAGCCATAGAAAAGAATCTTGATTGGATTGTTCCTGAAAACCCTTTTGATGAAAATAGTGAACCTAACAACATTGAGAGAGGATCCTCTAGAACTTATTTGGATGAGATACCTTGCCCTGTTGAAGATATTTCTGGTATTGCTCTTGATGCTTCTTCATTTGAGAACACTTGATTCTTTTTCTTGCTTCTTATGCCTAACTTAAAGGCGTTAAATAAAAGTACTTATTGGGAGATAACCCAAAAGTTTTAGATGAGTCTTGGGAGTTATTACTTCTGTAATAACCGCTCTTTATCCTTTTTATTTGCTTTTTGTGCCAAGAGTAACCTCTAATGAGAGAGAAGTAATGATTGGGAAAGTTGCTGTCCCGAAACAGACTTTTGTGCTTCACCGTAAAAATTCGTGTAAAATCTCTGGACATACTTTTGAGGTGTGAATTTTGTGCTTCTGCCCCAGGTTGTTATCTAACTTTTGTTAGTTCAACACTTTTTGATATGAGCAACAGAAGGTCTTCGAAAAAATTCGTCTTTACCTGTTGGTCTGTTTTGACAGATTTCTCCCATTTTCTGCATTTGCTTCTTGTTGGTTCCTTTTTGAGTTCTTTGGGCGAATTGAGCTTTTTGAGGGAAGTGCTACAGTAGCTAGTGTATTAATGGAAGTTTATTAGTGTTAGAGACTTATTATCTTGAGTGCACTAATGTTGCTAATAAAGATTGTTTGAAGTTTTGTATAAAGGAAAAAATTTCAGGTGTATGGAAGGAATGAGTAATGAGATGAAGGATGGACTAAAGCTCAATCTTGGGGATGCCACGTGTGTCACCCCAAAATATATCCAAGAAGTACAAGCGTCAAAGCTTGGGGATGCCCAAGGCATACCCCTCTTCATCAATAAAAATCCCAGGTTTCTTCCAAACGCTTCATTTTTATTGTTTCATGCACAGTTGTGTTGTTCTTGGAGCATGTTGTTGTGTGACTTATATGTAGTGGATTTCTCCGGAAATCCATCTACACATGCTATATGTCTCTATGCGAAAGCCGACGTGGGCTGGTTGTGGCATCGCCACCTAGCCCATGTTAACATGAAGGCTTTGCAAAGTCTCTACACGGGGGGCCACGTCCTTGGACTAAAAGACATTTCCTTTGCCAAAGATCGTGTGTGCAGGGCTTGTATAGAAAGGAAGATGCATGAGAAGCCTCACAAGATTCTTAATCAAATCACCACTGAACGGTGCTTGGAGCTTCTTCACATGGATCTCTTTGGGCCTCCCTCTCATGATAGTCTTGGTGGGAAGAAGTATTTTTTGGTAATTGTTGACGACTTTTCACGATACACTTGGGTCTACTTCTTCAAGTTCAAGAGTGAGACTCAACAAACCGTCATCGACTTTGCCAATCAAGTGCAACAGAAACTCAATTCCACCATCCTCACCATTAGAAGCGACAATGGCACCGAGTTCAAGAACTACACATTGGATGAGTTTCTTAGTGATGAGGGGATCAAACATCAATACTCTACTCCCTATACCCATCAACAAAATGGTGTTGCCGAAAGGAAGAACCGTACTTTGATGGATGCGGCCTGGACCATGTTGGCGGAATTCAAGTCTCCATATAACTTCTGGGCCGAAGCCATCTCAACCACTTGCCATGCAACCAATCGCCTCTATCTACGCAAGAAGAAGAACAAGACTCCATATGAACTTTTCACCGGTCGCAAGCCAAATGTCAAGTACTTCCGGGTGTTTGGGTGTAGATGCTTCCTTCTCAAGAAAGGTGTCCGCTTATCAAAGTTTGAATCTAGGGCTCAAGAAGGGATCTTTGTTGGGTACTCAAATCAATCCCATGCCTATCGAGTCTACAACAAAGCAGCGCGAAGGGTTGAAGTATCTAGCAATGTGGAGTTTGATGAAGATCATGAGTCCCTTGTGCGGCAACATAGTATTCGTGATCCAAGTGATGAAATTCCTCCCCAAGCCATAAGAAGAATGGGTGTGGGTTTCTTCCACCCCATTGAGGATCCCCTTGTGGCCGAAGGAGAAGGACCAAGCTCCACTCAAGCAGAGCCTTCACTCTCACAAGACCATCTTGCACCTCAAGGTCAACTTATTGCTTCTCAAGATTCTCCAAGCTCCTCTCAAGATCTTCATGTTCATGACTCTCCAAGATCAAGTCTACCTCAAGTTGATCAAGCTCCACCCCTCCAAGGTTGTGAAGCTCCTCATGCCAATGACTCTCAAGGTAAAGTTGAAGAAGGTCAAGTTTACAATGACCAAGGCCAAGCAAATGTCTATCCGCCAAATGATGGTGTCTCTCCCTCGGTTGATGTTGATGAAGATAGTGATCAAGTTCGTACATATAGTCAAGGAGGGGACTCGAACCGTGGTGATGATCAAGTGGTTGCTCAAGAATCTCGTCTTGAGACCCAAGCTTGGCGTCAAGCATACCTTCTCGCCAAGCTCATCAAAGATGGCCATATCCTTGATAATGTTTATGGAGATTTCAATAGGGGCTCCACTACTAGGAGACAACTAACCTCTTTTAGTTCTCATCATGCGTTTATTTCTCATGTTGAGCCCCAAAAGGTCTTCAAAGCTCTTGAAGATGATGATTGGCTTGACGCTATGAACGAAGAACTCCACAACTTCAAGAGAAACAAGGTGTGGACTCTTGTGAAGATACCCAAATATTGTCAAAATGTGATTGGGACCAAGTGGATCTTCAAGAACAAGAGGGATGCAAATGGTATAGTCATCCGCAACAAAGCAAGGTTAGTTGCCCAAGGATACTCTCAAGTTGAGAGCATAGACTATGGTGAAACTTATGCTCCCGTTGCTCGTCTAGAATCCATTCGCATGCTTCTTGCCTATGCTACTCATCATAACTTCAAGTTGCAACAAATGGATGTCAAGAGTGCATTTCTTAATGGTCCCCTAAAAGAATTGGTGTATGTCAAGCAACCTCCGGGCTTTGAGGACCCCCTCTTCCCGGACCATGTCTACAAACTCGATAAGGCACTATATGGTCTCAAGCAAGCCCCACGTGCATGGTATGAGTGCCTTAGAGAGCTCTTGTTAGACCGTGGTTTCGAAGTAGGCCTCATTGATCCCACTCTTTTTACTAAGAAAGTTGGAGGAAACTTGTTCATTTGCCAAATCTATGTTGATGACATTATTTTTGGGTCTACTAACAAAGCTTTCAATGAGGATTTTGCTAAGCTCATGACCGACCGCTTTGAGATGTCTATGATGGGGGAGTTGGAATTCTTTCTTGGCTTCAAAGTCAAACAATTGAGGAAAGGGACTTTCATCAACCGAGCTAAATATGTCCAAGATATGCTCAAGAAGTTCAACCTTGATCAAGTAAATGGAGTCAAAACTCCCATGCCCATAAAGGTTAATCTTGATCTTGATCTTGATCCCAAGGGTAAGGATGTGGATCAAAAGCTTTATCGCTCGATGATTGGTTCTCTACTCTATCTTTGTGCATCTCGACCGGATATTATGTTGAGTGTGGGTATGTGTGCAAGATTCCAAGCCGCGCCAAAGGAAAGCCACATGGTGGCGGTCAAGAGAATCTTTCAATATTTGGTTCATACCCCTAACTTTGGGCTGTGGTACCCAAAGGGGGCCAGCTTTGACCTTATTGGTTACACGGATTCGGATTGGGCAGGAGACAAAGTGGAGAGGAAGTCTACCTCTGGTGCTTGTCAATTTCTTGGGAGGTCTTTGGTGAGTTGGTCCTCAAAGAAGCAAAACTGCGTGTCTTTGTCCACTGCCGAAGCTGAGTACATCTCCGCCGCGAGTTGTTGTGCTCAATTGCTATGGATGAAGCAAACCTTGAAGGATATTGGACTCTCTTTCGTCAAGGTGCCACTTCTGTGTGACAACGAGAGTTCAACACAACAAGACCAAGCACATTGAGATTTGTCATCATTTCATTCGGGATCATGTTGCTAGAGGAGACATTTCTTTGGAGTATGTTCCTACCAAGGCCAATCTTGCGGATCTTTTCACGAAGCCACTTGATGAAGCAAGGTTCTGGGAGTTGAGGCATGAACTAAATATCATTGATTCAAGCAACGTGGCTTGAGTATCTTGCGCACATACCCGGGTCTCAAAGAATATCTTGTTTGGGTGTATGCATGGTTTTAGGGGGAGTGTGGTTCCCCATATGAACCAACACTCCTCCTATTATGCACACACTAATGTATTCATTCTCTATGGTCTCTCAAGGAGACAAAATGAGCTTAAATGCTGAGTTTTGGTAATGAACCCAAGATACATCTTCACGGTTTCAAGCCAAATATACTCATATATGGTGGCCTAGGCCACCGACATTGTTTTGTTTGGCTCGTAGTCTTTTTGAGTATTATTCTTTCAGTTGGATCTGGTTTGTCATTTCTTCTCAGTTTGTGTCTTTTCAAGTTCTGCACAAGGTCTTTTTCTCTTGCCAATCAAAGTCTGGAACTCGTTTTCTGGGAATCGTCAGTAGTTATGGTGGGAGCCGGTACTACCGGTCAGGGCCAAATCTCTCAGAAATTTCGCCCTGATCGGAAGTACCATCCGATGTCGTCGGTAGTTCCGGCCCCTGGCCGGTACTACCGGTCGAGCGGGGCCCCTTTAAGTGACGGTCCAGGGGGCACGGGGTCATCTTCCCCATTTGCCTCCCCCTGACCCCATCTTAACATCCCTCTTCCCCAAGAAGCACTCCACGGTGTCGCCGCCGGCCACACCATTTCCGGCCGTCCCTCCTTAGATCGGCTCCGTGGGATTCTTCCCTTCCTCGATTCCCCGCCATGGACCTTGGTATTTGCTCCTCTCATGCTCCATTCATGGAGATCTGGACACTTTTGTGCTTGAGTAGGACATGCCATGTCTAGGGCCCTTCTTTGGCTAGAACTGCTATGGGAAATCTTGGTAGGGCTAGGATTCGACTGTAGACTGTTTTGCCTCGGTACATTGTCTAGTTTTCATCAATTCGTGCATCAAGTTTCGTAGATCTGTGATTTCCAGTCGAACTGCCCTGCTCGTGCCCTGACCGGTACTACCGGTGCGGATCCGCCGGTACTACCGGCGTGGTCATCTCACCGGTACTACCGCTGAGGGCATGACCGGTACTTCCGGTGCGCCCCGTGCGACCAGTAGTTCCGGCCGCCAGGCGGAACTTCCGATGCACCAGTTGCTTTGATATCTGCCTATGTACTATGTCAATCTAGTCTAGTTGCTTTTCGTTTTCCTTCGACCTTGTGCACTTATCCTCGATTTCCTCCTTTCTATTTGCCTTCCTCTCAGGGCAAGGGGGTTCGCGTGGCAGATCCAAGCGGTCTCGTGCTCCCTCTTGTGGACCGTCAGAGATTGATGAGGATGATCTGGAGGTCGTGCGCCCTCCTAGTCAGACTGCTCATCAGAAGGCTGCAGCTGAGCGGCGTGATGCTGCTGCGGAAGGCAAAAGGCCTGTTCTGGCAAGTCAAAAGAAGACCACCTCTAGACCTGATTCGAGCAAGAAGAAGATCTCCTCTTGGCCGCAACTTGCTTATGAGGAGTTTCGCAAGATTGATCCCTACATTGTTCCTCGTGACCGCCTGGCTCAGGATCCTTTCTTCCACACCATGCGTCAAGCTGAGATCTATTCTGAGGTTTATGCTACCAAGAAGAAAAATGTTTGTGCCCCTCAGAAGCACATCAACATTGCAAAGATGGAGAGCAACCTTGAGTACTTTAGTGAAGCACTCGATATGTGGAGGAGGTTTGGGCTAATCAAGCTTATGCAACATCGTGAGAACTTTGATGAGAGGGCCATTGCTCAGTTCTACTCAACTCTCTACTTTGATACTGACCCTGTTGATCGAACCGTGAAGTGGATGACTCACAACAAGTATTTGTCTGCTAAATGGTCTGAGTTTTCCACCCTTCTTGGCTACCCTATTCAGGAAGGCAGTCGTGCCAATGGGTGGTGGGTGCATAGGGGGAAGGCCTCCGAGCCAGAAGTTCTTGAGCCTCTATACATTGAGGGCCGGGGCGTACCTGGAAATGTTGCCCATCTCATTCCCACCTATGACATCATGCGCAAGGTCTATCAGAACACGATTACTCCCAAGGCAGGTAACTTTGATCAGCTTCATGCTTTCAAGATTGATCTCATGTATCAGACTTACCGCCACAAAAACTCTCATGAGCCCCTTGATGTTATGGATTATATATTTGAAGAAATCTGGTCCGCTATGATTGAGAAGAGGTCTTGTCCATATGCTCCATAGATCCAAACTCTCATCAATGCCAAATGGAGGGAGGCAACAGGCTCTATCTATCCTCAGGATGCTCTCACTATTCATGAGGAAAAGACTCTCCGTGTGATGAAGCACAAGATACCTCCCTCTCAGGCTGAAAACGAAGCTGCTGCTGGAGGGGCTCCTTCGGATGCTAGTGTTGGGGACCGTGCTGAGGCTTCTCCTCCACCCCAACTTGTGAGACAACCCTCTTGGGCAAAGAAGCTATTGAAGAAGGTTAAGAAGACTTTCTGCTTCATTCAGGACCGTGAGTATCAGTCCTATGTTGCTCAGAGACACAGTGTTCGCCGGGAGAAGGCCATCATGAGGAAGCTTGACATTGTTGTGTCACCAGAGTCCAACTCCATCACCGCGCACAAGGATGAGTGGATCAACACACATTGTAGGTGGACTGATAGTGATGACGAGCCAGAGATCTCCAGTCAGTTTCTGCCCGCTTGGAACAATGCCTCTTGGGACCTCGAGCCGCCTCCTCCGTTTGTTGGTGGGTGGGGCGCGTAGTTTGCCTACTTTATCCCTTTTTGGCGTCTTGATGCCAAATGGGGAGAAAGTGCTCCGTTAGGATCACGGGATTTGCATGGGTTGTGCCACGAGCTCGCTCTTTCTTTGATCGTTTTATGCTCGTGCACACTTTTTTCTGTTATGTATTGTTTGTGGACCTCCGTTATTGTTTGTGGACCTCTTGTATGGTTGCTACTTTGTTGGTGAGTCTATGTGTTAAGGTATCTCTGTGGTATTCTTATGAAGATGTGTGGTGGACTATTCTTAGTTATCCAATCTTTGTTTCACCACAATGGTGTTGGTGCAAGGTATGAGTTCCACTCTTTTCTCCTTTACTTCCTTACACCCTTGTTGGTCTATCTCGTTTGGGAGAGCTCTCTCCCATGTCTTCAGGGGGAGCCTCTCTTTCCTTTTGTTTTACTGCCTGTTATCCTTTGTGCAAGTCTTGTGGGGTTGTTATCAAGCACCAAAAAGGGGGAGATTGAAAGGAATATTTTCTCCTTATGTTTTTGGTGCTGATGACAACTCCTTTTGTGGTTTAACCGTCTGTCCAAGTTTCAGGGCTTATCTTCGGTCATGCTTATGGATGGATTTTTCTCAAGGAAGAGCTTGTAGTTGATAGCGCTTATTTTCACTTTCTCTCTTGCTTTATATTTTAGGCTACCGTACTATCAAAAGGGAGTCCATCTAGGAAGGTTGTGGGAAATCAACATTTCATGCACAGACCATATATGCACCTCCACAGCCATCCCAGTTTTCGTGTGAGAAAGTGTTTCCTGCAGAGTTGGAGGTTTTTTTTGCCCTGACCGGTAGTACCGGCCAGGCGGCGGTAGTACCGCACAAGGGTTTTCCCAGGGCTTTTCAGGCAGAACTTCCGGCTGAAGTTCCGGTCCTAATTCCGACAAGGCAATTTTTGGTTCAGTAAGATGTTTGTCTAACTTTGCCTATTTGTCGGAACTAGCACCGGACTTTGGCTCGGTAGTACTGGCCCGACCAGCATCTGGTCCCCTGAGTGGTAGTACTGCTTCCTGACCGGTAGTACCGGCCTTCCTCGGTCACCGGTAGTTCCGGGTCCAGTTCCAGACCCAGTTCCGACGCTGGGCAGTGCGGGTCAGATGACCTGCCTCGTACTGTCTATTTGTCGGAAATAGGGGCGGAACTAGGACCGGTACTTCCGGCCAGCCCTATGGGTCCATCGACAGGTCTTCTGACCGTTGCGTGGCCTTTGCTGGGCCAGTGGTGGCTCGCCCACCGGTACTATCGGTCCGCCGCCGGTAGTACCGATGGTGTCGGGGTTGGGCAGAATCTGCCCGTTTGAAGGGGTGCTATTTAAGGCCCCTTCTTCCTCCTCCCACCCTATCTCTTGTTTTTCTCTCTCCACCATTTTCACAAGAGCTTGACTTGGCTAGATCTCTCTCCCCACCCACTCAAATCTCTTGATCTTTTGAGGATTGGGAGAGGTGACCTAGATCTACACCTCCACCAAAGGAATCTTGATTTCCCCCCCCCCATCCTTCGTGGATTTTGTTTCTCTTGGGTTCTTGGAACCCTAGACGGTGTAGGGCATCCTTGGAGCTGGGGCATTTGTTGTAAAGCTCCGTGGTGTCGTTGAGGGCCTTCAATTGAGTTGTGAAGCCTCCCCTCAACCTCGTTGTAAAGGTTTTCGGTTGGCGCCTTCAAGGTCACCGGTTAGTGGATTGTGAGGCCACCTTTGTGGTGGTGCTCACCGGAGAAGAAGGTGAGGCCTTTGTGGCGCTCGGGTGACCTTGTGTGGCCCCGACACCTCTCCAACATAGACGTAGCTTCTTTGGAAGTGAACTACAGGAATTACATCTCCGTGTCCCCACGCCGGTTCTTTCGCTCCACTCCTTTACTTCTTGCATTTACTCTCTCGTTTACCTTTGTGTTACTTGTCATTTAGGTCTTTCACGTAGTTGCATCTCTAGTGAATCTTACTTTGTGCTAATCCTTAAAAGTGCGATAAAAGATTAAAATTGGTAGTCTCCTATTCATCCCCCTCTAGTCGACCTAAGTTGGGCCTTTCACTTAGTTTGCTGAATAAATTGGTTGGACCCCCCTCTTTCATACATTGGTTTTCAAATAGTTTGGTTTGGTTTGGTTTGGAAAAGAGTAGGAAAGTTCATGCTTAAATGGTAAAGAGATCTTGTTTTTGACTGTGGCCTATGCTATGTCATGCCATGCTTGATATTGTTTTGGCTTTATGCTTAGTATTCTTTGTTGTAGCATGACTTGTTATAAACAATTGAGATTGCTTAATGTGCCTTGGATGAATCATACGTTGTTTTAGCATATTAAAGCATAGTATTGTGGTATTCTCCTTTGATGTTTTATTTGGGTTGACTTGGTGCATGCTCACACCATGTTATGACTATCCAAAGTCACCATAGCCTTGATGATCCTTTAGTTTTCAACTTGTAGTATTACTTTATGCTTTGATCAATGATGTTTTGTCGCTCTGCATGATTATGGCCATTATTGCTCTCTTAGTTTGTTGCTCCCAGTATTTTGCTAGCCTCCACAACCAAGTATGAGTTACACTCATGCATCCAACCCCCTAAACCAAGTTATTCCAAAGAGTCCAACATACCTACCTACTAGCTTATGCTATTCCAAGTATATTCATGCTTTTGTTTACCTTCCTAATTAAACTTGTTATGAGAAAACTAGTGATTAAAGCTCTCACGAACTTGATGGCACACTTTACTTTTCTTGCCCTTAATAAACTTGAACCATTGTGTCGTCTATGTTGTATATGCTTGCACTTATTTTTTGGGAATTAGCAGAACCATGCTTTCATGGGGAACGCTTTCAACATTGCACTTGTACTTTATACCTAGTTGATATCATGCTCTTTTGTCTATGGATGTCGTTGTTGTGAAATGAAAGGGGAGCTTGTAAGTCCATGGAGTTATCTATATTTGTTAGAGAAACACCTGGGCCGCTGGTCTAATCCATGCTGACATGGTGGAAACCTGCAGCGTAACCATAATGAGCTGTCTATGAAGCATTCTTCTTATAGAAAAGAGTCCTATATAGAGGAAAAAAGAGAAAAATAAAAAAAGAGATTATGAAAAGAGGAAAGAGAGAAAAAAGCACCATATTCCCACGGTAAATAAGAATATTGCTGAGATGCTCGTTGTCTATGATACGTCCATTTTGCATCACTATTCTATGTCTTAATTCACTATTATTCATTGATATATTTCATATTGAGAGGTGATACTTATGTTATTTCATCTATTTTTGCATGGTTGATGACTTTTGGAGCATGGACCGCTGCAGTCAGGATTCTGATGGAAAAGGTGCTGTTTGGAGGCAAAATTCGCGAAGATCAGAAAATACGGGAAAATATACGGAAAATCCTATTTTTCCAGAAGACTAAGGATGCCAGAAGATGGAGTGGAGATGGGCCACAGGGGGCCCACACCACCCCATGGCGCGGGCAGCCCTAGGCCGCGCCTGGAGGTGGTGTGGCTGCCCTGGCCCACTCCAGCTTCTCCCCTCTGGCGTATATCATCCGCACGAAACCCTAAGACTCAGGGAGTGACCACAGAAAGATTCCGCCGCCTCTACGGGGCGGAAAACACCGAGAGAGAAAGATCTCTCCAGTAGACAGATTTCTGCCGGGGGAATTCCTTCCCGGAGAGGGGAGATCGTCGCCATCAAACACCACCATCCAGCTGGACTTCATCGGGATCATCATCATCACCATCAGCACTCTCATCACCATCTCCATATTGCTGTAACAATTGGTTGAATCTTGCTATAGTTCATAGGGGAAACTTTCCCGGTGTTGATTACTCCTTGTAGTTGATGCTATTGAGTGAACCATTGAATTATTATTTATGTTCAGATTGTTATACATCATTATTCCATCTCTGATCATGATCCATATGATGTCTTGTGAGTAGTTCGTTTTGGTCTTGAGGACATGGGAGAAGTCTTGTTGTTAGTAGTGGAGTTGCGTTGAGATAGATTCAATAGATTGTTATTTAAGTTGTGGTGTACTTCTAGTGGTGTCATGTGAACGTCGACTACATGACACTTCACCTATATGGGCCTAGGGGAATGCATTGTGTATTTGGCTACTAATCGTAGGGGTTGCCGGAGTGACAGAAACCTGAACCCCCATTAGGAAACCATTGCATAAGACGTAAGGGTCTTAGAGTTTAAAGCTGTGGTTAGGTTTCTACCTTAATTACTTTCTTGTACTTACGGATGTTTGCAAGGGGTATAATCACAAGTATGTATTAGTCTTGGATGGGGCGGTACATTAGCACAGGTTCACCCACACAACACCTAGCAAGCTAAAGAAGATTAATCAACTATATGAAGCGAAAGCACTTGACAATCTTCCCATGTGTCCTCGAGAACGTTTGGTCATTTTAAGTAATACAACCGGCTCGTCCTTTGCTGCATAAAGGATTGGGCCGCTTGCTGCATTTATTCCTACTGTCTTTTATTTACTCGTACTTTGTTTAATTGCTATATCAAAAAGGCTAGTGTTCCTGTGCTTTCTATTAGAATTGGTGATCATTGCTATTATGGTTTATGTGATATTGATGCAAGTTCCAATGCTATTCCTTATGATCTTTACAGAGAAATTATGCATGAAATCAGTCCTTGTGAGTTGGAAGAGATTGATATGGTTATTCACCTTGCTAATAGAGAGACCATCTCTCCAATTGGTATTGTACGAGACGTGGAAGTTCTTTGTGGTAAGATTAAGTACCCTGCTGATTTTCTAGTACTTGGTTCAGCTGCTAGTAAAACCTACCCTATCATTTTTGGTAGACCCTTCTTGAGTACTTCTGGAGCTATTATTGATTGCAAGAGGGAGAAAATCTTGACTAAGTTTGATGGGGAATCTTATGAGTTTAATTTTTCGAAATTTGCTAAAGAACCTTGCGAAGAGGAAACCCGTAATGAGGATTTTAGGGTTGAACAACTTGCTTCTATTTCTCTTGATCCTAACAATGCTTTGCGGCAATTTATGGAAGATCATGAAAGTGAAATCTTCATGGAAGAAAGGAATGAGATTGACAGGATTCTCCGTGATCAACCTGTGATGCTTAAGCACGACTTGCCTGTAGAAGACTTGGGTACCACGATGCCACCTAAAAAGGATCCGGTTTTTGATCTAAAACCTCTCCCTGATGATCTTAAATATGCTTATATTGATGATAAAAAAGATATATCATGTTATTGTTAGCGCTAAACTTTTAGGGAAGGAAGAAGAAAGGTTATTGGAAGTTTTGAGGAAACATCGAGGAGCTATGGGCTATACTCTGGATGATTTAAAAGGGATTTCACGTACTATATGTTAGCATTCTACCAACATAGAACCAGATGCGAAGCTAGTAGTGGAGCACCAACGACGTTTAAATCCCAGGATGAAGGAAGTGCTAAGGAATGAGGTATTGAAACTCCTTGATGCTGGTATTATTTACCCTATTGCTGATAGTGAATGGGTTAGTCCTGTTCATTGTGTTCCTAAAAAGGGAGGTATTACCGTTGTCCCTAATGATAATGATGAGCTTATTCCTCAAAGAATAGTGGTAGGCTATAGGATGTGCATCGATTTTAGGAAAGTCAATAAAGTTACTAAGAAAGATCACTACCCGCTTCCTTTTATTGATCAAATGTTAGAAAGGTTGTCTAAAAAGACCCATTTTTGTTTTCTTGATGGTTATTCTGGTTTCTCTCAAATTGTTGTTAAACAACAAGATCAAGAAAAAACTACTTTTACTTGCCCGTATGGAACTTATTCTTATAGACGTATGCCTTTTGGCTTATGTAATGCTCCTGCTACTTTCCAAAGGTTCATGTCTGCTATCTTTCATGGTTTTTGTGAGGAGATTGTAGAAGTGTTCATGGATGACTTTTTTGTCTATGGAACTTCTTTTGGTAATTGTATGCACAACCTTGATAAAGTTTTACAGAGATGTGAAGAAACTAATCTTGTTCTTAATTGGGAGAAATGCCACTTCATGGTTAATGAAGGGATTGTTCTTGGGCATAAAGTTTCTGAAAGAGGCATAAAAGTTGATAGAGCTAAGGTTGAGGCAATTGAGAACATGCCATGTCCAAGAGACATCAAAGGTATTCGTAGTATCCTTGGTCATGCTGGTTTCTATAGGAGGTTTATTAAAGACTTCTCTAGGATATCAAAACCTCTCACTAATCTTCTTCAAAAAGATGTACCCTTCGTTTTTGATGATGATTGTAGGGAAGCTTTTGAAACTATTAAGAAGGCTTTAACTACAACCCCTATTGTTCAACCACCTGATTGGAGTTTACCCTTTGAAATAATGTGTGATGCTAGTGATTTTGCTGTAGGGGCTGTCCTTGGGTAACATATTGATAAAAAGTTAAACGTTATCCATTATGCTAGTAAGACTCTAGACGCTGCTCAAAGGAATTATGCCACTACTGAAAAGGAATTTCTAGCTGTTGTTTTTGCCTCTGATAAGTTTAGGCCCTATATTGTGGACTCAAAAGTAACCATTCATACTGATCATGCTGCTATTAAATATCTTATGACGAAGAAGGACGCTAAGCCTAGGCTTATTAGATGGGTACTGCTTTTACAAGAGTTTGATCTACATATAGTAGATAGGAAGGGTGCTGAAAACCCTATAGCTAATAATTTATCTCGTTTGGAAAACATCTCTTTTGACTCTATGCCTGTTAATGATAGTTTCCCAAATGAACAGTTAGCTGCAGTAGAGGTGAGCTCGCGAGGAAGCCCTTGGTATGTTGATTATGCTAACTTTATTGTCTCCAAGTATTTTCCTCCAACTTTTACAGCTCATCAGAGAAGAAAGTTCTTCTATGATTTGAGGCATTATTTTTGGGATGACCCACACTTATACAAAGAAGGAGTGGATGGTATTATGCGAAGATGTGTTGTAGAATATGAACAAAAGGAGATATTGCATAAATGTCATGGTAGTGCCTATGGAGGACATCATGCAGGAGATAGAGCTGCACAAAAGGTACTACAATCAGGTTTCTACTGGCCTACCCTTTTTAAAGATGCAAGAAAATTTGTTTTATCTTGCGATGAATGTCAGCGTGTTGGTAATATTTCTAGACGCAATGAAATGCCTATGAACTACTCTCTAGTTATTGAACCTTTTGATTGTTGGGGATTTGACTTTATGGGTCCTTTCCCTCCCTCGAAAGGCTACACTCATATTCTTGTTGCCATTGATTATGTTACTAAGTGGGTAGAAGCCATTCCTACGAAAAGTGCTGACGGCAAAACCTCTCTAGAAATGCTTAAGGATGTTATTTTTCCTAGGTTTGGAGTGCCTAGGTATCTCATGACTGATGGGGGTTCTCATTTCATTCATGGTGGTTTTAGGAAGACCCTTGCTAAATATGATGTTAATCATAGAATTGCTTCAGCTTATCACCCCCAAACTAGCGGGCAAGTAGAGCTATCAAATAGAGAAATTAAATCTATCTTGCAAAAGACTGTCAATAGGTCTAGAAAAAACTAGGCTAAGAAGTTGAATGATGCTTTATGGGCTTATAGAACTGCTTACAAAAATCCTATGGGAATGTCTCCTTATAAAATGGTTTATGGGAAAGCTTGCCACCTACCCTTAGAATTAGAACACAAAGCTTACTAGGTAGTGAAAGAACTTAATAGATATTGTAAGCTCGCTGGTGAGAAAAGATTATTTGACTTAAGTTCCTTAGATGAATGGAGGAGTGAAGCCTATGATAATGCTAGGCTCTTTAAGGAAAAAGTTAAAAGGTGGCATGACAAGCGAATACTTAAGAGAGAATTTCATGTTGGTGAGAAAGTTCTATTGTATAGGTCTCGTCTTAGATTTTTTGCAGGTAAGCTACTATCAAAATGGGAAGGACCTTTCATCATTGGAGAAGAATATCGTTCAGGAGCAATAAAAATTTCTTCTCTAAAAGATAATACTACACAAGTAGTGAATGGACAGCGACTCAAACACTATATTGCTGGAGATTCTTACAATGAAGATGTTGATGCCTTTCAAGTTATAATTCCGGAGAAATTCATCGAGGACCAAATTCAGAGACCCGCAGAGTCTGTTTTCAAATAGGTAACAATTATGGTAAGAAAAGTTCCGCGAAAATACTATCCAACTATATTTTTGTAGTTTTCAGTCAATAAGGGAAACTACGAAGCGAAAAAGGGATGGAAACGGAGCCAGGGTGGCTCACACCACCCTGTGGCGCGGGCCCACCCCTGGCCACGCCACTAGGTGGTGAGTCCACCCCGGACTCCGCCTCTGACTCGTTTTCTCCCAGTACCTTCCTTTTGATGTGAAATTTCGTAATATATAACCCCCCGGATCCCCCGAGGTTTGTATATCGTGTCTTCGTCGTGTTTTTGTTTTGATCTGTTTCTGCCAGGAACTATTCTTGAAGCTTTGAAGCACAATGGTGTCCACCAAGGATAAAGGGAAGGAGCCTATGGAGGAAGCTCTCCAAGACCCCGAGTAGGGACTGGTACCTTTAGTCTCTTGCCCTGCATCAACGGAAGCCCTACGAGTCACTAAGGAGTTTTGCGATAAGTACCGAGACTTGAGGAGGAAGGTGGACATGCTTCAGTGGGAGAATAATAGGCTTCACAAGATGCTGGAAGATTACCTCACGTTAACCAAGAAAAGTATACCACCACCACCGAAGGAGTAATTCGTCATCAGGTTTGGCATCCCCTTGGTTTGTTCCAAGCTTGGGGGAGTGCCACGGTATCATATCACTATCTTCTATATTTTTACCTTATTAGTAGAGTCATATCATGAATAGAGGAATTATTATGTAGTATGGTTTGCATTATGGAAGTGTCCCCTCTCTCGTTAGATATGTATCCCTTGGTGTGAGTTTCTGTTGTGGAATATTAATGAGAAGTTCTATCATTCACTCTTTTGCATAGCTTATATTAGTTTTCAATTCATGGTTATATGATTGATCTTGTTGTTAGTATTGGTATCACTTTGGGATCATTGAGTTAATTTAGTTGGTTTTGGCAAACCTGGCTCGGTCAGTAGCAACACTATTTTTGAGAGTTGAATGCAAAAGATAAAAGTACCTTTAAAGAAAAATTATTTCATCATCTTTCTTTCTTGATTTGCTCATAAGTTTAGTATTCTCTAGTTAAGATCTTTTGTGCTTCCGAGGAAGATTGCATGTTTGTCTTTATCGCTTGTATGTTTGTTTGTTTCCTTCAACTCTTATACTTGCTACCCAGCCTTGCTAGCCAAAAACCTGTACTGAGAGGGAATTCTTCTCGTGCATCCACCTCCTTTAAACCAAACCTTTGCCATTTGTGTCCACCATACCTACCTAGTAGCATTATTGCTATTCCAAGTAAATTCTTGTTTTATCTATCTCCCAAATTAAACTTGTTATGAAAAAATTAGTGATTAAAGCTCTCACGAACTTGATGGCACACTTTACTTTCTTGCACTTAATAAAATTGAACCATTGTGCTCACCTATGTTGCGTATATGCTTGCGCTTTGTAAGTTGTGAATTAGCAGAACCATGCTGTCATAGGGAACGCTTTCAACATTGCACTGGTACTTTGTACCAAGTTGATATCATGTTCTTTTGTCTATGGATGTCGTCAGTGTGAAATGAAAGGGGAGCTTGTAAGTCCATGGAGTTATGCATATGTGTTAGAGAAACGCCTGGGCCGTTGGTCTAATCCATGCTGACATGGTGGAAACCTGCAGCGTAACCATAACGAGTATCTATGAAGCATTCTTCTTATAAAAAAAGAGTCCTATATTGAGAAAAAAGAAGAAAAAAAGAGATATTCTGAAAAGAGGAGAAGCACCATATTCCCATGGTAAATAAGAAGATTGCTGAGATGCTTGTTGTCTGCTTGCCTTGTCATTTTGATATGGGGATTCTTCCGTATCATCGGGCAAGGGGTACCCCGTTGGCAGTTCTCTATGATACACATATGCTTACGATGACAAGAACTTACCGGTGACTAAACTTGAGTAGCATGAGGAGCGGCCCTCGTATTCAAGGGACATGAGATTCTCAACTTAAAACTTGTCAACGCATATCCTCATTTTTATCACTTTAACCTTAATCACCTAAACATGCCTATGATAGGGGCAATGAGAGCTGAAAGCTAGTAAGTATCATAATTTTTGGGAGCTCTTTATGAGACTTGCAATCCCTGCTTCCCTCTGCAAAGGGCCCTTTCTTTTACTTTGTAGTTGAGTCAGTAAACGTATTCCCTTCTACCTCAGCAAGTATTTTGAGTTGTTGTGTTTCATTCATTCATATGATGGTTTATGCAATCATGTCTTATGTTCCTTGTTTTGCACATTGCTCTTATCTTGATGTTTACTACTTTGCAAGCTTTCATTGAAAAACCAGCTATTTGTGAACTTCAGCAAATTATCAACTATTCTTCGACCAAGAGCTAAGTTTGCCATTACCAATTATGATTCACTTTATGTATCTTTATTGTGTTTCCTCTACTTATTGCAAGTTGAGTTATATAATAGTGAGTTGTCTTCTATTATGATCTATGTATTTGATGAATGTGATGCTTCTTGTCCGTATGCTTTTATCGACTCTTCACTCCATAAACATGAGGCCATGTTTATTGAGCTCAGTCTCGCTTGGGGACACGCGAAGTCTAAGCTTGGGGGGAGTTGATACGTCCATTTTGCATCACTATTCTATGTCTTCATTCACTATTATTCATTGATAATATTTCATATTGAGAGGTGATACTTATGTTATTTCATCTATTTTTGCATGGTTGATGACTTTTGGAGCATGGACCGCTGCAGTCAGGATTCTGATGGAAAAGGTGCTGTTTGGAGGCAAAATTCGCGAAGATCAGAAAATCCGGGAAAATATACGGAAAATCCTATTTTTCCAGAAGACTAAGGATGCCAGAAGATGGAGTGGAGATGGGCCACAGGGGGCCCACACCACCCCATGGTGCGGGTAGCCCTAGGCCACGCCTGGAGGTGGTGTGGCCGCCCTGGCCCACTCCAGCTTCTCCCCTCTGGCGTATATCATCCCCACGAAACCCTAAGCCTCAAGGAGCGACCACAGAAAGATTCTGCCGCCTCTGCGGGGCGAAAACACCGAGAGAGAAAGATCTCTCCGGCAGATAGATTTCTGCCGGGGGAATTCCTTCCCGAAGAGGGGAGATCGTCGCCACCAAGCACCACCATCAAGCTGGACTTCATCGGGATCATCACCATCATCATCACCATCAGCACTCTCATCACCATCTCCATATTGCTGTAACAATTGGTTGAATCTTGCTATAGTTCATAGGGGAAACTTTCCCGGTGTTGATTACTCCTTGTAGTTGATGCTATTGAGTGAACCATTGAATTATTATTTATGTTCAGATTGTTATACATCATTATTCCATCTCTGATCATGATCCATATGATGTCTTGTGAGTAGTTCGTTTTGGTCTTGAGGACATGGGAGAAGTCTTGTTGTTAGTAGTGGAGTTGCGTTGAGATAGATTCAATAGATTGTTATTTAAGTTGTGGTGTACTTCTAGTGGTGTCATGTGAACGTCGACTACATGACACTTCACCTATATGGTCCTAGGGGAATGCATTGTGTATTTGGCTACTAATCGTAGGGGTTGCCGGAGTGACAGAAACCTGAACCCCCATTAGGAAACCATTGCATAAGACGTAAGGGTCTTAGAGTTTAAAGCTGTGGTTAGGTTTCTACCTTAATTACTTTCTTGTACTTACGGATGTTTGCAAGGGGTATAATCACAAGTATGTATTAGTCTTGGATGGGCCGGTACATTAGCAGATGTTCACCCACACAACACTTAGCAAGCTAAAGAAGATTAATCAACTATATGAAGCAAAAGCACTTGACAGTCTTCCCATGTGTCCTCGAGAACGTTTGGTCATCTTAAGTAATACAACCGGCTTGCCCTTGCCGCATAAAGGATTAGGCCACTTGCTTCATTTATTCCTACTGTCTTTTATTTACTCGTACTTTGTTTACTTGCTATATCAAAACCCCCTAAAAATCCGTTTGCTAAGTATTTGTAGAGAATTCCTGATCCATACCACTAGCCAGCACCTTCTGCTCCTCGTTGGGTTCGACACTCTTACTTATCGAAAATACTACGATACACCCCCTATACTTGTGGGTCATCAGTCTGCTTGCCTTGTCATTTTGATATGGGGATTCTTCCGTATCATCGGGCTAGGGGTACCCCGTTGGCGGTTCTCTATGATACACATGTACTTACGATGACAAGAACTTACCGGTGACTAAACTTGAGTAGCATGAGTAGCGACCCTCGTATTCAAGGGACATGAGATTTCTAACTTATACTTCGTCAAGCATATACACCATAGTTTGTTCACTTTAACCTTAATCACTTCAAGATGCTTATGATAGGGGAAATGAGAGTTGAAAGCTATTAAGTACCATAATTTTTGGAAGCTCTTTATAAAACTTGAATCTCTGCTTCCTTCTATGAAGGCCTTTCTTCCACCATTACATTGAGTGTCCACCTTCTACCTTTATGCACCTACTTTGAGAGCATAGTGGCCATTCTTAGTTCTATGTGCATTGTCCCAAGACTAGTTGATTGATGCATAACTTGATATTGCTTGTTTTAAACTATTTGTATCTAGTCACTCTTATGAACTTTGAAGGTGTCCTATGCATTTATATTTGCTACTCTATGAGGGACAAGCTGAATACTATTATGCTATGTTTTCTTTATGTGTAACAAACAAACGTCTTGCAAAGCATTGTTATTCATGAATCTTTTGTTTGTGCCTCTTCATGTTGCATCATAGTTTCTTTGCTTATTGCTAGAACTTTGTCTTTCATGTTATGATTGAAGTACTATGATACCAACTTTGAATGTTTTACACATACTTTGATCAAGTTTATGATGGTGCATGTCACCTCAAAAATTATTCTTTCTTTTTACCACTCACCTACTCGAGGACGAGCAGGAGTTAAGCTTGGGGATGTTTATACATTGCAAATGTATCTATAATTTTTGATGTTCCATGCTTAGTTTTATCTATTTTCTTATGTTTTGTCCACACTTTGGAGTACTTTTCATATGATTTCTTGGACTAACCTATTAACAAGAGCCACAGTGCCAGCTGCCTATTTTCTGCTATTTTTGGTTCCAGGAAAGTCAGAAAATGAATATTCTCGGAATTGGACGGGACAAAAGCCAAATTCGCTATTTTTCCGGAAGACATTTGGAGCCAGAATACGAGACGGAGAGGGGCTGGGGCCTGGCCACACCACCTAGCCGCGCGGCCAGGCCTGGCCCGTGCAAGGGGGTGGTCTAGCCGACCCCAACACCCCCTCGGCCTCTCCTTCCGCCTATAAGATGCCTCCGATACCAAAACCCTAAGGACCCGATCAAAAATCCACGAAAGAGTCTGTAGCCACCGTCGTCTCTATCCCTAGATCGGGAGGGATCTGAAGCTCTTCCCGGCACCCTGCCGGAGAGGGGAATTCACCCTGGAGGCCTTCTTTATCATCATGCAAGCCTCCGGTGTTATGCGTGAGTAGTTCATCTCTGGACTACGGGTCCATGTAGTAGCTAGATGGCAGGTTCTCCTACTTTGTGCTATCATGTTTAGATCCTGTGAGCTCCATTCATGATCAAGATCATCTATTTATAATTCTGCATGTTGTGTTTGCGGGGATCCGATGGATATTGAGCTGCTATTTCAGATTGATTATTGATTCTATCGTGTCTTTGTTATTTGTGATCTTGCATGCTTTCCATTGTTAGTAGCTATATTGGCCAAGTAGATGCTAGCAACTCCAAAGTTAGTATTTATGCTCAATAGTGGGTTCATGCCTCTGGTAATCTGGGGAAGTGACATAAATCTCTAAGCTACTAGATGTGATGTTGCTACTAGGGAGAAAACAACAATCCTTTGTTCATAGAACAATCGTATTGTTTACTTTACACACAATTCGTAATGCAATAATCTGTTGCGTATTTTCTTAGATAGAAGTGGTTGGTCAAGTGTGAGTCACGCCGGGGCGGGTAGACCCACTTTTAATAGAAACGCCCAGATCAATGGAAAATGGAAGTTTCTAGAATTGTAGCTCTGTTCTGTTCAAGAAGTCTTTCTCCAGGGTTCAGTTCAGAAGGCGGGATGGAAGAGACAGAATGGGCTCATCGTGCGACAAGGTCGATCTATGACTCAAACTGTTCGGTATCTCTACAATTGAGTGAGCTGTGAAAGTAGTAATAATTCTTTATTTTCTTTAAGAAAGGGATCAGATGATTCTCATGGTTTAAACAAGGAGTCAAAATGATGAGAGTGAGAGCACTGCCTGTGCAACCTAACTCTAGGTCCAATTTTGATAAATCGTGGGTGCCCAAAACACCTGTGACGCGTGCGACACTTGCAACTTAATACCGGAGGGTATTCAGATGATAACCTGAAGGTGGATTATTAGTCATAGATGCAGTTGGATGGTGGTCTATGTATAATGTTTTAATGCCCAATCGAATCTCAAAGGAGTCAAGATGATTAGTATATGCATGTATTGCTTTCTCGATGTTTGTCAATTGCCCCGCTGTAATTTGTTCACCCAGCATGTTATCTATCTTAAGGAGAGCCACCTCTAGTGAACTATGGACCCCGGTCCTTTCTTTTACATTCAATCTACAAACTGTTTACTGCTTTGTGTTTACTTTCTGCAAACTATTACTTTTTTCATTCGATACGTTTAATCCTTTGTTTTCAGGAAAACTTGTGATATTGACAACCTCATAGCAAGTTGGGGGCAAAGTTTTGTGGTTGTGTTGTGCAGGTCTCCACGTTGTTGCTGGCATCGGTAGTGCGCCCTGCCAACGTTCACCTAGCTACACCTTTGGGGTGTTTCCTTGCTCCTACTGGTTCGATTAAACCTTGGTTTTGTACTGAGAGAAAACTTGCTGCTGTGCTCATCATACCTTCCTCTTGGGGTTCCCCAACGAGCTCGATATATTTTGGGCCATCAGTGATCTTGCATGATTTCCGTTGTTAGTAGATATCTTGGCCAAGTAGATGCTAGCAACTCCAAGAGTTAGTATTTATGCTAGATAGTGGGTTCATGCCTCTATTAATCTGGGGAAGTGACAGAAATCTGTAAGGTACTAGATGTGTTGTTGCTACTAGGGAGAAAACTTTAATCCTTTGTTTATAGAACAATCGTATTGTTTACTTTAGACGTAATGCATAATGAAATTATCTGTTGCTTGCAACTTAATACTAGAGGGGGTTCAGATGATAACCTGAAGGTGGATTATTAGTCATAGATGTAGTTGGATTATAGTCTATGTATAATGTTGTAATGCCCAATCAAATCTCAAAGGAGTCAAGATGGCTAGTATATGCATATATGCTTTCTCGATGTTTGTCAATTTTTCCGCTGTAATTTGTTCACCCAACATATCATCTATCTTAAGGAGAACCACCACTAGTGAACTATGGACCTCGGTCCTTTCTTTTTCCATCAATCTACAACTGTTTACTATTTAATGCTTTTTGTTTACTTTCTGCAAGCTTTTACTTTCTTTCACACAATATGTTTAATCCTTTGTTTTCAGCAAAACCGGTGAGATTGAAAACCTCACTGTAAGTTGGGGCCAAAGTTCTATGGTTGTGTTGTGCAAGATTCCAAGTTGGCAACAACACCTTGGAGGTGTTTCCTTGCTCCTACTGGTTCGATAACCTTGGTTTCATAACTGAGGGAAACTTGTTGCTGTGCTCATCATACCTTCCTCTTGAAGTTCCCCAACGATCTCGAGATACCTTGGGCCATCAGCCGACTGCCGCTTGGGCTTCACAGTGAGCTGCTGATCCTCGTGGTAGTATTGTTTTGCTTCCTCGCGGTCTGTAGCTCGCTAGGGCCATACGCCACCGCTCGTCGCCGTTGGTCGTCGTCGTAGTTACTGTTCTAGTGAACGTTTGCTAGCAGCGCCGCCCCTATTAGGTTCCCCGCACCGCGCTGAGTCGAGCTGAGCCATCCGCATTTGCCGGTGATGTCTTGTTCGCCGCCGGCGACCATTTCCCGGCGGCGGAGGGCAAGCTGGCATCAGCGTGATGCCGTGCTGGCGTCACCTCGGCCACCTCGGCCGTTTGACTGGTCTTCACCAACGTGCCGTGCCAATGTGTCCCCAACTCCACTTGTTTGTGACTCAGACTAGGATCGGTTTAGGTATAAAAAATAGTTCCTGTTTGGGAAATAGATTAGATATTATAAATTCGATTATAAATATATTTTCAGGAATTTAAGAAAATGATTAAATCTTATAAATTTAATATCTTTCGTTTTATAATTCAGAAAAATGTATATAATATATCAAAATGCTCAGAAAAATAAAATCTATAATTTAAACTTTATTAACAAACATTATTGTCTTCACTATTTAAATAATAATTATTTAATAAATAATAATACTTTGAAAATTCGTATTTGTAAATGACAAAAATATAAATAATATACCAAAATTCTTAGAAAAACAAAATCTACATTTATAAACTTGTTTCATAGATTTTTGGTATCATTTAGATAAATATTATTTATTAAGTATTTATAAAGTGATAAATCTTTTAAAAATCATAGTTTAATATTTAAAAATCACAAAATACATATAATATACCAAAATGATCACAAAAATAAATTCTACACATTAAAAATATCCTCTTTCTTAATTGAAGTCAAATAAAAGGTAAAGGTATAATAAATCTTATTTTAACTCTTTTCTTTTATTTTAATTTAGTAAAAATATATAAATGTTTACTATTGCCTTTACCATTATTTGTTTAAAGTCTAAAAATGTAATAACAAGTTCAATTGATGTTTAAGTAAAGTTAAGAGAATTTTAACCATTTTAAGTTGTACTTGCTAAAACTACCATTTAGAATTAAGTAAATCTTACTCTCCAAAAATGTTTTATCAATTATAAAATCATCAAGATTTGAGTACTAATTCTTTTACAATTTGGAAATCCACTTTAAAAGTTAAACAAAGTTTATAAGTATTTACCATGATGTCATTCCCATGCTTATAGAAATAAATATTAAATCTATAATAAGTAAGTGATTATATTCACTTATAAATCAAGAGAACACCACTTCCATAAAGACATAATATTTTTTTTCACCTACATGAAGTGTTAAAAGTATCCACTTGCTAGTGGAATAGTTATTCAAAATTACTAACTGCTTTCTACTTTAATACTTGTAATTAAAAAGAAAACCTTAAAGTGTTAGATTTAAGTTTAAATGCTTTTTACTTTGTAAAGTAATATTTTTCTCAAAAGTTATTCTTTTAAGAAGTATTAAAAGAAATCCTTAAGCATTTCTGTGAAGACTCTAATGAGTTGACAATCCTAATCAAGGAGCTTTTATGTGCCATTCCACACTTGAATGCTTTAGTATTGCATATTACTTGTTGTATTTACATATTGTTTCACACACTCTCATAAGCCTTAATAAGAAGCACAAGCATGCAACCGAGATAAAAGTGAAACACATTCTAAAGAAACCATTCCCAGTTTCCGAACCCTAGATCAGATACGATTAGTCCGAGGATTCGTGTTTATCAAACTGCATTACATTACTTATGCATAATTGCATCTTGCTTCTTTAAACATTAGTCCTTACCGGACTAATGATGCTATTTCCAGATTTTGGATCTTCTATTGTCTTGAAGACCGTGAATGCATAATCTTGCAATCACAAAAGGCAAGTTCACAACTTGCTCATTTCCTTTGGTTATTTTCTATCAAATGTTTGTAACTCAAATGTTGTCATCACTTGCATTTCAAAAAGGTCAGAAACACTATTTTCATAATAATTTGATTATGGATTATTTACCAAATGGTAATAATCTACTAATACAGTTCTAGTGGTAAAGGAACATAATATCTAGGACTTAACAAGCAATGTCGCCAGTGATTCTAGCGCCGTATATTACGTGTTAACCATGAGATTTGGAATGGGACAGAGAAGTTAGTTGTATCTTCTTCCTTTCATATGCAGGCAAGATGACCTTAACGTGACGTTGTGATTCCTTGTGCAGATCTAGCATATGGGTGGGCACCCTTAGGCCCCACGATTTTGGTATCTAGATTATCTATGAGCGACTGCTAGAGGTATAGTGGGACCTTTATGGAGCTTGCCAGGGGCATAACCGGCTCATAGAGTCTTCGGGAACTCATCAGAGTTGTAGCTTGCCTAAAAGGGGGCTTAACGGAGGTGTAGTCAGCCCCGAAGGATCATGCAGACATATGGGATCGCGGAGAGGGCAGTGATTGGCTTGGATCACCTGCTGGGCCCCACATCACGGAATTGTGGATGGGAATAAGATGTCCGGTTGTGCAACAAGGAGTTGATCTCTCATGGGTAAAGTAACGCACCTCTTTAGAGTGTAAGAACTGTGACATGTTACTCCCTGTTCCGGGAAGGAGCTACGAACGCGGCAGGAAAGGAACCCCATGAAGGTTCTGGTCAACCTGTGAAGGCTGTCAGACATAGTTTTCAGAATAAAAGCAATCTTTGAAGAAATGTTTACGAAAACCTGCATTGCCTACGACCTATGGTCTGTGGCTATAGAGATAGTGCATCATACACTCCTTTTTAGTAAACTTGCTGAGTACGCTCGTACTCAACCGTATCTTCTTAACCCTTGCTAGGTTTTAAGCCATTGAAGACGACGTCAACATCAATTTCTGCTCAAGAAACCATCATCCGCAGCTCAAGTTCTTCAATAAAGTCTATGAAGTCAAAATATACATCAGATGAAGTGAAGACAAAGTCTATGTTTAGTTAGGAGTAGATACTCTAGCCATAAAACCTACTTCTGTAGGGCATTGCATTAGTAGCAATTGTAAGGCAGATAGTTTAGATGGTAGTCTTATTAGCCAGATAGTTCCGAATTATTATTTCTGGTTCTTCCTTGTAAGAAGTTATTTCTCTCTCTTTAACCTAGAGTGTTCTCTGGATCTTCTATAAAGAGTCGAGTTGTAATCTATAGTCATGTCTTGGACCTGCTGTGTTTCGGTTGTACCACTCTGCGGGATGTAATACTAGTGAACGATGTTTCATTGGTGTTATGTCAACGACTATAGTGTACGACATCATGCAGTTGTATGTTGGGTCACCGCACCTCTCCTCCTCTCGTCATCGCAGTTTCCGTCGCCTCTGAGCAAGCCGTTGCAGCCACCACCACCACCACCGCTGCCGCCGGGATGAAGAAGCTGGGGTGCTTCAGGAAGTCTAAGAACGACCACGAAGTCGGCGGATCCAGCTCGAGCGCCCGAGGCCGCCAGAGCAGCATGTCATCGTTCGCTCGGGGGGTGCTGCCACCGCTGCCTCGAGCATAGGACTTCCTCGGCATCCGAGCCCTGCACCGGGAGCATGCGGAGCAAGCCCGCGACCACCGATACTTCCGCATTGCGAAGTACGAGCGGTAGTGGAGGGAAGGGAGAGGCATCGCCCACCATGATGTCTCCCTTCCACGGACTGGCACCTCAACCAGGAGTAGGTGCCGGTGCCGCCCGCCCAGAAGGACGACAAGGCGCTAGCGGCGGAGATGGCCCGCCGCATCCGCAAGCTCTCGTAGGCCTTCCAGTACGACCCCGTGTACCAGAACCCGGTCTTCTGGAGAAAGTTCCCTTACTGGGAGCACACGGTACACCGCCTCAGCGCCTACCATGGCGAGTTCGACCAGCTAGGCTCCCGTGACCTCCCCGCCATTGCGGCCGCCTCCGATGGCGTCGTCAACCACACCGAAGCCGACCTCGGTGGCGACAATGATGACGACGGCATCATCGTCAAGGAGGAGGAGGACGAGGCGGAGATGTCATCCTCTGCATCCGCCGTTGCGCACTTCCCCTCGGAGTACCAGGCAGTCCTGGCACGGGGCTACGACGAGGACGCCATCCTCGAGCAGGCTAGTGCGAGGGAGGAGGAGGCCATGTGGGCCGGCTACCAGGAGGCCGTGCAGCTCACTGGCCTGGTGGCGCGCATCAACGTCGGGTAGCCGCTGCCACCACTTGTGCCCCCATCGCAGCTGCTGCAGGCATGGGCTGCTCCACCGGGTCTGCCCCACCTGCGCCTGGGTGGTACGCTCCGCCTGTGCCGGCGGAAACGGACGTGTGGCCGGCATGGCCAGGCTAGGTGATCGACCAGCCGACACCTCCCGCGTCGACGCCGGCTCCGGGTCTGTCACCGCCACACATCTGGACAACGCCGGAGTACATCGACGTCGATCCATAGAAGAACGCGACGGCAGGGAGAAGATCATCTGTAGCTAGGGATAGGGCCGGGGCCCGTTTTCTTTTCTTTTTATCTTTTTGAATGTAATATATTTTGTTTAATTATGAATGAACTTTGCCAGTTTATTTTATGCGCGAATCGTGTCGGTTCGAATTTAACCAACGTGGCTAGGCAGACATTTGGGTCGCGCCGCTGGACGCGGGTATCCGGACAGACTGGACCTCAGCTCCAAAGTGACCGCGGGCCGACCCAAACAGACAGAAACAGATGGTTTCGGTCGTGTATTTGGATCGGTCCGGTGGAGATGCTCTTATACGTGAAGTTGAGTGGAGGCGGTCAAATTTTCAATCTTGGGAGATCGTCCGTGAACGCATATGCCATAACACGAAGGCTCATAAGCTAGCTAGAAGTCGTGCCAATTACGATGTTGATCGTTATTTGTGGTTATCTATCACTCCGGTTCCTGCTATTGTATCGGTTATCGTTGATTAATAAAATGGTAGGTTTCACCTATTATTATACTATAGCTTAAGCTTGGTGACATGCATGAGCAATGAGGGCACTTGCATATCTTGTGTCTATGGAGTGTGGGCCGGACAGGCTCCATGGAGCATTTAAAAAAAATCAAATTTAAAGATATAAAAAGTTTCAGTAATACACGTGTATAAAATCTTATGTGAAAATACTTTGTATTCTGGTCTCCTAAAAAAGAAAAAAAATTCATACCTGGACGTAAACCGTGCAATTTTGAATGTGCCTCCCTTTTTCCAAAAGTTGTCATATTTGTCTTTTTTGTTGCGTCTGAAATATAAGGTATTTTTCATAATTGTTT
Source organism: Avena eriantha (assembly GCA_910589775.1). Classification (NCBI taxonomy): domain Eukaryota; kingdom Viridiplantae; phylum Streptophyta; class Magnoliopsida; order Poales; family Poaceae; genus Avena; species Avena eriantha. Next base: position 138,486,674 of record OU342744.1, on the reverse strand, counting down.
TGCAGAATACTGTTTGTTACACGTAGATATTTCTTGAAAATATTTGATGAATTTAAAAAAATAAAAAAGGGCTCCATGGAGCCCGTGCTCTAAAGTGATTTTCCGTGGAGCTGACCCTCTCTATTCGTCTTCCTCGAGATATTTGGGCTAGGGTTTCTAGCTGTCGTCTACCATTCTCCGACTGCTACCGCACTAAGCTCGCTTAGCCACAACTCCTTTAGGCCGCCTCCCTCGGCCTCATCTCGACCACCGTGCAGCCATGCGCGAGGAGGGGTGCACGGAATCGTTGCTCCATGTAGAGGTGTCGTGCAGGAGGATGAAGTGGCGGTGATGAGGCGCTGCAGGAGGCACTGGTCAGGTAGGGGGCTTGGAGACACATCTCGAGGCAGAGTCTTTGACGTGGAGTTGAGCCTGCAGAGGAAGCGTGGGGACGTCGACTTTGGGGCAACAATGTGTGGGAGAGGGAGGTGCCTGGGCGAGTCATTCCGTCTAAACCTTCCGGCCCGTCTTTGCCTAGAGACGAGGAATGTCACTTCCTCCTCAGGTCGTCCACCCCTCTCATGTGCTTGTCTCCTCCACTCTTAACTCTCTCTTCTCCTTCAACTTGTGAGCAACAAGCAGATGTTCTGAGTAGGCGTTGTTGTGAATATGGTGAGTGCAAAATCTATCCCTGGGTTGAGCTATCATTTCCTTCTCCCCAACTCTATTTTTTTCTTCTTCTCAATTTGCAAAATTTACTATAGATAGGCATAATTTTTTTATGAATTTTGTAACACCGATCCTTCATGTGTTAATTTATTGGTTAGAGAAATCATGTGCTTATATAAAGGAAATAAACATTTATTTATTTTTAACCTAGAAATATCCATTTATATTCTAATAATAAGATTGGGTCCAAGTGCTAACAACACTCCATCAATTAATCTTGTACCCACCGTTAGTGTATTTAAAGAACCGGACATAAAAGAGAATTAAAGACATGAACGAAAACTCGTGTGCTCGCTCGCGATATCTAACATGATATAGGCGGCGAGGCGAAGCTCGCACGTCCACCTAGTAAAAATACACCCATGTTGAATCTCGCAAATGTTATACACCTAAGAGTCGTGTGTACTGTTCTGGGTCGGCCTAGCTTTCTTTGTTTCTTTGTTTGCCGCTCCCTAGGAGACTCCGGCTCCCGCTCAGCGGAGACATCCCATTCTTTTCCGATTTTTCTGGCATGTGGGTTGCCAGTTTATGTGCATGGTTTTTATGTTTATTTTTGTTTTTTGATTCGGTTATTATGTTCCCTTTTTCTTCTGAATTTTATGTTATGTTTTTATGTTTGTTTTTCTATTTGTTTTTACGTGGTTCTCCAAGCACTCCCATGCTGCACCGTTTTAAGAACATCTCTAGCAGATTATTAATAGATCGATGGAATTTCGCAAAAAAAACATCTCTAGCAAATCCTTTATATGTTCGCACTATAAAACATGTATACGGGCCGAGAAAAGCTCAGTTTTCCCGTCTGGGTGAGTTTGGACGGAACATACCCCTTATGCAAACCACAAAAGAGAATATTCATTTCTTACTGTTCAAGTATAGGGTGTCTGTTGATGGTCCAAAATATATCGAGTTTGTTGGGGAACTCCAAGAGGAAGGTATGATAAGCACAACAACAAGTTTCCCTTTGTTATGAAACCGTGGTTATCGAACTAGTAAGAGCAAGGACACACCTCCAAGATGTTGTTTCCAACTTGGAATCCTGCACAACACAACCCCAAAACTTTGCCCCAACTTACAGTGACATTGTCAATCTCACCGGTTTTGCGGAAAACAAAGGATTAAACATATTGTGTGGAAGATAGTAATAGCTTGCAGAAAGTAAACAAAAAATAGTAAACAATTGTGGAATGATGGTAAAAGAAAGGACCGGGGTCCATAGTTCACTAGTGGTGATTCTCCTTAAGATAGATGACATGCTGGGTGAAAAAATTACGACAGGGCAATTGACAAACATCGAGAAAGCATACATGTATATACTAATCATCTTCACTCCTATGAGATTTGATTGGGCATTACAACATTCTATATAGAACTCAATCCAACTACATCTATGATTAATAATCCATCTTCAGGTTATCATCGAAACCCCCACCAGTATTAAGTTGCAAGCAACAGATAATTGCATTACGCATTGCGTGTAAAGTAAACAATACGATTGTTCTATGAACAAAGGATTGCTGTTTTCTCCCTAGTAGCAATAGCACATCTAATACCTTAGAGATTTTTGTCACTTCCCCAGATTACTAGAGGCATGAACCCACTATCAAGCATAAATACTCCCTCTTGAAGTTGCTAGCATCTACTCGGCCAAGATATCTACTAACAACGGAGAGCATGCAAGATCACAAATAACAAAGACATGATAGAATCAACAATCAGTCTGTAATAGCATCTCAATATCCATCGGATCCTCGCAAACACAACATATAGGATTACAAGTAGATGACCTTGATCATGAACGGAGCTCACAAGATCAAAGCATGATAGCACAAAGGAGAAGAACCAGCCATCTAGCTACTACATGGACCCGTAGTCCAAGGATGAACTACTCACGCATCACACCGGAGGCTTGCATGGTGATGAAGAAGGCCTCCAGGGTGAATTCTCCCATCCGGCAGGGTGCCGAAAATATCTTCAGATCCCTCCCGATCTAGGGATGGAGATGATGGCGGCTACAGACTCTTTCATGGAATTTTGATCAGATCCTTAGGGTTTCTTTATCAGAGGCGATATATAGGAGAAAGGGGAGGCCGAGGGGGTGCCCTAGGCAGCCGCACCACCCCCTAGTGTGGGCCAGGCCTATTCGCGCGGCCAGGTGGTGTGGCCGGCCCTAGCTCCTCTCCGTCTCGTATTCTGGCTCCGTGTCTCCCTAGGTGAAATATTGACTTTGGCTTTTGTCCTGTCCAATTTCAAGAATATTCATTTTCTGACTTTCCTGGAACCAAAAACAGCAGAAAACATGCAGTTGACACTGTGGCATCTTGTTAATAGGTTAGTCCAAGAAAATGTATAAAAATTACTCCAAAGTGTGGACAAAACATAAGAAAGTAGATATAAAACAAGCATGGAACATCAAAAATTATAGATACGTTAGCAACGTATCAACATCCCCAAGCTTAACTCTTGCCCGTCCTCGAGTAGGTAAGTGATAAAAAAGAAAGCAAGCATTTTTGAGGTGACATGCACCATCATAAACTTGATTAAAGTATTTGTAAAACATTGATAGGCTGGGATCAAAGTACTTCAACATAGCATGAAAGATAAAGTTCTAACAATAAGACATAACAACTATGTTGTAACATGAAAAGGCACAAACAAAAGATTCATGAATAACAATGCTTTGCAAGACATTTGTTTGTTTCACATAAAGAAAACATAATAAGAATGGTATTCAGCTTGTCCCTCATAATGTGGCAAATCATAATTGCATAGGACACCTTCAAAGTTCATAAGGGTGACTAGATACAAATAGTTTAAGAACACGCAATATCAAAGTTATGCATCAGTCAAAAGTCTTGGCACAACGCACATTAAACTAAGAATGGCCACTATGCTCTCTCAATAGGTGCATAAAGATAGAAGATGGAGATTCAACATGAAAGTAAAAGAAAGGCCTTCATAGAAGGAAGCATGGATTCAAGTTTCATAAAGAGCTTCCAAAAATTATGGTACTTATTAGCTTTCAGCTCTCATTGCCCTTATCATAAGCATATTGAAGTGATTAAGGTTAAAGTGAACAAACTATGGAGTATATACTTGACAAAGTATAAGTTGGAAATCTCATGTCCCTTGATTACGAGGGTCGCTCCTCATGCTACTCAAGTTTAGTTACCGGTAAGTTCTTGTCATAGTAAGTACATGTGTATCATAGAGAACCGCCAACGGGGTACTCCTTGCCCGATGATACGGAAGAATGACCATATCAAAATGACAAGGCGAGCAGACAACGAGCATCTCAACAATCTTCTTATTTACCATGGGAAAAATGGTGCTTTTTTCTCCCTTTCCTCTTTTCTCATCTTTTTTTCTTTTTTTTCTCAATCTCTGTCTCTTTTTTTAATAAGAAGAATGCTTCATAGATTGTTCATTATGGTTACTCTGCAGGTTTCCACCATGATTGGGCATGGATTAGACCAGCGGCCCATGCGTTTCTCTAACACACATACATAACTCCATGGACTTATAAGCTCCCCTTTCATTTCACACCGACGACATCCATAGACAAAAGAGCATGATATCAACTAGGTACAATGTACAAGTGCAATGTTGAAAGCGTTCCCCATGACAGCATGGTTCTGCTAATCCCCAACATATAAGTGCAAGCATATACAACATAGATGACACACTGGTTCAAGTTTATTAGGGGCAAGAAAAGTAAAGTGTGCCATCAAGTTCGTGAGAGCTTTAATCACTAGTTTTCTTATAATAAGTTTAATTCGGAAGGTAGATAAAAACATGAATATACTTGGAATAGCAAATGCTAATATGTAGGTATGGTGGACTCTTTGGAATAACTTGGTTTTATTTGGAGTTGGATGCATGAGTGGGACTCATACTTGGTTATGGAGGCTAGCAAAAGACTAGGAGCGACCAACTAAGAGAGCCATAATGGCCATAATCATGCAAAGCGACAAAACATCATTAATCAAAACATAAAGTGATATTACAAGTCGAAAACTAAAGGATCATAAAGGCTATGGTGACTTGGAATAGTCATAACATGGTGTGAGCATGCGCCAAGTCAACCCAAATAAAGCATCAAAAGAGAATACCACAATACTATGCTAAAACGACGCATTATTCTTTCAAGGCACATTAAGCAATCTCAATTGTTTATAACATGTCATGCTACAACAAAAATCACTAGGCATAAATCCAAAATAATATCAAGCATGACATGACAAAGCATAGGCCACAGTTAAAAACAAACTCCTTTTACCACTTGAGCATGAACTTTTCCTACTCTTTTCCAAATCAAACCAAACTTATTTGAAAACTAATGTATGAAAGAGGGGGTCCAACCAATTTATTCAAGAAAACTAAGCAAACCAAGCAAACTAAAACCAAAAACAAAAACAAAGACGCTCCAAGAACAATACAACTATGCATGAAACAATAAAAATGAAGTGTTTGGAAGAAACCTGAGATTTTATTGATGAAGAAGGGGATGCCTTGGGCATCCCCAAGCTTTGACGCTTGTACTTCTTGGATATTTCTTGGGGTGACACGGGTGGCATCCCCAAGCTTGAGCTTTAGTCCATTCTTCATCTCATTACATCACTCTTTACTCACACCTAAATTTTTTCCTTCATACAAAACTTCACACAATCTTTATTAGCAACCTTAGTGTACTCAAGATAATAAGTCTTTGGCCTCAGTTTCAACACCAATAAAACTTTCATTAAAACACAAGCTACTGTAGCACTTCCCTTGAAAAGCTCAATTCCCCAAAAAGAACCCAAAAAGGAATCAACAAGAAGCAAATGCAAATAATGGTAGAAATCTGTCAAAACAGACCAGCAGGTAAAAACCAATTTTTTGGAAGACATTCTGTTGCTCAAATCGAAAAGTGTTGAACTAACAAAAGTTAGATAATAACCTAGGGCAGAAGCAAAAAAAATCATAGCTCAAACCGACATACAGAGATTTTACACGAATTTTTACAGCGAAGCACACAAATCTGTTTTAGGACAACAACTTTCTCAAGCATTACTTCTCTCTTACTAGAGGTTACTCTTGGCACAAAAAGCTAAATAAAAAGGATAAGGAGCAGTTATTACTTCCAAGACTCATCTAAAACTTTTGGGTTTCCTAATAAGTACTTTTATTTAACGCATTTAAGTTAGGCATAAGAAGCAAGAAAAATAATCAAGTGTTCTCAAATGAAGAAGCATTAAGAGCAATACCAGAAATATCTTCAACAAGGCAAGGTATCTCATCCAAATAAGTTCTATAGGATCCTCTCTCAATGCTCTTGGGTTCACTATTTTCATCAAATGGGTTTTTAGGAACAATCCAATCAAGATTCTTTTCTATGGCTTCATGCATTGCTACAAGTTTAAAAGGTATTGGTATCTTAATTTCCTCCCCAATAGGTTCGGTTTTGTCCATCTTTTCTCGTGTACCAATAACATCTACACATGAGCCTACCATATTAAAACGTTCAAAGATTTTTCTAGCTTCCTTGGCAAAAACATAGAATTCGTTATGCAAAGTTTCCAGAATAAAATCTCTCTTTTCAAGGTCCTCAATTTCTTTAACTTTAAGAAACATTACTTACATTAAGGGGTTAAGGTTAACAAACCTAGCTTCCAACATGTGAACTAAAGAAGGTGCAACAATTTCATAATTTGGAGCAAGTTCTGCAAGGGACCTATCCTCAATATCCTCATGCTTACTAACATGATTAAAGAATTCTTCAATATTATCTTTTCCAATTATAGAGCCACTACCTTTTGAAAGGTCTTTCAGGGTGAACTTAGGGATCAACATGGTGAGCTAATAAAAAGGTAATTAGTATAAAAAGACTTAATTTTTTTATGTTTTTAGTATAAAGAAGCAAACTAGAACAACTAATTTTGTGTGTTTTTTGATAAAGAAACAAGCAAAGAAAAGATTAAATAAACTAAGCAAAACAAAAATAACAAAGTAAAGAGATTGGTTATGAGGGACTCCCCTTGTGAAGATGTCCTTGACTCCCCGGCAATGGTGATAGAAAAATAGCTTGATGGCCCAAAATATATCGAGCTCGTTGGGGAATCCTAAGAGGAAGGTATGATGAGCACAGTAGCAAATTTTCCCTCAGTTATGAAATCGAGGTTATCGAACCAGTAGGAGCAAGGAAACACCTCCAAGGTGTTGTTTCCAACTTGGAATCCTGCACAACACAACCACACAACTTTGCCCCAACTTACAGTGAGGTTGTCAATCTCACCGGTTTTGCGGAAAACAAAGGATTAAACATATTGTGTGGAAGATACTAATAGCTTGCAAAAAGTAAACATAAAATAGTAAACAATTGTAGACTGATGGTAAAAGAAAGGACCAGGGTCCATAGTTCACTAGTGGTGATTCTCCTTAAGATAGATGACATGTTGGGTGAACAAATTACAGCGGGATAATTGACAAACATTGAGAAAGCATACATGCATATACTAATCATCTTGACTCTTTTGAGATTTGATTGGGCATTACAACATTATACATAGACCGTAATCCAACTACATCTATGACTAATAATCCACCTAGGTTATCATCCGAACCCCCTCCAGTATTAGGTTACAAGCAACAGATAATTGCATTACGCATTGTGTGTAAAGTAAACAATACGATTGTTCTATGAACAAAGGATTGCTGTTTTCTCCCTAGTAGTACCAGCACATCTAGTACCTTAGAGATTTATGTCACTTCTCCAGATTACTAGAGGCATGAACCCACTATCGAGCATAAATACTCCCTCTTGGAGTTGCTAGCATCTACTCGGCCAAGATATCTACTAACAACGGAGATCATGCAAAATCACAAATAACAAAGACATGATAGAATCAATAATCAATCTGAAATAGCATCTCAATATCCATCGGATCCCCGGAAACACAACATGTAGGATTACAAATAGATGATCTTGATCATGAACGGAGCTCATCTAAACATGATAGCACAAAGGAGAAGAACCAACCATCTAGCTACTACATGGACCCGTAGTCCAAGGATGAACTACTCACGCATCACACCATAGGCTTGCATGGTGATGAAGAAGGCCTTTAGGGTGAATTCTCCCCTCTGGTAGGGTACCGGGAAGAGTTTCAAATCCCTCCCAATCTAGGGATGGAGATGACAACGACTATAGACTCTTTCGTGGAATTTTGATTTGGTGCTTAGGGTTTCTGTATCGGAGGCGATATATAGGAGAAAGGGGAGGCCGAGGGGGTACCCTAGGCGACCGCACCACCCCCTGGCACGGGCCAGGCCTGGCCGTGCAACCAGGTGGTGTGGTCGGCCCCTGGCCACTCTCCGTCTCGTATTCTGGCTCCATGTCCCCCTCGGTGAAATATTGACTTTGGCTTTTGCCCTGTCCAATTTCGAGAATATTCATTTTTTTAACTTTCCTGGAACCAAACACATCAGAAAACATGCAACTAGCAGTTAGGCAGTTGTTAATAGGTTAGTCCAAGAAAATGTATAAAAAGTACTCCAAAGTGTGGACAAAACATAAGAAAGTAGATATAAAACAAGCATGGAACATCAAAAATTATAGATACGTTAGCGACGTATCATCTTCTCGGGCGCAAATCGCGCGAACCCTCAAAACTAAAACAGAACAGACAAAATTAAGCAAAACTAACCGTTGTAACATTCAAACACGACAATTAAGCAAATTTAACATAGTTTCTCACAACCACATCGCACAAGAGCATCCAAAATATCACACATCACCATAAACAATGATGATCGTCAAGCATAACCGCCACCACCACATGTTGGAGCATCATCACTAGAAGGAACATCCACCCTCTAGGTCGAGCATGGCCTCTTCCCTTTGTTGCTCCCCTCAATCTCTCCACGATGGCCATCCTTGCATCATCATGCAAATCTAGAGTGATGACATCAATGGCATCCATGACTCTTTGGTCCATGGACATGATCTTGTTTTCCTCGACAGGGAGCTTGACCATGGCCTTGTATTTCTTGGACTTTGCTTTTCTCTCCTCCGCGGCTACCTTGCGCAAGCCATCTTCTCGGAGTGCTTCCCACCTTACTTGCTTCCCAAGAGTTCTCTTCTCGGCCAAGGCCATTTCTACTTCCAATGTCTTCGCCACCATAAACTCACTTGAGTTCACCATGCGATCGATCTTCTCTCTCAAACTTGAATTCTCGGCTTGCTTCTTTAGCTTCTCCTTCGCCATATAGTTGCCATCAGGTTTGTCCTTGTCTCTCCCTCCCGATGGAGCATCATCATCTTCATCATCATCCAATTCTACGAGTGAGCCTCTTTTGGGTAGAGCTTCTTGCTCCCTCAACTTCCATTTGTCACTTCTTTGGAGCATAAGTCAACAATGCTCAAGGTTGAATGGCTTGCCCTTGAAAGATGATATCTCCAAGTACCGTGCTTTTGCAATCCTTCCTAAAAAATGCAAATACTCACCTGTGAAATGCAACAAATGAATCTACATTTATGCACACATATGAATTAGAACTAAGAAACACTCACATAGTCACCCTCAATGGTACCACTTGGCGGTGCTCCTCGAACTTACTCCAAGCATCAACTCCAATGGCTACATGTGTTCTTAATAAAATATCAACGACCTTAGAGTGATCGATAGATGCGTGGAACCGTCCTAGGAAGAGATGGCATGAATTGAAAGAGTTTGTCTTCGATTCATTTTATGAATTGAAAGAATTTGCCAATACCGCTTCCCGGTTTGGTCGGTGCCGATCACGGCATAGAGTGAGTGACACACTCTCCCAAGATTTGATTAATTTCACATCTTCCAATCAGGTGTAGTTCATCATTCTCTTGCGGAGGGGAAATTGCAAACCATCCACCTCTTGTACCCCATCCTCCTCATCATCATCCTCACCACCACCGTCCTTACCACCATCCACCTTGTTGTAAACTTAGGACGGCGCCAACCCATCTCCAAAGGGTCGGCGTCGGGTCGGAGATGAAAACCGTGTATCTATGGGTTGGGGATATTTTTCTCGGCCCCGCTTAAAAATTTATAGGCCGAGGTGTTTTGCGGTGTCTGTCCTAGCCACTTTTTCTGACCAAATCATAAAGAGACGGTTAGTTTATGGTTTCAGGACGGATAATGGGTTTGCTAGAGATGTGCCATCAGCCTTCCCTTAAAACTACCATATCAGATTTTTGTTTAGTTGGAAGAGAGAGAATAAAGAAAGAGAAGGTTATCTTCCTTTAACTAAGTGATGATCTCTTAGAAAATAAGAGAAGACTATTTTCACCATTGTAGCACATGCCTTCTCTTAGATGTATAATTTCATACTAGAAATTAATTTATTCTCATTAATTATTAGGGAGGTTAACGAAGAGATAATGCACTGTAGAACTTATATGTATTGTCTTATCTAGATGACGCGGAAGTAGGGATGTAAATGGATCGAATATTGAATTTCCATATTCTTTATCATATTTTTTTAGCGGATTCGGATAAGAACGGAGAATAGCTGGATACGGATTCGAATATAGATTATATTGTATTGCGGATATGGAGCGAATTCGGGGCGAACTCGGATCGAAAGACGATAATCGAACAAATATACATGGAAAAATAAAAACTTATTTAGTATATGTAAAAAATGACAAGAAAACGTGCAACACTAGATATTAGTAGTATAAATGTGCAAGATTGGTAATAGAATAATACAACATGCATACATAGCATGCATACATAGCATGCATAAATGGCCGATAAACTAACTAGGTTGTCAGTATATTGGGGTTGTGTTAAATTTTCGGATATGGTTTGCATAGAATGTCGAATTACCATATCCGTTGGATATTATCAATATCATATCCGCTATCATATCCATCGGATATCCACTCGACAAATATCCCCATCCGTTGGATATCCAGTCGACAAATATCCGTATCCGCCGAATATCTAAAAATGTATGCTAGATCCTTAAAAACGGACACGAATTCAGATTCGGAGAGAAAATTATTTTTACCATTTACATCTATCAAGAGAGAAATCCCTAGAGAGAAGACTACCATTCCGTACACACCCTGAGAGTATCTCCACTCGTTGGCCGTTCCCATGCCAAAATCTGGCGCTATTTTGCACCGGACGGATGTAACTTTCGGTCTAAAAACGGTCCTTTTCCCACTCGTGTTCCCAGGCCGAGTCCCCACATTTGACCGAAATTTGATCAAACACGGCGAAATTTGGACGAATATAGGCGATTTTAATTAAACAACGGCGAGTTCGTACAATAGTTGGCCAAATTCGGACATGTACCCGAATTTTGGCCAAATTAGGTTAAACGAAAACTAAAACAGTAAATAAAACGGCGGTGACGATGCCGATGCCGACGCCGCCTCACATGCCGAAGTTGCGGTAGAAGTTGGTGTAGTCGGGATCGGCCGTGCCGTCGTCGTTGCCATCATCATCGTCGTCGTCGTCCGGCGTCTGCGGGGGCCACGAGCTGCCCTGGCCCGGGTCGCCGTACCTCCATGGCTGGTAGGAAGGGCCGGCGTCATCGTCGTCATCGAGGACAACGAGGGGCGCGTCCAGGTAGGCAGGCTCGGGGCGCGCTCTGGCCGAGGCGGGATCGCGGCGCCCTCTGGCGCGATGCTCGACCTGCTCCTGCAGGCGCTGCACGCGCAGTGCCTCCTCCTCCTCCCAGTCCGCTATAGGCCAGGCGAGGATGTTCGGCTTCGTAAACAGCGATGGCGGCGCGGCCTCGCGCAGAGAACGCTCGATCGCCATTTTCAGGGTGAAGGAGTCCTCGTCGATAGAGACGCCCCAGTCCGCGGGCTTAAGCTTCGGCCGGCGAAGGGGCATCCGCCCGGTAGGCGGCATCGCGGCGTGGGGCTCATTGATGACGATGCCGCGCGCGCGTGTCCTCGGTGGCGAGGTCCTCGGCGTGTCGGCCTTGCGCATGGGAGGCCGAAATACCTCGCCACTGCTGCACGGCGACTGCGCAGGAGCTGATGCCGAGGAGCACGACGCAGAGGAGGAGGTGGAGAGGCTGGCCATCCTCCTGGGCGCCCAGCTCGCCGGAAGTTGGCGCCTGCGGCGAGGGGGTGGCGCCGGCGAACGCGGGAACCCATCCGGGGGTTGTTGCCGGTGTGGATATGCTCGAGGACGGCCTCGAGCGTGCGGCCCTGCGCGCTCCACCATCGGCGGCGGCTCGCCGCGTTGTTGCGCTTCGGTGGCTCGCCTGGAGGACCCGGGTGCACGGCGAGCTCGGCGAGGCGGCGCTCCTCGAAGAAGTTCTCCCAGTAAGCAAAGTTGCTGGGGTCCTCGGCGAGCTCCGGATCCGGCATCACCGCGATGGCGGCCTAGATCTCCTCCACCATCTCGTGGTCCGCCGGTACCGGCGGCACCGGTATGCCACCGGCGCTAAGCCTCCACCTGGGGGGCAGCAGAAGTCCGGCAGTGCCATAAACTCGGTGTCGTGGAGCATCCTCGCCTCCCACGGCTGAAGCGTTCGCCGCCGCGGGGTCGCCTAGGTACCTCTCCGCCATCTTCCTCTTCGCCACTAGTTTCTTTCGCCAGAGTTCGGGGTGGTGCGGGGTGGAGGAGGCAGTGTGCTGCGAACCAGCGTGCGGCCGTGTTTTATAGACTGAGCGAGGGCGGCGAAGGCGGGAGAGGTGTAGCGACGAGGGCGGGAAAAGAGGAAGCGGCGGGAAGTTAATGCCCGCCGGTCCATCGCGGGAGCCGAGGCGACGATGGCGCGCCATTACGGCGACGCGTGGCCGGCGAGACCGGTGGTTAATGCCTGGTGGTCCTTCGCGGCGTTCCGATGTGGGAGGATGAGGACGAATCAGCTTCTGCCGCTGACTGGGCGGGTCTACTCGGCGAACGATGCTTTTCCCGCCGAATTCGCTTCCTCCGGCGTTCCCAGCGTGTTCCCGTCGCCCCGGGAACGGGGAAAGCTAGACGTGTTTTGGCCAAATTCGGACGAAACCGAGGTCCTGTAAATACGATTAGACCAAATTTCAGCGTCTTGATCAAAAATACGCACTGAAAACGGCATGCTGTAACCGAGTGGAGATGCTCTAAGCTGTGTATACCACTGCCCCTCGAATCTTCCCCTCCCCATGCAGTTTGACAGTTTCCCTGGACCGGGCCGTGCAGAAGGCCCACGAGCCGGGTTTAAGCAGGGCTCTTTCTTCTTCCTCACTGCCTACTTCCTCCCCTTTCTCCTCTTTGCGGCGCGACCTCCCCGCCCACACCATGCTGCCTCGATCGCTGGCGAGCCTCCGGTCGCTCCGTTGCGCGCGGACCTTCAGCTCCTCCCGCTCTGCGGCCGCAGCAGAAGAAGGGAAGATCGTGGCGTCGGTGGTCTTCGAGCGCCTCCCCGTCGTCATCCCCAAGATCCACCCCGTCGTCTACGCCTTCCAAGAATTCTCGTAACTCCAGATCCACCCTCCCCTCTCGTATCTCATTTGATCTGGTGTTTCGTCCCTAGGCTTATGTCGTCTTTTGTGCAAGGTTCCGGTGGAGGCAGCAGTACAGGCGGAAGTACCCCGACGATGTCCTCGGCAAGGCGGAGGCGAGGTGACGCTTCTCCCCCCCTCGCATGTTGCATTCTTTTTGTTTTCGTCTGCATGGGCCATTTCTGGTTCATAGGTGTTACCCTAGGTTAATGCTAGTAAAATTGAAATGTATAATGGTTTCGAGTGCATTGTGAAAAGCCAATCGCGCTGACACAAGAATCTTGTACAATAGCACATTTCAAGAAGAAAAGAATATCGCTGTTTTATTTGTGAAAGGAACATCACTGATTAAGAAGGATTGCGATTAGTATGTACTCCCTCCGTTTCAAAATATAAGACGTTTTAGATTTGTGAAAAGAGTGTACCTAGACTCCTTTTAGTGTATATGTTCATATATTTATAGTGGACCTACACACTAAAAGGGGTCTAGATACACTCTTTTCACAAATCTAAAACATCTTATATTTTGAAACGGAGGGAGTACAAGGTAAACTGGGGAGCAGTTGGTAGTGAATATGTCGAGTATCTGTACAAGTAATGTGAGTATTTGTGATTCTTCCTAAAAAATACAGAAAAGCAATCCTCTCAATAGTCGTGTCTTGTCAACCTGGGATTGTATGCACTGAATCAAATAGCAACCTACGGCCAACAGTAGATACCCACTGCTTAGATGCCAATTGGCCATGAAATGGAACTTGCACACAAATGGAATACTCTGCTTGTTCAGAGCGATATGTAAATATGTAATGGTGCTTACTGCTTAGAGGGAACATCGGTAGAAGTTGTGGTTTCCATTCCACACGAATGAAGCATGATTTTGGCAGAATCCCCATGACCAGAAACTGCACCTGCACCTGCTTCTGCTGTATCTGCCTATAAATACATACGTCATACATGGCACATTAGGATTTTGAGAATATGCAGTGATGTGAATGCGGTAATGGAATATTTGCAGACGAGCTTTGAGCCTTTGATTCATTATATACAATTGGGTGTCAAATACATTTTAACTTGCTTCTATGTGTGTGTAGGGGCAAGGGTGATTATCAGATAGATTATGTGCCCGCTCCAAGAATCACAGAAGCTGACAAAGCAAATGACCGGAAGTAGGTTTTCAACTTCCATTCCTGTTGTTTTATTCTTCAGCCTAACTTGCTTCGTTGCGTACTTTCTCAAAGATTTCTTGTAGTTATTTTGAGTGTCAGTTATCCTCTTGTCGTGCAAGCATGTAATAGTTATATTGCACATTGAGCTGTCCTGAATGTTACTAAATACTTAAATACTGTCATGTTAGTACTTAACTTGTATTCATATAATCAAATCGTAGTCTGTTTTCTTTCGGAACATACTTATTAACCGGATTCTAGGTTATAGAAAACTGTTTCAGTTTCTCATTCTGTGTACCTTGTAGTAAACCTAAGGGCCTATTTATTCTAGAAGCTGAAAATATGATATCTTGTTAGCGATATCCTCTTATCGCACAATTGTTTGCCAGTGATATAATATTGTCTCCATGCCTTACATGTATGTCTGCTAGAACCTACCTTTGGTTGTATGTGCCCATTTACTGGCTATAATTGCATGTACTTTCCTACGCAACATGGTTTGTTAGCTGTGAATGCTCATCATAAGCTGAAACTCAGATACATCATGAGAATTAACTCTCGTGACAATGCTGCTATGTGAGTGTAGCACGAGTATCTAGCTTATGCTCATTGATGTTTATATGTAGGTCACTACAACGAGCTCTTGATAATAAACTCTACCTTCTTCTGTATGGCAAGACTTTTGGGGCACCTGATGGCAAGCCTGTTTGGCATTTTCCAGAAAAAGTGTATGAAAACGAAGACACTTTGCGTCTGGTATGCAGTTTGAAAAATCACATATGAGATTTCCGTATATATGATCCAGGCTGTACTTTCCAGTTTACTTCTGCTATTCTAGACCTTTTATTTGTGCTACGAGCTTACAATTGTGGTTTTCGACTATATCATGTTCCATTATTATCTGTTACTTACTGGATATTTGATTCCAGTGTGCTGAGTCGGCGTTGAAGTCTGTTCTGGGCGGACTTGACAACACATATTTTGTCGGCAATGCTCCAATGGCCCATATGGTAGCTGAACAAACGGAAGATTCTAGTGTTTCACCATTCAAGGTACAGTATTCCCTCTGTCCCAAAATATAAGGCACCTAAGGATTAGTCAAAAGTCAACGTTTTCTAAGTTTGACCAAGATTATACATAAAAATAAAAACATTTACAATATAGAATCAATATCAATAGATTCACCATAAAGTATATTTTCTTGTTTTGAAGATCATAAAGTATATTTTCTAAATGTGTTCATTCAATATTCTAGATGTAGATATTTTTTCCTAAATATTTGGTCAAAGTTAGTAAGATTTGACTTTTAACTAATCCTAAGGCGCCTTATATTTTGGGACGAAGGGAGTATTATTTATCTCACCACATGAAAATAATTGGTCATTTACTATATTTTAGTACCTTGCATTTATTTTCTCAAGGCAAACAGGTTTATTAGTTTGCTGCACCGCTATGTGATGGCCTCTTAATCCCCTCACGTTACTTGCAGCGTTTCTTCTTCAAGTCGCAAGTGATCGGCACGACAAAACTCGATATTGGGAAGTGCGAGGATCATGTGTGGGTGACCAAGGACGAGTTGCTCGAGTATTTCCCGGAGCACAAGGCGCTCTTCGACAAGATGATAATTCACATAAGATAGCTCTCTAATCTGGTTAGGGTGGGGATAAAGCTCAGTTTTTTGGACACCGAGCATTGCATCATCTGGTATCATGCTGCTTGACCTGTGTACCGGTTTCCAGCCAGAATACACAATGTCACCATGAAAAATGATGGATTTGAACATTTCTCCGAAGTGACATTTCCATGACACGTCTTTTTTGGCTCTCTGGTTTGGTTGGCGCTGTTAGATTTAAAATGTATGGCAGATTGCCCGCCGCAAGATGTACATGCTATTTGTAGGCAAAATAATTGGTGTCATTCTCTTGTACTTGCATCCTAACATTTGTTGCCTGCGAAGTCCCAACTTTTACTGTGAAGGCGCGAGAGCTTGTGTGTGTATTCTAATTTCTGCAGCTATGAATGCTGATAATGTGTATTTCCTATTCTAGCAATGTTTGATTTAGCTTTGAATTTACTGTGTATATTTTTCTTCGGAAAGTTGTACTGTACAATTTCCCAACGGAGTTATGCTAACAGCTTATAGAAGTACTGACACGGTGCCTATGACCTATGGGCATTCTTGGTTTGCTGCGCAATGGCCTATGGCCTATATGGTCCTAGGCTCCTGGCAACCGACCGGTGGAAGAAGCAGAACCCTACTCCTCTGCAATCTCGGCTCCGTTTCCTTCTCCAGCTACTTCCATTCCATGGGGCCGGAGGGAGAGGATTTTCGTCCCTCATTGGGTGAGGAATGATTTTTTTGGGTCTTTGGTTAAAAGCCATTCGTCTCCAATCCCGTCTTGATCAATCTTTGATCTGAATTTTTCGATGCTCTGAATAGCATAGCAAAATGTAGTGTTTATTTTGATCACCTAACCATTCTCTCTAGGCCCTAGGCATTGGGTAGCACTAGACATCCTCTTCCTGCCATCATCCCTGTCGCAGATCCATTTCGAACATCAAATATGTCATTTTTGGTATGTTTCGATCGGGTTGCTAGACAGCAAACGCGGTCGTGTTCGCTGGGTGGGATGCATCCAGCGGCAGGATGCAATTTTTTTCATATATATATATATATATATATATATATATATCCATGGAAATCACCCAGGGTTTTGCATAGGTAGAATAAAGGGAGAAAATACATAAGCAATCTAGGCATCTCCCCATGGCCGCCTACTCGTCCTTCTCTTCGTCATCTGTGGTAGTGCCCACGGATTCCGTTGAAGATCTTAACGGCGAGCATGCCATGGCCGTCGTAGTTGAAGACCATGAAGTGCCCAACCCGTAGATCGTGCGCGCGAATGAACTATTCCTAGTCGTGGTAGAGGTACATGTGGACTTGGCCATCGAACATCACCTCCATGGGCCAGATACGACGCCCACCGCTGGCCTCCCACAGCTTAACTTCACGGGGCTCTTGTCCATCGAGCACCCGCCCAAACTTGTCAGGTATAACGATCTCGAAGTATGAGAAGTCCATGAATGGTGACGGCGAAGGCCTTGGCATCGGCCCCACTCTCGGCCCAGGGTTGTCCCAGTCGGCCTCCCCTAGATCCGTTGCCCCTAGCTGACATTGCTCCGACCATGGCTACCAGTGTCATGGTATGAGGAAGCTAGAGTGGTTCGAAGTGGCAATGGAAGAGGCGCGGAGAAGACAACATGGGCATTCTTCTTAGCGAGAATTATTGCAGTAGGATAGTGGCTAGGAGGATTTGTGACGCGGGTGACCTGCTTAAAATGGCAAGTAGCCATGGCATTGATGGCGGCGTAGAGGTTAAGCTACCGACATTGCCGGCAGCACAAAGGTCGAGCAACCAATATTGATGGCGGCGTAGGAGTCAAGCGACTGCCATTAATGACAGCGCATCAGTCAAGCGACCATCCAAACTTTTATTAATGGCGGCGCTGGGTGGTGTCGGTCGCTGTCGGGCGAGCCCATGGAGGACACGCGTGCGGTCCGTGATACGTTCCTAGCCCAAATTTAAGTCAAGAGTGGATCGATCCAGACGAATCGGTCTTTTAGATTGCGCCTTGGCATGTTAGGATCGTGCCACTGGAGATGACCTAATATCAAAAGGCTAGTTGAAAATGGACGGGAGCATATTCTGGGAGACTTGTATAGGATCATGAGATCCTAGGATCAGCTAATAAAAATCATTTTTCAAAATTCTGGAAAAATCTAGGAACCTTCACGGCCAGGGTTGATTTTATTAGAATACTATAAACACTTGTAATTGGTTCTTTCTTCTTCAGACATGGTTCTATCTAGCGAGTGGAAGAATGTACGACATAGGGATTAGTATCAGTCACACATTTATTAGGAAAGAAAAACTTGTACACTTTTGCTTGGGTGTCCCCTCTCCTTTCAAACTTTGACAAACAGAAACTCGTGAATGGCCAGGATCGCACGGTACCAATTCGTTTCGAAGACTGTACGAATTCACCCGAAACCTGTATGGTCTGCTTAGGTGTCACCGTACACGTATACTCACGTGCTCACGGGAGGTGGAAATCAGGAGGCATATAGCAGCAACAACAAAATTTTAAAATCTAGCATGCAAAGACGTAGATCATGATAAGCAGGGGCGGCGTCAGTAGGGGGTCGAGGAGGGGCGGCCGCCCCGGCTCACCAGATGCGGAGCAGGTTACCCAGCACCTCCTGCTCCACGCGGCGCAGGCGGACAACACCATGGCAGAGGTCGAAGCTTTCAGCTCTTCGGTGGCGGCAAGGACGAAGGGTCACGAAGTGTTCAGTTGCAACAGTCGAGAAGGATGTAAAGCTAGGCTAGGCCTGAACTGTTAAGTGATTTTAGAATGGCCTAATAGGCAGCTCGCCCAGAACAAGACCAACAACGCCCAGGAAATTTGCCCACCCGTCGAACATAATCTTGTACTTCACGTAAAAAGAAAATCCTGCACTTCAATCGATTGAATACTCCAGGTGCACCATCCTATCCCAAAAAAGAAAAGGCTACACCATCTAGATTTCAGACAAAATATAACTGAAATTAAAACTGGCGAGTGAAAACTCCTTGCATAAAAACCAATAGTCCATTTTCAAAAATTGTTCGAAATGTGCTACGAACTCGCAATTTCTTTAAAGGGAGCAAGATATTTTCTACAACATCTAAATTTCTGGTGAATAGCTCCTGTGCCACGATGCTAGTTGAAGATGGGTTGGCAGCAGGGAGGCGCGGTGGGCGCGTTGGAGCGATGCCAACTCTACGGCGTGATGACAAGGTCCTAGACAACGGTTGGCGTCGAGCCGAAATGGTAGACAACATCTACGATCACGCGAGGAAGGGAAACTTTAGACGCATATGAGAGAGGCATGCAAATTTTGGAGCAACCAAATGCTACGAGTAAATTTAGTAGTTTTCAAGTCGTTTTTATGTCTTTTCATGTTTTTGGAAGTTGCACTTCATGAATTACTAAAATTTGTATCTCATAAGTTCGACCCCCCGGTCTCAATTCCTGGCTTCGCCACTGACGATAAGGAAAAGTGGGACCACCTGATGAAAACATGAAGTATACCCAACTCAGCCGAGTATACATGGAGGTATCCAGGGCTTGTATATGACTTTCGAGGTGTCAAAAGAAATCCACCCCATGCACACCTCAAACTTGTACAGTAGTATAATACACCTACAAACTATTTTCAGATAGTACATCTACGATTTCCAGAAATTTCAGCTCAAAATTCAATGTATAAATAGAGAAACAAAAATGATAAAGTCTAGTATTTATTGTAGGCCGCATACGGTGTTTATTGTCAAATATTTTAAAAATATTTTTCTTAATTTTTTTGTTCTCATAGATCTTACTCCCTCCGGTTCAGTTCTAAGAAAATCTTGAACCATTAATTTTGATCAATAATTTTTACATAATATATAAACTACTTTTGATCAAAGTTATTTTTAAACTGTGTGTGTGCCAAATAAATTGGACCGAATAAAGTATCTGAGATTACATCTACCCAAGTTGCCCTAAGCAGATTCCTTTTTGTTTGAGATGGCTGTGTTGCGTGAGACCGTCGCTGCGGAACGACAGGTGGGCTCGCCATGGCCTTCCATGCCGACGCCGTCCCAGCCTCCCAGGTCCCCGCTATAGAAAATTCCGAGTACCGCATGCAGAGCCAAAACGTGTCGCCGCATGGTAGCTCCACCACAGCACCGCCTTGGGACTGCCACCCTACAGCCGAGATAAGCAGGTCCGTAGTCCTACGGTCCTACCTCCAGAGTTCAGCCAGCCTCCTCTTTTCCCCTCTCCGTTTCCTTGTCAGGCTGCTGATCGATGGAGACCCCGGTGGGCTTCCTGGCCAAGCTCTGGAGCCTCGTATCGTTCCTGCCCTTCTTCATCCTCCTGCTGCTTCTGGGCTGCGCCAAAGGTAAACCTCCATGGCTCCATCCACGATGTTGATCTACCAAGTGCTATTACAGCTGCCTGGTCTGGTCATGGCATGGCCGAGCTCCAAGCTCCAAGCATAGAGTTTTCTGCCTACTACTACTGTATCGCTGGGAACACTAGTGTCCATGATAATAAACTGATAGCTTGATGTTGGTGGTGTTTGATTCAGAAATTTATACAGAATGTTATCACATTCGTCAGATTGTTTTCACCTTGTGCAGCTATCCTGATCGGCCCCGTCGTCGCGGCCATCATCTTCTTCGGAGATTCGGCCGTTATCGTCGGCCTCTGGCCCGCGCATTTCGTCTGGACGTACTGCTGCGTGCTCAAGTACGGCCAACTTAACCCCCACCGCATTTGGAGCAATGACTGCTTGCATCGTCTTCTAGTATACTGTGTTTTTTCTCTTTATTAGTGTGTACAAGCCTAAATGAGCTGAACTGTGCCGATTGCTAGAGGTTGAATTTGACTGAAATGACTGTTGTCCTGGGCATACATATATTTGATCGTCTGTCAAACTATTCCGGGTCGCAGGACGAAACGGATCGGGCTGGTTCTGAAGATCCTCGCCGCGATATTCCTGCCGCTGCCATTGCTCCTACTGCCGGTCCTCGGCATTCTTGCAAGCCTCCTGGCCGGCATCGGCTATGGGTTTTTTGTTCCACTCATGGCGACCTTCGAGGCTATCGGCGAGGGCGTCGCCGACAAGCTCTCGCACTGCTTTTTGGTACGTACATTACATGCTGCTGAAACCTGAAATGCAGATGTGGTTTTGTCAAGTTTATTTTGGAAATGTGCAGAACAAGACCAGGTGGCCGTCTAGTACTCCAGTGTAACAGAGTGATGCAATGTCTGCAGGATGGTACCGCCAGCACCATAAGGGGAGCTTGTATGGTGGTGCGCGACGTCACCGATTTCTGCTTCCACTCCTACTTCTCCTTCATGGACGACCTCTCGGAGAACATGGGGGATGATGAAACACCTTTTGACATCAAGTAGGTAGTCACTCTCACTCATCATCTGTTATGTATCCATGTTTGTTTTGTGAAGAATGGAGATCGAATTGGGAACTAACTCTGAATTGTTCACCCTGAAACACTAGCAGTACTAATAATACATTTCATTTCTCTTCGAACAATTGGAAGGCTGTCGTATCTACCACGGAGCTTCCTCGTCGCTCTGGTTGCGGTTCCTCTAGATGTTTTCATGATTACTGCGGTGGCGTTGTGGAAAAGCCCCTGCATGCTGCTGAAAGGATGGCAGAGACTCTGCGAGGACCTTGTCGGAAGGGAAGGGCCTTTTCTAGAGACCGTTTGCGTTCCTTTTGCTGGTTTGGCCATTGTATTGTGGCCATTTGCTGTCATCGCAGGGGTGATCGCGTCGTTCCTTAGCAGCTTCATTCTTGGTCTCTACGCTGGATTGGTTGCTTATCAGGTCCTTTTTATTGTTTCCACCCGTGCAAAATAAGAGCAAAATCCAAGTATGTTTATGTATTTCGTACAATTGACTTGAACAACCATTTATATATTTCCATATTCTCTTGCAGGAGGATTCATTTCAAATGGGTCTATCATACATGATCGCTGCGGTAGCGTTATATGACGAATACACAAACGACCTTCTTTACTTAAGAGAAGGTTCTTGTTTGCCAAGGTGCGATTTGGCAGTTATTTGACACACTGATTAGATTAGGGTGTCATGTGTTAAAAAAAGTCACTTATTTGCATGGCCTTCTTTTTCCATGCATAGCAATTCATTCTACTTGTGAGTAAACTACTTCCAAACGGACAGGCCCAAGTACCGGAAAGCAGGTTCTCCCAAGCACGAGGCCAACCGCGACGAGGATGAGCACAACATTGCAGCTGAATGTGAAGAGAAGCAAGAGCTTCATGGCCGCCGTAAGCCTAGGAGGAATCTGCAGCGGTCAAAGACATTCATGGAGACTATCCAACGGCTAAGACCCATTCAAGTATAATGAATATCTCTAAATCTTGTTATATGATGTAAATCTCTGTTTTTTAACAGCTAGGATTTATCATTTTCCTGCTGCCTTAACTTGTACAGATATGGGATTGGCTCTTCCGGTCTTGCGAGATGAATGGAAGGATACTACTGAGCGAGGGACTGATAAGTTGTGAAGATATAGAGGAATTTATAACAAAAGGGAAGGGAAAGAAGTTGAGCATAAAATTGCCAGCCTGGTGTATCCTTCACTGTCTGATACGGTCTGCAAAATACGACTCGCACGGGTTGCTCATATGTATGACTCCTAGCTAGCTGCCGAACATAAGAGTACATCCATAGTTCATCACCATAACATAGTTCTTTTTTTGCCGCAGCCGATGATGTTGAGGTGACGAACTTCAATTGGCCAAAAGACAGAGTGTTTGACTGGATTCTTGGACCGCTGCTGGTTTTAAAAGAGCAGATGAGACAACTAGAGCTTACCGAAGAAGAGGAAACGTGCTTGCGGAAGCTCATCATGACGAACAAAAACGAAAAACCTTCAGACTGGGAAGATTGCGGTTTCCCGTCGAGCGACAGTGTGAAGAGAGCGCAGCTGCAAGCGATCATCAGAAGGTACTTCCCTACACATTCCTCCCACTAACCCCCAGTCAGCTCCCAAAATAAACCTGAAGCAGCTATGCAAACAATAACAAACCCATTATCAACAGGTTGCAGGGGATCGTCACCCACATGTCGAGGATACCGGGCTTCAGGAGGCGGTTCCTGAATCTGGCCAGGGCACTGTACCTGGAGGCGATCGACGCGGGCACCATCGACGGCTCGCGGAAGGTAGAGCGCAGAGTCAAGGCTGATATCGCCACCGAGAAACTTCAGTGCAGAGATGTGGTAGATGCGAAGGGTCCATCAAATGGTACACCTAGAGGCGTTGATATAGTCTGATATGGCCATCGTTTTGCGCAACTTTTCACCCTGCTGTGTTTTAGTCCTTTAACACTCTTACACACGGATCACTGACACACTTGCCTCATTAAGCACATGATGCGTTGATGGAGATGCAGAACCAACTAAATATTAATCAAAAACTCTATTTCCGAAAGATATCGCCTCATTATGCACACGTGTTGGTAAGTTTACTGAACAGCATTAAAGCAACTTTCATATGGTTGGTTGCATCACATCAAATGGCATACTTTTTGTTTCCTATTTAAGCAAGGAGAAGATGTGTAGCAGGTTCACCAAATGAGATGAGATGAGATAACCTGTCTGTCTATATGGGCAGTGTAAGGATAAAATCTCAGAAGACATATAAGTTCATAACATATACTACTAGTATATAAATCCCAATGTAGGAAGTAGGATGAACCTACATACGCTTTGAAGTACCGGGGGTATTTTCTGTAATGTCACTCACAGTCGTATAGACCTCTTAGGACTAGGAAGCATCGGGAGCTGAGATGACGCTACTTTCCTTTCCGAGGGATGGTTTCGTCAAAAGAATTGGGTCACTTTCGGTTATTCATCGCGCAACTTCTTAACATGACGGACCATGAACAAATTACTTGGTCTTTCTCCTGGCTGGTGCATGACAACGAGTTGCTCGCTGGTCTAGAAGATCTGGCAAATGAGCCATCCCAAGATGTGGGACCCTACCGGTCGGAAAATGAGAGGCGAGCCAGGAGTGATCGGTTTTGTGAGCTGTCGTGCTGGCATATAGCCCATCTGTAAGCGTGCCTGAGAAGCCAAGTTAAATGCAGCGGAGTTATTGGCCTGGATACAACATGCATGTTATGAAAAAAGCCTCTCCATGGTTTATCTGCTTTACTATCTGAAGATTGAGCCGTGCTCCGGTACTCCCCCTGAAAACTGGAAAAGGCTAATTTCGTCCGTCTGCCTACTAATTTTTTTTGCCGACTAAACAGTACGCCTACGTCAATTCGGATAGTTGCCTAAGCTGTACAAGGATACTAAGATCAATAAAATCCTAGATTTTAAACAGCCCATATTTCCTAGGTGTCACTCGGTACGGAAGTTGCAGATGGAGCAAGTAGAATTGTGTCGCGACCATTGCCAGTGTTTCAACAAATCTTTCCCGCCGACCACGCCAGCCTGCCGTACTTGTGACTGCCCGAGTGTGCAGCACTATACATCTATGCCCTTACACAACTTTCTACAAAGAATGAACAGTTTACGTGGCCTGTGTAAAAAATAAAAAACATGTTCGTGAATAGACACGTTGTAATACTGAAATTTGTCTTTTGCATATAGTACATCTAAAATATTCTTTTCACCCGCAAACTTGTGTACGTACATTTAGTGTTTGGACGTACATGCAAATATTTTTTAAAATATTCCAACATTTGAAATATGTTTTCACACAATGAGTTCATTTGTATCCGTGAGCCGAATTGGATTTCCGGCTGTTGTTGGTCAAATATACATTACAATCAGATAAAGCGAACTGATACATACATATCCACATGTGATCTACATACCATACGCAATGTTAATGCCTATCTTTTTTCTTCCAAATTAAATAAAGACGATCATACCTCCAATTATGAAGGGGTACCTCCACCGTCAACGAGTTCAGGGGT
Source organism: Avena eriantha (assembly GCA_910589775.1). Classification (NCBI taxonomy): domain Eukaryota; kingdom Viridiplantae; phylum Streptophyta; class Magnoliopsida; order Poales; family Poaceae; genus Avena; species Avena eriantha. The sequence continues at coordinate 138,461,763 of OU342744.1, read as the reverse complement.
GGAGCACCGAAGCAGAAACCCTGAAGATTACATCCCCTCTTCGTGTGGCATTCCTCAGGTATCTTCTTCAAGCTTCTCACCTCAAGATAACAGTTTGTGCCCATTACTCTGCGATTTGTGATCAATCTCCTGTCCCCTTATACACTAGGGATACCACATACTTGTTTATTTCTTTCCCGTGCATTGAATTAACTTTTCTTCTTCTAAACTTGACACTAACGGACACTATATGATGGCCCAACATGTTCGACCTTGGCCTATTTCTGTACGGATCAGCCGTTTAGCACAGTTTTCTTCCTTAGGGTTTGTGAATGGAGTTTCCGCATTTTATTTCATACATCACCACCTAATAATCACATGAAAAATTAGTCCTTACATGATCACAGTAGAGTCTGAAGAGATTTTCATCATTCTTGTTAAATTTCTCCCATATAACCACATCTTTAGCCAATCTCAATGGGATTGCAAAGGTCACAAAAGAAATCGGTAATCGGTGGTGGGTTAGCATTTTCGACAAAATTAGTCTCCACAAGAACTACAACAGTATCAAAATAAATACGCTCAATTATTTGTCCAGTTCCTCTTTATTTCTCTCCATCTACATTTGTGACACGACATGCCTCGCCCCAAACCACCTCAATCTCGCCTAGCTTCCGATGACCTAAGTCCACCTCCCCACAATCTGAATACATATTAGCTGCGGCCATGTCCCTCATCTCCGTCGCAAAGTCAGCCCTGCCACCTTTTCAAGTAGAACTCAATACTATGTCTTTCATTAAAACATTTCTTATATTCTTTGACATTATCATGCAATGGTCTCTTTTCCTGGAAGTATCCCTCTGTTCTCGAAATAGGCTTTCGTCCCGCTATATTAATATAGCAACCACATGATACAACAATGAGAACCTTGCTAGGGCAAACAACACAATCAAGCCCAAGAGAAATACAAGAGAAATAACAAAAGGAAGTAATGTCGATAGCGCCAGATCGGCAAAACCGATGATGCCCCGCAACCGCTGCACCCTCCAGAGTAGTCCCACCACGCTCCTATGTCCGAATTGTCGTGTACCAAGCAACACCTTCAAGAAGGACTGCGACGACGACTGCTGCCTGGACAGGTCCTAGGATTTCTTCCGATACACGAGGTGGTGGGGAAGGGGTACACCCGACGCCCTTCAGAAGGAATGGCGACGCCCGCGAGCGACACCACGTCGGTGCCAGGCGAGGACAAGGATTTCTCCCGATCCCCAAAAAACCGCCGGGGGTGGGGAAGTATCCCTCTTATACCAGCAACTAATTTTGGTTCTATATGGACTATACTATATTCCTTAAACGGTTAACTATTTGGGGGTGAGAGTGGGGTGGGGTTTGGATCTTGTTGTTCTGTAATGTTTGGTAGTCGTTTTGTAAACTTCCAAATGCTTTTAGTGGTTTTCCCTTTTATCAGTGTAAATAATAGTGTTAGATTGTTTGGGCTCAAACTGGTATCCACGCCGTCCTGATTCTTTTCGGTCGTGGGATGAACGCCGGAAAGGACACACATCGCCGTCGCAACGGAGCCCTTCTCTTCCGGGAGGCGGGCCCTGTTGCGGGCCAGGCGAAAGATTCTAGATCACGGATGGGTGCCACGCGTTCCGTTGTACCCCGCGTCGTAGGATGGTGGACCGTGCGCGTGCCATGAGCCCGCCGTCATCATCCGTGGGTAGGACCACGCTCGGTGAGAGGCGTTCCTGGCACGACACGCCTTCGCAGCCGTCAGGTGGTGGGACCCATTACAAGCAGACATGGCACCATGGGCCTTTGACGGACGCGTGTTCTCACGGTGGAAAGGCGAGCTGGCAGCCAGGTGCCACCGGAAGGCATGTGCGGATGTTGGTTCTCACGATGGAGAGATGAGCTGGCAGTGTAGACCGTAGGATTCCGCAGTTTCTCGCGGTGATATCGTACGGCGGGTCCCGTCGATAGCAGAGCTGGCGGCGTAGGGCATAGATGCCCGGGGTTTCTAGTTGCGAGATCATACGGTGGGTCCTGTCTAGAGCCATCGTGGCCAAGGAAACTCTTTCCCGACACGGGTTCTCGTGGGCGAGAGCACAACTAACTTCCTAGACTATAGGCGGCCATAGGTTATCGCGGTGGAGAGCCGAGCTCATCCCAGGTTTTTGTGCCCACACATTGGCTATAAAACACTGCATTCCAGCTCCTTCCCCCTCAACGTATTACGTAGCCTTTCTTCTCTCCCACCTACACCCTGCTTTCTTTAGTTCCGGCATTCCGCTTCCGGCCTCATCGATGAGGGCGAACATGATGCGTGCCCAGAACCACATCGATGTATAGGACGAATTGTTGCAGCCACAAGACCGACTTGGTGGTTGTCTCGGTCCTGTCCACTTCTACCTTCGATGCGAACGCTGGTAATGTTGTTCCGTCTCTTTTTTTGTGCTTCCGCATCGTACTCACTCAGTTTTTAGATTCTTACTTAATTTTTGTCCATGCTCGTAGATGATCTAACTCTGGCGGCGTAGGTAGGAAGCGAAGATGGAGAGGACGAGCGTCATCGCCTCAAGAACCACACTGGGGTCGTCTGCACGTCTCTCCCCGGCTCTTCTTTGGTGATGTTTGGTAGCCTACCTGCTACGCAGTCTATGGTCATCGATGCTTCAGGACGACATCCGCCACTTGGGAGGATCAACACATCATCTGGGTTCCCTATCGCTTCTACGGAAAGGTCTTCACGCGTGCGGTCATGGATAAAGAGCTTCTAGAGCTGGCTTCTTCCTACCGTTTTAGTAGCTTGGAGTAGGAGTAGGGGTAGGACATCCGATAGGACTTTTTTCGCTTAGTTTATTTTTGCTTGCTGAAAAAGTTGTGCCTTATTAATAGTTAGATTTATAATCTAAGCCAAGAAATAAAAAATATTTGACAGGTAAAATGTTTGTTTGCGTCAAATTAAAGAAAATGGTGTTTTTATCGGCTTCGTTTCTAATAGATGTGTTTAGTTGTTGAAAATATCATGTCTTAAGTTGTCGCATAATGTGTTTATTTACGCGAGACTAGGAAACGATTTTATGACGCTTGACTTTGTAATATGATCGTTGTCTCTTATACTTATATTTGTAATCATACTAAATAAATAAATTGACACTGTTTCACGTGTCTGTGTCTCTGAGAAGAGCGTTAGTTTTCTACTTCTTGGCTCTATAATCGTATTAAATGACCAATAAAATATGAACATCAATTAATGTGTTTTCTTTCTAGCCGTGTTTTGTCTATTAATTTCTTCGCACATTGCTTTGACTTTTCGGCTACCGAGTTTTCGACAATCAGTTGTCCGATTTTAGTTTGATTTGAACTACAGAGGTCACTTCGTAGGTCGGGTCGTGGGTATCAAACATGTGCGACTATCTCTTATATCGTTATAAGCATTTTTCGGACGCAGGAAATGTATGGTGCCCGTGCACGAGGAAATGACTCTCATAGTCGCCTGTTTCATCAGCTATATGTTTAGTCTTATCTCGATGACCTAGAGCGGTCTCAAGCAGCTTATATATCAATCTCGAGTATTTTTTACTTTCATAACGGTCATGGTCACATGAAACTATAAGAGTTTACTTTATTTACTTCATCGACATGTTGTAAAACGCTCTGGTTGGTCATCGACTATTTTTCTATCGATGTGTTCAATCTGTCTATATGAGGAGTGTAAGGATAAAAGCGTAGACATGTGGGTTCATACCATCATGTCGCGTGGACCTATACAAATTTTTGAGATCTTTTCTCTCATTCTATTCAAACCCACAGAGTTGTCTTGGGACTAGGAAACACTAGGAAAATTGCCCAAGCCGGATTCCATCACAATGATTGATTCATCTTCGGCTATTCTTTGTAAATCTTTTTAACCTGCTGCCCCAAGCAAAATTTTCGTGCCGCCATTCTTTCTTCATGATCTGTAGGATTAATTATCCTCTTCTTTAATGCATCAACTTTTGGCTAACCCAATGACAATATGAATATGATGACCTAACATGTTCGGCCTTGGCCTATTTATGTACGGACTAGTTGCATGGTGTGGTTTTTTTTTTCGAAATAGGGTTGACCCCGGCCTCTGCATCCCCAGATGCACACAACCATTTATTAAAATAGTATCAAAGTATCGAGAGTACAAAAGAAAAAACATCTCAAGGATCAGATAAGGTTGATACAAACACCAACCATCTCAAAAAAAGTAGAAAGCCTCACAAGAGGATGCATACTAAAACTAGATATCAGTTAATTTGATAGTATGCTGCCAGAAAACCTGGCTGAAGATATCCGATGCAACCGCCACCAGGCGAATGCACCCAGAAACCATAGGTTGCCACTGATTCTCTGGGAGTAGGAAAGCCCAAAGCTGAATCCATTGTGACGCCATGTGAATAACCTGCAAAAAGGAAGGAACTTTGACCTTGTTAAAAATAATAGTATTTCAGCACTTTCATATGGACCAACATAAAGCTGAAACGCGTGTACGAATTCTAGCTTTATTTGTCCTATCTACTCCATTAAGCCAATTCCCAAACATATTAGTGATATTGGTTGGAGGAGGAAGATCATATGAGAAGAAAACAACACGCCAAATAATTTTAGCGAAGGGGCTTGAAAGAAATAAATGTTCAATTGATTTGGTCTCGTCACAAAAACAAACTCTAAGCGATCACAAAAAATATTAACAAAAGTTCCGTATTTCTTTGTACATTTCCCAGGATAATTACATCATAAGCCAATCTCTACATGATAGTAGAAAACTCTCAAAACAAATCACTAGGGAGTGTTTCTTTTTAGAAAATCAGAGCGAAGGAGACTGATAAGTTGTGAAGATATAGAGGAATTTATAAAGGTGTCTGCTCAATTTATAAAGTTGTGAAGATTTAGAAAATCAGCTTACTGAGCGAGGGTTTATTCATGTTTCTTTAAAGGTGTATGCTCCAAGCGTCGATGGTAGATAGTTTTGTGATGAGTTTAGAGTGAAGGGTTTTGATGTTTATAATTGAAATTCGGCCTCTAACAAAGGGGAAGGGATAGATGTTGAACATAAAATTGTGAAGATATAGAGGAATTTATAACAAAGGGGAAGGGATAGATGTTGAACATAAAATTGTCGGCCTGGTGTATCCTGCACTGTCTTCAAAATACGAGTCACATGGGTAGCTCATATGTATGACTCCCTGCCCGACGTGTTAGGGTAATAGATGCTTGTATTACCAGAGGACCAAAGGCCAGAATATATAGTACATGTACAAGTGCAAATATATAGAAAGCCCCCTAACATATGGGGAAACTATAATATACAAATATATACTCTAACACCCCTCCTCAAACTCATGTTGGATCCACAACACTGAGTTTAGAGAGTAAGAAATCATGCTGTGCGCGAGTTTGTGCCTTTGTAAAGAAATTTGCTAACTGCAAGTCTGAAGGCACATAATGAAGCGCGACAACCTGATCCTGCACCTGAGCACGTGTATAAAAAGTATCAACACCAATATTCTTGGTCAGCTCATGCTTGACCGGATCACGTGCAATACTAATAGCACCTGTACTGTCTGACAAAAGTGGAGTGGGTGTCGTAACAGAGACCCCAACATCTGCAAGCAACCACCGTAACCAGGTCACCTCAGCGGTCACCGAAGCCATAGCCCGCAGCTCAGCCTCAACACTCGAATGGGAAACCGCTACTTGTTTCTTCGTTTTCCAAGCAACAAGAGAACCACCAAGAAACACACAGTAAGCAGAAAGTGAACGACGATCCATAGGATCATTCGCCCACGTAGCATCCGAGTAGCACTGGAGCTGGAGAGAGCTAGAACGAGGGAAGAAAAGGCGACGAGTAATCGTGCCACGAAGATAACGAAGGACACGGAGGAGATGACTGTAGTGAACAGTGGTAGGAGCTGAGACAAACTGGCTCAGAATATGAACATGATAAGAGATATCAGAACGAGTGACAGCAAGATAAACAAGACTCCCAACAAGATGGCGATAACGAGTGGGATCGGGAAGAGGATCACCATCAGTAGGACGAAGCTTAACATTAAGCTCCATAGGAGTCTCAATGGTGCGCTCATCCGCAAGAGCAGCCGGAGCAAGAAGATCCTGAATATACTTTTTCTGAGAGATAGAAAAGCCATCAGAAGTGGAGGAAACCTCAATCCCAAGAAAGTAGCGAAGAGGATCAAGATCAGTCATAAGAAACTGATCACGGAGACGAGCCTTGACAAAGGCAATATACTCAGGATCATCACCAGTAATGATCATATCATCAACATAGAGAAGGAGAAGAGTGCGTCCACGAGGAGAAGTGTGAACAAAAAGCGCTGGATCATGAGAACTAGGAGAGAAACCAGCAGCAGTCACCACAGAGGCAAAACGCTCAAACCAGGCACGAGGGGCCTGTTTCAGGCCATAAAGGGAACGTCGAAGACGACAAACCATCCCATTGGGAACAGAATACCTAGGAGGAGGCTGCATATAAACCTCCTCACTCAACTCGCCATTAAGAAAAGCATTCTGAACATCAAGCTGGGACACAGACCAGCGTCGAACAGAAGCAACATCAAGAAGAGTACGCACAGTGGTCATATGGGCCACAGGGGCAAAAGTCTCATCATAGTCACGGCCGTGTTCCTGCTGAAAACCACGAGCCACAAGACGCGCTTTATAGTGCTCAAGAGATCCATCAGAGTGGGTCTTAATTTTATAGACCCACTTACACATGATAGGACGAACACCAGAAGGGGGAGAAACAAGATCCCAGGTGCCAGTGCGCTCAAGCGCAGCGATCTTCTCAGCCATGGCAAGCTGCCATTCAGGATGACACGCGGCATCCTGATAAGAAGTCGGTTCGGAGACGACAGAGAGACCATACTGACTAGGAGAGTAACGGTCTGGAGGACGATGCTGACGAACAGGCCGTGAAGAAGGAAGCTCATCCGCGGAAGATGACTCATCCGAAGAGGAGGAAGAAGGAACAACGGAGGAAGGGTCCAAAGCCGGAGAACAAGGAGAACTAGGGGAACTAGATGGAGGAGAGGATGGCGCCAAAAACAAAGGAGGCGCATCAGAAGGGGGAGGTGGAGGAGAAGGGACAGCGGAAGGTGTATCAGGAAAAAGAAAAAAAGAGAGATCATCCGTTGGGTAAGTACCAGAGGTGGGGAGAGGATAGAAAGGACGCGTCTCATCGAACGTGACATCACGAGAGATGCGCATCTGACGACCAACAGGGTCCCAACAGCGATAGCCCTTATGCTCATCACTGTAGCCGAGAAAGACACACTCAACAGACTGAGCGGTCAGTTTGGTGCGTTCGCGAGGAGGGAGAAGGACATAGCAAACACAACCAAATAAATGAAGAGTCGAGTAGTCTGGACAGGTACCAGAGAGACGCTCGAGAGGAATGCCACCCTGAAGAGCAGCAGAAGGCTAGATGTTAATGAGGTAAGTCGACGTAGCGATAGCCTCAACCCAGAAATGTGGCGGAAGAGAGGAAGCAATCATCATAGCACGGGTAGTCTCAAGAATATGACGATGCTTACGCTCGGCGACATCATTTTGAGCATGGGCGCCGGGACACGAGAACTGAGCAAGGGTGCCCTGCTCAGCAAGGATGCCACGCAGGTGCTGAGAGATATACTCTCGTGCAGAATCAGCACGAAACACAAGAATAGGAGTGGAATACTGAGTACGAACCATGGCCACAAAACGGTGATAAATAGCAAGCACCTCACTGCGAGAGCGCATAAAAAACAACCATGTGTACCGTGAAAAATCATCAATGAACAAAATATAGTATCGATGGCCCCCTTTTGAAGCAAAGGGAGCTGGACCCCAAACATCTGAATGAACTAAATCAAAAGGTCGCTGAGATACAGACACACTAGTAGGATAGGGAAGCTGAATCTGTTTACCTAACCTACATCCCTGACATGAATGTAAAGACACATCTCCTGAGACAGAACCCAGAAGACCACGACGAACTAATGACGATAAACGGGAGCCACAAAGATAACCCAGCCGATGATGCCACTGCTAAAACGAGCCGGTGACAGAAGCAGCAACCGCAGGAGAACTGGCAGAGGAAGTGTCAGCGGAAGGAACGCGAAGCCAGTCTAACTCCCATAGCCTCGGAGACTCAAGACTGCGAGGGCCAGCTCCAACCAGAGCCTGTGTACGAAGGTCCTGAACATCACAAGAATCAGCATCAAGAATGACACGACAACCAGAATAAGTAAGCTGACTAGCAGAGAAAATGTTCATCTTAAGACTGGGAACATGGGAAACATCAGGAACAGAGAAAGAGGAAGTAGAGAGGGTGCCTCGACTGGAAACAGGAAGAGAGTTACCATCAGCCGTGATAACACGAACATGAGAAATAAGAGAGCGAAGAGCAGAAAGAATAGAAGACGCAGAAGTCATATGAAAAGAAGCTCCAGAATCCAAATATCACGGGGATGACGTATCTGACTGTGTAGAAGGTGATGGTCGCGCGGTGCCAGAAGAGGTAGGCACAGAACCAGCAGTACCCGACGAGGAAGAGCCTGTAGCAGCGAGCAGACTACGAAGACCACAGATAATATCCTGATCAGACAGTGCACCAGCAGGAGGTCCAAAAGCAACGACAGAAGATCCTAAAGAGCCAGCCTGCCGACGAGCAAGGTACTGCTGACGTAAGCGGGGATCCCTCGTCCAACAGTCAGAGATATCGTGGCCAGGCTTGCCACAGTGGGCGCAGGGAGGACGAGAACCACGAGGGTGCTGAGGCTGACTCTAACCCTGGGCCGGCGGAGCAGAGAGTAGCGGCGGTGCTAGAGACCGCGACGAAGCCGGCGGCACGGGGGGACCACGAGCAGCAAGAACAGATGGAACCTCAAGAAGACCAGCACCACGGAGACGAGTCTCCTCAGCACGAAGCTCAGCCAGTACCTCAGAGAGCGGAACACGACCACGGGTAAGCAGCTGGGCACGACGCGGCTCAAACTCCTTGCGGAGCCGCGACAAGAACTCAAAGACGCGCTGAAATTTCAGATCCGCGCACACAATCAGACAGTAGGGACAGGTGTTACACACAGCTGTACGAAGAGAGTCAAGCTGACGCCAAATAGCAGCACTCTGAGTATAGAACTTATCAATAGTGGAATCACCCTGCTTAAGATCATGCTCCTGACGAACCACAGACAGATAAAGAGCATCTCCAGATGGCTGATAGCGCTGACGAAGAAAAGCCCACTGAGCAGCAGTAGTGGGAAGACCCATGAACTCAGCAACATACCGAGGCAGAACACTGGAAGTGAGAATAGCAGCAGCACGAGCATCCTCATCTATCCACTGAGTGTAGTCAGCCAGATCCAGCCGGTAGGTCGCAACAGCAGTAGAATGCTCCTGGACCTTCCGATCATAATCATCCCGAGCAGTATCATCAGCACTATGGGCTGCATCCTTGACCGCCTGAGTGGCATCGGGGACAAGGGCAACGGGCGTCGGTGCAATAGGCGCCGTAGGCGCAACGGGGCGCGGTGGATAAGAGACCTCACCGGAAAGCACACCCCAAAGGCGAAGACCACGCATGTGGACGCGCATGAAGGCGGCGAAATCAGGATAATTCGCGCCATCAAAAATCACCGGACAGCGAGGAATTGCAACATAGCCCGACGAGGTAGACATAGCTTTTTTTTCCAGACATATCTAGATCAGACAGAGGCCGGACGCGGCAGCGGAGAGCTGGGGCGAGCGGCGGCTGGTCGGATCCGAGGCGGCCGGGGATGGGGGGCAGCCGGGGATGGAGCGGCGGCCGGGGACGGAGGGCGGCCGGGGACGGAGCGGCCGGGCGGAGGCAGCGGCGGCAGCCGGGGACGTAGGCGGCGGCGGTGGCCGAGAGTGGCGGCGGCTGCGAAGGGAAAAAAAGACTTTACGGCTCTGATACCATGTTAGGGTAATAGATGCTTGTATTATCAGAGAGCCAAATGCCAGAATATATAGTACATGTACAAGTACAAATATATAGAAAGCCCCCTAACATATGGAGAAACTACAATATACAAATATATACTCTAACACGACAAACTTACGAGTTTCTTGATTAGTTTATCGATCGTCACAACATAATTCTTTCTTTGTCACAGCACAGCCAATGATGTCGAGGTGAGGAACTTTAATTGGCCAAAAGATAGTGTTTGACTAGATTCTTGGACCGGTGCTAGTTTGAAAAGAGCAGATGAAACAACTAGAGCTTACCGAAGATGAGGAAATGTGCGTGCGGAAGCTCATCATGATGAGCAAAAATAAAAAACCGTCGGACTGGGACGACTGCAGTTTTCCGTTGAGCGACAGTGTGGAGAGACCTCTGCTGCAAACAATCGGTTTCACGGAACTTTTCACCCTGTTGAGATGTACAATTAGTTGTTTTAGTCATTTAGATGTGGGCATGTCTTCTGCTCTCTAATACACGGATCACTGACACACTTTGCCTCATTATGCACATGATGCGTTGATGAAGATGCAGAACCAACTAAATATTAATCAAAAACTCTATTTCGGAAGATATCACCTCATTATGCACATCTGGTCAGAAGTTTACTGAGCAACATTAAAGCAACTTTCGTAAGGTTGGTTGCATCACGTCAAATGACATACTACTTTCTATTTAAGCAAAGGAGAGGATATGAAGCAGGTCACCAAATGAGACGAGATAACCAGTCGAGGCAGTGAAAGGATAAAAAGTCTGAGACATATAGGTTCATACGGGCATATATAGCCCCACGTAGAATAAACCTACATACGTTTTGGAGCACTAGGAGCATTTTATGTAATGTCACTCAAAGTCACGTTTACATCTTAGGACTAGGAAGCATGAAGCCAAAAACTAAAGTTCCCCCTCCCTCCTCCCTCCTCTCGCCCCCATGTGGCGACGGGGGGTAACCCTAGCCGCCGCCGCCTCAGCCCCCCAACTCCCCTCCCCCCTCTCTCCCCTGCTGCCACCAAGGTCGTGGCCAGGCAAAGCCTGGGTGCTGCCGGTGGCCGGGGATCTCTCGTCTTCCCCGGCGTAGATCGGCGGCGCGGGACGCCAATCCTCGTTGCGGATGGGGTGCGCGCCGGGCACCTCAGCGGCGTGGCATCTCTGGCGTGCGGCGGCAGCGGCATGGCCGGAGGAGCAGCGAAGTGGCGGACGATGATCTGGTGCCCCTCATCCTTCTAGCCAAGAAAACTCCGGGGGAAACCTCAGATTCCAGGGGATCAAGCAATGACGGTGTCATGTGCATCGCTCTCCTCTTGGGGGCATCGCTATTAGAGTTCTCACCGGCTGTAGGGATCAGCGGAGGCCCTGGGTTTGGTGGAGGTGGTCATCTTCTCCGTCGAAGGTGGCCGTCCTGCGGCTGGATTGGCAGATCTCGCGATCCGTCTTCCAATCCCAGCAGCGAGGCGGGGAGGCATAGGTGCCGGTGAAAACCGAGCCATTAGCAGGCGATGGCGGCATTACCACGTCATTACCTTGATGAAGGCATCGCCATGCACCTTCTGTCGACCTCAATCGTGCTACTCCGGGGGAAACCCTAAGATCTTCGGTTTGGGCGATGGCGGTGCCGCGGTGTCGGTATCGCGTTCTCTCCTGGAAGCATCGCCTGTGGAGCAGCGTTGGACGGAAGCGGCAGGAGGGTGGAGCGGCTAGCACGCGGGGGGTGGTGCTGCTTGGCACCAAGGTGGTGTCGGTGGCTGGTGTGGTGACAGTCTGTGCGTTGATCTACATGCTGACGACAGATTGCGTGAAGATTTTGAAGGCGGCGACATCCGAAGTATGTGCGTGGGCGCAGCTCCGTGGATATGTTGTGCGGTTCTAGTACTCCTTTCGCTTGAGTTCGTGCCGCTGTGCCAAGGCACTCCAGCTTCTCTTGGCGAGTGGCAACAATGTGGATGACCATGGGGCGGATCGAAACATGTAGATAGGGGTTTGATAGATCTCGTTGGTGAGCTGGCGATACAGTTATCGTTTTTTCTCAGTGTTTAGCTTTGGCGGTTCTGGCTTGTATGATCTTTGTAATAACTTTTGTCAAACAATATGGTTCTAATAATAAATAAATGTTGTGTGCATCGTTTGATAGAGAGGCCGGAGCTCCGCTCCCCATTTCGAAAAAAGGAGCTAAGATGATGCTCCATCCTTTGGTCCCATGGTGACATCACAAGGACTGATTCATATTTACGTATTCATCGTGGAACTCGTTAATATGACGGACCATGAATTGGCCTTTCTCGTGCACCTCTCCCGACTAGTGCCTGACCACGAGTTGCCTGGTCAAACAGACCTGACGATTGGGCCATCACAGGGTGAGGAGTAATCGTCTCCATGAGCTGTCCGTGTGGCGTATGGCCCGCCTGCTCAGAGTTGTTGGGCTGGATACGACATGCATGTTTATAGTCTCCATTTATGCTTATTATTCTGCCGATTGTGATCAATCCCTAACACTTCTACATTAGGGTATGTAGTAGATTAATTTGTCCTGTTCTAAACTTGACATTAACAGGTAGAATATGATGGGCCAACATGGTTGTCCTCGGCCTACTTTTGTACGGATCAACGCGTTGGCACTGTTTTTTTTTTCTCTTAAGAGATTGTAAATGGATTTCCACATTTTATTTCATACATCACCAATTCATCATCTGATGATCACATGACAAATTAGTCCTTCCGCGGTCACAATAGTGTCTCGGAAGAGATTTTCATCTTTTTTTATATTTATCCCAAATAACCACATCTTAAGCCATTCTCAATGAGATTGCAAAAATTCTAAAAAAAAACAGCGGCGGATTAGCGTTAGGGTGTCAAGCGGGATCCCGCCAAAGTCCCATCTCTAGTTCATTTGTCAAAATCTAGTATAAATTTTTCCTCAAAATTTGAACTAGATTTTGACAAATAAACTAGAAGTGGATTTAGGCGGGATCCTACTTGACACCTTAGTTAGCGTTTGGGAGAAAATCAGTCTTCACAAGAGTTGTAGAAGTATCAAGCATAAACATATTCATTAATTTATTCACTTCCATGATTTATTTCTCTCCATCCACCTTTGCATCAGAACATGCCTCTCCCTAACCAGCCTCAATATCGCCTAGCTTCCAGCGACTTAAGCCCGCCACCCATAATCGGAAGAGATATTAGTGGTGGCTGCATCCCTCATCTCTATCGCCAAGTCATCCGAGGACGAGATCACTTGGCCTGTTCATGAAAATGATGCATACGGTCTTATTTATTAGTATATTATTAAACAAAGGTTTGAAAAAGAGCATAAATAAAAAAGGCGAAACCACCACACAACACCTACAAATACGACAATGGTACAGATCATGCCAGTATGGCCTTATCCCCTTAAAACACGAAAAACCCCGATCAACTAGGAACCTGGGACAAGCCAACCTCCTCTGCCAAAAAAGTGGCCACCACCACCATGCCTGATGCTGGCGCCCCGGTTTCTTCGTGCTACGGCCCTGGCATGTGTTGTCGTCGTGGCCGACAAGGTGTGGCAGGTGCATCGAACTGAAGGATGTGGCTCGTACGAGCCCATATGGGCCTAGATCGGTGTGCTTGCATGTTGCCACCACCCGCACACACAGTCGCCGCCTGCGTATCGAGTCTTGCCTGACAGCCGCCACGACGCAACAACACCGCTGAACGACCGAGTAGTAGTTGTCGCCGCCTCGATCCCGAAAAGTCAGCAGAGGAGATTCGTCGCTACCGCACCACATGGTTAACTAAGTTTTGGTTCTATATTGATTGTATTCCTTGAATGGTTGACTGTTGTGTCCCTTTTCTGGCACAACATTAAAGCAAATAAACATTGAAGAGGCTTTTCTCATGGTGGGTCACTGGGTTGCATCACGTCAAATGACATACTTCTCTTCTTATTTAAACAAGAAGATGTGGAGTAGGTTCGCAAATGAAATGAAATGATCAATCTGTCTGTGTGATGTAACACCCCAAAAATACTAATCAAGATTGTCAAGTTCTAATCACCCAAGTTTAGGGTTAACAAAAACTTTTATTACTAAATTGAATATGAATGCGTGTGTGATTTGCATTAGTGTATGATTAAGTGAAATTGCCATGTTTGATTGCTACAAATAATAAGAAATGGTTTAAAAATGAATACTACATCATCTAGGCCAATTACAAACAAAATCCAAAGAAAAAGAAATCAAATATGAATCAAATAAGCAAATGGTCATTTTGACCAAAGTTAACCACTAGGCCACTTTGAGTGTTCCTAGTAAAGAATTTCTAACATAAACATTTCTACTTCTTTTCACCCCTTGCTAGACCAAGTAAAAGTGAACCCAAACCCACTTTACAAACTCACAAAAACTATTTTTAAATCTATTTAAAGGACAATTCAAAATTGAATCAAGTTCATATGGTAAGATCACCATTTTGCAAAAACCACTCAAATCAATTCACCTTGGCAAACCCAAGCAACCAGAGACTACCAAGCATAAGATTAGAACACTCACCAAATTTCATTCAAAATATCAAATTTAATTTCTTGCGGCCATTTAGTCAAACACCTTGCAGACACAGATCAAACTCTGCCTAACTCTACTGTTTTGAGCAGTGATCACCCAATCATTCGTTCCCTTTTCACTCCCCTGTCTCCCTAGCACCTAGCAATGCAGTGGACAGCCTTCCCCTTTGCCGTTGCGCTAGTGCAGCGCCACCCGAAGCTGGCCACGCCGGCCGACCATGGACAGCTCGCCCCAGACCGCGCCGCCCTCATCCATGATGTCCAGCAAGCAGGCCACTGTCCACCGCCACCCCCTGTCCAGCCCTTGACTGCAGCCAGGCCATGGACCACCCCAACATCGTCGCGCCCACTTTCTCTACGTCACGCTAAGAGCGTGCCAGAGCGTTGCAGCCGACCAGCTCGCACGCGCACACCCTCGCCATAACACCAGCTATCTCCTGGACATCCCTGTTCACCGCCGCGCGACCCATAGCCCCCGTGCGCCGTCTCGAACACCGCCAGTTCCGCGCAGAGCACCGCACGCGCCCGATTATTCTCGACCGCCTCGTGCCGGGCCTTTAAGCCCATGATGACCGCCAGGGAGCACTGCGTCGCCCCCTACCCTCAGCCACGCCGATAGCTTGCCGTACCACCGTCGCCGGAGAAGCCAGCCATCCTGCTTTGTCCCCTCGCCAGTGTATAAATAGGGGCCCCCTCCGCCTCAATTCACCACACCACCTCACTCCCCACTCCTCATAACACCTCCCACACCTCTCCCCGGAGCAAGGTGAGCACCGCATTGCTGGAATTTGGCCGGAGCCTGCCGCTGCAGAAGAAGAAAGGAGCCGTCGATTGGAGCCGCCCCAGGAGCCGCCGTGACCACCGTTCGAACCGCCGTCGTCTACAACGTCATTCGCCCCCATCTCCGACCCTAGCTGGAGCCCTGGTGAGCCTCACACAACCCCCACCGCCGCGTTAGGGTTAGAACCTCGTCGGAGCTGTTCGTCGTTGACGATGAATGCCAGTCGTTAGATCAGGTTCTAATTGTAGGGCCTAGATTGAAAGATACCGTTTCGGTTAGATAGATCGCTGACTAGTGGGACCCCCTGATGACCCACAACTATAGGGGGTGTATCGCAGTATTTTCGAGGGAAGTGAAACCCAATTTATTGATTCGACACAGCCTTAACAACTAAGTTGTCAATTCAGCTGCACCTAGAAACAATCTTGCTCATAGTAGTTTATCAATAGCAACAGTTTTGTAGTAGCAATAGCAAAGTAATAGCAGTAGTAAAAATAAAGACAGTAGTAACAATTGAAGTAAACAGTAGGATTAAAGCACGGTAGGCATAGGGATGGATGGACGGACGTTGTATGGATAAGACAATTCATATAGCAATCAAGATATAGGGCATTTGCATATAAATAAGATAAAGCATCCAAGTACTAAATAATCATAGACACGTGTTCCATATATAGTCATACGGGCTCGCAATGAGAACTTGCACAACATCTTTTGTCCTGCCAGCCCGTTTGTAGCGGGGCCTCAAGGGAACTACTGGCAATTAAGGTGCTCCTTTTAATAGAGCACCGGAGTAAAGTATTAACACTCCGTGAACACATGTGATCCTCACATCAAAGCCATTCCCTCCGGTTATCCCGATTATTGTCACTTCGGGGCCTTTGGTTCCGGATAACAATATGTGTATACAACTTGCAGGTAAGATCACAAACAATACTATCATCATGCATCAATAACATGTTCAGATCTGAAATCATGGCACTTGGGCCCTAGTGACAAGCATTAAGCATAACAAGTTGCAACAAAGTCACTAATAATAGATACTAGGCACCATGCCCTAACAATCTGATGCCATTACATGAACGATCTCATCCAATCCCTACCATCCCAATAGCCTACAACGGGGGATTACTCACTCATGGATGGGGGGAATCATGGATGGTTGATGGAAAAGCGATGGAGATGATGACGGCGATGATCTCCTCCAATTCCCCATCCCAGCAGGGTGCCAGAACGGAGTTTTTGGTTCTGATTCGCGGAATCTGGTGGTGGCGGCGTAGTGGAACTCTTTCTGGAAAAACGTCAAACCCCCCTTGGTTTTTAGGTCAAGAGGCAACTTATAGGCGAAGAGGGAGGCCGAGGGGGTGACTGAGGCAGCCACACCACTCCCAGGCACGGCCTGGCCTGGCCCGCGCGGCCAGGTGGTGTGGGCCCCTCGTAGCCCTCATCCGTCTTGTCTTCTGGCTCCGTGAGTCTTTTGGTGAAATAGGATTTTTGGCATATTTTCCAGGATTTTTTCTGATAGTTGATTTTCTGCACAAAAAACTAGACACCAAGGTAATTCTGCTGAAAACAGCGTCAATCTGTGTTATTTGTATCCAAATCACACAAATTTAGAGGAAAAACAATAGCAAAAGTGTTCGGGAAAGTAGATACATTTTGGACGTATCAACTCCCCCCAAGCTTAGCTTATTACTTGTCCTCCAACAATTCAGTTGAAAACTGAGTGCGATAAAAGGAACTTTCACGAACACATTTGCTTCATAAGATGTATATATTCTCATCATATGATCAAGTACTTGGTCAATTCATAATAAGGAGTATGCAAATAAGGTTACTCAACAATAGTCATTGCAAGCTATGAAAAGATTCTAACTCAAAAATAGTAAGTAGCATGAAATATAAACATAAGCAACATTGCAATGCTCATAAAAAGGTATGATAGAGTGGTATCTCGCTTGCCTTTGATTGTAGGGCAAACATAAATGCCAAGGCACCTCTGAAGTTCAAGTGAAGACTAGAAGTAAAGATATCAAAGATACAAGCATCAAAGTCATGACACAATTAATCCAGATTTTGAGACAAGCATATTACACTAAGAATGACAACTATGCTCTCAAGAAAGTGCTCATAGAATAGGTGGTGACTCAACAAGGAAATGAAAAGGTTTTGAAAAGTTTGAAAGGCTTCCATATGCTGAAAGTATGTTACTCGTTAGCTTTGAGCTCTCATTGCCCCTATCATAAGCATCTTTAAATGGTTAAAGTGAAAGTGAGGTCCAATACGAGTTATATGCTTGACATACCATAAACTGGAAATCTCATGTCCCTTGAGTATGAGGGTCGCTCCTCATGCTACTCAACTTTAGTTACCGGTAAGTTCTTGTCATAGTAAATACATGCGTATCATAGAGAAACACCAACGGGGTACCCCTTGCCCGATGATACGGAAGAATCCCCATATCAAAATGACAAGGCAAGCAGACAATGAGCATCTCAGCAATCTTCTTATTCACCATGGGAAAATGGTGCTTTTTTTCTCTCTTTCCTCTTTTCTCATCTCTTTTTTTCTCAATCTCTATCTCTTTTTTATAAGAAGAATGCTTCATAGATTGATCATGCTGCAAGTTTCCACCATGATTAGGCATGGATTAGACTAGCCGCCCAGGCGTTTCTCTAACACACATACATAACTCCATGGACTTACAAGCTCCCCTTTTATTTGACACCGATGACATCCGTAAACAAAAGAGCATGATATCAACTAGGTATATATTTACAGGTGTTGAAAGCATTCCCCGTGACAACACGGTTCTGCTAATCCCCAGCCTATAATTTGCAAGCATATAACTTTCCATGGACAATCACAATAGTTCAGGTTTATTAAGTGCAAGAAATAAAGTGTGCCATCAAGTTCGTGAGAGCTTTACTAACTAACTTTCTCATAACAAGGAAACATTTTATTTGGAAGTAAACAAGGCATACTGAATATGCATGGAATAGCAAATGATGCTAATAGGTAGGTATGGTGGACACTTTTGGCAATATTGGTTTTGGGGAGTTGGAAATACGAGTAGAGCTCATACTCAGTGCAAGTGAAGGCTAGCAATAGTAAGGGAGCAACAAACGAGAGAGCAATAACTGTCATAATCATGCTTGCAACAAAACATGACTAATTATGGCATGAAAGTGATTCAAGAACCCTGAGGCAAAATAATTCATCAAGGCTTAACTGATTATTTCAGTCATATGCATGCGTGAGCATGTGCCAAGACAATTCAAGTGAAACATTCAGAGGAGGATACCGTAGTGTCATACCAAGTTATGAGTAGAACAATGCAAGCAAACATTCATATGACATGCTACAAACCATTAGCAAGCTGGAGCTAATCATAAGAAAGCAAGAACTACTAAGCATCCATAAATAACATACACCTTACATGAACAGACTAAGCATGCCCACAATGATGAGTATATGTACAAAAATGAAAACAGATAGAGTTCATTACCAGCCTCTTACCACACCTCAAGTTGTCATTAATCTTCATTATTGCCCTTCACTTGTGTGGCTTGAATAATAACATGAAACCAAACTCCACTAAGGACTGCTGAACCCTGCAACGAACTTCACAAAACCAAAGAAGAACATAAAATATTTTTGGCGTTTTTGATTTTTAAAGGCAAGAGCAAAAATGAGGAACAAACAAAGCAAAATCTTTTTGGGATTTTCGAATAGTCCAAACAAAGCAAAAAGGAAGAAGCAAACCAAGGCTAAAAAGACAAAGAAGCAAACAAATAGAAACAACGAAAATATTTTTGTTTTTTTTTGTGTTTTGGAAAGCAAAAGTAAAGAAAGAACGGAAACTAGAAAGAGAACGAAACATGGATATACAAAGTACCGACTAAACATGATAAGTAGATGAGTGTGGTGTCGGTGTACCTCCCCCCAAGATTAGGCTTTTGGCCTAAATGGGCATCAACCCCAACGCGGGTAGGAACTCCAGGCCAGCGGGTCATCATAGGAATGATCGAAGTTGGGCCCTTGTGTATAAGAAGAAGCTCCCCAATCATAGGTAGTTTGCTGATACAAAGACTCCCCCTCATTCGAGGGCTGGACTGAATCATTTGTAATCTCCCTTCCAGTATCCTGCTCCTGCTGGGAGAGCTCCCCTAGATATGTGTCGAGCTCTTCCTCAGTGAGTGACCATCCTACCCTGGCATCAAGGTTAAACAAAGCAGGTGTAGGCAAAAGAACAACACATTCGGACTTACCCCTTCTCCACCCAGCCTTGAGGAAGGTTATTTCATAAGACAAATCACTCAAATTAGCCCAAGAAGAAACGAATTTATGCTGTATCATGGAATTGAGGTCAAGCCTCTCTATGGGAAACTGTAGGTCTAAATTATGAGGCACTACACCATGCAAAGCTAATAAACGAGAAGCGATGAGGCCTCCACAAATTCCACCTTTCTCGCGGTTAGTAGCAAGATGGAAAGCTATCAAGGCACCCAAATTATAAATCCTATCTCATTTTAAGGCAGCTGAGATGAAGGCTAAATCATATGAGGATAAATTATTAGCAGTTTTCCTAGCGAGAACACACTTGGCAATAAAGAAGGAAAAATATCGAATAGACGGGAGATGAATATTACAAATTTTACCACTCTCCTTTGAGAAGCTGCACCCTTGGCAAATTTCCGCGTACAGGTCCATGAGTGGTGTAGGTCGCTCTCTAATCCTTCCACACGAACCCCACTGTGGTACTTTAATAGCTGCACAAAAGTCATCAAAAGGGAGATCGACAACTACATTGTAAATTTTGTAGTGGACCATAGGGTTAGGCAAGGAGTAACTGAACCGGAAATCCTGCACCACAAACATGGTTAGTTTCACATATTGGGTAAGTTCGTCTCCCACAAAATACTCCAATCCGACATTAGTAATCAAAGTGTGGAAATCTTGAGAAATCCCTACATCCCTCATGAATTCGGGGCATGGATAGCCAGAGGGAAAGACTTCCTCCTCACGATGAACCTTCATAACTGCAGGCACCCTCAACTCATGTTGGTTGAGTTGGTGTTCATCCATCTTCTATTCTGAAATTTAAACATCCATTATACAAGTGATTGCAAAGTGAATACATAATGAAGGGAACTACTCATAGGGACTTGTAAGAGGCCTAAACATGCATCAAAACAATTCCTCTAAGCATTGAACAAGCTTACAAGATCACAAAACATGTCACCTACAATAGCAAAATACTCAAGATATAATCCACTAAACACAAATCTACTTGGACAAGCGGAGGAGTCACATACCGGAGAACAAATGCTCCAAATTTCAGCAGCAAAGATGGGCTGAGCAAGGAGATCGAAAAAATCGTGGACAAGAACAGCAAGAACGCGATTTTAAGCAATGAACGGATGTTTTCTCGGGAGAGAGAATGAAGTGGCAAGTGAGAGAGTGAGTGGAGGGCCAGGGGTGGCCCACACCATGGCTAGGCGTGCCCTGGGGGTGGCCGCACCACTAGGTGGTGTGCCTGCCTGGTGGCCCCCCTGGGTCACTCCAGGCACTTCTCTGCCCCTTTTTTCACATAAAAATTTAATATGAATTTTTTGGAAATTTTCGAGACACTTTATTTTTTTAGCAATTTTCAGGTATTGATGAATGATTTTCTAACAGAAAGATGGCTTTGGGATGATGCAATAACAAAACAAAACTAAAACTTCAGAAGTTCTAAGACACTCTAATAAGCAATCAACTAGCAAGTGTTGAGTAAACTAAGTGAAAGCAAAAACTAAAAATGGATAAAATAAAAGTAAGCAAAGATTAATCATGGTGAAATCATTGTTTTGTTCATTAAAATCCCTTTGTTAACAAGGTTGATCAGGTCTTGTTACCAAAACAATTTTATATGAAACAAAACTTTGTATTCCACTAAATGATTATGTTACCTCAACCTTGATAGCAATGGTCCCAATCATAATAGTTTCATATTTTTCTCATGGTATGGGACAATATATTTCTCCAACTTGGATGCCCTCAATATGTTCAATTGAATTTAAGCCATAAGTCCTATCAATCTTCTTGAGGAAATAGACATTATGCTCCTTGTCATTAACATTGAAAGTCACCTTTCCTTGATTACAATTAATAACAGCTCCTACAGTATTAAGAAAAGGTCTCCCAAGAATATTAGACACATTGTCATCTTCAGGCATTTTAAGCACAACAAAGTAAGTTAATATCAAGCAATTATGAGCCACTTGAACATGTACATCCTCACATATACCAACAAGAATAGTAGTAGATTTATCAGCCATTTGCAAAGATATATCAGTTGGTATTAGTTTTTCCAATTGAAGTCTCTTGTAGAGAGAAAAGGGCATAACACTAACTCCTGCTCCTAAATCACACAAAGAAGTTCTAACATAGCTATTTTTAATCGAACAAGGAATAGTTGGAATCCCTGGGTCTCCAAGTTTCTTTGGAACCTTACCATTAAAGGAATAATTAGAAGGCAAAGTAGAAATTTCTTCATTAGGGATCTTCGTTTTATTAGAGACAATATCCTTCATATACTTTGAGCAAGGAGGTAATTTAATAGCATCAGTCAAAGGTATTTGCAAAAATAAAGGTTTCGTCCACTCACAAAACTTATTATAGTGTTCGTCTTCCTTTGACTTGTGTTTCTTATCAGGGAAAGGCATAGGTTTTTGGACCCAAGGCTCTCTTTCACTACCATATTTCTTAGCAACAAAATCTTCCTTAGTGTATTTAGTATTCTTAGTGTGTCTTTCCGGTTCTTCTTCAACTTTTTCTTTATCAAGAGCATCATTTTCCTCATTACCACTTTTAGTTTCAGCATCAGCGACAGATATACTATTATGACCTTTAGCAGGTTCAGAGGATTCTACAATAGTTTTATGTTTCTTTTTCCTTTTCTTAGGAGAAGTACCACTATTTTCAATTTGTTGAGAATCTTGCTCAGTTCTTTTAGGATGCCCCTCAGGATATAGAGGATCCTGGGTGGCAGCACCACTTCTAGTTCTAATTTCATAAGCATGTTTTCTTTAGAAGCATTAAAAACTAGCAAATCTTTTTATACCTTAATAAGTTGATCAATTTGAGTTTGAACCATTTGGAAATGTTTAACAAGCATTTTAACATCACTAGAGGTTCTTCCTACAATATCCTTTAATTCAATAATAACTCTGGAGTTTTCCATCAAATGATTCTGCACTCTTTTATTAAAATTATCTTGCTTAACAATAAAAATATCAAATTCTTCTAGGCATTGATTAGGAGGTTTAGAATAAGGAATATCACCTTCATCAAAATGTTGGAGAGAGTGTACCTCAATAGTGGATGAGTGGGAGATTGGCTTACATAGTTCTTCTATAAAAGGTAAATTCTTCATGTTTTCAACTTTAATACCCTTCTCCTTAAGACATTTCTTAGCTTCCTTCATCACTTCACCATTTAGTTCAATAACTCCCCTCTTATTTGATGTTGGTGTTGGTGTTGGCTCAGGCACAATTAACTCAGGTGTAGTTGTTTCAGGTCTAGTTGGCTGAGATAAAGTCTAGTCTTCATAATTCTTGCTTATTTTAGCCATTAATTCCTCAGCTTCCTTGGGAGTTCTATTCCTGAAAACACAATCAGCACAACTATCTAGGTATGTCCTAGATTCTTCAGTTAGTCCATTATAATATATATGAAGAAGATCATTTTTAGGTAATGGACATCCAGCCTGTGCATGAATCAAAGCGCAAAACCTTGCCTATGATTCAGGCAATATCTCTTTTTCTCCCTATTTAAAATCAAAAAGTTCCCGCAAAATAGCATGTCTAGCACTAGGAGGGAAATATTTATGAAGGAAGGTACTAATCAAGCAATCAGGGCTATCAATAGATCTAGGAGGTAAATTATTAAACCAAGTTTTAGCTTCTCCTTTCAGTGAAAAAGGGAAAATTTTAGCAACAAAGTAGGTGCGCATCTTAATATCATCAGAAAATAAGCCACTCATGGTAGAAAGCTCAGTCATATGTGCTACCGCACTTTCATTCTTAGTCCCACACAAATGTTCTTTCTCAACAATAGTTATGTAAGATAAATCAAGAGAGAAATCATAATCCTTATCTTTAATGTTTAAGGGAGATGTAGCAAACTTATCATTAGGAGATAATTTGGGTTTAACAATATGTTTCTCAAGAAGACTCTTAATAGCACTCCTACCATGAATGTTTTGGAATTCTTTAATAAATTCATCAGTCATTTCTATATATCCGTCTTCAATATCATAGCTCTCTCTAGACTCAGGTGAACTGACAGGTGTAGTAGTATCTTCATTAGGAGTTTTGGTATTTCCAGCTATAGATCTAGCAACCATAGCATCTAGGAAAGGACCTAATGAACCACTCTTATCAAGCACAGTAGAAGCAGCATCATAAGTATCAGAAGTTTCAGATTCAGCAGTAGTAGCAGTATGTGTAGCATGTGTATGTGGTTGTGTAAGGAGCTTACTCATAACAGATGGTGAATCGAGAGTAACAGAGGTGTTCAGAACTGTACCTCTCCTTGTAGTGGATGGGAATATAGGAACTTTTCCATCACGAGACTTACCCATGATGAATGGAGGGCAACAAACTATATTGATTCCAAGTGAACTTGATAAATAGAGCTATGCTCTCCGACAACAGCGCTAGAAAATAGTCTTGATGACCCACAAGTATAGGGGGTGTATCACAATATTTTCGAGGGAAGTGAAACCCAATTTATTGATTCGACACAAGGGGAGCCAAAGAATATTTATAAGCCTTAACAACTGAGTTGTCAATTCAGCTGCACCTGAAAACAATCTTGCTCATAGCAGTTTATCAATAGCAACAGTTTTGTAGTAGCAATAACAAAGTAATAGCAGTAGTAAAAGTAAAGACAGTAGTAAAAATTGTAGTAAACAGTAGGATTAAAGCACAGTAGGCATATGGATGGATGGACGGGTGTTGCATGGATGAGACAATTCATATAGCAATCAAGATATAGGGCATTCACAGATAAATAAGATAAAGCATTAAAGTACTAAATAATCATAGGCACGTGTTCCATATATAGTCATACGTGCTCGCAATGAGAACTTGCACAACATATTTTGTCATGCCAGCCCGTTTGTAGCAGGGCCTCAAGGGAACTACTGGCAATTAAGGTGCTCCTTTTAATAGAGCACCGGAGCAAAGCATTAACACTCCGTGAACACATGTGATCCTCACATCAAAGCCATTCCCTCCGGTTATCCTGATTATTGTCACTTCGGGGCCTTTGGTTCCGGACAACAATATGTGTATACAACTTGCAGGTAAGATCACAAACGATACTATCATCATGCATCAATAACATGTTTAGATCTAAAATCATGGCACTTGGGCCCTAGTGACAAGCATTAAGTATAACAAGTTGCAACAAAGTCAAAAAGCACTAATAATAGATACTAGGCACCATGCCCTAACAATCTGATGCCATCACATGAATGATCTCATCCAATCCCTACCATCCCCATAGCCTATAGCATGGGATTACTCACTCATGGATGGGGGAATAATGGATGGTTGATGGAGAAGCGATGGTGATGATGACGGCGATGATCTCCTCCAATTCCCCATCCCGGCAGGGTGCCAGAACGGAGTTTCTGGTTCTGATTCGCGGAATCTGGTGGTGGCGGTGTAGCGGAACTCTTTCTGGAAAAACATCGCCCCCCTTGGTTTTTAGGTCAAGAGGCAACTTATAAATGAAAAGGGAGGCAGAGGGGGTGACCGAGGCGGCCACACCACCCCCAGGCGCTCCTCCATCTTGTCTTCTGGCTCCATGAGTCTTCTGGTGAAATAGGATTTTTGGCATATTTTCCAGAATTTTTCCTGATAGTTGATTTTCTGCACAAAAACGAGACACCAATGTAATTCTACTGAAAATAGTATCAGTCCGTGTTAGTTGTATACAAATCACACAAGTTTAGAGGATAAACAATAGCAAAAGCGTTCGGAAAAGTAGATACGTTTTGGACGTATCACCCCCTGTCAGCAGCCCGCTGCACCGCGCTGTGCAGATTGGGCCGGCCTAGTTAGTTTCCCGCGCAGAGCCCAGTGATTCAAATAGTTATTTTCCATTTTTTTGAAACCATATTCTGTCAGTAGATTCAAAAATCAATTCAAAGAGATTCATTGAACCAAATTGCATGATTCCAATTTTGTTAGAAATGTATTCAAATTATCTATCCAAGCCCGTTGGATTCAAACCATTTGAAATTATAGATCACCTATAGCAAAAATAACAACACAGAGACTTTTCCAACTTTAGTCATTTTTCGAAAATCAATCATAAATTCTTTTGAGTTGATTCCAACTCTCAAAAATCTCATTTGACAAGATCTATCTGAATATGTAAAAATATTTAGGTTTACATGCAGTGACATTGGACTAGTACCAAAAGAATGCTGTATAGGCATTTCTAGTCACTTTAATTCTATTAAATGATAATCTTAAACTTTAGAAAATATGACCACCTCTTTAAATCACATTCCTATGTATTAGAATATGTGGTGATGACATGTGTCAAAATGATCCCATATTTTAATTGGAGAATATTAAATCTTAAGTATTTTCAATGAGTAGAAATTAATTTTCTAAAATAAGATAAACAAGATTAAGTCTTTGTTTCACGTGATGATTGTGATGATGCTATATCATCAAAATGTGAGCCTTAGTGTGCTAAATAGAAATAGTTAAGTATTGTTTGGTGATTGTGTACCTCGTATTTATTAATAGACAATAGTACTGGCCCGGGATACGAGGAGGAGGAGTACTACCCAGAAGAAGAAGAAAACTTCAATCACTGCACTACTCAACGCAAGCTAACACTTGCAAGTTTCTTAACTATACGAGCCATCCCTAATTGCAAGCTAGAACTATGCAAGTTAACACTTGCCCACTTGAGAACTTAAGAAAGATGCGTTAGGCATGCTTGGTTATATAACTTCGATTATACCAATCCCAAGTTTTACTTGCAAACTTTATTATTTTACTTTACCAAAGTTCTTTACTTTTAGTTAGTGCTTGTGAATATTGGAAAAATAGTATAGATACCATAAAGAGTATAAAACTAGGCCTAAGTAGTTATAATGAGATGTCATTTCAAGGCATGAGATTAGAGTTGGATAGTTACACTTGATTAGCACCCCTCATTAGTGAATACCCTCAACTTTAGTGGCTAGTGCTAAGCATAAATGTTGATCACTTTAGATAAGAATACTTGCTGAAAATGATTATGAAAACCTTGGAATGAGGATTCATTCTATTGAAATATTTTGACATGTGTTATGGCCACACTACAAGAAATGTGCTAACTAGTGACCCCAAATATTGGTCATAGAAAGGTCATAGTAATGCATCTATGGCCTTTCTATGACCAAAAGCAGTAGGTCACATACCGAGGGTCACTATAGACAACTGACGACCTTTTTTTTAATTGGTCATGGACAACCATGACCAATATAGAAGGTCATAGAGCCCATGACCAAAATTTTGGTCGTTGGTAATCTGCCATGTCCACGTCAGATTATCCTACGTGGCACGTCAGATTGTTCTACGTGGCAAGCATGTAGCCCAATCTATGATGGTCTTCTTACTGGGCCAAGCCCATTAACTTGGCCCATATGCTAGGCCCATAGCCTCTTTTGTCTGATTTTTTAGCTTGTCCTACTAGCCAGATGGGACCCAGTTGTCAGGTCAATGAGTTGGCCCCACTTGTCGGGTCAACGAGTCTATGACACTTGTCAAGTCAACAAGACAGCCCCACTTGTCATTTTTTCCATTTTAATTAAAACCCAGGGATATGTGGCAATTATTATGTGTGCATTTTATGACCCGTACGTCAATTCTCAACAGATGCAATAACAAATAATGTTTTTCAAATAGAGCATATAAACATATAGTATTTCATAGAACAACCAAAAAAGGTAGATTACAATCATAAATAGCAATATCAGGTGTTCAACAATCAGGCCACTCAATAAACATGGGATAACACAACTTTCCCTGGCCGCGCCAATCAGCCATAGTACGGCTCGGCAACCTTAGACTGGACTGCATGCAGCAGATCCTAATCTTGGTGTCATTGCCAGAGACCGATCAAATGAAGCTTTCCAATCTTCTTCCCTCTTCCATGCAAATCTGCGGCATTAGTGAGAATAGGTGAGCGCCAGGATACAACACGATATTTTCAATAGGTTCAAAACTGTATAAACAAGGCATATATAGTACATGCTAAAAGATGTAGCCCATATTTTCATAAACTGCTATACAAATTAATCCAAGCTCATGTTTCAGGCTGTTATGCTATAGAAGATAAACTGTAGTCATGTTAGTATACTAGTAACTATACTAGATTATACATGGTGAATTAAGTACATGGTACATGTAAAGAATACTACCAAGGAATCGAAGTAAATGGTAACAGCAACAAGTTAAGATTCAACAAGGCGGGACTTGGGGTAACACTAAGAAGGACGGACGGACCAGACCTTAATACTCGCTGATCCACCCATCCTTTTACAGTACCGTACTGCACAAATACACAAACAGAGACAAGCAAATAATAGCATAGGACATGACAATCTATCAGCTCCAGGAGGTGAAAATGCAGCGGCAACATCAGGAGGTCGTTACTCAAAAACCTTGGAAACCTCCAGATAATATGCCAGCTGAGACTTCACCACCAACACAAACCAGATCGCAGCAACACCAAACACCAATACCAAGCTGATGCTAAGGGGATAGATTAAGGGTACTTCATCATGCGATTCATAAGGAACTGATCGTCATGTGCATTTGGTTAATCAAGACAAAGAACTAAATATGGCACAGTACTTGAGAGGGACAAACAAAAAATGTTCAAGTAGGCAATATGGAAAATCATGTAGAACTGCATTACACACTAAAATGTATGCAATTTTACTACTCTCTCCAACCCAAATTAGTTGACTTAGATTTGTCTAGATTCGATTGTATCTAGCGATGATTTAGTATTAGATACATCCGTATCTTGACAAATTTGAGTCAACTAATTTGGGTCAGAGGAAGTACATTTTTTCACAAGAAAAGTAAAGGCCAGTTACACTTTAGTGGCATGAGCTCCAGGATACATAACTACATAAAGGATATGGCTAACCAAATATTTTTTTCTTGTTACTAGGCGAAGACAAATTTCTTGAACAAAAAGTGGCAATAGTCACTTTCCATGTAGTGAAAAATAGTTACAAACAAAATAAAGACAGATCTACAGGCCTAAATCAGTACGGAAAGCATAGCAGATCATTCGATGTTTTCTGTTGCAGGATCAACTACATAGCAACATATGTGACAACTCTAAAATCACTAGGAAGCATAATTAACAACCACATAGTTTCAAATAATTGATAGGAAGCAATAAAAGGGACACATACTTGTTCTGTTGGATATTAAAAATCAAGTTCTAGCAACATAAGCAATATTTGATGTTCTTTACAGTTCCAAGCACAGCAGCCACATGAAGGCATGATTAACATCTCATGCGGCATAAATTGAGTAGTACCAAGAATGGGATAGAGCAAAATACTTAAATAATCTCATGGGGCACAAGTTGAGTAGTACCGAGAATGTGGTGCCATGTCTGGGTTGTGGCGCTCTAGCACAGAGAGGTAAGCATCATAGCTCCATCAGGTCTGCGAAAACAGAGAAAGGTGGGGGTCAGCAAGCATGAATGAGTGTTATGAATGATGGAGCATTAAACTAGCAAATGAAAACATCTATGGGCAGAGCTATTTTAATTGCGCCATGTGTATTCAATCATAACATGTAGCAAGATAACACAGTACGTATAAGGTCCCAGCTATTACATTTCTTACAACTATTCGTTCTATGCTGATTGATAGAGATAGCACACTGTTTTTAGATCAAGAAAACACATGACAATAAGTCGTAGACTTGTGGATAAATCAAAAAACATACTTATCACAGGTAAAATGCTACGAGTTTCTAAGTGACAATTTACTCTAAAACTCTCTTTAAATTCAGATCAGTTATAAGAGATACCATGGCACAGCAGCAAGGAAGTATGCCAGTACCACAAGCCACATGTGATACCTAAAGAAAAATTATTCAATCAAAAGACTAAAGATGTGCAAGCACCACATTACACATATTTATATCTCCCTTAATGACAACATACTAGGTATAAACTGCCATCATGTTTGTAGTGATAGCAGACTTGGATACCGAAAAAAACCCTCTTCTATTAGAGAGCGTCCATGTACTTGCCAAGAAAAATTCCTGTGAGTTTACATTTTTGGTGGCTGCAAGATGGAGATCGATCAGCAGAGTGGACAACAAGCACAAGCTAGCAAAGGCATACAAGTGAGAACAGTCAAAGATTAAACTAACAAAAATATTTAAGGTGAACATCAGGTGTGAATATCAGAAGGGAAATGGCTAGACAAGAAAAGTCACGGGCGTAAAGTGTGCTCTTACATAGATCTAATAAAAATGCTAATTGGGGTAGGGCATTCCAAAAATAAAGAACGTAATATCGTTCATGTATAGATATTTCAAAAGTAAATTGAGATATGCAGTTAGCCTAACTATGTGAACCGCCTAGCCACAAGAAATACACTAGCGTTTAAATTTGAATGAAAAATCCCTAAACAAGAAGTATATAGCAACAGTACTACTCTAAACTTCATTCATTGGCAAGTTAAAAAAAGATTAAGCAAGTCATTAATCAAATACTAATGTCTTCATAGATTGTGGAAACATGAGAATAAATCTAGAGAACAACAAGAGTAACACATACAAAAGATCTTCTGAATAAATATCTCACCCAGTTCTCATGTACAACAAACTAACATGTAGTAACACATGGGGCACAAGTGAACAGCAACCCTTGAAGTTTGTCAGTTGTAACACGCAGTTTAGTCATGCCCTTGAAATGATCAAATAGACATGCACACTCGGTCAGATATTCTTGAAAGCTTGGTGCAATATGCAACAATGGCATAAATGCACATGATCTTACTGCAGCGCACGTATGCAGGGAGGACATAGAGATCGATATATAAAAACTGAACATACACACAACTACGTGCAATTCTCCAGATTGAACAAACTATCAAGGGTGACCATAACCAAATTATCTACAAATTCACCAAGATTTACCGTGGCAAGAGTGAGGACAACAACGCTCCTTCCCAGATCCCTCTATCCGCCTGATCTACACATGATTATACCATACACGGATGCGCAAATGTGCCGGCTAAATCAGTAATTTAGTGGCCCAGCGGAAACCACTGCCAGGGATCTGCAAGGAGAGAGGAGATGAGATACATGCGTACTGGCCGCCACGTGAAAGAGGGCATCCCCCAATTTACAGCATGCAACAAGTGGAGAAACCAGGACCTTGCCCACATGGGGACGATGCATGAAATAAGCTGACGCGGTGGTTGCAGATGCCGGATCCATGCAGGGGTCCGCCTCCCGTCCGTTACGTCCATGAATCTCGGCGGTCGATTTTCCTACAGCTCACACGACGGTAAGTCGATGGCCTCACGAACTAGAATGGGAGAGAGAGGGTGGGTCGTACCTCATGACGAGATTCGAACGGCCTTGAAAAGGAGAACGGTGACGAGCTCGTCAACCTGCAGCTTCCCCGGAGTGGTGACGAACACGGACACGCCACCAAGGTTCAGCAGCTACGGCGGGGTTGGCTTCAGATCCAGGCGCCTCCATCTCTGCCCTCTCCACTTCTCCCGGCACTTAGCTTGTCGCCACCAGCACCATCCATGCGTCGGCCTCCTACTCCACCGCCGCCATTGTAGAGGTTGATGATGGCTTAGGTGACGGCGGTCGGTGACGTTGAAGGGAGTGGTGCAGCGGGGGTGATGTGCTGCAGTGAGGGGGGAGACCGCTACACGGTCGATGGGAGGGTGGGAGGAAGGGAGAAGGGAGGGCGGATCGATGCTAGGGTGTGGGATCGAGAGAGGGTGGCGGCGGGGAACATATGAGTTGGGGATTAGGGTTAGAAGAGAAGAGGAGGGTAGCTTCTCTGGGGAACTTAAACGAAAATTTTGTTTCACCACCGCGCAGATGGATGAGCTGCGCGCTTGCAATTTTGATTTAGAAATTCTTGTTAGGTAGGCTGCACTTGTCAGTTTTATTGCACATTAGATAGTAGGCCCTGCCTGTAAGGTTGGTGGGGTTGACCTATATGACAGGTTGGTCCCACACATTAGATATTGGCGCCTAGTCAGCTTGGTCAACTGGTTAAAGTGTGGTCCCATATGTAAGTAGGACAGTCAACAGGTCGACGTACGGACACTAGGCAGAAATTGACAATGGATATGACACATATACAAACACGTCAGCAAAAATAGACACACGTACATGACACGTAGACCAACTTACTGAGGTGGCGATCTGTATTTTTTAAGTAATCAAACATAGCAGTCATGACCATTTAAATTGGTTGTAGTCACCTAAAATTAAGGTCAAATACCAATATTATCTATTTTATGACCAATTAGTGTAAGCAAGTTATGACCTTTCTAACAAAAAAGGTCGTAGTTTTTTAGGATTTGGACCCTCCCAAACGGCCTATGACCAACTAGTTCGATATGGTCATAGATCTATGACCGAAAAAATCATGGTCGTTAAGAAAAGGTCACTAGTTAACACATTTCTTGTAGTGACACAAAAGGATTTGATGATGAAAATGTTGAGGCATGAGTCTTAGCCCTTTATAAAAACTGATGGTTGGGTTCGGATGCGATACCATTCCAATTTTACCGTACAACCACAATACCTGAATTGGGTAGGGCTTAACTGGAAGTTTATATGCCTTAGTATGGGTTCCCTCGCGGAAAAGGTTGAGCTGATGCTACCTCGTGAGTGTGAATGTCCACCTATGCAGTGCCTAGGATGGCAGATGGCCATGGCTGGGAGGCCAAGCTCATAGGGGAGCTGCCTATACTAGAGTGTGTAATTGAAAGGTTATGATTGATTATCCGCATACTAAGTATGATGATTCAGGGTTATCCCTAACGGATGTATCGAATTTTGTGGTGAAAATGTACCACCTCTGCAGAGTGTCAAACTGTTCGAATAGCCACGTCCGTGATCATGGACAGTTGGAGTGGCCATACTGTTCCGTCGTCAGATGTTTTCAAAATGACTTATGAATAGAAGTATGACTTTGACTTGACCACAACATTGTTGTGGATATGAAAGATAGGTTCCCACTTAAGTGATTTAGAACATTAACTTAGTTTTCTTTACTTCTAAACTCAGTATGAGATAAACCTGGCTTTTTGCAAATAAACCTAGAGCTTAAGATTCCTACTAGAACTATCTTACTTGTTAGTGATAGTTTGCGAGTACTTAAAGAGTACTCATGGTTTTGTCCCTGGCTATTCCCGTGGCCAGACTATGAGGAGGACTACCAGGATGATGGACAACAGGGGTTCTACGACAACTAGGATTATCTCCCATCGTCAACATTGCCTGTGACCCCGAAGATGGAGTCCCTACTACGTTTCTTTTCCACTGCTTGATTTGTATTAAGACTGGATCATGAGATCCTTTATTTGTAAGACCTTATTATGGTTTGTAATAGATGATGTATTGTGGTACCAATTCTGTTATGTCTCACAAAAATGGTAATCCTGGGATTGCGAGGTGTGGCATAACATGCATCTGGGATTAAAAATCCGGATGTTGACATGTGAGTTGTGTAAGGACAAGCGAGCAAACATGCATGTGGGTTTATAACATCATCCTGCGTGGACGTAGACATATTTCGGGAGCGTTTTCCCTAATATCTAAAGATCTTAAACCTCTAGGTTTCTCTTTTTTTTTGAGAATTTTGGGTTCCCCTAAGGATTTTTGGTGTGCCGAAACGTGTCGTGCCGCTGTTCCGTGTGCGTCCTTGTGTACCCGGAGTGTTTAGCTTTGTTGGTCTTGCAATGCTTCCATTCTCACTTGGTACATTCCTGGGTGGCTCTAGCAGTGTTCCTTTGGTGATATTAAAATGTGTTGTTTGTTTTCTTCTTGGTGTGCACATTGGGTTGGTCCATCCTTGTGCATCCTTTATCATGTTATTTTGGTTCGATGCATGATATTATAAGCGGTGGTCATGTTATTTTGTTTCGGTGCATTCTTGATGATATTATAAGCGTTGTGGTCATCATGTTATTTTGTTTTGATGCAATATTATAAGCGTTGGGATCATGTTATTTTGTTTCGATGCAATATTTTGTCATCATGATTTTTTGTTCCTATATGGCATTAAGCGATGGCCATTATTTTTTCTGTATATGGCATCATGCTCTTTTATTCTTAGCATAATGCTCTTTTGTTTTTACCTTACATGTCATCATGTTTTTTTTGCTTTTATATGCATCATGCTCTTTTGTTTTTTTATAGTTTTGCTTTTATATGAAGCATGCTCTTTTGTTTTTTATGGCATCTCTTTTTGTTTTTATCTCTCTTTTGTCCGTGCTCTCCCTCTTGCTCGACATGTGGTATCAAGCCGCCACCGTGCATGTGCTCTTGAAGGTTATATATATATATATATATATCATGGTGTTCTTCTCTTCCTCACTTCCCTTCATATGGCTAGTCTCTGATCTTCAGGTACTTATGGTGGTGGCCGCCATGGTCGTCGCCTTCGTGCCCGCCATGGCTTGCCTATTCTTATGCCCGATTCTTCTTCTCGTGGTGGTGGTCGCACCTTTGTTCCTACTCCCGTAATGTTTCCTGATGGTGGCCCTTCTTCAGGTTTGGTCTATCTTTTTTGCTTTTCCTTGTTGAATGGTGGCCATTTTTTAACCGGTTTCATTTTTTTTAGCTCCCGCGAGTTTGCTTTCATCCTCTACCTGTTCCGATGCGTGTTCCCGCCGTTGTGCGGTTAGGCTTGGGAACTGGGGTAGTTTCGGGATTTGCAATTAAATCTCTATTATATAATGAGCCGATAGTTTGGGGCTTTTTATTATGTACTTACTTCAAACAGTGTAAGATTCATTCGTCCAAAGGATTGGTGCATGTTTCTTAATTAGGCATTGGTGGTTTTGTAGGACTTGATCTTTAAATTGATGGAGTAGGGGAACTATTGAACACCCTTGCAAGATTGTATGGTTCGTTGTTACTAGCTTCTTTGGAGGCATTTTTCTTGGTTTTATTGACGTATGAAATCTTGATTGGCAGTTTGGTGTCTATGAAATTATTAGGTACCAAGGGATCAAAATTCTACTATGAAGTCCATGACTGTACATGAAAGGTACCTTCTAGCGACCAAGGCATTGCTGCTAGGTAATACTCTCTCCGTTCCACAATATAAGCATTTTTAGCAAACTGTTTTAGCTTGCTAAAAAAAGCTTATATTGTGGAACAGAGATAGTATAATAGTATCCAGAGCCTTATCCTCCAAATTAATTTTTTGATCCACCGCTCTCTCTCCTCTTTATCTCTTCCGATATGAGAGCAACAACCGCATCGTCCCAAATCCATCTTACTTGGGCTGGCCCGGCCTCCCAGATTGCGGTTGTAGACCGTGAGCAGCATGCGGCGGCGACGGGAAGCACCGGCATGGGGCAGCGCCGCCCAGGCATGCGGCGGTGACGGGAAGCGCAAACACGGATTTTATACGTTTATTGGATATATCACTAGCTACTTTTAGGTTTTTTTTCAAAAAAAGTTGAAACTTAAAAATACAGTTTTTATTTATTTTTAATACGATGGGAGCACTGGAGTTCAGGAGTCAAAATGACTTTCTGCGAATTAGAAGTTAAATTACTTTCAAGCATGTATGGTGTATAGTTGTCATCCATTGTTTGTCGCATGTGTGTTACAGGCTTCGTACTTGGAAATATTCGCAATTGTTCTACAATCAGTTTCCGCATTTTGTTAGTGCATCAAAGAACCCTCAACGTCAGCGCAAACAAGATCTAGCATTATCATGTGATGTCCCTATTATTGTTTGCGCAGACACCCTGGTGTACTATTATTTCTGTACCATGCCTAGAGTCAATTGCAATTTATTTATTTATTTTGAAAAAATAGGAGGGTCCCGAAGGACCCCAAAGCACTGCATTAATATCATAGTCGGTGGGTACATTTTACAGCCAGGAACCCGAAGAAACTTAAAAAGAAAACTCTCCTGGAAATTTACAAAGAGGACCCTAAAATGAAAGAACCGAACGTGATCGAGCCCTTGGGTCTCTTCGCCACCGTCGATGAGATCCTGCCACCGGCCACCTTGCCTCCACCGGGGACGAACCACTTGGTGGTGACGAGATGCTGGTCTCCTGTCGGAATCTCCATAGAGGGCCTCCCACTAGGAGGCTGAGCAATTCCACAGGCAACAGCGCCTGGGCTCGGAGCGGCCCCTTTGGCCACAAGTAGCAGCGGGAGCGGCCCCTTTGGCCACAAGTAGCAGCGGGATCAAATTACCATCGTTGAGGTGCTCCGAAGAATAAACCAACGGCACATGAACCACACACCCCTTCTGATCTGTTCAACAGTGTGATGAACTGCCTTCTCTCCTCGCCACCACGGCCGGCCAGAGCAAGCATCACCACCGTAGAGGGCCAAAGCAGAAGAAGAAAATGATGCTTATTAAACGAGCTTGCACCAGAGAGCCTCTCACCTTTCTTCCACCTTGGAAGCACGCGAGAGAGGTCAAGGAAAAATCGGTCGGAGATATGAGCCCGATCTCCAGAATGGAAGGGCTCAGAAAACCTGCCTTATTGTTGGAGATCCCTGCATCTCCTTTTCCCACCTGCCAACACCCCTTCCACTGGAGCGACGGAACAAGAAGAAGAGCGGGAAGGACGAGCCAGACCAACGGGACTAGCCTCGTACTCCTAGACTCCACGGGGGCAACACAACCTAGACTCCTACTCCTAAAACCTAATCTACAACGACCGGCACCGCCCCTCGGCCATCCCCAAACGACGCCGTCGAGGATATCATTGGCTTGGCCCGACGTGGAGAAGACGACTCTCAACAGGAGGGTACTACAGCAAAAGGAGATCGAGAGGAGGGCCGAGAGAAATTGCAATTTCTTTGAAAGGTTAATGCATAAGTGATCTCTCAATGTCACTGATCCAAATGTTGGCATTAGCTTTCGTTGAGGTGATGTCCCTGTTGTACGTTATAATTAATGCCTACTCCCCCGTTTGGAAATATAAGACGTTTTAGCTTTGTGAATCGAATGTATCTAGACGTCTTTTAGTGTATAGCAGGTTCGTAGAGGTTCGGAGTGAACCTATACACTACAAGATGTCTAGATACATCCGTTTCACAAAGCTACAATGTCTTATATTTCCGAACGGAGGGAGTACTACTGAGATATACTACCGAGATATTGTCCCTCGGCTAAGCTGATTGGCCAATCTCTGTTAGGAACTGCCGAACATATACTCTGGACACTGATTGATTTTGTGGCAGAAATCCACGATATTGTCTTCTCGGTCCCGAAAAAAGAACAGAAGCACTACACGATCAAGGAAAATCTTCAAAGAACAAAAAGATAAGCACTAGATGTCAAAAATTCTGGCATTGTGAGTCTTCCATGGCTTAATGAGCTATGTAATCTAATCTAAATAAACATCAGCCCTGATATTTATTCACCATGCAGAGCAATGGTGTACCCACTTCTAAATATTTTTACATGGTGCCTATCTCCCATTTTACCACGTCTCCACGTCACCATAACAACTTAACATGGAAGCATCGTTTGTTACTCGACTCCCAGCTAAAGAGGACACGGTGTGCCGCCGCGCCTGTCCCAGCTAGTTCTATTTAAACTCACATACATGTCTTGGGACTAGGAAACACCGGGAAGATTGTCGAACCTGGGTACCATCACCACGATTGATTCATCTTCGGCTATTCATTGCAAAACTTTTTAAACTGATGCATGGTGCAAAATTTTAGTGATTAATTCTCTTCTTCCTTACTGCATCAACTGCCAGTTTATTTGATGACAATATGATGGCCTAAGGCCATCTACAATACAAGGTGCTTAGATATGTGCTTAAAGAAATAAATCGGTTTTTTACTAAGCACTGGTGCTTATTTATACTAGGTAGATGCCTAACTAGGCACCTCTTCTGTTCAGATAAGCACTGGTGCTAAGAAAACTGCTTGGTTTATTTTGCTAAGCATCCGAGTAAGCACCTTGCATTGTACATGGCCTAACATGTTCGGTGTTGGCCTATTTCTGTACCGACTAGTTGCATCGTGCGGCTTTCTTTAACGTTTTCCGCTCCGAGCGGCAATGTGTAGACACTTTTGTGATGAGTTTAAAGCAGATGGTTTTGATGTTTATAATTGAAATCCAGCATCTGAGAATAAGCAAGGATCATGAATGATTTTTTATACATCTGCACCTAGTAATCACAGATCTCTAAGCGGTCGCAAAAAAGTTTTAAAAAGAGCCCCATATTTCTTTACATTTCGCTAAGATAATCATATCATAAACTATTCTGTACAGGATAACAGAAAAGTCTCAAAACAAATCGCCAGGGATTGTTTTTGAGAAAATCAGCTTACACGAGAACTAAAGCAGTATCAAAGAAGAGAAACCTTCAATAAGTTTATTTTCTTCCTCAATTTCTTTGGCTCCACCTCAGCGACATGACACCCGTGAAGGCGCGCCTTGTCCCAGCAAACCCAGACGCCTAGTTGCCAGCGACCTAAGCTCGCCTCCTTGTGATATGGAGAGCTGAGTGGTCATGGTTTACTATTATATTATAGGTATGCTCATTCATTTGAGAATATACACGTGCACCAGCATGGAGTGCTTGCCAGATGACGTCAGTGCTTATGGCTACACTAAATTTAGACGGCGAAACAATTCCAAGTCTTCCTCTTCTGAAAATTGTGATGGAGATGAGATTCTGGGAGAAGCTGGTCGAGGGTAGCTTCTGAGAGAAGCTGGCCAAGAAGCTGAAAAGAAGGAGGCCTTAGTCTTTTAGATGGCTCTGTTGTCTAATATAAAGTTCACTGACACTAAAAAATATCCTTGTGATGAACATGATGTGCTCATGGAAGCTATTGTATTTCGAAGGCACTTCGATGATGAGGGGTGCGCACCTCGAATCTCTTGTACAGTATGATGACGATGAGATCCTTTGTCTCTTATGCTTTTCAATATAGTTACGGATATGTTGGCTATCCTTACTGCAGGGACAAAAGAGGATGGCCAAGTTGGAGGGGTTATTCCTCATCTTGTTGATGGATGGGTTTCTATCTTACAATACGTTAATGTTAAAATTCCGTTTACACAACTTCAAAATGTTGTAAATATGAAGTTTATATTGTGTATCTTTGAACAACTTTCATGTCTTAAAATTATTTTACACAAAAGCATTCTTTTCAGTTTTAGCAAGGCAAAAGACGAGGAACAACAACACACACACATCTTTGGATTTGAGTCTGATTCCTTGCCATTTAGGTACTTAGGGATACCTATCCATTATAGAGAACTTAAAAATTCAGACTGGTATGCAGTGGAAAACCGCTTAGAAATAAAGTTCGGTTTTGCTAAAGGGTAAGCTATTATCAGATGGAGATCCTTTAGTCCTTATCAATCATGTTCTAACAAGTTTACATACTTCATTTTGTCATTTCTAGATATCCTGGAGGAGGTAAGGAAGAGACTTGACATCTATCGGTCCCTTTTTCTAGAAAAGCGATGACAATTAACAAAAATATAGGTTAATGAAGTAGAACATAATTTGTAGACCAAAAGATCAATGTGGCATTGGCATTGAGGTACCTGAACTCAATCATAAGTGTTTATTAAGTAAGTGTCTCTATAAATTTCTCAACAAGGACGAAGTGTGGCAAAGTTGTTACACAGTAAATATCCCAATAAAAAACATTATTCGAAGTCTAAGGAAAACCAACCGATTC
Source organism: Avena eriantha (assembly GCA_910589775.1). Classification (NCBI taxonomy): domain Eukaryota; kingdom Viridiplantae; phylum Streptophyta; class Magnoliopsida; order Poales; family Poaceae; genus Avena; species Avena eriantha. Next base: position 138,422,452 of record OU342744.1, on the reverse strand, counting down.
CCCCTTTTGGAAGGGTTTTATGCTGGTGAAAGATGATTCCTCTCGTAGAGGTCATTTTGTAGTTGTATATGGATCCTCTACAAGGTTTTGGGAAGATATATAGGCGTGCAACACACCTTTAACATAACAATATCCATCTTCGTATAACATTGTGCAATAGAAGAATGCAACGGCTACAAATTTTAGCTCAAGTACTACTGAATATTGGTTTTAAAACAGTACTAATGGGAAAAAGTGGACACCATGGCTGCACTTATGCTAAAGGCTAATGATGGTACACTTATCGATTGAATCATATGAATTTGTGTGGAAACTAATGGTCTCGGTAATCTTTTCACTAAAATCTATGTATGAGAACCTTACGAATGGTCACACCTATTTTCTTTGCAAGTACTTATGGAGGTTGAATATCCACTAAAGATAATTATTTTATGTGGTTTATTAATAATAAAGGTTTACTTACCAAAGATAACTTAGCATCAAAGGAATTTGGTTGGATGTACAAAATGTTGCATTTGTGGGGGCACAAGAGAGAGCTACACATTTATTTATCTCATGTCCTTTTGCTATTATTCTATGATATGACCTTTCTTATTTAACTAACATCACAAATATGTTTGAAAATTGGTTGAATGAAGTTTACAAAAGTTCTAAGGCTAGAATTCACATCGATGTTTCAACCTTATGTTGGTTAATATGGAGATGCAGAAAATAATATTGCTTTTAATAAAACAAGAACTTTTAACTTCTTTGCAGCTTATCCACGTGATGGTACATTCGGTGTATCTGTGTGCACTCCTACTTCCGCCGGAGCAGCAGGGTATTATGGCTACATCACTAATAGGAAATGGCTTATCCACAAGGGTCATACCCGTGGCGCACATCCACAGGGTGCCCACAAATAGTTATTTGTGGCGCATGCCAGAAAGATGCGCCACTGACATGGGCTTACCTGTGGCGCATGGACTAATTGGTGTGCCACGCATATGTGGGCCTCAGCGCCGGTGGTCGCCCCCATCCATGGGTGGCATATCCGTGGAGCACGAGATAGGTGTGCGCCATAGACGGTGCTCCACGGATATGTGTGGGCCCAGGCCTCTGAAAAGGTGAAAACTTATCTGTGGTGCACCAAATAGGTGTGTGCCAGTGGCCTGGAATATCTGTGGCGCACCAATTAGGGGTGTGCCACAGATAATTTTCAAAAAATCTACATTCACCCCCCTCGCACGTGGATCGCTTTTTTGTTTTGCAAATATTCAAAGGAAATGAAAAACACTCCAAAAAATAGAATCCTTTCATATATATAGGTAGGTTACTTGATCTAATTTGTAGGAAAATTAACAAATATAAATTTCGATATTTTTTGCAAAAAAACGTTATGGCACGGTAAAGTAGTCATAACTTTTGCATACGATATCGGAAAAACCATTTAATATATCAAAATGACGAGCACGAAATTCTACATCTGCTCGCACCCTATTGTGGTGTGCCATGGATAAGTTTGGGCGCGATTCAAATTTGAATCCCCACCCCCGCCACCAGCCCCTTCTCCTTATCTTGTCCTCCACCTCCACTCCCATTCTCCTCCTCTCTTCTCCTCCTTGTCCTCTCCTCCCCTCTCTTCTTATTCTTTCTCCTCATTCTCCTCTCCTCCTCCTCCTCTCTTCTTCCTTCTCCTCCCCTCTTCTTCCTCCTCCCTTCTTCCTCCTCCTCCTCCTCTCCCTTCTCCTCTCCTCCTCTCTTCTTTCTCCTCCTCCTCCCCCTCTCCTCCTCCCCTCTTTCTCCTCCTCCGATTATTCTCCTCCCCATCCTCTTATCCGACCACATTGCCCTCCTCCAGTAGCCCACGTGACGACGACGAGGCAACAATAGATATCCCGTATTTTTTTGAAATTTGAAAATTTTATTAGTGGCGCACCATACCTACATGCGCCACGGATAATTTTGGGTATCCCACATTTTTTGAAATTTGACAATGTTATCGGTGGCGCACAAAATAGGAGTGCGCCACGAATAAGAAAATATCGGTGGCATAATATTCGTGGCGCACCAAGCGTGCGCTGATACGTCCAAAACGTATCTACTTTCCCGAACACTTTTGCTATTGTTTCTTCTCTAATTTGTGTGATTTGGATACAACTAATACGGACTAACGCTGTTTTCAGTAGAATTGCTTTGGTGTCTCGTTTTTGTGCAGGAAATCAACTTTCAGGAAAAATCCTGAAAAATATCGCAAAACTCCTATTTTACCAGAAGACTCACAGAGCCAGAAGATGAGACGAAGAAGAGCCACGAGAGGCCCACACCACCTGGCCACGTAGGCCAGGGCCGCGCCAGGGGGTGGTGTGGCCGCCTCGGACTCCGCCTCGACCTCTCCTTTCGCCTATAAAAGCCCTCTGACCTAAAACCGATGGGGGTTCGACGTTTTTCCAGATAGAGTTCCGCTGCGCCGCCACCACCAGATACTGCGATTCGGAACCAGAAATTCCATTCTGGCACCCTGCCAGGACAGGGAATTAGAGGAGATCATCGCCATCATCATCACCATCGCTTTTCCAACAACCATCCATGATTCCCCCATCCATGAGTGAGTAATCCCCCGCTGTACGCTATGGGGATGGTAGGGATTGGATGATATCGTTCATGTAATTGCATCAGATTGTTAGGGCATGGTGCCTAGTATCTATTGTTAGTGCTTTTTGACATTATTGCAACTTGTTATGCTTAATGCTTGTCACTAGGGCCTGAGTGCCATGATTTCAGATCTGAACATGTTATTAATTCATGAGGATATTATTGTTTATGATCTTACCTGCAAGTTGTATACACATATTATTGTCCAGAACCAGAGGCCCTGAAGTGACAATAATCGGGATAACTGGAGGGAATGACTATGATATGAGGATCACATGTGTTCACGGAGTATTAATGCTTTGCTCCGGTGCTCTATTGAAAGGAGCACCTTAATTGTTAGTAGATTCCCTAGAGGCCCCGCTGCAAGGGGCTGGCAGGACAAAAGATGCTGTGCAAGTTCTCATTACGAGCACGTATGACTATATATGGAAACATCCCTATGATTATTTAGTACTTGGATGATTTACCTTATTTATCTACAAATGCTCTATATCTCGATTGTTATATAAATTGTCTTGTTCATGCAACGCCCGTCCATCCATCCTATGCCTACCGCGCTTTAATCCTACTGATTACTACAATTGTTACTACTTTCTTTACTTTTATTACTTCTTTTACTTTGCTATTGCTATTACAAAACGGTTGCTACTGATAAACTACTGCGAGCAAGATTGTTTCTAGGTGCAGCTAAATTGACAACTCAGTTGTTAAGGCTTATAAATATTCTTTGGCTCCCCTTGTGTCGAATCAATAAATTGGGTTTTACTTCCCTCGAAGACTGTTGCGATTCCCTATACTTGTGGGTCATTAAGACTATTTCTAGCACCGTTGCCAGGGAGCATAGCTCTGTTTATCAAGTTCACTTGGAATCACTATTGTTCACTGCTATTCATTCATCATGGGTAAATCTCGTGATGGAAAGGTTCCTATATTAACATCCACTACAAGGAGAGGTACAGTTCTGAACACCTCTGTTGCTCTTGATTCACCATCTGTGATGAGTAAGCTCCTTACACCACAACCACATACACATGCTACACATACTGCTACTTCTGCTGAATCTGAAACTTCTGATACTTATGATGCTGCTTCTATTATGCTTGATAAGAGTGGTTCATTAGGTCCATTCTTGGATGCTACGATTGCTAGAACTATAGCTGGAAATACTGAAAATCCTAATGAAGATACCACTACACATTTCAGTTCACCTACGTCTAGAGAGAGCTATGATATTGAAGATGGATATATAGAAATGACTGATAAATTTATTAAAGAATGCCAAAACACTCATGGTAGGAGTGCTATTAAGAGTCTTCTTGAGAAACATACTATTAGACCTAAATTGTCTCGTAATGCTAAGTTTGCTACATCTCCCATAAACATTAAGGATAAGGATTATGATTTCTCTCTTGATTTATCTTACATAACCATTATTGAGAAAGAACCTTTTTGTGGGACTAAGAATGAAAGTGTTGTGGCACATATGACTGAGCTTTCTACCACGAGTGCCCTATTTTCTGACGATATTAAGATGCACACCTACTTTGTTGCTAAAATTTTCCCTTTTTCATTGAAAGGAGAGGCTAAAGCTTGGTTTAATAATTTACCTCCTAGATCTATTAATAACCCTGATAGCTTGATTGATACTTTCTTTCAGAAATATTTCCCTCCTAGTGCTAGACATGCCATTTTGCAGGAACTTTTTGATTTTAAACAAGGAGAAAAGGAGATATTGCCTGAATCATGGGCAAGGTTTTGTGCTCTGATTCATGCACAACTTGTATGTCCATTACCTAAAAATGAGCTTCTTGATATATATTATAATGTACTAACTAAAGAATCTAGGACATACCTGGATAGTTGTCTTAATTGTGTTTTCAGGAAGAGAACTCCCAAAGAAGCTAAGGAATTAATGGCTAAAATAAGCAAGAATTATGATGACCGGACTCCACCCGAGTCAACTCCACCCGAGTCAACTACACCTGAGTTAACTGTGCCTGAGCCAACACCAACACCAAGGAAGAGGGGAGTTATTGAACTAAATGATGAAGTGATGAAGGAAGCTAAGAAATGTCTTAAGAAGAAGGTTATTAAAGCTGAAGAAGTGAAGAATCTACCTCCTATAGAAGAATTATGTAAGACAATCTCCCACTCATCCACTATTGAGGTAACTCTCTCCAACATTTTGATCAAGGTGATATTCCTTATTCTAAACCTCCTGATCAATGCTTAGAAGAATTTAATATTTTTATTGTTAAGCAAGATAATTTTAATAAAAGAGTGCAGAATCATTTGATGGAAAACTCTAGAGGTATTATTGAGTTAAGGGATATGGTGGAAAGAACGTCTAATGATATTAAAATGCTTGTTAAACATTTCCAAATGGTTCAAACTCAAATTGATCAGCTTATTAAAGTACAAAAAGATTTGCTAGTTAATGCTTCTAAAGAAAAACAAGCTTATGAAATTAGAACTAGAAGTGGTGCTGCCACTCAGGATCCTCTATATCCCGAGGGGCATCCTAAAAGAATTGAGCAGGATGCCCAACAAATTGAAAATAGTGGTACTTCTCCTAAGAGAAAAAAAAGAAACATAAAACAGTTGTAGAATCTTCTGAACCTGCTAAAGATCCTAATAGTATATATGTCTCTCATGCTGAATCTGAAAGTGGTATTGAGGAAAATGATGCTCCTGATAAAGAAAAAGTTGAAGAAGAACCTGAAAGGCACACTAAGAATACTAAATACACTAAGGAAGATTTTGTTGCTAAGAAACATGGTAGTGAAAGAGAGCCCTGGGTTCAAAAACCAATGCCTTTCCCTGATAAGAAACTCAAGTCAAAGGAAGACGAACACTATAATAAGTTTTGTGAGTGGATGAAACCTTTATTTTTTCAAATTCCTTTAACTAATGCTATTAAATTGCCTCCTTATTCAAAGTATATGAAGGACATTGTCTGTAATAAAAGGAAGGTCCCTAATGAGGAAATTTCTACTTTGCTTGCTAATTATACATTTAATGGTAAAGTTCCAAAGAAACTTGGAGACCCAAGGATTCCAACCATTCCATGCTCTATTAAAAAATAATTATGTTAGAACTGCCTTGTGTGATTTAGGAGCAGGAGTTAGTGTTATGAATTTTTATCTCTACAAATGACTTCAATTGGAGAAATTAATACCAACTGATATATATTTGCAAATGGCTGATAAATCTACTACTATTCCTATTGGAATATGTGAGGATGTACCTGTTCAAGTGGCTCATAATTGCTTGATATTAACTAACTTTGTTGTGCTTGAAATGCCTGAAGATGACAATATGTCTATTATTCTTGGGAGACCTTTTCTTAATACTGCAGGAGCTGTTATTAATTGCAATCAAGGAAAGGTAACTTTTAATGTTAATTACAAGGAGCATACTATCTATTTCCCCAAGAAGATTGATAAGACCTGGCCTGAATTCAATTGAAAATGTTGAGGGCATCCAAGTTGGAGAAATATATTGTCCCATACCACGAGAAAAATATGAAACTATTATGATCGGGACCATTGCAATCAAGGTTGAGGTAACATAATCATTTAGTGAAAATCAAAGTTTTGTTTCATATAAAATTGTTTTGGTAACAAGACCTGATCAACCTTGTTAACAAAGGGTTTCTGATGAACAAAACAATGTTTTCACCATGAATATCTTTGCTTACTTTTAGTTTATCCATTTTAATTTTTGCATTCACTTAGTTTACTTTTCTATTGCTAGTTACTTGCATATTAGAGTGTCTTAGAACTTCTGAAGTTTTAGTTTTGTTTGTTATTGCATCATTCCAAAATCATCTTTTTGCCAGAAAATTATTCATCAATACCTGAAAATTGCTAAAAAATAAAGTGTCTCAAAAAATTCTAGAAAAATCATATTAAATTTTTAAAAAGAGGCAGAGAAGTGCCTGGGGTGACCCAGGGGGGCCGACCAGTCAGGCACAGCATCTGGTGGCGCAGCCACACCAGGCGCGCGCCTAGCCATGGTGTGGGCCACCCCTGGACCTCCACTTATTCTCCCTCCTGCCACTCCTCTCTCTCCCGAGAAAAGACCAGTTCATTGATCAAACCCGTGTCCTTGCTGTCCTTGCTCGCGATTTTGGATCTCTTTGCTCAACCCATCTTTGTTGCTGAGATTTGGAGCATTTGATCTCCGGTATGTGACTCCTCCGCTTGTCCAAGTAGATTTGTGATTAGTGGATTATATCTTGAGTGTTTTGCTATTGTAGGTGACAGGTTATGTGAGCTTGTAAGCTTGTTCAATGCTTAGAAAAAAAAATTGATGCATGTTTAGGCCTCTTACAAGTCCCTATAAGTAGTTCCTTTAATTATGTAATCACTTTGCAATCACTTGTATGATGGTTGTTTAAAATTTCAAAAAAAGGAGAGATGGACAAACACACTTTTGGAGAAGTATTTTAGAGAGACACACCTGGGAGGGCAAGGCTTTCAAGATCAGCGTCTCAATTTAGGCCATCATATAATGAAGATCTTATTGCACCGCGCTTTGGCAATAAAGGGGATGAGGGAGATGCTCATCCATCCACCTTCCCTTGCTTTGCCTTTTTGCAAGCTGCAGGGATCCTTGATGATTTCCTACTTCTTGTTCAGAGGGTTGGTCTAACCACTTTCATGCAGGATGAGAGTGAGCAATATTCCGTGCTCACCAAAACTTTCGTTGAGAGTTTTACTTTCACTAACACCCCTTATCGGTCAACTGTTTCGTTTAAAATTTATAATATGCCTATTACCATGCCATTGGAAAGATTTTGTAGCATTATAGGCATAGGCATGACCGGGACAGTGAAGAAGATCCAAGGTCGACCCGCTGATTTGCTGGAGCTCTACCGAAGTGTGACAAATGATGATGACCGCACAGCTCAGCACGGAAAGATAAGGAACATTCAACTCCCAGCTCTTAGATATTTTGCTTATTATCTTGCCACTAGCATTCTTGGTAGGAAGAACAATAGTAATATTTCTAATTATCATTTAGCCTTTCTTGCTTCTGCACTTAATAATGATACTAAGTATAATCTTGGTTCTCTCATTGCTCGCCGCTTAGCTGCTAGAGGACCCTTTTATGGGGGCATTATTGCCACACGCATGGTTGCTGCCTTAGAACTTTCTATTGATCCTAATGACACTATATTGACACCACAAAGGCTTGATCTTGCTGCTATGAAAACACATCACTTTGTTACTACTAACTCTAGTGCAGAGAGTTTAATTTACAGGATGTTGTTCACTGACGGAGATGAGAGGGAAATTCCCTTGCCACATCCTACTTTGTTCAGTATTTGCAGGATGCCATGGTCGCGCTCCAAGGAGGAGGTCGACGAGTAGCTCTGCTTGCTTGGTTTCCACGGGCAGCACCAGGTGATGTGACCTCTTACGACTACTCTGCGCACTACGCTGGGGCTTCCTCGAGTTCATATCAGGATGAAGGCACTTCTTCATCGTATTATGGAGGCGCACCTTCCTGGCCAGCTTGAGATTGATACCCACTTAGGCCAAAAGCCTAACCTTGGGGGGAGGTATACCGACATCACACTCATCTACATATCATGTTTAGTCGGTGCTTTGCATATCCATGTTTCGTTTTCTTTTTTGTTTTTGTTGTTGCTTTATTTCTGCTTTTCAAAACACAAAAAGACCAAAATATTTTTGTTATTTATCTTTGTTTGCTTCTTTATCTTTTAGCCTCGGTTTGCTTCTTTCTTTTAGCTTTGTTTTGATTGTTCGAAAAACCGAAAAAGATTTCGTGTTGCTGGTTCTTCCTTTCGGTTCTTGCCTTTAAAAATCGAAAACCCAAAAATATTTGTTGTCCTTCTCTGATTTTGTAAAGTTTGTTGCAGGGTTCTGTGGTCCTCAGTGACTCCTTGGAGATTGGATTTATCTTATTATTCAACTCACACAAGTGAAAGGCAGTGATGATTTATGACAACTCGAGGTGTGGTAAGAGGCTGGTATGAACTCTATTTGTTTTTATTTTTGTACATATACTCATCATTGTGAGCATGCTTAGCCTGTTTATGTAAGTTGTATGTTATTTAATGGATACTTAGTGGTCCTTGCCTGCTTATGATCAGTTCCAATCCATTATTAGTTCGTAGCATGTCATATAACGGTTTGCTTGCATTGTTCTATTCATAACATGGTATGACATTGTGGTGTCCTCCTCTGAATGTTCTATTTGAATCGAGTTGGCACATGCTCACGCATGCATATGACTAAACAAAAGGTCAGTTAAGCATTGATGATTTATTCTGCCTCGGAGTTCTCGTGTCACTTTTATGCCATTATTAATTTTGTTTTGTTGCAAGCATGATTATGTCACTTACTGCTCTCTCGATTGTCGCTCCCTTTCTATTGCTAGCCTTCATTTGTGCTGAGTACTTTACTCATGCATCCAACTCCATAAACCAAAGTTTTCAAAAAAAGAGTCCACCATATCTACCTATTAACATTATTACTATTCCTTGCATATTTATTATGCTCTATTTTCTTCCAATAAAAATGTTTGCTTGTTATGTGAAAATTAGTTAGTAAAGCTCTCATGAACTTGATGGCACACTTTACTTTCTTGCACTTAAATAAACTTGAACCATTGTGCCCATCTATGTTGCGTATATGCTTGCGCTTTGTAAGTTGTGAATTAGCAGAACCATGTTATCATGGGGAACGCTTTCAACATTGCACTTTATTTAGTTGATATCATGTTCTTTTGCTTATGGATCTCGGCGGTATGAAATGAAAGGGGAGCTTGTAAGGCTCACAGAGTCCATATATGTGTTAGAGAAACGCCTGGGCGGCTGCTCTAAGCCATGCCTAATCATGGTGGAAACCTGCAGCGTAACCATAGTGAGCAATCTATGAAGCATCCCTTATATAAAAAAACCTATGTAGATAGGAAAGAACAAAAGAAGAGAAAAAAAAGGAGACCTATGCAAATAGGAAATAAAAGGATTGCTGAGATGCTCATTGTCTGCTTGCCTTGTCATTTTTATATGGGGAATCTTCCGTATCATCGGGCAAGGGGTACCCCGTTGGCGGTTCTCTATGATACACATGTATTTACAATGACAAAAACTTACCTGTGACTAAACTTGAGTAGCATGAGGAACGATACTCGTAAGTAAGGGGCATGAGATTTTCAGCTAATAACTTGTCAAGCATATCCTCATATTTGTTCACTTTAACCTTAATCACTTAAAGATGCTTATAATAGGGGCAATGAGAGCTCAAAGCTAATGACTACCATACTTTCCGCATTTGGAAGACTTTCAAACTTTTAAATCTTTTTCTTTCACTTTTATGTTGAGTCACCATTTATTCTTTGAGCACCTTCCCGAGAGCATAGCTGTCATTCTTAGTGTAATGTGCTTGTCCCAAAACACGGTTAATTATGACATAACTTTGACACTTGTATCTTTGATATGTTTATTTCTAGTCTTCACTTGAACTTTAGAGGTGTCTTGGCATTTATGTTTTGCTCCAAAGAAAGGCAAGCGAGACACCACTTTATCATATTTTCTTATGAACATTACAATCCTGCATATGCTTATATACCATGTTGCCTATTATTAATGAGTTGGAATCTCTTCATAGCTTGCATGACTACTGAGTAAACTTATTTGCATGCTCTTTATTATGAATTACCTAAGTATTTGATCATATGCTGGGAATATATACAACTTATGAAGCAAATGTATTTGTGAAAGTTTCTTTTATTGCACTTAGTTTTCAACTGAATTGCTTGAGGACAAGCAATAAGCTAAGCTTGGGGGAGTTGATATGTCCAAAATGTATCTACTTTCCTGAATACTTTTGCTATTGTTTCTTCTCTAATTTGTGTGATTTGGATACAACTAATGCGGACTAACGCTGTTTTTAGTAGAATTGCTTTGGTGTCTCATTTTTGTGCAGGAAATTAACTTTCAAGAAAAATCACAGAAAATATCGCAAAACTCCTATTTCACAAGAAGACTCACGGAGCCAGAAGATGAGACGAAGAAGAGCCACGAGGGGCCCACACCACCTGGCCACGTGGGCCAGGCTAGGCCGCGCCAGGGGTGGTGTGGCCGCCTTGGACTCTGCCTCTGCCTCACCTTTTGCCTATAAAAGCCCTCTAACCTAAAACAGATGGGTGATGACCCATAAGTATAGGGGGTGTATCGCAGTATTTTCGATAAGTAAGAGTGTCGAACCCAACGAGGAGCAGAAGGTGTTGGCGAATGGCTTGGAGCAGGAATTCTCTGTAAATACTCAGCAAACAGATTTTTAGGGGTTTTCGGTAATGCAGATAAATAAAGTACGAGTAAATAAAAGACAATAATAATAAATGTAGCAAGTGTCCCATCCTTTGTTTAGCAAAGGACAAGCCGGTTGTATTACTTAATATGACCAAACGATCTCGAGGACACATGGGAATATCGTCAAGTGCTTTCGCTTCATATAGTTGATTAATCTTCTTTAGCTTGCTAAGTGTTGTGTGGGTGAACCTGTGCTAATGTACCGACCTTCCTAAGACTAATACATACTTGTGAGTATACCCCTTGCAAGCATCCGCAAGTACAAGAAAGTAATTAAGGTAGTAACCTAACCGCAACTTTAAACTCTAAGACCCCGACGTCCCTTATGCAAAGGTTTTCTAACGGGGGTTCAGGTTTCTATCACTCCAGCAACCTCTATGATTAGTACTCAACTACGCAATGCATTCCCCTAGGCCCATAAAGGTGAAGTGTCATGTAGTCGACGTTCACATGACGCCACTAGAAGAAGTACACCACAACTTAAATATCAAACCATTGAATCTTTCTCAACACAACTCCACTACTAACAACATGACTTCTCCCATGTCCTCAAGAACTAAACGAACTACTCACAAGACATCATATGGATCAAGATCAGAGATGATATAATGATATGTAACAATCTGAACATAAACGATAATTCAATGGTTCACTCAATAGCATCAACTACAAGGAGTAATCAACACCGGGAAAGTTTCCCCTAAGAACTATGCAAGATTCAACCCAATTGTTACAGTGGTATGAAGTGGTGATGATGGTGCTGGTGGAGATGATGATGGTGATGATGATGATGATCTCCATGAAGTCTAGCTTGATGGTGGTGCTGATGGCGACGATCTGCCCTCTTCAGAAAGGAATTCCCCCGGCAGAATTTTGTCTGCCGGAGAGATCTTTCTCTCTCGGTGTTTTTCGCCCCGCAGAGGCGGCGGAATCTTTCTGTGGTCGCTCCCCAGGTATTAGGGTTTCGAGGGGATAATATACGCCAGAGGGGAGAGCCTGGAGTGGGCCAGGGTGGCCACACCACCTGTTGGCGTGGCCTAGGGCTGCTCGTGCCAGGGGGTGGTATGGTCCCCCTATGGCCCATCTCCACTCCCCCTTCTAGCAATCTTCATCTTCTGGAAAAATAGAATTTTCCATGTATTTTCCTGAATTTTCTAATCTTCGCGAATTTTGCCTTCAAACAACACCTTTTCCATCAGAATCCTGACTGCAGCGGTCCATGCTCCAAAAGTCATCAACCATGCAAAAACAGACGAAATAACATAAGTATCATCTCTTAATATAAAATATATCAATGAATAACAGTAAATTATGATATAGAATAGTGATGCAAATTGGACGTATCAACTCCCCCCAAGCTTAGACTTCGTTTGTCCCTAAGCGAAAACTGAGCTCAATAAACATGACCTCAGGTTTATGGAGTGAAGAGTCAATAAAAGAATACACACAAGAAGCATCACATTCATCAATACATAAATCATAATACAAGACAACTCACTATTATATAACTTAACTTGCAATAAGTAAAGGAAACACAATAAAGATGCATAAAGTAAATCATAATTGGTAATGGCAAACTTAGCTCTTGGTCGAAGAATAGTTGACAATTTGCTGGAGTTCACACATAAGTGATTTTCAATGATAACTTTCAAAGTACACTACAACAGGACAGAGTTTTGGTAACATGACCATGTAACACATGAAAAGGTGTGTTACAGCTAAAATTGCAGTAACACATCATCTGTGTTACAAGGGTTTGCCGTAACACATACTTGGTAAGATCTGACAATGTGTTACACGAATATTTCTATAGTAACATGTAAGTTTGAGTTACTCCAGCCATGTTACAAAGAATTCTTATAGTAACACATAGTGATGTGTTGGTGTTTTGTGTTACAAGTGGCGTTGTCACATGTGAACCTTCCCTCGACATGTTGCTCGCTAGGAGGATGACCAGCACACGACAATCGACATCTAGTACCCATCGGCAGCTCTCGGTCCCAACTGCTAGATCCTTATGGTGGTGGTAGGGTGGTGCTAGAGATGGTCATTGCCTATCTACGTCACAGGGTAAGTGTTGGCCTATCTATGAAGGCATGGTTAGTGTGGCATTGGTTGCCTCTGTTCGATGGATTTTGCGGTCGACATTAGGGGTGGGAGAAATTCACGTGTTGATGATGACAACATCGATGCTTGAGGGAGCCATGACCTTCTTGGAGGTGTCGTCAAGCACCGAGAGAAATCCTAAATCCAACTTTTTATATTAGGCAGGGACAACAAAGTGGCCTCTTGTTCTCCTTGGAGAGCGCCATTTAGCTTGCTCGTGGAGTCCCAAGAGAATAGATGGAGTTAATGTTGGCCGATACTCAGAGTGTGGGCCTTTAAGGCACATTGTACGCCTGGTGAAGCTTCCCTTAGGTCCGATCTGGTTCTCCCATCCACTCGTTGACTCCTAGACGCTATGGGTGCCTTGAACATAGACACGTCCAATCTTAGAGTCCCATCATACTTACAAGAAGTCATGCATTATATTGGTTGCGATGTGCTCTAGAGGCCTTGGGTCCCGACGCCTCATCATTATTGGCTAGAGATTGGAGAAGGTGGGTCCTTGTCGTGTGCTTGTGTATGCAACATCCCTAAGTGTGTGCGGTTTTGAGTTGGTTTTTCTCATATACTGGACCAACTCTTGTTTCTAATCAATAAATTTAGGAGCTCTCTTGTAAATAAATAAAAGATTTAAATCTTTCTATTTCTCTAATTTTTATGATCATTTGGTATTTTTCTCTTCTTTTCATCTAATTTTTTGTAAGCTAGAAAGCTACCAAAAATCAATAAATATTGTACTTTTTCACTAATTTTATTGTATGACTCATACGAATAACAGACTATGTTGCCTGGGTCAGCATAAAGTGGGTCCTAGAAGTAGCGAAAAGAGAATAAAGCACCGAAGTATAATTATATTTTTGAAAAAGAGCGCCTCATGATGAAAATTGAGCCGCGTACGCGCCCACGCGGGCGTCAATTTTTTCTCCAGGCCGATTTGACCCGCACCATCCGCCTATATCTGTTTCTACCCAAAATCCTCAATTCGTCCCGCTCCCCTTGCCTCGCGTCGCCCTCCTTTCCATCACTGCCGCCGCCGTCCGGTATTCTGCTCGCATCCTCTCCACCACTTCGCCTCTAGATCCGTTGGTCCCTTTCGTGCGTTGAGAAAGAGGATTTTTTCCAGGTAAACTTGTCTTGTCATTTCTCCGCTATCTCTTTCCCTTAGTTTGTTCAGTTTATTCTCTAATTTCCAGCCCTTTGCAGATCCGGTGGAAAACGAACCACAGTCCGCAACTTGGAATATTCCACACCATCCCTGTCGTCGAAAGCCACACCTGCGGCGGGACTCTGCTGCTGTCGCCGTGCAATCGTCGCGAGTTGCCTTCGCACGGAGCCGATCGCCATGCTGCTGTAATTAACGCCATCTGGTATGCATTCTCCCAGCTATACATAAGTACCCTTGGTTGGGTTGAGTTCCGCTATCTTGGCTATCATGTAGATATCAACTGATTAGTTCTCCAGATCTCAATTAGCTACCGGTTGATTGTGTTCCTGCTCGAGTTACAATGGCCAGTCTACGTCTGCATATAACTAGTTTGTTATATGTACTCCCTCCGTCCACGAGTTTGTCTAGATTCGAATGTATGTATGCACTAAAATGTGTCTAAATGCATTCGAATCTAGACAAACCTAAGTCAGTTATTTCTGGATCGAGGGAGTAGTAAACGATTGTTGCTTGGTTTGGAGTGTAAAACATGGATAACTTGGTTTAATGTAGCCTCTGAAAAGCATGCAGTGTGAAGAAAACTTTGGATACATCGGTCAAATACTTTAACGGCGCACAACCTAGTTGATAAAATATAGTTGAGCGGTTTAGATATATCTGAGGTGTAGTCCATCAAATACATGCCTAGCAGATTTGGAGGTAGACTCATGGAGTAGTGCCACGATGTTGAGGGCTAAAGAAAATTTGATGGCTCAAGTGTACCTAGTAATTCATAGCAATGTCCAAACAGAGTACAACCCGTGTTAAGCAGAGAGTATACTGAGCCAACTCTTGCTTTTTTGTCGTTGGTTTTATTTGGTTTCATGTATGCAGAGTTACAACATGTATGCGTGTGATTAGTGCACCTTCATTTCAGGCATCACACACATTCTTACCGGATATTACAAACTTTCTCTTATTTGACAAAATAGTTATCAAGCAGCATTATTGTATTCAGCAAAGCTACACAATTGATATTGCATTTTTTACTCTTGCCAAATAATTTTCTTGTAATTATCTTCCTCTTATTTTAGGTGGGAGAACTAACGTAAATGCAAGTACTGATGGATAGGGAGAACAATTCCTGTTTGAATGTCCATAACTCCGGTGAGATTTATGTTCATCTTTTTCACATACATTCAATTTTACAGACTTGAGATGATCGGCTGTAGGCAACATAAAATAGTATATGTTATCAAGGAGATCAAAAGTTTCAAGTAACATGATAAACTACATGACTTACCTTTTCATTCTGAGTAATGCGGTGAAAGATCTATGTCTGGCGTACACATTATAGAATTTCACTCTTTATCTCGTCCTAACTATGATAACATGTCACTCTTCAATATGCAACTGGCTTCTTTCTTCATTTCGTGTGACTCGACATCTACTTCAACTGTGCAGGTGCTTTGGTGTTTTACCTTGTGCAAAGATTGGTAGAGGACAACTCAAACATAACGATTAGGACAATCTGGACTAGTTATCAAGTTCCCTTTGTTCTTGCCATGACTTGGTCATCTGATTTTGTTGCAAGCTATTTTTTGTATCTTATCAAACTGTAATTTGTTGTTATTGGGTTTTTATGTATTTTGTGAGTGAAGTGTAACTTGGGGTCACGAGCCTGAAATTGTAACTTGTTGTCTAAGTTTAATGGGAAAAAACCAGAACGCTGAATTTTGTCATCCATTGCCATGTCATCATCTATTTCCACATAGATTTCCATGAAAACACATGTGTCATCCATGTCAATATCTCATTTGACTATTTTGGTACAATATTTGGATAAATATGTTACTACTTGTGTTATTAGACTACTAATATGTGCTACCAACTATGTTACTATAGTTAGAAAACTATGTTACTACCCCTAAAATTATGTTACTACGTGTGTGACTATAGCAATAAAAGTGTGTTACTGGCACATTTAGTAACACAAATGATGCATGTTACTGAGAGACAACGGTAACACACGTTTTAACCTATAGGAACAATTATTATGTGTGATAGTGGACACATCTTAGTAACACGGCCTAATGGAACACAACCCAAAGTGTGTTACTATATAGCCTTGTAACATTGTTTTGGACATGTAGTAACACAAGAGTGTGTTACCAAAGCTATGTCCTCTTGTAGTGGTAGTAAACACTAAGATAATAGCAATGTGTAAAACAAGGAACATAAGAAACACGATTGAATAAATTATCATATGAATGAATGAAACACAACAACTCAAAATACTTGCTTGAGATAGAAGGGAATAGGTTTACTGACTCAACTAAAAAGTAAAAGAAAGGCCCCTCGCAGAGGGAAACAGGGATTTCAAGTTTCATAAAGAGCTCCCAAAAATTATGGTACTTATTAGCTTTCAGCTCTCATTGCCCCTATCATAGGCATATTTAGGTGATTAAGGTTAAAGTGATCAAATATGAGGATATGATTGACAAGCTGTAAGTTGAAAATCTCATGTCCCTTGAATACGAGGGCCGCTCCTCATGCTACTCAAGTTTAGTTAATGGTAAGTTCTTGTCATAGTAAGTACATGTGTATCATAGAGAACCGCCAACGGGGTACCCCTTGCCCGATGATATGGAAGAATCCCCATATCAAAATGACAAGGCAAGGAGACAACGAGCATCTCAGCAATCTTCTTATTTACCATGGGAAAATGGTGTTTTTTCTCTCTTTCCTCTTTTCTCATCTCTTTTTTTTTCTTTTTTCTCAATCTCTGTCTCTTTTTTTATAAGAAGAATGCTTCATAGATTGCTCATTATGGTTAAGCTGCAGGTTTCCACCATGATTAGGCATGGATTAGACCGGCGGCCCAGGCGTTTCTCTAACACACATACATAACTCCATGGACTTACAAGCTCCCCTTTCATTTCACATCGATGATATCAACTAGGTACAATGTACAAGTGCAATGTTGAAAGTGTTCCCCATGACAGCATGGTTCTGCTAATTCACAACTTACAAAGCGCAAGCATATACGCAACATAGATGGGCACAATGGTTCAAGTTTATTAAGTGCGAGAAAGTAAAGTGTGCCATCAACTTCGTGAGAGCTTTAATCACTAATTTTTACAACAAGTTTAATTTGGAAGGTAGATAAAAACATGAATTTACTTAGAATAGCAATAGTGCTAGTCGGTAGGTATGGTGGACACAAATGGCATAGGTTTTGGTTTAAGGATTAGATGCACGAGAAGCATTCCCTCTCAGTACAGGTTTTTGGCTAGCAAGGCTGGGTAGCAAGCATAAGAGTTGAAGGAAACAAACAAACATACAAGTGATAAAAACAAACATGCAATCTTACTTGGAATCACAAAAGATCTTAACTAGAGAATACTAAGCTTATGAGCAAATCAAGAAAGGTACATGATGAAATTATATTTCTTTAGAGTACTTTTTATATTTTTCATTCAGTTCTCAAGATAGTGTTGCTACTGACCGAGCTAGGATTGCCAAAACCAACTAAATGAACTCAATGATCCCAAAGTGATACCAATACTAACGACAAGATCAATCATATAATCATAAATTGAAAACTAATATAAGATATGCAAAAGAGTAAATGATAGAACTTCTCCTTAATATTCCATAACGGCAACTCACACCAAGGGATAAATAGATATCTAACGAGAGGGGGGACACTTCCATAATGCAAACCATCCTACATGATAACTTCTCTATTCATGATATGACTTTACTAAAAAGGTAAAAAGATAGAAGATAGTGATGTGATACCGCGACACTCCCCCAAGCTTGGAACAAACCAAGGGGATGGCAAAACCTGATGACGAATTACTCCTTCGGTGGTGGTGGTGTTTGAAGGGTTCGCAGCATAGAAAACAAAAAATTCCTACGATGTGAACTATATGCCAAGATCTATCTACTAGATACAAGCAACGGGTGGATATACATCCATAGAGAACTTACCCTCGAAGACAACAAAGCTTTGCTAACGAGTTGGAACTTGTGGATGATGTAGTCGTACACTTGCCGATCTCAAGATCGTGATGAAGTCCAGCAGGTTCGGCTCCAGCACGTCCATCAGATCCAGCTCCAGCATGTCCATCACCACCAAGTCCAGCACCGCAAAGCAACGGTGCATCCGTGATCGTACACACGTCCGGTACCCCGTCAAACCTCCGTCCCTCGCTCTAGAAAAGCAGCGAAAGCAGCAACTCCTTTCCAGATAAAGCCACCGGGAACATGTATCTCGCTAATCCGAGACCATGGGGGAATAATACTAGAGGGGGAGAGAGATCCTTCATGAGGAGATGTGAGGAAGGAGGAGTGAGAGGGGGCCTTTTATAGGAGGAGGGGAGGGTACCCCTTCCATGCCCGGCACCCATGGAGGGTGTCCCTTCACCTCCCCCATTCATGTGGTGGTAACCCCCTCCACATTAAAATGCCCCTTCACATTCTCTTTTAAAGTCTCCACCTTTAAATGCATTAAATTTTTCCAAATTTAATGCTCTCTCATTTAATAAAACTCTTTTATTAATTTTATTCAGAATTTTGTTAATTACTCTAATTAAAAAACATTCACATAAAACCCCCTGCAACATTTCAATATTACATGCAGAACCAATTTCAGCAATTTCACCCAAAATAGTTTTGGTGTCTATTGAAATAATTGCAGCGCTTTCTTAAATCTTTATCTGAAACATATTTGCTCCAAATGGTGTCGGTATCCCTTAAGTGTGTCACCCTATGGTTCGCGAATAATGCAGACATGATCGAGACCCTTCTCAGGTCAATAATCAGAAGCGGGACCTAGAGATCCACACTGACTCATACACATTCAACGATGACTTCTGTGATCGTGAGAACCTTTAACACTAGTAACTAAATCCCTTTGTCTCGCGATATATTACATGTCCGAGATTCGATCATCGGTATCTCCATACCTAGTTTGATCTCGTTACCGACATGTACTCTTTTCTCGTTCCCGTGATATAACATTCTAGTGATCACATCACTTGCTTGCAAGCTATCTTAATGTGATATCACCGAGAGGGCCTAGAGTATATCTATCCGTCATCGGGATGGACAAATCCCACTCTTGATCCATGAGCCTCAACATAACACCTTCGTAGCACTGAACCCACCTTTATAGTCACCCTGTTACGGTGTGACGTTTGATGTTATCAAGATACTCTTCCGGTGTTGGCAATTAACATGATCTCATGGTCTAAGGACTAAGATTACTTCGTATGATATTATAGCAATATAAACATAATGACTTTGATCATAATGCTATACTTTGGATGAATGTTCATCACATCATTCCACCAATGTTGTGACCTCGTTATGAACAACATCCAATGTCCATGATCAGGAAACCTTGATCATCGTGTTAATCAACGTGCTAGATTATATGAGAGGCATTACTAGGAACTTTGTATTTTGTTTATTAAACACACATGTATTAACGTTTCCAATTAATACAATTATAGCATGCAAAATAAACATTTATCATAAACATGGAATAAGATAATAACCACTTTATTATTGCCTCGCGGGCATATTCCCTTCAGTGTTCTCTCGATGAGCTTTTTGATTAATTTCCCCAAATCCTCAATCTTGAAGGTGAGAGTACGAATCAACTCCAAGTTTTGCTCAATGTGGCTCATGATCATGTCGGGTTGCGAATTCCAGCTCTTGTGATTCTTTCCCCACTCTTCCTCCTTGAAGTCTTCTTTTCCTGCATGGTTAGAACGAGGCATATCCCAATTGGAGGGTAGTTTCTCCTTGGGCATATTCTGAAATTTATGCTCATGGATAAGGGTATGGAAGTGATTCTTGGTGCGTGGAGGAGGTGACCGTGGAGCCAAACAGTGACGTGGAGGTTTCCTCCAGTTGACATCCGTGTAGTCCTTTTGATCTTGGCAGGATTTGCCAACACTCCAATGCTTGAAATGGTAGTGCCGGTGTGCGGATGCTGGCTTTTCTTTGCCCCCTCTTCATCTTTACTCTTGATCTCCTTCTCTTGCCCGGGGTCTTAGAGATCTTCCTCCATAGGCTCCTTGCCCATATCATTGGTGGAGACCATTGTGCTTCTAAACTTTTAAGAATAGTTCCTGGCATGACGAGAGCACGATATACGAACCTCGGGGGATCCGGGGGATTATATATTACGAATTTTTACAATGAAAGAAAGGTACTGGGAGAAGACGGGTTGGAGACGGAGTCTGAGGTGGCCACACCACCTGCTGGCGCGACCAGGGGGGCCCATGCTAGGGGGTGGTATGAGCCACCCTGGCTCCATTTCCGTCCCTCTTTCTCTTCGTTGCTTTTCTTTTTGGATAAAAATTCCAAAAATATAACTGGACAGAATTTTCGTGGAACTTTTCTTACCAGAACTATTACCTATTCGAAAACAGACTGTGCAGGTCTCTAAACTTGGTATTTAGTAGATTCTTCCGGAGTCACCGCTTGAATAATATCAATATATTCATCTTCCTACTCATATTGCTCGAGTCATGAAACCTTTCACTTTCTTATTACACCATTTTCTCCGATAACCTGGAAATTTCTTTCACACAAAACTTCACACAATTATCATTAGCAACATTAGTATAAGTGAGGTAATAAACCTTTTAGGTTCAATTTCAACTGAAATCCATCAAAACATAAGCTACTGTAGCAACTCCTTCCGAAAACAAAAAAAAAATTCAAAAAGGAAATCGATTTAAGAAGCAAATGCAAGAGTGGCAAAATCTGTCAAAACAGACCAGCAGGTAAAGATCAAATTTTTCGAAAATCTTCTGTTTCTCAAATCAAAAAGTGCAAAACTAAAGAAAGTTAAATAATAACCTAGGGCAGAATTTTTACGGTGAAAAACTAAAGAAATATGTTTTGCAAAACTAAAGAAAGTTAAGTCAAAGAGTGCAAATCTAAAGAAAGTTAAAAAGCTCAATCCGACGTACAGAGATCTCTCGCGAATTTTTACGAAGCACAAAAATCTGTTTCGGGACATCAACTTCCCCAAATCTTACTTCTCTCTCATTAGAGGTTGACCTTGACACAAAAACTAAACAAAAAGGATAAGGAGAGGTTATTGCCGAAACAATGACTTCCAATACTCAAAGAAACAAAAACAAACTGAAAGAAAAAATATATTGGGTTGTCTTCCAAAAAGCTCTTTCTTTATAGCCATTAAGATGAGCATGATAATTTCAATGATGCTCACATAAGAATATGAATTGAAGTGAAAGAGAGCATTAAGAAGCAAAAATATATGTGTTTAAGTCTAACCCACTTCCTATGCCAAGGAATTTAACAAGTTGTTGAAACCAGGGACTGCTAGCATAGGAAGGCAAAACAGGTGCAACATAAAGACGTTAAGCATAAAACGAGGAAACTTAATATTATTGAGATGCATTAGAACAGTCTTTCCTCTCTCATAATAACCTCCAGTATCATGCATAAATTTAATGATATAACTATCACAAGAACCGTTGTAGCAATGATCACTTATCCTAACAGAAAACACAGGGACACTAGCAATCATAACACTACTTTGTGAAACAATATTAGAAGTATCCTTACAAAGGATAGTGTGTCCCTCTTCTACATATTTAGTGGCAAAGTCTTTCACATTCGCTATTATAGGTTCATCATCCATTTGTTTATCAGGTTCAATAGCTTTATTTGTACTTTCATTAACCATACTAGCTATCATAGAATGTTCCTTTATCTTAACTGGGAAAGGCATTTTCTCAATGTAAGGTTCAGGTAAAACTTGATTAGTAGTATAAACTTCAGTATTTCTTGCAGGAACACACTTAACAACATCTTTATATGGTTCATGATTCTTATTCCACTTCTTTTTAGGAACTTCAATATAGGAAGCAAAAGCCTTAAAATAAGTTGCAATATCTTGAGTGTCTAGACCATAAGCATTTTTAATATTTTGAAAGTCATTAGTTCCCATAAAAGATTCAATGTATTCATAATCATAATTTATACCTGACTTCCTTCCTTTGTCATTGTCCCATGCTTTAGCATTATCTTGAATACGGTCTAGAAGATCCCATTTAGCTCCTTCTTCCATGTGTGTAAATGATCCAGCACAAGAAGCATCTAATAGATCCTTATCATGAAGAGAAAGCCTTGCATAAAAGTTATTGATAATAATATTGTGAGGGAGCTCATGAATAGGACATTTGAGCATTAGTAACTTCAATCTCCCCCAAGCTTGAGTTGTACTCTCTCCATCAAGAGGCCCAAAGTTGTATATTTGATTCCAATATTTATGGATCTCACTAGTAGGATAAAATTTAGATTAAAAGAGAGGTACTACTTCCTCCCATTCAAGAGCTTGACCATTCTTCAACATCTTATACCATTCCTCGGCTCTTCCTTTCCGTGATAATGAGAATAACTTCTTCTTGACTTGATCTGTTGTAATACCTGCACACTTAAACAACCCGCATAATTTGTGTATAAAGAGCAAATGATCACCAGGATGGACAGTTCCATCTCCAACATAATAGTTATCCATAACACGATCAATAATTCTTGTAGGTATTTTAAAAGTATCATTCTCAGCAGGTGGTGGTTCATCTTCTATCTTAGCAGTGGTAGTAGCATTACGAAATAAGAAACTCAGCGAATTATCCATATTGAAAATAAAACAACTAACAGAAGAAAACAATACTCATAGTAGAAGTTTCCTTTACCAGTTCCACTCTCCAATAGCGCTTCACTCCCCGGCAACAGCGCCAGAAAATATTCTTGATGACCCACAAGTATAGGGGGTGTATCGCAGTATTTTTGATAAGTAAGAGTGTCGAACCCAACGAGGAGCAGAAGGTGTTGGCAAAGGGCTTGGAGCAGGAATTCTCTGTAAATACTTAGCAAACGGATTTTTAGGGGTTTTTGATAACGCAGATAAAGAACATACGAGTGAATAAAAGACAATAATAATATATGCATCAAGTGGCCCAATCCTTTCTTTAGCAAAGGACAAGCCGGTTGTATTACTTAATATGACCAAACATTCTCGAGGACACATGGGAATATCGTCAAGTGCTTTCGCTTCATATAGTTGATTAATCTTCTTTAGTTTGCTAAGTGTTGTGTGGGTGAACCTGTGCTAATTTACCGGCCTTCCTAGGACTAATACATACTTGTGATTATACCCCTTGCAAGCATCCGCAAGTACAAGAAAGTAATCAAAGGTAGAAACCAAACCACAGCTTTAAACTCTAAGACCCCGACGTCCCTTATGCAAAGGTTTCCTAACGGGGGTTTAGGTTTCTGTCACTCCATCAACCCCTATGATTAGTAGCCAAATACACAATGCATTCCCCTAGGCTCATAAAGGTGAAGTGTCATGTAGTCGACGTTCACATGACACCACTAGAAGAAGTATACCACAACTTAAATATCAAACCATTGAATCTTTCTCAACACAACTTCACTACTACCAACATGACTTCTCCCATGTCCTCAAGAACTAAACAAACTACTCACAAGACATCATATGGATCAAGATCAGAGATGATATAATGATATGTAACAATCTGAACATAAACGATAATTCAATGGTTCACTCAATAGAATCAACTACAAGGAGTAATCAACACCGAGAAAGTTTCCCCTAAGAACTATGCAAGATTCAACCCAATTGTTACAGCGTTATGAAGTGGTGATGATGGTGTTGGTGGAGATGATGATGGTGATGATGACGATGATCCCGATGAAGTCCAGCTTGATGGTGGTGTTGATGGCGACGATCTCCCCTCTTCGGGAAGGAATTCCCCCAGCAAAATTCTGTCTACCGGAGAGATCGTTCTCTCTTGGTGTTTTTCGCCCCGCAGAGGCGGCAGAATCTTTCTCTGGTCGCTCCCTAGGTATTAGGGTTTTGAGGAGATAATATACGCTAGAGGGGAGAGCCTGGAGTGGGCTAGGGTGGCCACACCACCTGCTGGCGCGGCCTAGGGTTGCCTGCGCCAGGGGGTGGTGTGGGCCCCCTGTGGCCCATCTCCACTCCCTCTTCTGGCAATTTTCGTCTTCTAGAAAAATAGAATTTTCCATGGATTTTCCCGAATTTTCTGATCTTCACGAATTTTGCCTCCAAACAGCACATTTTCCATCAGAATCCTGACTGCAGTGGTCCATGCTCCAAAAGTCATCAACCATGCAAAAACAAACGAAATAACATAAGTATCATCTCTTAATATGAAATATATCAATGAATAACAGTAAATTATGATATAGAATAGTGATGAAAAATGGACGTATCAACGGGGGGTTCGACGTTTTTTCAGATAGAGTTCCGCTGCGCCGCCACCACCAGATAACGCGATTCGAAACCAGAAACTCCGTTCTAGCACCCGGCTGGGATGGGGAATTTGAGGAGATCATCGCCATCACCATCACCATCGCTTCTCCATCAACCATCCATGATTCCCCCATCCATGAGTGAGTAATCCCTCGCTGTAGGCTATAGGGATGGTAGGGATTGGATGAGATCGTTCATGTAATTGCATCAGTTTGTTAGAGCATGGTGCCTAGTATCTATTGTTAGTGCTTTTTGATATTGTGGCAACTTGTTATGCTTAATGCTTGTCATTAGGGCCCGAGTGCCATGATTTTAGATCTGAACATCTTATTGATTCATGAGGATATTATTGTTTATGATCTTACCTACAAGTTGTATACACATATTATTGTCCGGAACCAAAGGCCCCGAAGTGACAATAATCGGGATAACCGGAGGGAATGACTATGATATGAGGATCACGTGTGTTCATGGAGTGTTAATGATTTGCTCCGGTGCTCTATTAAAATGAGCACCTTAATTGCCAGTAGATTCCCTAGAGGCCCCACTGCAACGAGCTGGCAGGACAAAAGATGTTGTACAAGTTCTCATTACGAGCACGTATGACTATATATGAAACACATGCCTATGATTATTTAGTACTTGGATGCTTTATCTTATTTGTCTACAAATGCCCTATATCTTGATTGTTATATGAATTGTCCTGTCCATGCAACGCCTGTCCATCCATCCCTATGCCTGCCGCGCTTTAATCCTACTGTTTACTACAATTGTTCCTATTGTCTTTACTTTTACTACTGTTTTTACTCTGATATTGCTATTACAAAACTGTTGCTACTGATAAATTACTGCGAGCAAGATTGTTTCTAGGTGCAGCTGAATTAACAACTCAGTTGTTAAGGCTTATAAATATTGTTTGGCTCCCCAATAAATTGGGTTTTACTTCCCTCGAAGACTATTGCGATCCCCTATACTTGTGGGTGATCATGCGCCACTGACCCCATTTTCGGTACGCCACGGATAGGCCTTTTTCCACTAGTGAGGGACGCAACAGATTAGTGATGGTCGCACAAGATATCTTCTGCAAGGCTGGCTGGCAGCATACTAGTCCACTACATGATGTCTAGCTGTTATGTGATGTATATGCTATTTATTTTCTGCTAGTTGATCTTTGTTTTAAACTTAAGCGACCCTTGCGTTGTAATAACACTGAATGATATGCTTTAATAAAAAATCATTATTTCCCAAAATAAACCTGAAGCAACTATGAAAACAATAGAAAACTCATTATCAACAATTTGCAGGGGATCGTCACCCCCATGTCCTAGATACCTAGCTTTAGGAGGCGGTTTTTGAGTCTGGCTAGGGCATTGTACCTAGAAGCATTCAACATGGGCACCATCGATGGATCGTGGAAGGAAGATCATAGAGTCAAGGCTGATATCGCCATCGAGAAGCTTCAGTGCAGAGATGTGGTAGAGGCCAAGGCTCCATCAAATGGTACACCTAGGGGCGTTGATATAGTCATATATGTCCACATGCAAAAAATCGTTTTGCGGAACTTTTCACCCTCCTAGGAGGTGCTTTAGTTGTTTTAGTATTTTAGATGTGGACATGCTCTGTTGTCTAATACATGGATCACTGACACATTTTTGCCTCATTATGCACATGATGCTTCGATGGAAATGCAGAATCAACTAAATATTAAGCAAAAACTCTATTATTTTCGAGGATATCGCCCACCCCGAATCACCTCATTATGCACATGTGCTCGTAAGTTTACTGAACAACATTAGAGAAACTTTCATATGGTTGGTTACATCACATCAAATGACATACTACTATTTCTATTTAAGCAAGGAGAAGATACATAGACGTTCACCAAATGAAATGAGATAGCATGTCTATCTATACATACATATAGGTCTGTATTGGCATATAAAGCCCCTCGTAACTAAGGACAAATAAGTTCATATAAGCATATATACTCAAACTCACATAGACATCTTAGGACTAGAAAGCATCAGGAGCTGAGATGGCGTTGGTTCCTTTGTTGTCACATGGTTCCATCACAAGGATTGATTCATCTTCGAGTATTCATCACACAACTTGTTAAGATGACATACCGTGAGAAAATTACTTAGATTTTCTCATGCATCACTCCCGGCGGGTGTCTGACGACGAGTTGCCTGGGAAAGGAAGACCTAATGAATGGGTCATTGGAAGATGTGGGGCCCTTCTAGTCAGAAGATGAGGGTGAGGAGTGATCTTCTATGTGAGATGTCCTGGTGGCATATGGACCACTTCTAAGCGTGCGTGAGAAACCAAGTTAAATGCTTGGAATTGTTGCCCTCGTTACGATATGCATGTTATGAGTGAAATTCTGAATATTCTCATCCCCTCTTCGCGTGCTGTTCCTCATCAATCTTGTTCCAAGCTTCTCACCTCTAGATCTCCATTTTTGCCCATTATTCTATCAATTGTGATCAATTCCTAACCCTTCTAACTAGGGATATCATAGAGTTATATCTTTCTTCCTGATGTATTACATTGATTTTTCTTCCCTTTTTGAGGGAAATTAGTTTGTATTTTCTAAACTTGATATTAACGGGTCAATATGATGGGCCAACATGTTCAACCATGGCCTATTTGTGTATGGACCAGCCGCTTTGGTACTACTCTTTCCCTAGGGTTTTGAATGGATTTTCACATTTTATTTCATACATCACCACCTAATAATAACATGAAAATTGTGTCCTTGTGTGATCACAATAGAGTCTCATGAGAGATTTTCCTCTTCTTTTTAAATTTCTCCCAGATAACCACATCTTAAGTCAATCTCACCAGTATTGCAAAAAGTCTCAAAAGAAACCAGCGGTGGGTTAGCGTTTTCAAGAAAATCATTCTCCACGAAAGCTATAGTAGTATCGAGCATAACTACATTCAATAATTTATTCCGTTGCTCAATTTATTTCTCTCCATCCACCTTTGTCACATGACACACCTCGCTGCAACCCAGCTCAATCTCGCCTAGCTTCCGGCAAACTAAGCCCGCCTCCCCATGAGCGAAAGACATATTCGTGGATTATGCTTGTTGCCTGCTCTCGTTGATCTGGCCTAGAGAGGCGAGTTCCGGAAGGCTCCGCCGTCAAACTCCCATGGACGCATCATGCCTGGAGATTGCTAGATCGGAAGGTATTCGGTCGTGCGTACCCATGTTTTTTCTAGTCGTTTGGTTTAAGCGGAAGCATTACAAAGCTCTGATGTTTGTTACCATCATGTGGCATATCTTCAATGATTCATGGTGAAGTCAGATGCGAAGAATGTCAGGAAAGCGGGAACATGAGGATAGCAATGGTGATTTGAGTCTTTGTAGCGATGAGGAACTGGCTGCGGGATCTGTGACTCGTAGCAACGACTGTTTGTGAGGGCAATACATGTGGAGTTCCCAGTCTTACCTTATAGTGAAAATCCAAGATCTGACCTTAATTGGTTGTGCCTGGCAATGACCTTGTTGAATACATTGTTTTGAGAGCGAGAACTTTCTTTAGTGTGAAAACCTATGATCTTTGATCGGGTGTTTCCTTCTTGAAGACGTTGCTATTGGAGTGGTTAGATTACTGATGTTTTTCTGGTGGTGTCAGTGTTATTACTTTGAGGAATCGTTCTTTGTAGCGGGACTTTTCTTTTTTGTAATTCTTTTTTCTTTTTTGGGTACGTGTGCATGAGTAAGGCCGCTAGGGCATGCGTTGTTGCGGAGGTTGGGTGTAATTGGTATCTCCACAATATTAATATATACTCTTTTCCAAAAAATATGGTCCATTTTCATGGAAGTATCACTCTTATACCAGCAACTAAGTTTTGATTATATATTGACTGTATTCCTTCTGTGTTTTCCTGCACAACATTAAAGCATACAAACATTAAAGAGACTTTTCTCATGGTGGGTTGCACCATGTCAAATGGTATACTTCTATTCCTATTTAAACAAGAATAAGATACGGAGTAGGTTCGCAGAATGAATGAAATGACCAGTCTGTCTATATGAGCTCTGTAAGATAAGAGTGCAGACATGTGGGTTCCTACCATCATCCCGGTGTGGACCTACACAAATTTTGGGAGCATTTTCTCTGATTCTATTTTAACCCACACAGATGTCTTGGGACTAGGAAACGCAAGGAAGATTGTCCAAGCCGGGTACCATCACAACCATTCATTCATCTTTGGCTATTCATCATGAAACTTTTTAAATTGATGCGCCAAGCAACATTTCAGTGCCATCATTCATTGCTCATGAAAATCTGTAGGATTAACTCTTCTTCTTTACTGCATCAACTATCGGTTAACCCAACGACGATATGATGGCGTAACATGTTCGGCGTTGGCCTATATATTTCTGTACGGACTAGCTGCATCGCACGGGTTTCTTCTCGTTTCTCGAAGGGTGTCTGCTCCGAGCGGAGACGTTTGCTGAAGGTTTTGAGATGAGTTTAAAACGATGGGTTTTGAAGTTTATAATTGAAATTCGGCCTCTGAGCATAAACAAGGTTCATGAATGGGTTTTCATATTTCCTTTATACATCTGCATTGGTGACGCGCTCGTCCCAACTCACAATCTCACCAAAATTCCAATGACCTAAGCCCGCATCCCTATGGTACAGAAGACTGTTTATTAGCACCCACCTCCAACGTCTACACTGTGAGCCGCAGCCCTCCCGACTAGAAATTCTCATTACTCACTCCGTTCGAAAAAAATGTGTCACAAATCTGTCTAGATTACATGTATCTAGATAATTCATGCGAGTTTAGACAAATCGGTGACATCTTTTTCCGGACGAAGAGAATATTTCTTTTAATTAAAATAGTGTCAATATTTTCTAATTTTCACGAGCTATCTGCTCTTTTTCTGGAAGTATCTCTCTTATGCCCTGAACTGAGTTTTGGTGCTGTATTGACTGCTTTTCTTGAATTGTTGACTGTTGTATGCCTTTTCCCGAACAACATTAAATTAAAGCAGGTTTCTCATGGTTGGTTTCCGTTGCACCATATCAAATGACCTCTCTTCCTATTTAAGCAAGAAGAAGATATGGAGGTGGTTCACAAAATGAAACGAAATGATCAGTCTGTCTATATGAGAAGTGTAAAGACAAAAACTCAAACATGTAGTACTGGTCCATACCAGTTATGCCCGTGTATCTACACAAGTTTTGGTACTCTTTTTTTCTAATGGTGTTTAAACCCAGATGTCTTCGGTTGGGATTAGGAAACACCAGGAACATTGTCCAAGCCGGCTACCATCAGAACGATTGATTCATCTTCAGGAATTCATCGTGGAATTTGTTACATTGATGCACAAAGAAACATCTTCGTGCAGCATTTCATCCTGACCTATAGGATTAATTCTCTCCTTCATTGCACCAATCGTTGGTTAGTCCAATGTTATATGGTGGACTAGCATGTTCAATGTTGTCCTATTTTCGTGTAACTAGTTGCGTTGCATGGGTTTCTTCGTTTTTTAACGGTGGCCGCTCCGACCGGCAAAGGGTGGACTGTATTTTGAAATGAGTTTAAAGTGAAGGGTTTTGAATTTATAATTTAAGTTTTGGCCTCTTAAGCATAAGCAAGCTTCATGAATGATTTTTCATATTTATTTTATACATCTGCACCTAATAATCACATATAAGTCAATCTCTAAGCCATGGCAAAAAAAGTCATAGGAGTACATTTTCTCTCGGATAATCACATCATAAGACAATCTCTACATGGCCGTAGAGAAGTCTCAAATAAATTATTGGGGAGCAACTTCGAGGAAATCATCCTACATGAGTAGTATCAAGAAGAAAAACCTTGAATAACATTATGGTACGCCTTGTCCCAGCCCACCTTGATCTCGCCTAGTTGCCTTGCTCATCATTCGTTTGGGAATATATACACGCGTACCATGTACTTACGTGACGATGCGAGTTCTTATGGCTAAACTAAATCTAGACTACGAAACAATTCCAAGTTTACCTCCTCTGAAAATTGTGATGGAGATGCAAAACCAAATGAACATCAATTATAAATCATATCTCGAAATAATGTACTTCAATGACGAGGGATGCACTCTTTCAATCTCTGGTACACAGTAAGTAATGCATGTGTGATCTATGAAGTATAGAGAACAAACATTAAAGCAACTTTGTCATGGTTGGTTGTAACGCTTCAAATGACATACTATTCCTATTTAAGCAACAAGAAGATGTGGAGCAGGTTCACAAAATGGATTGAAATCACCAGTCTCTCTATACGAGCAGTGTAAGGATAGAAATTTAGACATGTAGGTTCATACCAGGATGCCACGTTTACCTCCATAAAGTCTCTTGGGAGTCTTTTCTCTAATACAGTTCAAACCCACATAGGTCTCTTGGGACTAGGAAACACTGGGAAGATTACCCAAGCCAAGTACCATCACAAAGATTGATTCGTCTTCCGGTATTCGTCGCGGAACTTCTTAAGTTGATACAGCTGAATTCCTACTATTCTTCTGTCTTGATCATTTGTAGGAATAGTTATCTTATTTTCTCGACCAACTGTCGGTCAATCCAATACAAATATGATGTGCTAACATGTTCGGTGTTGGCCTATTTATATACGGACTAGTTGCATCACACAACCTTTTACTCCTTTTTTTATGGTGGCCGCTCCGAGCGGCGAGGGGATGGATTGTATCAAGATGAGTTTATGTGAATGGTTTCAAAATTTATGTTTATAATTCGCCCTCTCAGCATAAGCAAGTGTCATGAATGAATTTTTGTATTTCCTATTATACATCTGCACCTAATGATCACATAATAAGTCAATCTCTTAAGGGTTCATAAAAAGTGAATTGAAATCACCGGTCTGTCTAGCAGTGTAAGCATATAAATTCAGGCATGTAGGTTCATATCAGCATGCCATGTTTACCTACCGCGAGTTTTGGGGGTCTTTTCTCTAATACCGTTCAAACCCACATAGATCGGACTAGGAAACATCCAGAAGGAGTGAGCCACTGTCCCATCAATAATCAATTCTATGCAACACCGTGCAGTGAAAACAAGTTTCAGTTGCTAGCTTTTGTCACGGGCTTCTCTAAATATAGCGTTTAGACGATCTCTAACGGTGAACAAATGGCCAAGATGGCTTCATTTGGTTCGTCGTTTGATGGATGTTCGTGTCTCTGATAAATATGATGTTTTTGTTTGGAAGCTAAGAACTTCTGGTGAGTTCATGGTAAAACCAATGTATTTAGATTATTTGAACGACAACACTAGGTTTTTTCGTAAATATATTTGAAAAAGGAAGTTCCACTGAAAATTAGGAATTTGACGTAGTTTCTTCATGGACAGTTCCAACTCAGTAAAAACAACTTGGCCAAATTAAATTGTATAAAAAGTAAAAAAAATGTTGCTTTTGTGATAAAATATGAAACAATACAACATTTGTTCATTGAGTGTCCTCTTGCTAAAGTAGTGTGGAATTGGGCACATGGTTTTTAATATTTTACCCAACAAACATAACTATTCTTTTCAGAAATTGGTTGAGGGGTGTTGCGAAGAAAGATAAAGTTCAAATCCGAGTTGGAGTTTGTTCTATACTTTAGGATATTTAGAATGTGTGCAACGACTATAATTTTAATAATGCAAAATCCAATTCCTTTATGTAGGTTATCCCGTTGGCCACCTATTGCATCCACATGTGGTTCTACCAACAACCCCGTCGGCCACCTATTGCATCCGTATGTGGTTGTACCAACAACCAACAGAGCAGTGACAAGTTTTGGATTTTGGATGCAACCAACTAGAGATGGTTGCATGGGATTTATATCGCCATTACAAATGGCTGTCTTGGTCTTAGGATAACATGTTGATGCAGAATCATTCCATGTTATCTTCTATTTTTAGATGGCTAGTTCATGTTGACCTTATGTGATCCATGACGTAACCCTTTGTAAGACCTGAACTTCAATAATCTATACATTAATAATAAAGGACGAATTGTTTCTTCCGGTCCAACACTTTTTTGGACATGTTTGCCCTCCCACAAAAACCCATATTACTAAAAACGCCACCGCAAGTGCCAAACATACCGTACTGCTTCGCCTCTCTAAAAAACCCAAGGAAAACGCAGTCCAAGGAAACCTAAAAACGCCCGGTGCGCCGCCGTTGGGAGGAACACACGAGCCGGCCAGCTCTCCCCCGCGCCGCCATTGGGACGAACACGCGCGTCAGATTTAGGCTCTCCCCGCCGTCGCCGCCGTATGAAGGAACACGTGCGTCGGCCCCGGCCCCAATCCTCCCCATATTTGAGCTGACCCTCCCACGCTGAGTTCTCGTCCAGCTCTCCTTCTCGTTGGATGTGACCTTGAGCGAGCATTTGTTGTCCATGGTAGCGTTTCCAAAGCTGGTACAACCGATTCCTTTCCTCCGCTGCATTGTCGCCAAGGCCATCCCCAATATCCTAGCGATCTGGTTCCCTTCCTTCCAGAACATCTTCGGCGATTCATGTGAACACCAGACTGCAATGCGTGTTATTTGCTGATTTTAACCTGCCACTGAAAATGATCAGCTTGATTTTGTAGTTGGCATTCATGGGCGGCGGTCATGGATACTTGAGATTGTTGCAGCCGGGTCTTGCCTTTGGAACGAGTTCGTGGAAGACGCTGCCCACATAGAGGCTACAGCGAAGACAGATGGATCCCTATATATTCAATTGTTGCAGCACTCGAGTGCCAAGATCGTGTAGTTATCTACTTCAGTGTTTTATGATCTCAGGTGATCAATACTCTATCCACTTTAGGTATTTGAAGTGTTGGTTTGATCTGGAAAATGACACAGTCAGAAGCATGACGACTTACATCTTTATGATATCCATGCATTGATAAGATCCCCACCTTGCAACAACCGATGATACACACTTGGTACAAACTAATGTCTGGCCTCAATGTCCATTGCAGGTTCTAGGTAAAAACGAGAACTACCCTCTCTACTTCTTTCAGACTCAATTTGGATTACCAAAAAAATGACTATTTTTATTTAGGGAAAAAAAAGACTGTTTGTGGGCAGTCAGTTATGCAAATGACGGTCTACATTATTCTATGGTCTAAAAATTAACCTGTAGCAAGCGGGCTAAGGAAGCCATGGGCGTCGTGTGCCTGACAGCGGAGTAGTGGACACACTAAAGGTGGATGATAAATGCGACTTCGTGTGAATTACTTAAAATAGATTTTTTCGTCTTTTTCTATATACCTAATGATAAATGACAAAGTGTTTCTTATAGGTTCCCTTTTGCTAGACGGTTTTGCTCTCCCTCTAAATCAAATATCAGATGCCGAAAGCCCATCATGAGTCTATTCTGGTCTCGCCGACCTCGCCGGAACTCTGCCCACCTCGCCGGAACTCTGTCGTCTCGCTGACCATGCAGAAAATAGCAAGAATTAGCAGATAATTGGGAGTTGCCATGCGATGGAGACATTGTGGCTCAAGCAGTATGGTCATGGCAGGAAGAAGCAACCGTAAGTAGAAGTAAGCAAATAACCAAAAGGGTTAGGTCACCTTGCCATATTCCACGGAATCGTTCATTTCCCATGGAGTCCCTAGTCCAAAATCAACCACAAGAAGTAGCGGATCTTGGTGGTATTTTAATCTACCAGGATCAGATCATCCGGCAGCAGCCCGCCACGGCTAGATCTAGCGTCCTCCTCTAGGAATATGTTCTTCACCGTCTTCAAGCTTACCCAATCTTCTTAATCGATATTTGTCCCGGTGCATAAGGTGCGCCACAATGATTTTTTAATCAAATTTCACATTATGGTATGCAATTTTTTGCTCTTTCTTCAGAGTTTGGCTTATATGAATTGTTTCCATGTATTTGTTTTCAGAATTCAAAATGTACATGTTATTTATTTTTGCATCTCAATGTCTTCAGAATTTCTGAAACTAACATGATCGCTTTCGTCCATCAGGCACTCTCTTGCATGCACAAAGAAAAAAGGGCCAGCTGGTCGTATCGAGCATGTGATATAGATCGGATAAATCGTCCATTGACGAAAATAGCCCCAGCGGGTTCGGCCGATAATTGCTAATTATCTAAATTTTCCATTCCGAATAAACATATTGTGTCTTTGAATTATTTGAAGGTTTAAAATTTAACATAAAATGCATAGCATTTGTGCTCCAATACCACACCATTAAAATTCAGATTGTGCCTTTTTTATCCAGGAAATTATTTCGCGGTCTTCCGGTGCAACGCACGGACATGTTTCCTAGTACAATAAAAGGTTGATATATCTATCGATGCAGAAGATGGAATACATCCCCGTTTTGAAAAAAGGGAAACACCGGGTACCATCACAAAGATTGATTCAACTTTGGGTAATCATCCTGGAACTTCTTAAGTTGATACACATGAATTCATACTCGTGCTATTCTTATTTCTTCATCATTTGTAGGATCAGTTGTGTTCTTTTCTCCACCAACTGTTGTCAATTCAATGCATCATATTCTTCATCATTTGTAGGATCAGTTGTGTTCTTTTCTCCACCAACTGTTGTCAATTCAATACAAATATGATGCGCTAACAAGTTCGGTGTTGACATACTTCTGTAATAGAATAGTTGCATCGCACGCTCTTTTTACTCCTTTTTTTATGGTGGCCACTCCAAGTGGAGAGGGGTGGATAGTATCAAGATGATTTTAAGGTGAAGGGTTTCAAAGTTTATGGTTTTAATTCGGCTTCTTAGCACAAGGTGAGGTGAGACGTCATGTTAGTTTCACTAGTAGAGAAAACCTTACCGCCGGCGCACCAAAAAGGCATACGTCAGCAAATTCGCGCTCGGCAGTAATGCCTCATCACCGGCGGAGGCTCTTGTTCGTCAAAGGTATTTTAAGTTACCCGGCGAACAAGCCAAAAGCGCCAGCGATATTTTAACTTACCTCCGGTGCACAAGACATGTTCACTGGCAGTACGCCCTTTTGCATTTAAAAAAAAGAAACCCACGTGGGCTCATGAGCTGACTGGTCCATAGATTTCATATTATATATTATTTAAACAAGATTACAAGGATCAATCGCCCAAATTCTACGCAACAACAAAAGAACGCCAGCCCCCAGCAGCATCTGATCGCCCATCACCTCCAGTGTCCAGTTCGCCGTCAACCAGGGGAGAAGGCCAACGAGACCATCTCCAGGCGCTTCGCCCAACACGTCACTGGCTTCTAGTAGCCGGACGCCATGCTCCGGCTCGCCCAGCGTGTCGCTGGCCATCATGCTCCTGCTCGCCGAGCGCGTCGCCGGCCGCATCGCCGACCGCCGTGCTCCCAAAGAACAAAATGGCCCTCCTGACGAAGACAATGGAGTACCTGTAGACAATGAAGATGCATGTACTGCCAAGTTTCAGTGGAAATAGAAAACACCTCAAGGCATGCACAAGTAAATAGAAGGCTCAGTTACATGTACATAATTCAGCTTTTTTTCAAAGTAATTCTATTTGACCAAACTACCAGAGACATCTCCATGTAAAATATAGGGATGAAAAATGTACATAACAAATTTGTCAAATAAAAAATGCATGGGCTTGTTAGCAAAGTTGAACAATTTGACCAACAATTACTAGTAAATACATATCGGCCA
Source organism: Avena eriantha (assembly GCA_910589775.1). Lineage (NCBI taxonomy): Eukaryota > Viridiplantae > Streptophyta > Magnoliopsida > Poales > Poaceae > Avena > Avena eriantha. The sequence continues at coordinate 138,386,216 of OU342744.1, read as the reverse complement.
ATGATTCCAGTCATCATCCATGCAAGAGATAACCTTAATTCCAAACAAAAAAACAGTAGAAAGGTTTCCCCTAGAGACAAGGCCCTAAAAGAGACTATCAAACTTTCTGAATGTCAAGGATTAAACAAACTAAATAAGTAATTACTAAACCCGAATCATTCATGACCACTTTAAAGTAATAACAACAAACTTGTGAACACACTATTTCAGCTCTCACTTACAACATCAGCGAAGGAAATTGCAGGAGATCCAAGAACAATAGAGAGCTAACTCTCTTCACATTGTGAACATGAAACAAGCAGGGTATATGTACCTATCGTCTCATACGCTGGGCAGAAAGCATGGTATTACACTCCGTCAATTCCTCAATCATGACAGGATTGATACCAGGACGAATCTTCTTTCCATCAGGCCCAATTTCGTCCTCCGTCCTCCATTGCTGTATCCAACAAAGCTAAACTATGAGAAATCAAAACTATATCTAAAGATATACTTATAGCTTCTAGTAGGAACCTCTTTTTCCGTTGGAAAGGATAGCTTTGACAATCATGACAGTTTTTGTAGATTAAACTTTCTTGAACCAGATAATCTCCAGAACACAGTTTCATAAATAAGATTTATGCTAAAGAAACTAGAATAGCTTTGACAATCAGGACAGAACCAGATCAGAGGATACTTTACTCCCTCTATTCCTGAAAACATGCTATTTGACCTTCCAATATTTCTTTCTAAATAATGATGACTGGTTGTTGTATAAATATTGTCTTTCTTTTATTTTTTGATAGAGAAGAAAAAATGAAGGGAGCGAGTGGCTTGTTCAAGGGAAGCATTCCTAGGATAATATGGTACCCTGCATCTGCAGTCATGTTCATGGTGGTGGAATCAGGAGGTAGCGGATCTGGAGGTCGCGCTCGTGGTGGTGATGGTCCTGCCCGAAGTCCTGGTGGCTCTGCCCCAGGGTCAGCTCGGCCGCGTCCTGCCCGTGCTCCAGGACCATCTCGTGGTTGTGGGAGGGGGAAGGGGGCGGCGCGAGGCGGGAGGACGGGGCCGGCGACGCGTGCCTGTGGGAAGGGGAAGGGGCGGCGTCATCAGCTGTAGGGACAAAGCCACCTCGCCTTGCGACGAGAGGAGCACCGAGACTGGAAGGAGGGAGGGGAATCGGGCGTGTGGCTGGGTGGGGCAGATACCAGAGGAGCACCGGCGATGCGGGGCTTACGAAGAGCGGCGGCGCACGGGGTCGACAGTGGAGGAGGCTCTCGCCCGCATGGAGCGGCGGCGCGCGGGGTCGACGAGGAGCTCGGGAGGACGGCGCGGAGGGCAACGGACGATCTAGGGTTCCTGTGCAGCAAGTGTCGAACTCAGAACCACCTGCTCTCCCGCACTCAAACAGACGAGTGGACCACTGAAACGTAGATTTTATAATATAAAATCGGCTCATATTGAAGGTATTTGCACGGGCCGGCAGGAATCAATAGCAGGTCAGCGTGCTTCACGTGTCACGGGCCGGCCCGCCAAGCGGCTGTGCCGTGCCCGGGCCTGGGAGGCAGACCCCCGTGCCGGCACGGCCCGACAAGCGAGCTAGGCAGGCCAAGGCGTGTCAGGCCGGGCCAGGCCCGTTTAAGGCGTGTCGGGCCGGGCCGTGCCAGGTTTGGGTGGGGTAGTTGGGGAGGATACCCCTGGCGAACCGGATAGGTGCTCCTGTGATAGCTAAATACCCCCGACGAACCGTACGTCTGCGCGCCGACGGTATCACATGTCCATTTCATGTGGTCATGTTCAATGTTATCCCGACGAATTTGGGTCTCGATGCGCTGGGGGTAAGTTGATTAGCACCGGCGCGTTAACACTCCGTTCACCGGCGGTAGTGCGCGGTGGCCCTCGAAGGGCTTACCGTCGGCGATTCGGCACCGAATTCGCCAGCGGTAAGCTGTCCGGTTATAAGGTTTTCTCTACTAGTGTTTTTCTCCAAAATTCCTACGAAACAACCTATTCCATATGAATTTCGATGGAACCTAGGATTCCTATTCCTTTAATCCAAAAGGTACCATAGGAATTTTTGATAGGAATCATATCCTCTAAATTTATTACACTTTTCCTTTGTTCCAAACATGGTCTAAGGGTTCACAAAAAAGTCTTAAACACGAGTTATGTATGTGTTTGTACATTTTTCTAGACAATCGCATCATAAGCCGATCCCTACAAGATCCCATAAAACTCTCTTCTTGTCGGATCCAAGGCTAGCGCTCAGGAGGCCTCACAAGGAAACGATAGGATGCGCTACGAGGTCCGCTAGGGGTGGGAATGGTGCATCAGCAGGCAGGGACCTTCTCGACGGTGCAACATCAAATGCGACTCTATTCAGTGATGGGAGGCAAGGGCGGTGACAGTGGCAGGAAGGTCATCCTGGAATCTCCGACGCGCCAAGTTTTCGAGATTTTCGGAAAAGGGCAAAACATGGGCTGCACGTTGCGTATATGTGCGTTGGTCGATTTGCAGGAATGCTAAAATATCTCACGGTTTCACCCAGTTTGTGGAATCTCAACGGACAATTTTTTCATCCAAAACCCTAAAATAACTGTTATGTTGCGGTTACATGGGATCCTGTAGGGGTGCTCTAAGAGCACGGTTTAGACTTCGGTGTTGATCAGATGGCTACTAGTATATCGTGCTCATTCATTTTTAGAAACTATTTAAGCTCAGGAAACCATCCCTAAGGCCTCGTTTGGAACACAGGATTTCAAATAAGGTGTCAAGTGGGATCCACCTAGATCCCACTTTTAGTTCGTTTAAATTTTGTAGTGCAAAATTTATTTTACACTAAAAATCTCAAAATAAACTAGAGGTGGTACTTTGGTGGGATCCCACTTGACATCCTAATCTCAAAACATAGAAATAGGAAAAATGCAGAAATTGAGATGTCATGTAACCTAAATTCCTATAGAAACCAATACCACATGGAACTTTGAAGTGTTGTTTGGATGTCAGTTAGGAAAAGGCAGGAAATGTAGACACAAAGAGATTAAAAAATGAGGAGAAGTGGGGCCTCGTGTTAGTTTTCGTCCAAAATTTAAAGGAACCTAGGATTCCTATTCCTTTTATACAAATGGTACCATAGGAATTTTTTCTATAGGAATCATATCTTTTAAATTTCTTACACTTTTCCTTTGTTTCAAACAGCGCCTAAGGGGCACAGAAGTCTTACTAGAGAGTTCCATATGTCTTTGTACATTTTTCTTGATAATCACAGCATAAGCTGATATCTACAATATCCCATAAAACTCTCTTTAGACGGGATCCATGGCGAGCGCTCGGGAGGCCTCGCAGGGAAACATTAGAAAGCGCTGCGAGCTCCGCGAGGGGTGGGAATGGTGTGGCGGCAAGCGGGGTGCAACGCTAAAGACAACTCTAATTGACAAAGGGAGGTGGGAGCTGCGATAATGGCAGGAAGACCGTCCAGAAATTTCCGTCGTGCCAGGTTTTCTAGATTTGCGGCAAAAAATGGGTTGCATACTGCGTCAGGGGTCGATTGTGGGACGCTAAAATATTTCACGGTTTCATCCAGTTTGTGGGATTTCAAACGGAGGTTTTTTTTCATCCAAAACCATAAAATAACTGTTATTTTGCAGTGGGATCCTGTAGGGTTGCTCTAAGAGCGCAGTTCAGCTTCGTCATTGCTGATCAGACGGATGCTAGTATATCATGATCATTCATTTTTAGAACGATGGTTGATTAAATAAGACATTCCCTTCTTTTGCGGGTAGCCAAGCTTCTCCAGAAATTGTGATGTTGGCTCAAACTCTTGGAAGAAACTAAATGTAACTAAACACATCCCGAAGGTACGTCAATGGTGAGAGAGGTGCAGCCCGATTCTCTCGTAAAATTAATAGTGCACGAGCCTACTCCATAGAAAAAACATTAATGGATCTTTCTCATGGTTGTTTGCACCACATAATACTCCTCCTCCCAAAGAAAAAAACTCTTGTTACTCTTCCTATTTAAACTAGACTAGAGGAAGGCATAGCCGGTTCACATATATACAAGTATGTCAATATAGATAACAACTTAGACATGTCGGCTCATTCCAGCTTATACATCGCATGTATCTTCACAGGTTCTGTAGTGACAAGATCTTTTCACTAATGTCACTCGAGTACTACGCAGAGACATCTTCGGAATATGAGGCATCAGGAACCGAGATGATGCATAGCTTCTGTGTCTACAATAGTAGTGCCACCGAAATTGGTACGTCGATGATGAGAGAGGTGCACCCCGATTCTCTCGTAGAATTAATAACAATAATGATACATCTACGGATCACTCTTACAGAAAGCAATTTACAGGATTACGTGGAGGGAAGGTAGAGGGATCATGTCCCTATAATCACGGCAAAGAAAAAACTGAACCAACCCCATGATTCCATGTCAGTCCGTAACACTTTTCCGTAACAAAAGTGCCTGTAACTCTAGCATTATTGAATTAATAATGCACGAGCGTACTCCATAGAAAAAACATTAATGGATATTTCTCATGGTTGTTTGCTCCACATAATACTTCTCCTCCCAAAGAAAAAACCCTTGTTACTCTTCCTATTTAAACGAGAAGAAGGACATAAGTAGTCGGTTCACGAATATACAAATATGTCAATATGAGAAATGCATAGATAAAAACTTAGACATGTCGGCTCATTCCTGCTTATACTAGATCGCATGAATCTTCACAGGTTCTGTAATGATAAGATCTTTTCAATAATGCCACTTGAGTACTATGCAGAGACATCTTCGGAATAGGAGGCATCAGGAACCGAGATGATGCATAGCTTCTGTGTCTACGATAGTAGTGCCACCGAAATTGGTTCTCCTTCGGGTCCTCATCATCATAGAACTTCCCATGAGGATGGACCCTGAAACGGCTTTGTCAGCCTTTTTTTCCTATCCTCCCGATCTATCGGATTATTTTTGGGACCGTCTAATCATCATCTAGATGGTTTCTCATTTGGCCTCAAGTTAGTTTTTCTGTGGGTCAGTAACCCCGCTCCATATTTGTTCTTGTTTGTCTCCGTTGGGCTGGCTGATCCTGGCCTGTGTGTGCTCGGAACACAAACTTTTTCCCTTACCTCCAACCTAATAGCCAAAAAAAATTCTAGACAACAAAATCCACCTGCTTCCCAGAGAAATTTACAAACAAAAACCCTGTTAAAATTTGGCAATGATGAAAGCCTACATAGCTAACATCCATTCATAGGAAAAAAGTGGTTGATAACAAAATCATATTGTTCCAATTGGACTTCTTAATCACCACACTTGTTGATGACTCGAGTTGTTGCTGAACTAACACACTGGCTTCATATCTGAACTTAGGCATATAGTCCTAGATTATGAAAACAGATAGCCCCCCAATTGTATCTTGTTCACTCCCGCACTAGGCTAAGTAGGGGTACAACTCAAGCAATGAAAATAAATTAGAGGAGCTCCATGCATGTGAAACGGAATGAGCATATTGATCCCTAACTCGAGTTTATTTTCGAGTGTGAACTCTTCCCATCCAGAGTTGATCGCAATCCGGCCATCTACACATGTGTAGTATTTTGCTTCCTTGTTCTTATCCTCTTCATCCATCACTAGTACTGCAGGTTTTTACAAAAAAGACATACCCTGGTTCAGTTAAATAAGACTTGACATGAACATGATGCATATGTTAAATAATAGAAAATTTGAAGCAGGTTAAAGGATGAGAAATGGCAAGGTACTTAATAAAACCAAAACATCTTTAACTACCTTGGTTTCTAGAGAGGGACTAAGATGTTCCACAAGACCCAAAAGAAGGAGCTTACAAAAAAATGTAAGAGGGTGATGTAATGATAACTAAGACGTGTTTTCTTCCTTGGCTAACTAAGATTCTAACTAAAATAGGATGATAAACTGAGCCAAACAGTCTAAGAGAATGATATACGAAATACTAATGAAAGAGTGACTAATAATCTAAGAACCGAACCAAAGAAATGAAAGATAACTAAAACGAAAGAAAGAAAGAATAGTAGATGCCTAAGAATATAAGATTGAGAGATACATGATATTGAGAAAATCAAAATACTGAAGATATGACTGGCAGAAGGTTGAAAATTTAGAGCATTTTTATAAGGACTGAGGAAATTAGAGGAATGAAAATTGAATAATGAGGGAAAAAGAGTACTATTAACAACAGCAAATACGAAATAAGATGAACTAAAGACTTGAAGGAAATATGTCCTGAGAGGGAATAATAAAGTAGTTAATATGTATTTCTTGTATATGATAGATGTTTATTTTGCATGCTATAATTATATTGATAGGAAACGTCAATACAAGTGTGTTTAATAAACAAATAAAAGGTTCCTAGTTATGCCTCTCTTATATACTAGCTCGTTGATTAACAAGATGATCAAAGTTTCCTGATCATGGACATTGGATGTTGTTAATAACGAGGTCACAATATTTGTGAAATGATGTGATGAACATTCATCCGAAGTATAGTATTACGATCAAAGTCATTATGTTTATATTGCTATAACATCATAAGAAGTAATCTTTATCCTTAGACCATGAGATCATGTAAATTGCTGACATCAGAAGAGTAACTTGATAACATCAAACGTCACATCGTAAAAGGGTGACTATAAAGGTGGGTTCAGATACTCCGAAGATGTTATGTTGAGGCTCATGGATCAAGAGTGGAATTTGTCAATCCCGATGACGGATAGATATACTCTGGGCCCTCTCGGTGATATCACATTAAGATAGCTTGCAAGCAAGTGATGTGATCACTAGAATGTTATATCACGGGAACGAGAAAAGAGTGCATGTCGGTAGCGAGATCAAACTAGGTATTTGGATACCGATGATCGAATCTCGGACATGTAATATATCATGAGACAAAGGGATTAAATTACTAGCCTTAAAGGTTCACACGATCACAGAAGTCATCGTTGAATGTGCAGGAGTTAGTATGGATCTCCAGGTCCCGCTTCTGATTATTGATTTGAGAGGAGTCTCAATCATGTTTGCATTATTCGTGAACCGTAGGGTGACACACTTAAGGGTTGCCAAACACCATTTTGGAGCACATATGTTTCAGACAAAAGAATTACAAAGCGCTGGAATTATTTCGATGGAAACCGAAATTGTTTCGGGTGAAATTGCAGAAACTGGTTCTGCATGTGATATTGAAATGTTACAAGGGGTTTTATGTGAATGTTTATTAATTAAAGTAATTAACAAAATTCTGAATAAAATAAATAAAAGAGTTTTATTAAATGAGAGTTGCATTAAATTTGGTGGAAATTTAATGCATGTGAGTGGAACTTTGGGTGAAGGCTAAATTGATGTGAGTGGAGCTTCCACCGCATGAATGAGGAAGAGGTGGGGGCACCCCCCATGGGCGCCGGACATGGGAGAGGAGGAGCCCCCTCTCCTATAAAAGGCCCCCTCTCCTCCCTCACAAAGCACACCTCCTCGTGAAGGATCTCTCTCCCCCTCTAGATATATTCCCCCATGGTCTCGGATTAGCGAGATACATGTTCCCGGTGGCATTGCGTCTAGAAGGAGTTGTTGATTCCTCTGATTCGCTGGAGCGAGGATGTGGAGGTTGTTCGGTGGCCTGAACGTGTGTGCGAGGATGGATGCGCTGCTGATTTGCGGCGCTAGGACTTCCACACAATCTTGAGATCGGCAAGCGTACGACTACATCATCCACGAGTTCCAACTCGTTAACAAAGCCTTGTTGTGTTCGAGGGTAAGTTCTCTATGGATGTATATCCACCCATTCCTTATATATAGTAGATAGATCTTGGCACATAGTTCTCATCGTAGGAATTTTTTGTTTTCTATGCTGCGAACCCAACAGTGGTATCAGAGCCTGATCTATGCGTAGGTGCTTTGCACGGGTAGTACACATATGTTTATATGTGGGCGATGATGATCATGTTATTGCTTCTTTCATGTATTTTGGATATTGGTGGCATAGTGGGATGAAGCGGCCCGGACCAACCTTACATGTCATCGCACATGAGACCGGTTCCACGACTGACATACAACTAGTTTTGCATAAGTGGCTGGTGGGTGTCTGTCTCTCCTACTATAGTCAATATCTAATTTACAACGAGTTGTTGATAATTTGGTTATCCTTGTTGTGGTTCCATGTTCGTAGGTAAGACCGGTTCTATCTCCGAAAGCCCTAAGCCACGTAAAACTTGGAATGGATAAATTAGAGGCGTCTAGTTTAGATCGTTGCTGGGCTAGTGTCTTGATATGGTAATGTTGTAAGTGGATGTATGGTAGATACTCTTACAACACACTTAACGTGTAAGTTCCATAGACACTGGTCTTACACACAAAGGAATGATAAAGATCATACCACGATGCATATGATAGAGATCAAATGCATGGAGCATATCATCCCACTTTACACATTAGATGTTCGCATCTTATATTGCTAGTTTGGCGCTTTTAGTAGCATTGTAAGATGATCCCTCATTTAAATATCAAGATAAAATGTGTTCTTCCTTAAGTATGCACCGTTCTATGGATCGTGTTTCGAGACATCACGTGATGATCGGGTGTACTCGACTCTACGCTTTCATACAACGGGTGTAAGACAGTTTTACACACACGAATACTAAGGTTCTTACTTGGCGAGCCTAGCATGTACAGACATGGCCTCGGAACACGGACCAAAAGGTTAATCATGAGTCATATAGTTGATATGATGCCCATATAGATGCTCGCCTTTGAAGCTACACCGACTCAAGTGATGATCGGACTTGGTGTAGTGGATTTGGTTCATGTAATCACCAAAAGGACACGAGGGATATAGTTTTTGAGTGGGAGTTCATTAGTAATTTGGATTAGTTGAACTCAATCTATCATAAACTTAGTCTAAATAAACTTTACAAATTCTGTTGTAGATGGCACCACCTGCTTTTAATTTCAATGGGTTCATGGAGAAAGAGAAACTTGCTGCGAATGGTAGCAACTTCACTAACTGGGCTATGAATTTGAGGATTCTCCTCACTGCTGCACAAAAGCAATATGTGCTAGAGGCGCTACTAGGCCCCCCACCAGCTCCTGATGCCCCTGACGAGGAAAATAATGTCTATGTAACTCGTTAGGAGGATCACAACTTAGTTCATTGCGGCATACTGTATGGGCTAGAGCCAGAACTTTGAAAGCGTTTCGAAAATGGCAATGCTTTTGATACCATGGGAGAATCGGAAATGATTTTCGATACCCATGCTGCCGTAGAGAGTTATAATGCTTCTGAAAAGTTCTTTAGCTGCATGATGGAGGAGAACAACTCCGTTAGTGAGCATGTACTCAAAATGTCTGGATATGCCGATAAGCTTGTGTCCTTGGGAATAATGATTCCCATTGACCTAGGCATACATCGTGTTCTCCAATCTCTGCCACCTAGGTACAAGAGCTTCGTGATGAACTATAACATGCAGGGCATGAAGAAGTCTCTTCCCGAGCTTCTGTCAATGCTTAAAACTGCAGAAGTGGAGATTAGGAAAGAACATCAAGTGTTGATGATCAATAAGACCAACGGTTTCAAGAAAGACAAGAAAGGCAAGCAGAAGGGAAAGAAGGGCGGCAAATCTATTGCCACACCTGAGAAGTAATCCCGAGCTAGCCCTAAGTCTGATACCGAGTGCTACTATTGCAAGGGGACTGGCCATTGGAAGCACAACTGCCCCAAGTATTTGGCGGACAAGAAGGCCGGCAAGGAAAACAAAGGTATATGTGATATACATGTTATTGATGTGTACTTGACTAGTACTCGCAGTAGCACCTGGGTATTTAATACGGGATCAGTTGCTAATATATGTAACTCGATTCAAGGGCTGCGGAACAAGCGACAACTAGCAAGGGATGAGGTCACGATGCGGGTCGGCAATGGATCAAGAGTTTATGTGATCACCGTCGGAACGCTGCCTCTCCACATGCCATCAGGATTAGTGATAAATCTAAGTAATTGTTATTTGGTGCCTGCACTGAGCATGAACATTGTATCCGGATCGTGTTTGATGCGAAGTGGTTATTCCTTTAAATCTGAAAACAATGGTTGTTCGATTTATATGAATGATATCTTTTATGGTCATGCACCTATGATGAATGGTTTATTTCTGTTGGATCTCGATAGTAGTATTACGCATATTCATAATGTTGATGCTAAAAGGATTAAACTTGATAATGATATATCTGCATATATGTGGCACTGCCGTCTAGGTCATATTGGCGTTAAACGCATGAAGAAACTCCATTCTGATGGACTTTTGGAATCACTTGATTTTGAATCATTTGATACATGTGAGCCATGCCTTATGGGCAAGATGACTAGAACGCTGTTTTCTGGTTCAATGGACTGGGCGACAGATTTATTGGAAATCATACATACTGATGTGTGTGGACCAATGAGTGTGTTGGTGTGAGGTGGATATTGTTATTTTGTTACTTTCACGGATGATTTGAGTAGATACGGGTATATCTATTTGATGAAACATAAGTCTGAAACCTTTGAAAAGTTCAAGGAATTTCAGAATGAAGTGGAAAATCATCGTAACAAAAAGATCAAATTTATGCGATCCGACCGTGGAGGAGAGTATCTTAGTTACGAGTTTAGCACACATATGAAAGACTGTGGAATAGTTTCACAACTCACGCATGCCGGAACACCACAACGTAATGGTGTGTCAGAATGTCGTAATCGTACTTTATTGGATATGGTCTGATATATCATGTCTCTGACTGACTTGCCACTATCATTTTGGGGTTATGCACTGGAAACCACTGCATTTACTTTAAATCGGGCACCATCTAAATCCGTTCAAATGACACCGTATGAATTATGGTTTGGAAACAAACATAAGCTGTCATTTCTTAAAGTTTGGGGATGCGATGTTTATGTGAAGAAACTTCAGCCGGATAAACTCGAACCCAAAGCGGAAAAATGCGTCTTCATAGGATACCCTAAAAAACGATTGGGTATACCTTCTATCATAGATCCGAGGGCAATGTTTTTGTTGCCAAGAATGGATCCTTTCTTGAGAAGGAGTTTCTCGCGAAAGGTGTGAGTAATCGGAAGGTAGAACTCGAAGAGGTTATTGAACCTTCTCTTCATGAAATGGCGAGTAGCATAGCACCGACAATTGTTTCGGAGTTGACTTCACCTGATGAAGAGAGAGCTAATGATAATTATCATGAAACTCCGAAAGAGGACACTACCGAACCTCGCAGGTCAAGCAGGACACGTGCAGCTCCTGAACTGTATGGCAATCCTGTTATGAATTTCATGATTGATGAAATAGATGATCCTGCAACGTATGAAGAAGCGATGATGAGCCCGGATTCCAACAAATGGCTAGAAGCCATGAAATCCGAGATGGAATCCATGTACGAAACCCAGGTTTGGACCTTGGTAGACTTACCTCACGATCTAAAGGCTGTTGAGAATAAATGGATTTTCAAAAAAAAAACTGATGCTGATGGTAATGTGACCATCTATAAAGCTCGACTTGTCGCAAAGGGGTTTCGACAAATTCAAGGAGTTGACTACGATGAGACATCCTCTCCCGTAGCGATGCTAAAGTCGGTTAGGATTATGTTAGCAATTGTTGCATATTTTGATTATTAAATATGGCAGATGGATGTCAAAACTGCGTTCCTCAATGGTAATATTGAAGAAGAGTTATATATGATACAACCTAAGGGTTTTGTAGATCCTAAGAATGTTGATAAGGTATGCAAGCTTTAGCGATCCATCTATGGACTGAAGCAAGCATCCCGGAGTTGGAATCTCCGCTTTGATGAGGTGATCAAAGAGTTTGGATTTGTCCAAACTTATGGAGAGGCTTGTATTTACAAGAAAGTGAGTGGGAGCAATGTGGCATTTCTGATATTATATGTGGATGACATATTATTGATTGGAAATGATATAGATCTTTTAAACAGTGTTAAAAGTTATCTAAACAGCAAGTTTTCGATGAAGGACCTTGGTGAAGCTTCATATATATTAGGCATTAAAATCTATAGAGATAGATCAAGGCGCCTAATTGGGCTATCGCAAAGTGCATACCTTGATAAGATATTAAAGAAGTTTAATATGGACGGAAGTAAGAAGGGGTTCTTACCTATGTTGCAAGGCAAGACATTGAGTAAGACTCAAAGTCCGGCTACGGCAGAAGAAAGAGAGATAATGTATAAGATCCCCTATAACTTAGCCATAGGCTCTATAATGTACGACATGCTATGTACAAGACAGGATGTGGCACAAGCTATTAGTTTGACTAGTAGGTACCAATCTAATCCAGGTTCGGAACACTGGATAGCGGTCAAGAATATCCTTTACTTAAGAAGAACTAAGGATATGTTTCTTGTATGCAGAGGTGAAGAAGAGCTAGTCGCTAAGTGTTATGTTGATGCTAGTTTTGACACCGATCCGGATGACTCTAAGTCTCAATCCGGATATGTATTTCTCTTGAACGGAGCAGCAGTTAGTTGGAGGAGTTCCAAACAACCTGTGGTGGCTGGATCAACGACGGAGGCAGAATATGTTGCTGCTTCAGAAGCGGCGCAGGAAGCGGTTTGGATGAAGGAGTTCATAACGAAACTAGGTGTGGTTCCTAGTGCATTACACCCAATGGTGATCTATTGTGACAACAATGGAGCCATAGCCAACGCCAAGGAACCAAGGTCTCACAAGAATTCCAAGCATATTAAGCGTCGATTTCACTCCATCCACGAGCATGTCAAGAATGGAGATATAAAGATTTGTAAAGTACACACAGACCTAAATGTAGCAGATACGTTGACTAACGTTCCCCCTAGGAAAAAACATGATCAACACCAGAACTCCATGGGTGTTAGATTTATCACTATGTGAACTATATTATTGTCTCTAGTGCAAGTGGGAGACTGGAGGAAATATGCCCTGAGAGGCAATAATAAAGTTGTTATTATGTATTCCTTGCATATGCTAGATGTTTATTTTGCATGCTATAATTGTATTGATAGAAAATGTCAATACATGTGTGTTTAATAAACAAATAAAAGGTTCCTAGTTATGCCTCTCTTATAGACTAGCTCGTTGATTAACAAGATGATCAAAGTTTCCTGATCATGGACATTGGATATTGTTAATAACGAGGTCACAACATTTGTGAAATGATGTGATGACCATTCATCCGAAGTATAGCATTATGATCAAAGTAATTATGTTTATATTGCTATAACATCATATGAAGTAATCTTTATCCTTAGACCATGAGATCATGTTAATTGCTGACATCAGAAGAGTAACTTGATAACATCAAACGTCACACCGTAAAAGGGTGGCTATAAAGGTGGGTTCAAATACTCCGAAGATGTTATGTTGAGGCTCATGGATCAAGAGTGGAATTTGTCAATCCCGATGACAGATAGATATACTCTGGGCCCTCTCGGTGATATCACATTAAGATAGCTTGCAAGCAAGTGATGTGATCACTAGAATGTTATATCACGGGAACGAGAAAAGAGTGTATATCGGTAACGAGATCAAACTAGGTATTAGGATACCGATGATCGAATCTCAGACATGTAATATATCACGAGAAAAGGGATTAAATTACTAGCGTTAATGGTTCTCACGATCACAGAATTCATCGTTGAATGTGCAGGAGTCAGTATAGATCTCCAGGTCCCGCTTCTGATTATTGATTTGAGAGGAGTCTCAATCATGTCTGCATTATTCGAACCGTAGGGTGAAACACTTAAGGGTTGCCAAACACCATTTTGGAGCACATATGTTTCAGACGAAAGAATTGCAAAGCGCTAGAATTATTTCGATGGAAATCGAAAAAAATTCGGGTGAAATTGCAGAAACTGGTTCTGCATGTGATATTGAAATGTTACAAGGGGTTTTATGTGAATGTTTGTTAATTAAAGTAATTAACAAAATTCTGAATAAAATAAATAAAATAGTTTTATTAAATGAGAGTTGTATTAAATTTGGTGGAAATTTAATGCATGTGACTGGACCTTTGGGTGGAGGCTAAATTGATGTGACTGGAGCTTCCACCACATGAATGAGGAAGAGGTGGGGGCACCCCCCATGGGCGCCGGACATGGGAGAGGAGGATCCCCCTCTCCTATAAAAGGCCCCCTCTCCTCCCTCACAAAGCACACCTCCTCGTGAAGGATCTCTCTCCCCCTCTAGATATATTCCCCCATGGTCTCGGATTAGCGAGATACATGTTCCCGGCGGCATTGCGTCTGGAAGGAGTTGTTGCTTCCGCTGATTCGCTGGAGCGAGGAGGTGGATGTTGTTCGGTGGCCTGAACGTGTGTGCAAGGATGGATGCGCTGCTAATTTGTGGCGCTAGGACTTCCACACGATCTTGAGATTGGCAAGCGTACGACTACATCATCCACGAGTTCCAACTCGTTAACAAAGCCTTGTTGTCTTCGAGGGTAAGTTCTCTATGGATGTATATCCACCTGTTCCTTGTATCTAGTAGATATATCTTGGCGTATAGTTCTCATCGTAGGAATTTTTTTGTTTTCTATGTTGCGAACCTAACAAGACTAAACGATGTTAGAATGACTAAGCAAATAAACTATAATTATCAATTATAACTGAGAGAATGAATTACTAAGAAGCAAAGATACATATATGAGAAGACTAAGAATGAAAGACCGAGGAAATAAGATATGACTGAGAAAATAAACCAAAGAAATGAGCCAATTAGATTGAGAAAATAAAAATAATCAAAATAAGATGATATGGCATTGACACATACATATGACCGAAAACTGCTCTTCTTCTAAATATAAGACTGGAAGACTGAGAGATTGATAAAGTGAACAAATTTAACTAAAGAAATGGGGAAATGAGACTAGGGGAACAAGAACTGTTAGATAATGAGGACTAAAGAAACTAAATTAGAATAAACTGAGAAGAATAGAGTGAGAAAATATGAGGGAATGGATGAGAGAAGTAGGAATGAAGGAAAAGGAAGAAACACAACGAAAAATGAAAATAGAGAAAAAATGATGACTGGAGAAAAATAACTGATGAGAAAGAAAGTTAAGTTAAGAAGACTAAAGAAAAAGAAAAGAATAAGAAAGAAGACTAAAGAAATGAATAAGAAGAATGAAGAAAAGAATAAGTTTTAAAAATAGTAAGTATGAATAAGAAAGAAGGCTAAGTAACTAACACTAAATCCTGGTGAAAAAAGGTATTGTGGAATGGAGTTAAAAGATGATGAAGACTGGAGAAAGATAGAATGAATACCGAAGATGAGATAACCAAGACTATAGGAATATAGAGTAAAAAATTAAGAATGAAAGAAATATGAGAGAATGATTGTTTCAATGGGCACAAAAACAACCAATTCCAATTCAAAGTCAGGTGCTGTTAGTGAAGGGGTTCGTAGCAAAAAACAAAAAAGTCATAGCTATCGCAACACCAATGCCAAGGTCTATCTATGAGTTAATGCAGTAACGGGGATGGAGGTTTCGGTGACATACCCTTGTAGACCGAAAACGGTTAAGTCCCACTGGGAACGTGGATGAAGTAGTCAAACTCGTAGCTGACCTCAAGGTCGAGAAGCTCCTCGCAAGTCACCCCAGGTCTTTGCACGATAACCCAGGTGCCACTAGTGACAGCACCTCCGTGGTTTCACACACGTTTGGTGTCCAACGATGACTCTCGTTCTCCTTGATCCGGCCAGGATGTTGAAGTAGACCCTCTAGAAATGGGATCTAGTAGCACGACGACATGCCGGGGTGGTGTCGTCTCCCATGTATATAGTTCTTCTTGGAAGCGCACTCGCGAGATTCAACAGAGAGAGAGAGAGAGAGGAGAAATTCCCAAAGGAAAAAGGCCTTAGGAAATTTTCCTTTTTAATTATATATTTAATCCATCCTATTCCCCTCCTTATATAGGAGAAAAGGATGCACCCTCACATTGCTAGTTGGCAATGTGGGACTAAAGGAGGAGCGTGCACGGCAGCCAAGAAGGTCGGCCGGCCTGGGTGGGCCCCACCCTCCTGGCACGCACGCGGCCCAAGGCGTGCGGGGGCTGCCGGCTAGGGTAGGCCCCAGCTGTTGGCCCGCCCGCCCACCTACTTGCCCACGTGGCGGCCGTAGGGGCTCGGCCGGTGGGGCCTTAGGCGGTGGTGGCTGCCCCATTCGGGTGGCCTCCCTCTTGAGCCTTTTCCCTTCGGGGATTTTGCCCATTAGTGGAGGTTGTCCAATCAAATTAATTTTAAATATTATTTCATTATTAATTACAATAATTAATATTAAAACATATTTAGACATTTCAGAAGGGAATATGCCCGAGAGGCAATAATAAAGTGGTTATTATCTTATTCCATGTTTATGATAAATGTTTATTTTACATGCTATAATTGTATTAATTGGAAACGTTAATATATGTGTGTTTAATAACAAAATACAAAGTTCCTAGTAATGCCTCACATATAAACTAGCTTGTTGATTAACAAGATGATCAAGGTTTTCATGGTCATTGGATGTTGTTAATAACAAGGTCACAACATTGGTGGAATGATGTGATGAACATTCATCTGAAGTATAGCATTACGATCAAAGTCATTATGTTTATTGCTATAACATCATACGAAGTAATCCTAATCCTTAGACCATGATATCATGTTAATCACTAACATCAGAATAGTATCTTGATAACATCGTCTTTACATGTCATCGCACATGAGACCGGTTTCATGACTGACATGCAACTAGTTTTGCATAAGTGGCTAGCGGGTGTCTGTCTCTCCTACTATAGTCAATATATGATTTACAACGAGTTGCTAATAACTTAATTATCATCGTTATGGTTCCATATTCATAGGTAAGACCGGTTCTATCTCCGAAAGCCCTAAGCCACGTAAAACTTGCAATGGATAAATTAGAGGCGTCTACTTTAGATTGTTGTTGGGCTGGTATCATGATATGGTAATACTAGACCATAAAAGCGCGCTTCGCTGCGCTGTCCATGTTTGAAGAAATGTTAGGTGTGATATACAAATAGTTGAATTTTTTTATCTTTTTGTAAAAATGATAGAACTCAAATTACATTGTTTTTATCAAACAATTATATGTCATCCAGTCGTAGCTTTGCGTTGTCCACTACCCTAGCTTTGCACATTGCATCTACAATCGGTAATAGGTCAACCACATTATTCACAACACCTGATTATTCCAAGGAAAAGAACTACATGTCTTTTCTACTTTGCCTTCCATAAAGAATACATGGACGCTTGTGTCATATGCCAGCATATTGAGGAAGGAGGCTCCTCAATTTGCAACATTTGGAGAAGGTCGAGTGTTGTTAGCTCCTATTGTCGTCACATAAGCTCTACTCCTAGGCATCAGGCACAAAGTCTAGCTCAAACATCCTACACAACTTAGAAATTAGGGATAGAAAATAAATCTTTGCGTATTGAAATGCAACAATTGTATCAAAATATTGTTTAGTTATTAATTTTATGGCAGACACACCCTCGTTTGTGTAATAAGACTTTGATAAGCAACATGGTTTTATATTAGGATAGAGAGAAAAGCAAACGAAACATACCTTTGCAATCTTGAAGCAAGCTTCATTATTAGATTCAATCGCATTTGCTGCAACATCGTCTTGGTATCATATGGTGAAAATGAGATGTCAAGTTTGCACCCCAATAATACCGCAAATAGTCATGAGTGAAGAAGCAAAAAACAGTAGTACAATTTTATACTTTTCATGTGGTATTACTACTCGAGCCTGAAAATGGGCCACATAATTTACAGATAGATGATATACATGATGAGCACAAATACATTCAAATGCTGATATATTGGAACTTTCGGCCTCTTGATATGCAGAAGAGGAAAGAAAAATGCTGGAAAAAACAAATGGTGCATACAAAGTCAAATGCAGTATCTATAAAGTTTGCAGCCAATGGACTCCGGATTATAGGTTCAAGAAAATAGGGCTTGAGATTTAAAATAAAAATATAAAGCGTCCTATTGCCTTCAGACTTTTGACATAAAAATATTTCATGTGCAACAGATTGATGATTTTTCTAAATGATTGAAAAGTTTTCTCTTGCTCGCTTAGTCTTTCTTTCTCTGAAAAAGATAAATGGAAATAAAAACCAAGGAATTGACCATTAGTTATTCCATATGCAAAAAAATACATGTCATAAAAATCTAGAAAAACCAAAATGTAATCCTTTTTTTTCATTATTCCGGAAGCAATACATATGCACAATCTGAGTAATCAGGTCAAATGGCACAAAAGTCCTGGCTAGAATTGATCCATGCAATCCCGCAGCAGCAACCAACATACAAATGTACCGACGGTAACAATACCTTCCACAAGTGCTTGGAGCAAACATGCAAGTCCATTTAATCATTAAACTAAAACTCACAAGGTCAACTTCTTGTATGCAGCAACAAACTTGATCACTAAGAACAGGACTACTTTTTATATGCTGACCTAAAGAAACAGAAAATTTCATAAGCAAGCATAAGTGCAGAATTTTTGCACAACAATGAGGATAATGTCACTTAAACTGAACAGATACTCGGAAAGTACTATCATAGCTTTTCTAACAACCATTAGAAGTAACCTAATACCAACATGACGCTATTGTGAAATTGGGAGAAAGCTCTACCATACCTGAACCCTACTTTACTTCATTAATATTTTAGTCGCCTTCTTGTACAGCGGATTGACCAAGGAATAGTAAGCAAACTCATAATATGTTGGGGTTTGGTCATGGACGAGGCTAGCTCAACATGGAAAGGAAATACGCGGTGAACTGATTCCATGCGGTGTGGATGTAAAATCAAAACCTGGACGAGAAGAAGACAACACCAACGGGTATGACACCCACATCAAACCCCTTGACGCTCGTCCTTGCCGCCGACCTTATTGATGGAATCACACGCAGCTGCACAACCTAGGGAAAGGCGAGAAGGGCTGCTGGTGTCACATCCTATCGGTAAATCCCTCGTGTCTCCCTCGCCACTCCTATGTCATGGCCATGGCCGCCACCCGAGTACTCTCAAGATTTCTCAAGGGGCTGCTACGAGAGAGATGGACCCGCCTGAAGTCTGATGGTGAAGGAGGGGTGCTATTCCACCCACTACCATTGCTTGCAGGGATGGGGAGAGGGAGGGGAGGGGGAGGGGCTGCTTTTGCATAGCACTTCACCGCCACCAGCGCCGCCGCCCGAGCGTGTTTAGGGCTCTTCTGTCGCCTCTCATGAGGAAGGTGGACAGCTGAACAAATGGGCTGGTCGATACCGAAAGCCTAGAACTAGCCCGGAGAATACTTTTGGCCCAATCAACCATAGCTGGCCTAGGTAAATCGGAGGAGCAGCAGCCCAAAGATGATCGATCAATGGAATCCGACGGCCAGCGACGTGAAAACGCTACAGAGACTCCTAGCTCGACGCGTTATACTTTTTCTTAATTGTAAGTTGATGTATAGTTGATACTCTTACAACACACCTAAAGTGTAAGTTCCATAGACCTTGGCCTTACATACAAAAGAATGATAAAGATCATACCATGATGCATGTGATGGTGATCAAATGCATGCACCATATCATTCACTTTACACATATGATGTTTGCATCTTATATTGCTAGTTTGGCGTTTTTAGTAGCATTATAAGATGATCCCTCATTTAGATATCAAGATAAAAATATGTTCTTCCTTAAGTATGCACCATTTATGTTTTGCCACTTCAAGACATCACGAGATGATCGGGTGTACTTGAATCCACGATCATATTTCGGGCGTAAGACAGTTTGACACACGCGAGTACTAAGGTTCTTACTTGGCGAGCCTAGCATGTACATACATGGCCTCGGAACACGGACCGAAAGGTTTAAGCATGAGTCATATAGTTGATATGATGCCCATATAGATGCTCGCCTTTAAAGCTACACCGACTCATGTGGTATAGTGGATTTGGTTCATGTAATCACCAAAACAACTTGAGGGATGTTGGTTTTGAGTGGGATTTCATTTCTAATTTGACTTAGTTGAACTCAATTTGTCATAAACTAAATCGAAGTGAATTTGCATAATTTGTTGTAGTCGTTGACATCTATTTACTACCTTATGCTTAGTTTTAATTGAGATAATAGAACTATAGAATTCTGGATATTTACTTTACAAACTGGTATCGTATTGTTTTGAATGTAAATTTTAGAAGTCCTATTGCAAAATTTCAGCAAACTCTATTTACTCCATGAAGTTTAATAGTTAATATTAAATCGAGAGTAAGAATTCTAATGTTAGTATCTAAAGTATCATGTTTGCCTCTATGATTCTTGATATTCAAAAGTTATTTTTAATATCGAGGTTATCTAGGAGCTGAAAGAATTGTTTCAGAAGCCATCATGCGTGAAAGATATTTTGATATCTGAAACGATATTTATGGTTGCAATATGATAGAGTATAATTTGGCAAAATATATGTTCTCACATTGTATGAGAATTTGCGAATGTTGAAGACACTAGACGTCCTAATCTCCCAAACAGGTTTTGGGAACTGACATTATACTCATGATTCATCCTTATAAGCCATAGTAGCTTGATAATGAAAGTTATCATGATAAGGATAAATAGAAGATGTAAATAAAATGTTTACTACACTAAAAGATTACTAAAAATGGTTTTTTGAAAGAACACCAAACATTTGATGATGGTGATCTACTTCAAAGTGCAAGTCCAAAGGTATTAGTATTTTACTATACATGCTTTGGAATGTGTGTCATATGTATGGCGCCACTATTTATGTTGAATTATTTTTTAAAAAGAAAAGGAAATGCTAAAAGAGAATCTATAGAATATTTGGCAGAAAATAAAAGACTGGTAAATTCCAGTTAAGGTATATAAATGATATACATGTTATGGTTATATTCGTTGCTTGTTAAACAATGTGGTTCTTGGATATTAGATACTGAATTGGTTAGTATGAAATATCATACGAAACGACACAATTCATGAACTACAATGGCCTAAGTAACTAGCAAAAGAATATGTGATGATGTTCATAGAAAACAAATAAAGTGTTATTATATTTCTCATTAACATCAAAGCTTACCTTCAAGATTTGTTTAAATAATTGTTATTTTGTTCCGGTATTATGAGAACATTGGTTGTTTAAATAATTACCATATTCCATAAAATATGGATAAACTTTTACAAGTCTAGTTGGAGAAATCACGTCCATAAAACTTATGCTAAAATGTCGCAAAACAAATGATTGAAAGATCACTTACGAAGTGACATCGCCGTTTTAATTATATTGGAAAGAAAACATGAAAAAACTCCATTTTGATGGATTTTTTTGGAGTATTTTGATTTTTATCAATTGACACTTGTGAAACTTTCCTCGAGATAATTGAAACTCCGTTCATAGGCCAAAGACGAACGGATGACTAATTTATTGGAAATAGTGCATGGTGATGTACATAGTCCATTATATGTAGCCATGTGCGATGCATCTTTCGACTTCATGTGCTTTCTCCGGGAATTTGAGTGAATATATCTATATATTTACTTAATAAGGAAGAAGTATGAAACATTTGAAAATTGTTCAAAGACTTTCAAGATGAAGTGGAAAATCACTGTAACAAGAAAATAAATAGTTTATGATTTGATCATAAAGGAAGATATTTGAGTTACAGGTTTAGCAAAACACCTAAGATTTGTCGCTTGGAACGTTAAGTTTCCTGAGAAGGAATTTTTCGCGAAAAGCTAAGTGGGAGAGAACTTTGATAAGGTTATTGAACCTTAGCTAAATGTGCTAAGTAGCGCAGCATCGGAAAATGTTCCGGTGACAACCACAATGCTCATGACTCCCGTGATTACAAAGGTTGTGATATTGGAGATTAGAGTTCCTATTTGAACCATATGCATCGGGTAACAATCAAATAATTAGATTTTATAAACAAGTCGTTATTGTTTTGACAATAATGCTGCATGAAAAGAAGCGATGATGGGCCCTGACTCCATAGCATGACTAGAAGTCATAAAATCTGTGATAGTTTCCATACACAAGAAATCAAGCTTTTGAACTTGGAAGACCCTCCGAAAAGGCATGAAGCCTATCGGTCATGTTTGGATCTATAAATAAATAGACATTGATGTTTGACATCTATGAAATAATAGACATGTCGAAAAGGAATTTATGACAATGTTTAAGGAGTTGACTATGACAAGATTTAATCTTTCATAGCGATATTTAGTCTTGACGAATTAATCTAGCAACCACTACATATAATTTGGTATATGGTAGTTGAATAAATAAAACAATGTTCTTCTAATAGAATGGTTACCTAGGACGTGTACATGACACGGTCTGAAGGGTTTTGTTAATTCAAAGGGTGCTAAAAGGGCATGCAAACTTCAATAGTTGAAGTAAGCATAGCGGAGTTGGAATCTTCACCGTGATGAAAATGTTAAAGGAGTTTAATTTCATCGAAGATGATGAAGATGCTTGCATTTGCAAGAAATTAAGTGGGAGCGTTGAGACAAATTTCCAATACATTATAAAGAGTACATATTGTTGATTGGAAATGATGTATCTTTTATTGACACGGGTTAAGCTTTTCATTTTGATGAAAGACTTCGGCAAAACCAAAATATTCGGCATCAATATCTATATGGATAGATTGAGGTGCTAATATGGTTATGCCAGACGTACATATAACAGATATGATGGGTTCGTAGCATGGAAAACAAAAAATTCTACCGCAAGAACGAACAAAACCCAGATCTAATCTAGATAAAAGCCAAGATCTAATCTATTAGACATGAGCAACGAGATAGATAGGAACTAACCCTCGTAGATCCGAAAGCGTTAACGAGATTAGATCTCGTGGTTGATGTAGTCGATCACTTGCCGATCTCAAGATCGTGTGGACGATCCTTCCGGCGTCGCGTTCCAGCAGCGCTTCCGCCGTCGGTCAAGTAGACGATCCTTCCGGCGCCGCGTTTCGGCAGCGCTTCCACGGTCGGTCACACGTGCGGAGTCGAAGCAGACCTTCCTCTCCCCGTTCCAGCGAGCAGCGGAGGTAGTAGATCTTCTCCACGGAATCCCAGCAGCACGACGGCGTGGTGGTGGTGGTGGAGTAGAGAATTCTGCAGGGCTTCGCCTATGCCTGTGCAGAAGAAAGGTGGAGGAGAGAGGCGGCAGAGATTGGGAGTTGTGGGAGCAGGGGTGGAGGGGGCGCCCCTGCCCCTCTATTTAAGGGGGGTGAGGCGCCATGGGAGGGGGAGTCCTTGTAGGACTCCCCTTCCTCTAGGCCGGCGGATTGGGGAGTGGGGGGAGGAGTCCTCCTCCCCCACGACTCCTAGTCTTGACCCACCAGGACTCCTTGATCCCTTCCTTGGTTTTCAAGCAAACTCCAAGAAACCTTCCAGAACATTCCGGAACATTCCGAAACCTTCTAGAACCCTCATACAAATACTCCGGAACATTTCCTAACTCAGAAAATGATCTCCAATATATGAATCTTATTCTCCGGACCATTCCGGATCTCCTCGTGATGTCTCGGATCCATTCCGAGACTCCGAACAACATTCGGTCTCCAACGCATATTCCATATCTACTTAAAACAACTTCGAACCTTAAGTGTGTCACCCTACGGTTCGTGAATATGCAGACATGACAGAGACACATCTCCTATCAATAACCATCAGCGGGACCTGGAGATCCATAATGGCTCCCACATACTCAACGATGACTTCGCGATCGATTGAACCACTTACATACAAAACTAATTCCCTTTGTCTCGCGATACTATACTTATCCGAGGTTTGATCGTCGGTATCTCCATACCTAGTTCTACCTCGTCACTGATAAGTACTCTTTACTCATTCCGTGATATGTCATCCCTTGTGACCCAGTCACATGCTTGCAAGCTAACTAGATGACATTCCACCGAGAGGGCCCAGAGCATATCTATCCGTCATATGGATGGACAAATCCCAATCTTGGTTCATGCGCTTCAACACATACTTTCAGAATACCCAATGAAACTTTTATAACCACCCAGTTACGAAGAGGCGTTTGATGTCATCAAAGTATCCATCCGGTGATGGTGATTAACATAACCTCATGGTCGAAGGAATTGGTTACTATGTATTTGAAAGCTTACAGCAATACGAACTTAATGACTTGATCTTTACGCTACGCTTACTATGGGTGTGTGTCCATCACATCATTCTCCTAATGATATGATCTTGTTATTAATGACATCCAATGTCCATGATCAGGAAACCATGATCATCCATTAATCAACAAGCTAGTTTAACAAGAGGCTTACTAGGGACTCTTTTATGTTTACAAAACACACAAGTATTAATGTTTCCGGTTAATAAAATTATAGCATGGGATGTAAAAATTTATCATAAACATAAAGATATAATAATAACCACTTTATTATTGCCTCTTGGGCATATCTCCAACAGTCTCCCACTTGCACTAGAGTCAATAATCTAGTTAAAAACTTGTGCATTCAACACCTATGGCTTTCTGGTGTTGTATAGACACTATTGCTAGTGGTAAACATAATCTCCGGATCTGACACTTCCAGGTCCGTGTGTATTTGCATGTCCTTGCGTCTCTACGCATTACTCATTCTCCAATGAGATGGCATTGTATAAATTTGGTCCTTTGGTGAGACCTTTAGTTCCTTCGGCTCAAAATATGTTGATATTATTGTCATACAATATATCTTCATAGTATTAGCCCACTTTGAACCACACCTAGTTTGATAACAAACTACTTAACACAAATGCCCTCCTTTGTTGCTACTACAGCAGTTTATATACTTAGCCTTTTGTTGTAGTATCCGTCACAATGTCTCAACTTTGGAACTCATTCAAATCCATCATGGAACATCCTTTCCATTACATTGTGCTACCCATAGTCTAAATTGAGATAAACTTAACTTGTGACAAAACTAGTATCAATGTAACAATTTACAATGAACTATTTGTCACCACTATATAAATAATATATTCTTAGTTCTTCCAAAGATCATAGGAATATCCTACTATTGTCCAATGATCATCTTATGAGTCATTCTGGTATATGCTCACAACATTTAGAGCATAGGACATATCTGGATGTGTACATCTCAAAGAATGATTGATCAAAATATTCTTGTGATTTCACCAAGTGTCAAAACACTTGAATCTCGTGTCAACACACTCGAATCTTGATTCAGTCCTTTCCGTGCGTCAAGAACCTTTCTTGTTGTTTCCATATTGAACTCATTTCAACATCTTATCTATGTACATTTGGCAAAACCATATTAGCACCTCAATATATCCATATAGACATTGATGCCTAATTCTTGGGTTATGCCTAAGTCTTTCATCGAAATGAAATTCTTAACCTGTGTCAATACAAGATACATCATTTCCAATCAACAATATGTCCTCTACATAATGTATTAGAAATATGTCTCAGCGCTCCCACTTAATTTCTTGCAAAATGCAAACATCTTCATCGTCTCTGATGAAATTAAACCTTTTAACGGTTTCATCATGGTGAAGATTCCAACTCCGCTATGCTTACTTCAACCATTGAAGTTTTGCATACTCTTTTAGCATCCTTTGAATGAACAAAACCCTTTGGATCGTGTCATGTACACGTCCTAGGTAACCATTCTATTAGAAGAACTTGTTTTGTTTATTCAACTACCATATACCAAATTATATGTAGTGGTTGCTACATCAATCCGTCAAGACTATATATCGCTATGAAAGATCAAATCTTGTCATCGTCAACTCCTTGAACATTGTCGTAAACTTCTTTCTGATATGTCGACTATTTTATAGATGTTAAACATCCATGTCTTATTTCTTTATAAATCCAAACACGACCGATAGGCTTCACGCCTTTCTGGAGGGTCTTCTAAGTTCAGAAACTTGATTTCTCGTGTATGAATACTATCACGGATTCTATGACTTCCAGTCATTTTATGGAGTCAGGGCCCATCATCGCTTCTTTGCATGTAGTCGGTTCATCATTGTCAATACAATAACGACTTGTTTATCAAATCTTACTATTTGATTCTTACCGACCCACACGGTTCTATAGAAACTCTAATCTCTGAGATCACACCTTTTGCAATCACGAGAGCCATGAGCATTGTGGCCGCCACCGGGACACTTTCCGGCGCTGCGCTACTTAGCACATATAGCTAAGGTTCAACAACCTTATCAAAGTTCTATTGTCCTCCCACTTAACTTTTCACGAAAAATTCCTTCTCAAGAAACTTGATGTTCCAAGTAACAAAATATTTTGTCCTCGGTGTTATGGAGAAATTCCCAACAAATTCTTTGGGATAACCTACAAAGACGTGCTTATCCGACTTTTGGTTTGTAAACATTTTACTTATGCATAACATACCAAAATTTAAGAAAAGACAATTCGGGTTTTATCCCAAACCATGTCTTATATGGTGTCATTTCAATGGATCACGATGGTGCTCTTTTCAGTGTAAAAGTGGTAGTCACTAAAGTTTTAATCTTTAATATATAATGGCAGTTTTATAAATGACACCTTTGATCTTACCTTGTAAAACAAGGTTTCATTACATATCTCGAACACTCCATACTCCTATGGTGTTTTGGGAAATGCAAATCCATGGAACGATTCCTCAAATCTTAGGTGTTTTGCTAAACTTGTAACTCAAACATCTTTCTTTATGATCCAATCATAAACTCCTTTATTTTCTTGTTACAATGATTTTCCACTTCATCTTGAAAGTCTTTGAACATTTTTCAAATGTTTCATACTTCTTCCTTATTGAGTAAGTATATACATATACTCACTCAAATCTTCGGAGAAAGCATATGAAGTTGAAATCCATCGCCCACGACTACACATAATGGACTATATACATCAACATGTATAAATTCCAATCAGTTAGTCGTCCGTTCCTCTTTTGGCCTACGAACGAAGTTTTAATTATCTCCAAGAAAGTATCACAAGCGTCATTTGATCCAAATCAAAGACTCCAAAAATCCATCAACATGGAGTTTCTTCATGTATCCCTTTCAATATAATTTAAACGGCGATGTCACTTTAGCATTAGTTTTATGGTCGTTATTTCTCCAACCAGACTTGTATATCATCCATCTATTATGGAATACGGTAATTATTTGAACAACCTTTGTCGTCATAATACCTGATCAAAATAACAATTATTGAAACAAATCTTGAAGGCAAGCTTTGATGTTAACGAGCAACACAACAACCCTTTGTTTGTTTTTGATGAACATCATCACATATTCTCTTGCTAGTTACTTAGGCCATTGTAGTTCATGAATTACGTTGTCCTGTATGACATAGCATACCAACCAATTCGGTATCCAATACCTAAGAGCCACATTGTTTAACAAGCAAGGAATACAACCATAACATGTATATCTTCTACATACCCAAGTTGGACATCTCCAACCTTATAATTTCTGCCAAATATTTTATAGATTCTCTTTCAGCAATTCCTTTTTTTTTAAATAATCTATCAACATCAATAGTGGTGTCATTCACATGACACATAGTACAAAGCGTATATAGTCAAAATACTAATACCTTTGGACTTGCACTTTGAAGTGGATCACCATCATCAAATGTTTGGCATTCTTTCAAAAATCCATTCTTTAGTAATCTATTAGTGTAGTAAACATTTTACTTACATCTTCTATTTATCCTTATCATAACAACTTTCATGATTAAGCTGCTATAGCTTATAAAGGTGAATTGTGAGTATAATGTTTCTTTTTCAAAACCTTTTGGAGGATTAGGACGACTAGCGTCTCCAACCTTCACAAATTCTCATCAAATATGAGGACGTATACTCTATCATGTTGTAACCAACACATTGTTTTAGATATCGCAATACCTTTCACATATGATGGTTTCTGAAACATTGCTTTCAGCTCTTAGATAAACTTTATATTAAAAACAATCTTTTGAGTATCAAGAATCATGGAGGCAAACATGATACATTAGATACTAACACTGGAATTGTTACTCTTGATTTAATACTATTTATTAAACTTCATGGAGTAAATGGAGTTTGCTGAAAGTTTGCAATAGGACTTATAAATTTTAAATTGACACTCAAAACAATACGATACCAGTTCGTAAAGCAAATATCCAGAATTTCTATAGTTCCACTATCTCAACTATAACTAAGCGTAAGGAGGTGAACAGATGCCAATGACTACAACAAACTATGCAAATTCACTTTGATTGTGTTTATGATAAATTGAGTTCAACTAATCCAAATTACAAATGAACTCCCACTCAAAACAACATCCCTCGAGTTGTTTTAGTGATTACACGAACCAAATCCACTACACCAAGTCCGATCATCACGTGAGATGATGTAGCTTTAAAGGCGAACAATCAACATGTTCATCATATCATCCATATGACTCATGCTTTACCTTTCGGTATTCCGTGTTCCGAGACCATGTCTGTACATGCTAGGCTCGTCAAGGTTAACCTTAGTTTCTGCATGTGCAAATCTGGCTTGCACCCGTTGTATGCACACGTAGAGTCTATCACACCCGATCATCACGAGATGCTTCGAAACGACGAGTCTTAGCAACGGTGCCAACTAAGGGTGAACACTTTATTACTTGATATTTAGTGAGAGGGATCATCTTATAATGCTACCGTCGCGATCTAAGCAATACAAGATGCATAAAGAATTAACATCATAGGCAATTCATAATATGTGATATGATATGGCCTTTCTTCTTGTGCCTTTGATCTCCATCTCCAAAGCATGGACAAGATCTCCATCATCACCAGCGTGGCGTCAAGGTCCGTGGCGCCGCTTCATGGTTGTCCATCACCACCAACAACTATTACAACTACTTGGAATAAAGCTATTACATGATGAATAGACACGCAGGTCTTAAACAAAATTTAAAGACAACCATTAGGCTCCTGCCGGTTGCCATATTACAATAAGGATCATTACATACATCAAATATAATCACAATCACATAATGGCCATATCACATCACAAAACCCCTGCAAAAACGAGTTAGACGCCTCTAATTTTCTTTGCATGTTTTACGTGGTTTGGGGCTTTCGCATAAGACCGATCTTACCTACGAACAAGAACCACAACGTTGATACAAGTGTTGTCAAGATACTCATTGTAAATTGAATCTTAACTATGGTGGGAGAGACAGACACCCGCAAAGCCACTTGTGCAAAGCAAGTTGAACGTCAAGCGTGGAGCAAGTCTCATGTGCGATGACATGTAATGTTAGCCCGAGCCGCTTCATCCCACCATGCCGCAAGATGCAAAGTACACGCTAAGACACCGACAACAAAAGCATCAACGCCCACAAAAACATTGTGTTCTACTTGTGCAACAGATCTACGCATAGATGCGGCTCTGATACCACTGATGGGTTCGTAGCATGGAAAACAAAAAATTTCTACCGCAAGAACGAACAAAACCCAGATCTAATCTAGATAAAAGCCAAGATCTAATCTATTAGACATGAGCAACGAGATAGATAGGAACTAACCCTCGTAGATCCGAAAGCGTTAACGAGATTAGATCTCGTGGTTGATGTAGTCGATCACTTGCCGATCTCAAGATCGTGTGGACGATCCTTCCGGCGTCGCGTTCCAGCAGCGCTTCCGCCGTCGGTCAAGTAGACGATCCTTCCGGCGCCGCGTTTCGGCAGCGCTTCCGCAGTCGGTCACACGTGCGGAGTCGAAGCAGACATTCCTCTCCCTGTTCCAGCGAGCAGCGGAGGTAGTAGATCTTCTCCACGGAATCCCAGCAGCACGACGGCGTGGTGGTGGTGGTGGAGTAGAGAATTCTGCAGGGCTTCGCCTATGCCTGTGCAGAAGAAAGGTGGAGAAGAGAGGCGGCAGAGATTGG
Organism: Avena eriantha; assembly: GCA_910589775.1. Taxonomy (NCBI): domain Eukaryota; kingdom Viridiplantae; phylum Streptophyta; class Magnoliopsida; order Poales; family Poaceae; genus Avena; species Avena eriantha. The sequence continues at coordinate 138,356,238 of OU342744.1, read as the reverse complement.
GAGTTGTGGGAGCAGGGGTGGAGGGGGCGCCCCTGCCCCTCTATTTAAGGGGGGTGAGGCGCCATGGGAGGGGGAGTCCTTGTAGGACTCCCCTTCCTCTAGGCCGGCAGATTGGGGAGTGGGGGGAGGAGTCCTCCTTCCCCACGACTCCTAGTCTTGACCCACCAAGACTCCTTGATCCCTTCCTTGGTTTTCAAGCAAACTCCAAGAAACCTTCCAGAACGTTCCGGAACATTCCGAAACCTTCTAGAACCCTCATACAAATACTCCGGAACATTTCCTAACTTAGAAAATGATCTCCAATATATGAATCTTATTCTCCGGACCATTCCAGATCTACTCGTGATGTCTCGGATCCATTCCGAGACTCCGAACAACATTCGGTCTCCAACGCATATTCCATATCTACTTAAAACAACTTCGAACCTTAAGTGTGTCACCCTACGGTTCGTGAATATGCAGACATGACAGAGACACATCTCCTATCAATAACCATCAGCGGGACCTGGAGATCCATAATGGCTCCCACATACTCAACGATGACTTCGCGATCGATTGAACCACTTACATACAAAACTAATTCCCTTTGTCTCGCGATACTATACTTATCCGAGGTTTGATCGTCGGTATCTCCATACCTAGTTCTACCTCGTTACTGATAAGTACTCTTTACTCATTCCGTGATATGTCATCCCTTGTGACCCAGTCACATGCTTGCAAGCTAACTAGATGACATTGCACCGAGAGGGCCCAGAGCATATCTATCCGTCATATGGATGGACAAATCCCAATCTTGGTTCATGCGCTTCAACACATACTTTCAGAATACCCAATGACACTTTTATAACCACCCAGTTACGAAGCGGCGTTTGATGTCATCAAAGTATCCATCCGGTGATGGTGATTAACATAACCTCATGGTCGAAGGAATTGGTTACTATGTATTTGAAAGCTTACATCAATACAAACTTAATGACTTGATCTTTACGCTACGCTTACTATGGGTGTGTGTCCATCACATCATTCTCCTAATGATATGATCTTGTTATTAACGACATCCAATGTCCATGATCAGGAAACCATGATCATCCATTAATCAACAAGCTAGTTTAACAAGAGGCTTACTAGGGACTCTTTTATGTTTACAAAACACACAAGTATTAATGTTTCCGGTTAATACAATTATAGCATGGGATGTAAACATTTATCATAAACATAAAGATATAATAATAACCACTTTATTATTGCCTCTTGGGCATATCTCCAACAAGATATTGAAAAGGGTTCAATATGGAAACAACAAGAAAGGTTCTTACTACATGAAAAGGATCATATCAAGATTCAAGTGTTTCAACACTTGGTGAGTAAAATCACATAAAGATTTTGATCAATAATACCGTGATATGTACATATCCAGATATGTCTAATGCTCTAAATGTTATGAGCATATACCAGAATGATTCATAAGATAATCATCGGACGATAGTAAAGATATTCTTATGAGTTTTGCAAGAACTAAGAATATATCATCTGTAAGTGACAAATAGTTGATAATAGTTCATTGTAATATGTTACATTGATACTAATTTGTCACAAGATACAAATTAAATTTATCTCAATTTAGACTATGGGTGGCACAATATGATGGATTTGGATGAGTTCCAAAGTTAAGACATTGTGACGGATGCTAAAACAAAAGGCTAAGTATATGACTGCCATAGTGGCAGCAAAGGAGGGCATTTGTGTCAAGTAGTTTGTTATCAAACTAGGTGTGGTTCACAGTGGGATAATACTATGAAGATATATTGTACGATAATACTATCAACATATTTTAAACCAAAAAGAACTAAAGGTCTCACCAAAGGACCAAATTTATACAAAGCCATCTCATTAGAGAATGAGTGATGCGTAGAGACGCAAAGACATGCAAATGCACACGGACCTGGAAGTGCCAGATATGGAGATTATTATAACCACTAGCAAACGCGTATATTCAACACCTAGGTATTGTATATACAAGTTTACAAACTATATTATTGACTCTAGTGCAAGTTGGAGACTGAAGGGAATTTGCCCGAGAGGCAATAATAAAGTGGTTATTATCTTATTCCATGTTTATGATAAATTTTTATTTTGCATGCTATAATTGTATTAATTGGAAATATTAATACATGTGTGTTTAATAAACAAAATACAAAGTTCCTAGTAATGCCTCTCATATAAAATAGCTCCTTGATTAACAAGATGATCAAGGTTTCCTGATCATGGACATTGGATGTTGTTAATAATGAGGTCACAACATTGGTGGAATGATGTGATGAACATTCATCCGAATTATAGCATTACGATAAAATTCATTATTTTTATATTGCTATAACATCATACGAAGTAATCCTAGTCCTTAGACCATGAGATCATATTAATCACTAACACCGGAATTATATCTTGATAACATCAAACGTCACACCGTAACAAGGTGACTATAAAGGTGGGTTCAGTGCTACGAAGGTGTTATGTAGAGGCTCATGTATCAAGAGTGGGATTTGTCCATCCCGATGACGGATAGATATACTTGGGGCCCTATCGATGATATCACATTGAAATAACTTGCAAGCAAGTGATGTGATCACTAGAATGTTATATCACGGGAACGAGAAAAGAGTGCATGTTGGTAACGAGATCAAACTAGGTATTGAGATATCGATGATCGAATCTCGGACATGTAATATATCGCGAGACAAAGGGATTTAGTTACAACATTAAAGGTTCACACGATCACAAGAGTCATCGTTGAATGTGTGGGAGTCAGTACGGATCTCCATGTGATTATTGATCGGAGAGGGGTCTCGATCATGTCTGCATTATTCGCGAACCGTAGGGTGACACACTTAAGGGATACCGACACCATTTGGAGCAAATATATTTCAGATAAAGATTTAAGAAAGCGCTGGAATCATTTTGATGGAAACCGGAATTGTTTCGGGTGAAATTGCAGAAACTGGTTCTGCATGTGATATTAAAATGTTGCAGGGTTTTATGTGAATGTTTGTTAATTAAAGTAATTAACTAAATTCTGAATAAAATAAATAAAATAGTTTTATTTAATGAGATCTTGCATTAAATTTGGTGGAAATTTAATGGAGGTGAGTGGAACTATGAGTGGGAGGCTAATTATGTGAGTGGGAACTCCACCCACATGAATGCGGAAGAGGTGGGGGCACCTCCCTTGGCCGCCGACCATGGTGAGGGGATGCCCCTCTCCTTATAAAAGGCCCCCCACTCCCTCCTCTCATCTCACACCTCCTCGTGAAGGATCTCTCTCCCCCTCTAGTTATTCCCCATGGTCTCGGATTATCGAGATACATGTTTCCGGTGGCTTTATCTGGAAAGGATTTGCTGCTTCCGCTACTTTGCTGGAGCGAGGGACAGAGGTTGTCAGGGTACCAGATGTGTGTGCAATCACGGATGCACCGCTGCTTTGCGGTGCTGGACTTGGTGGTGCTGGATTTGCTGGAGCTGGATCTGATGGAGGTGCTGGAGCTGGACCTACTGGACTTGCTAGACTTCATCACGATCTTGAGATTGGCAAGTGTACGACTACATCATCCACAAGTTCCAACTCATTAACAAAGCTTTGTTGTCTTCGAGGGTAAGTTCTCTATGGATGCATATCCACCCGTTGCTTGTATCTAGTAGATAGATCTTGGCGTATAGTTCCCATCGTAGGAAATTTTTTGTTTTCTATGTTGCAAACCCAACAATTTCCTCATGATCAAAAACTCCTTTTTGATCACTCTCAATGACTTCAGATTTTATCCAAAACACTTTTGGCTTTCTCTCTTCTTTCCATCTGTGATCCCAACGCTTCCATATCTATCTCAGAACATCGTAAGACCCTCAGGTGTGTTACCCTACGGTTCGGGAATGTCACAAACATGATCGAGATCTCTCTCTCAATCAATGATCAATAGGGAGACTGGGATGCCCATATTGATCCATATTCATTCAACGATGTTATGCCGTTTGAACCATAAACTCTGAGTCCAATTCCTTTTGTTTCTTCGATACATGACTTGTCCGAGATTTAATCATCAATCTCGCTACCGGCAAGTCCACTTAACTCGTTACCATGATACTGTATCCCCATGACTTAGTCATATGGTTGCAACCTATTAGATACAATTTCACCGAGTGGGCCCAGTGTATCTTCCCGTCACATGGGTGGACAAATCCCGATCTTGATGCATACTCCTCACTGTGTCCCTCTGAAATACCCAACATGCACATTTATGGTCATCCTGCTATAGTGTGATGGTTGATACAGTCAAAGCAGCCGCGGGTGAAAATGATTAAATATGATCTCACGGTCTAAGGAGAAGGTCACTTAGTTTATAATTATTACAATGTTTAAACCATGTGACTTGACCACGTCGTAATGCTTATGTGGGTAATGTCCATCACATCATTTATCGATGATGTGCCTCTATTATCAACTGGTATAAATGCTCCATGGTTAGGAAACCTTGATCATCGGTTGTCCAACGGACTAGTCATATTGAGCCTACTAGGGACTGTGGTTTGTTTGTATAGCACACATGTATCAATGTTTCCACTTGATACATTTATAGAACGGTACAAAACTATTATGAACTAACTGAGATATGATAATAAACCTATTTATTATTTGCCTCTAGGGCATATCTCCTTCAGTTAGGAGAATACATCATACAGACTTACAAGCACCAACAATGATATATATAGCCATATAAATATTATGCGATTAGTTTGCCACTTAATATCATATGAATTGATGATTTAATATGTACGAGAATATATTAAATGGACGAAGAACTTACTGTGACACATAAAACTGACACCCCAGTATCACATTTAGAATTTAGATAGGTTTAATTGAGTATTGATGCATCCATATCCTTATCAGAGTTGCACCTAATGTGGACATAGATTTCACCGAGCGATCAAATGATAATTTCCTTGAACTGTGTTGTGGATTTTGGTATGAATTCGTATGCCAAAAATAAAGATAACAGTCAACTGAATTTGAAACCCCAAAAGCGATGACTCAAACTAACAAAACCAAAATCCAGAAGGCATCACCGTAGTAAATGTTAAAATGACATTCAAATAGTGTTCATCTATGTTTAGGATTTAATTAGTAAATCTATCTTTGTTCAGCTTTTGGTTTCTCTACTAACGAGTGACCTTGGAGCTGAGGCAACCGAGGATGAATGTCTCACAACCTAGAAATGGTACAACAGATTCAAATGCCTTTGCCAATGCACTACAACTAAAAAATCTAGAGAACGACTAATGCAAGGCGAGTGCTGATACATTGCAAATGTATCTATCATTTTTGATGCCCCATGCTTGGTTTTATCCACTTTCTTGTGTTTTGTCCACACTTTGGAGTACTTTTCATATGATTTCTTGGACTAACCTATTAACAAGAGCCATAGTGCTAGCTGCCTGTTTTCTGCTGTTTTTGGTTCCAGGAAAGTCAGAAAATGAATATTCTCGGAATTGGACGGGACAAAAGCCAAAGTACCTATTTTTCCAGAAGACTCATGGAGCCAGAATATGAGACGGAGGAGGGCCAGGGCCTGGCCACACCACCCCCAGGCGCGGGCTGGGCTTGGCCGCGCCAGGGCATGGTATGGTGGCCCCAGGCACCCCCTCGGTCTCCCTCTTTGCCTATAAGAAGCCTTCTGACCTAAAAACTTCGTGGGGTTCGACGTTTTTCCAGAAGGATTTCCGCTCCGCCGCCACCACTAGATTTCACGAAACAGCACCAGAAACTCCGTTCTGGCACCCTGCCAGGACGGAGAATTGGAGGAGATCATCGCCATCATCATCACCATCGCTTCTCCATCGACCATCCATGTTTCCCCCATCTATGAGTGAGTAATCCCCCGCTGTAGGCTATGGGGATGGTAGGGATTGGATGAGATCGTTCATGTAATGGCATCACATTGTTAGGGCTTGGTGCCTAGTATCGTTTATTAGTGCTTTATGACTTTGTTGCGACTTGTTGTGCTTAATGCTTGTCACTAGGGCCCGAGTGCCATGATTTCAGATCTGAAGATGTTATTGATTCATTATGATAGTATTGTTCTTGGTCTTATCTATAAGTTGTGTACACACGTCGTTGTCCGGAACCTATGGCCCCAAAGTGACAGAAATCGGGATAACCGGAAGGGAAAGACTTTGATGTGAGGATCACATGTGTTCACGGAGTGTTAATGCTTTGCTCCGGTGCTCTATTAAAAGGAGCACCTTAATTTCCAGTAGTTCCCTAGAGGCCCGCTGCAAACGGGCTGGCAGGACAAAAGATGTTGTGCAAGTTCTCATTGCGAGCACGTATGACTATATATGAAACACATGCCTAGGATTGTCTAGTACTTGGGTGTTTTATCTTATTTATCTGCAATTGCCCTATGTTCTGATTGCTATGTGAATTTTCTTGTCCATACAACGCCCGTCTATCCATCCCTATGCCTACCGCACTCGAATCACTGCTTTTGTTACTACTGTCGTTGCTTTACTACTGCTGTTACTTTACTATTCCTACTACAAAACTGTTGCTACTGATAAACTGCTGTGAGAAAGATTGTTTCCGGTGCAGCTGAATTGACAACTCAGTTGTTAAGGCTTATAAATATTCTTTGGCTCCCCTTGTGTCGAATCAATAAATTGGGTTTCACTTCCCTCGAAAATACTGCGATACACCCCCTATACTCGTGGGTCATCAAGACTATTTTCTGGCGCCGTTGCCGGGGAGCATAGCTTTATTTATCAAGTTCACTTGGATTCACTATTGTTCAAGCTAAGTTTATCTTTCTCCTTGTTTGCTTGTTTCTTTATCAAAATACAAAAAAAATTAGTTCCTACTCTAGTTGTTATTTTCGTTGGTCTGTTATCGTCTTGCTTTATCATGCTTGATGTCAATGGTTGGTTTCTTTGAAACTAAATCTTATTGGCAAGGTGGGTTCACGGAAGATCAAAAATATTATTATAAGGAACACCGCTTGTCACAAAAAGGGAAACACTTATGGGAACAAATTGATAGATTGTATACCATTGCTAGAAATGTGTGCTCTACTTATAATGTTACTTATTGCTATGATGAGTCTTGTTGCATAAAGAGGTATAAACACCTCCCTTTTCAATGTGAGTATAGTGATAATGATACCATATCATCCTATGCTAAAGGAATTTATGACTTTTATGATGCGGAACAAATTGAAGAATTTATTGCTTGGAAGGGTGCTTTTGAACTTGCTAGTTTGCTTGAAAATATTGATGATTCACCTTACAAATATGAGGTGTATGGTATGCTTAAATTTTGCTTTGATAATTACAAGGTTGAAAATGTATATATTCTTGAATATTTTAATAGATGCTTTCCATAAATGGAAGAGACTAATGCCTTGCAGGATCCTATGGAAGAAGAAATTGATGAACCTGAAATCTCATTAGATGAAGAAGAGGAGGAGAGTGATGAACAAAAGGAGGAAGAATGGATTAGCTACCCATGCCTACCTTCTAATGAGAGTAACTCTTTATCCCTTACATTATTTGATTGTCCCCCTTGCTCACTAAAGGAGAATGAATGTTATGTTCCTGAGGTTTCTCTTGAAAATGTTTATAATAAAGCTCTAGTGCTTGTAGATCATGAAGAGCATGCTTTGTGATAGTTATATTGTTCAGTTTCTTCATGAGGCTACTAAAAATTATTATGAGAGAGGAAAATATGGTTGTGGAAGTTTTCATGGTATTGAAACACCTCTCTATGTGCTGAAAGTTTTGAAATTACTCTTGTTTTATCTTCCTATGCTTGTCACTTTGTTCTTTGTGAATTTATTTGCATACACGATTCCTATGCATAGGAAGTGGGTTAGACTTAAATGTGTTTTGAATTTGCTTCTTGATGCTCTCTTTTACTTCAACTCATATTTCTTATGAGAGCATCCTCTCAACTTTTATGCCTGAAGATGATAATATGTCTATTATTCTTGGGAGATCTTTTCTTAAATACTGCAGGAGCTGTTATTAATTGTAATCAAGGGAAGGTGACCTTCAATGAACACATTGTCTATTTCCTCAAGAAGATTGAAAGGACTTATGGTTTGAATTAAATTGAACATGTTGAGGGCATTCAAGTTGGAGAAATATATTGTCCCATACGAAGAGAAAAACTTGAAACTATTATGATTGGGACCATTGCTATCAAGGTTGAGGTAACATAATCATTAGTGGGATACAAAGTTTTGTCTCATATGGAATTGTTTTGGTAACAATACCTGATCAACCTTGTTAACAAAAGGATTTCATTAAATAAAACAATGTTTTCACCATGATTATCTCTGCTTACTTTTATTCTATCCATTTTAGTTTTTGCTTCTTATGCGTAACTTAAAGGCGTTAAAGAAAAGTACTTGTTGGAAGATAACCTAAGAGTTTTAGATGAGTCTTGAAAGTTATTACCTCTGTAATAACCGCTCCTTATCTTTTTTATTTGCTTTTTGTGCCAAGAGTAACCTCTAATGAGAGAGAAATAATGATTGGGAAAGTTGTTGTCCCGAAATAGATTTCTGTGCTTCACCGTAAAAATTCGTGAGAGAGCTCTGTATGTCAGATTGAGCTGTAATTTTTTTTGCTTCTGCCCCAGGTTGTTATCTAACTTTAATTAGTTCAACACTTTTTTATTTTAGCAACAGAAGGTCTTCTAAAAAAATCGTATTTACCTGCTGGTCTGTTTTGACAGATTTCTGCCATTTTCTGCATTTGCTTCTTGTTGGTTCCTTTTTGAGTTCTTTTGGGGAATTGAGATTTTCGAGGGAAGTGCTACAGTATATAGTGTTCTAATGGGAGTTTATTTGGTGTTAGAACTGAACTTTAAGACTTATTTATCTTAAGTACACTAATGTTGCTAATAAAGATTGTGTGAAGTTTTGTATAAAGGAAAATTTTTAGGTGTATGGAAGGAATGAGTAATGAGATGAAGGATGGACTAAATCTCAAGCTTGGGGATGCCACGCGTGTCACCCCAAGAAATATCCAAGAAGTACAAGCGTCAAAGCTTGGGGATGCCCAAGGCATCCCCTTTTTTATCAATAAAAATCCCAGGTTTCTTCCAAACGCTTCATTTTTATTGTTTCATGCACAGTTGTGTTGTTCTTGGAGCGTCTTCTTTTTCGTTTTCGTTTTGGTTTTTAGTTTGCATGGTTTGCTTAGTTTGCTGAATAAATTGGTTGGACCTCCTCTTTCATATATTGGTGTTCAAATAGTTTGGTTTGGTTTGGTTTGGTTTGGTTTGGAAAAGAGTAGGAAAGCTCATGCTTAAGTGGTAAAGAGAGATTGTTTTTGACTGTGGCCTATGCTTTGTCATGCCATGCTTGATATTGTTTTGGCTTTATGCTTAGTATTCTTTGCTGTAGCATGACTTGTTATAAACAATTGAGATTGCTTAATGTGCCTTGGATGAATCATGCGTTGTTTTAGCATATTAAAGCATAGTATAGTGGTATTCTCCTTTGATGCTTTATTTGGGTTGACTTAGCACATGCTCACACCATGTTATGACTATCTCAAGTCACCATAAGCCTTTATGATCCTTTAGTTTTCAACTTGTAGTATCACTTTATGCTTTGATCAATGATGTTTTGTCGCTCTGCATTATTATGGCCATTACTGCTCTCTCGTTTGTCGCTCCCTTACTACTGCTAGCCTTCACTTCCACTGAGTGTTTTACTCAAGTTTCCAACTCCCTAAACCAAATATTGCCAAAGTGTCCACCATACCTACCTATTAGCATCATTTGCTACTCCCGTGCATATTCAATATGCTTTGTTTTCTTCCAAATAAAATGTTTGCTTGTTATGAGAAAGTTAGTTAGTAAAGCTCTCACGAACTTGATGGCACACTTTATTTCCTGCACGTAATAAACCTGAACCATTGTGAACTCTCCATGAAAGTTATATGCTTGCTAATAATAGGCTGGGGATTAGCAGAACCGTGCTGTCACGGGGAACGCTTTCAACACTTGTAAATATATACCCAGTTGATACCTTGCTCTTTTGTTTGTGGATGTCGTCGGTGCGAAATAAAAGGGGAGCTTGTAAGTCCATGGAGTTATATATGTGTGTTAGAGAAACTCCTGGGCCGCTAGTCTAATCCATGCTGACATGGTGGAAACCTGCAGCGTAACCATAATGATATATATGAAGCATTCTTCTTATAAAAAAGAGAGAGATAACTATTGAGAAAAAGAAGAAAAAAAGAGATTTATGAAAAGAGGAAAGAGAGAAAAAAGCACCATTTTCCCATGGTAAATAAGAAGATTGCTGAGATACTCATTGTCTGCTTGCCTTGTCATTTTGATATGGGGATTCTTCCGTATCATCGGGCAAGGGGTACCCCGTTGGCGGTTCTCAATGATACGCACATACTTACGATGACAAGAACTTACCGGTAACTAAAGTTGAGTAGCATGAGGAGCAACTCTCATACTCAAGGGACTTGGGATTTTCAGTTTATAGTCTGTCAAGCATATAACTCAGATTGGACCTCACTTTCACCTTAACCACATTAAAGATGCTTATGACATGGGCAATGAGAGCTCAAAGCTAATGAGTACCATACTTTCAGCATTTGGAAGCCTTTCAAACTATGCAAAACCTTTTCTTTTACTTGTTGAGTCTCTACTTATTCTTTGAGCACTTTCTTGAGAGCATAGTGGCCATTCTTAGTTCTATGTGCATTGTCCCAAGACTTGTTGATTGATGCATACCTTGATATTGCTTGTTTTAAACTATTTGTATCTAGTCACTCTTGTAAACTTTGAAGGTGTCCTATGCATTTATGTTTGCTACTCTATGAGGGACAAGCTAAATGCCACTTTGCTATGTTTTCTTTATGTGAAACAAACAAACGTCTTGCAAAGCATTGTTATTCATGAATCTTTTGTTTGTGCCTTTTCATGTTGCATCATAGTTTCTTTGTCTTATTGCTAGAACTTTGTCTTTCATGTTATGATTGAAGTACTATGATCCCAGCTTTGAATGTTTACAAATACTTTGGTCAAGTCTTTGATGGTGCATGTCACCTCAAAAATTATTCTTTCTTTTTATCACTTACCTACTCGAGGACAAGCAGGAGTTAAGCTTGGGGATGTTGATACATTGCAAATGTATCTATAATTTTTGATGCTCCATGCTTGGTTTTATCCACTTTCTTGTGTTTTGTCCACACTTTGGAGTACTTTTCATATGATTTCTTGGACTAACCTATTAACAAGAGCCACCGTGCCAGCTGCCTTTTCTGCTGTTTTTGGTTCCAGGAAAGTCAGAAATGAATATTCTCGGAATTGGACGGGACAAAAGCCAAAGTGCCTATTTTTCCAGAAGACTCACGGAGCCAGAATACGAGACGGAGGAGGGCCAGGGCCTGGCCACACCACCCCCAGGCGCGGGCTGGGCTTGGCCGCGCCAGGGCATTGTGTGGTGGCCCCAGGCACCCCCTCGGTCTCCCTCTTCGCCTATAAGAAGCCTTCTGACCTAAAAACTTTGTGGGGGTTCGACGTTTTTCCAAAAGGAGTTCTGCTCCGCCGCCACCACCAGATTCCACGAAACAGCACCAGAAACTCTGTTCTGGCACCCTGCCAGGACGAGGAATTGGAGGAGATCATCGCCACCATCATCACCATCACTTCTCCATCGACCATCCATGTTTCCCCCATCTATGAGTGAGTAATCCCCCGCTGTAGGCTATGGGGATGGTAGGGATTGGATGAGATCGTTCATGTAATGGCATCACATTGTTAGGGCTTGGTGCCTAGTATCGTTTATTAGTGCTTTATGACTTTGTTGCAACTTGTTGTGCTTAATGCTTGTCACTAGGGCCCGAGTGCCATGATTTCAGATCTGAACATGTTATTGATTCATTATGATAGTATTGTTCTCGGTCTTATCTACAAGTTGTGTACACACGTCGTTGTCCGGAACCTATGGCCTCGAAGTGACAGAAATCGGGATAACCGGAAGGGAAAGGCGTTGATGTGAGGATCACATGTGTTCACGGAGTGTTAATGCTTTGCTCCGGTGCTCTATTAAAAGGAGCACATTAATTTCTAGTAGTTCCCTAGAGGCCCCGCTGCAAACGGGATGGCAGGACAAAAGATGTTGTGCAAGTTCTCATTGCGAGCACGTATGACTATATATGGAACACATGCCTAGGATTGTCTAGTATTTGGGTGCTTTATCTTATTTATCTGCAATTGCCCTATGTTCTGATTGCTATGTGAATTGTCTTGTCCATGCAACGCCCGTCCATCCATCCCTATGCCTACCGCACTCGAATCCCATTGTTTACTGCTTTTGTTACTACTGTCATTTCTTTACTACTGCTGTTACTTTACTATTCCTACTACGAAAATGTTGCTACTGATAAACTGCTGTGAGCAAGATTGTTTCCAGGTGCAGCTGAATTGACAACTCAGTTGTTAAGGCTTATAAATATTCTTTGGCTCCCCATGTGTCGAATCAATAAATTGGGTTTCACTTCTCTCGAAAATACTGCGATACACCCCCTATACTTGTGGGTCATCAAGTGCTAGTGTGCATCCACAAGCATTCACTCAATTGCTCTTCAGTAAGACTTTGGGATGGACTAGATTGTGGAGTAAACTCAATTACTCTTTAGTAATCCTTTGGGTGATTCAAGACTAAAGAAACAACTTGCGAATTGTCTGCGTTGTAAATAATAGAAAGCATGACAAGGAATCTTCATGGAGCATCACATGACAATCAATATTAGTGACTATAGGGAAGTGTGTGGAAGAGCTGATTATGAGTTTGTCGAACAACTATTATCTAGTAATATGTGGTGTAATGCCTTAGAGTGGGTTCTTGACGTGTTGGAGCCACTGTCTCTGGATTCAAGAAGAATATAATGTCAACTGTAAATGATATAGGAGCTCATCTTGGTGAGGGTTCACAAATGTTCCATATAGTCATGAGCATGGTGTCTAAGATGATTGAGGCCATCCAAAAATAAACTCTAATGGTTGCAGGTAGTGATAAGCTGCTACATTTATTATTATCTTTTTCCCTATAGTTCTTATTATTATCTTGCTTTTTCCTGCAGTTACCATATGTTTGTCTTTTCTTATGTAGATGTTGTCCTTGATCCACATACACATTATCAGATCAACCTGAGCAATATTCCTGAATATGCTTCTGCACTAACATATGCCATAGAGAATATAGCAGATCCTGATAGTGTTGTTATGGCCTTTAAGGAAATCAACACTTGTAGGGAATTCCATGGGAGGTTTGGCCAAAGTGTTGCGCGCTTATCAGCAGAACAAATGTCGCCAAGTAAGCTACAATACTTGCTAGAATAATATCGACATTACCTCCAATGTGCAATTCCTTAATCTCATTGTTTTAATTTTCGCAACCGAGTGGTGGTTCCAATTTGGAGGGGAAGTTCCCCATCTGCAGAAGTATGCCTTAAGGATTGTATCACAGTGTGTGCCATCAAGTGGATGTAAAAGGAATTGGAGCCTTTTTTTCTTTGGTCCAAACGAAGCAAAGAAACAAGCTTTTTTATGGCAAGCTGCACAAGTGTGTATCCATGCGCTACAACTTGACAATATGAAGTATATTTGCCTATACAAGTGTGTATCTGTGATATATAATGCACTATGTCCTTGTTAGAGTAAATGTTGTTGTTTTACCTAAGTTTTTATTTAGAGGAATGCTTGTTATTTTAACTATTGTTACTAGAGGAAAGACTGCTCTGTTACATTTTAGTCTTCTTACTTTGTTTTTATTTATATTTTCATTGAAGACACAGGTCGAAGAAGACTAGGACCCGGTGAGAGAGAATGCTAAAGAGAAAGACGTTGATCTGTGTGCAATGGTGATGGATACAACCTTGTTTGATGAAACAAATCCAATGTTGGAGTGGTTTAATGAGAGGAGCATATAATCTTGAATGGATCTGAGGTTGCTACTCGTTGTGTTCGATAAAATATGTTCCCTTAATTGAAGCAAGAAAGCCTCTCATCCTAGAAGGAAGGACAATACCAGGAAAAGAAAGAGGGCCATGGATGATGAATACATTGATTCTGAGGATGATGATGAAGAGAATGAGAACATTGACACTGATGATGATGATGACCAATATTATAGTGCAAGTAAGTCTGATGAAGGAGTGCCAAGTCAAGTTCAAACCAAGTCGAAAATGAGATTCATATCACAAGTGGAGGCAGTTCGGCGAACCGGAGATCTATAGGGTTAGGAAATACAAGAAGGTCAAAGACGCCAGGAACCTTTACTATTAAGATGGGTAAATTTCTTATACTGTTTGTATCTATAAGTTGCTATTTTAATAGCTCGGGATAATTTGATAATAATTTGCATCATCATGTGTCTTCTTCAACCAATATAAATTGTTTGTCTGACTAATTATATCGCGATTAATCTCTTCTATTATATACCTACTTTTTCCAACTTATGCTTCCGCTACTACATTTCTTTTCATGATCTTTGATATTCTAAATTTCAAGGTTGAAGAATTGGAAGCCTGGAAGTTCATAATCACAATCCTTTTGTTTTTTTGTTTCATGCACGACTGAAGGGTGGAGGAACAGGAAGTCATAATTGATTCCCTGTTTGCATTTTGGGGCCGGTAGTCGAACTTCAATGGCTCAGTTGTATTGGTTATGAACTGTTATATGCTTATTTGGACTACTAATCGGAACTGTGTTAAGTAGCATATTGACCTTGACTATTGTTGCTATGATGGTTAAACTGGATTATTGTGTTGGTATTTCTAGATAATTATTCATATGTTGTTATTTCTGGATGGATAATCTAATCTATACTAGTGTTAATCTAGTGTTCATGTCTTGCTATAATGTTTTCATCACGCGTACATTCTGTTATATGAATCGTACATGTATATTTTGCTAAATATTCACCTACCATTCTTGTTTTGGTTTATTTTATTTTTTTTGGCAAATTTTATCCATTTTTCATTCAAATTTCGGTCATTTTTCGTTCCACATTTCAAATTTTGGTTAATCAATTTCGTCTGAGATTTTATGAAAAACCGAATTTCGGCCATTTCAACCGGGAGCGGTAAAAAATACAAACCAAAAGCTAAAACCTTGTATTAGTCACAGATCCATAAATACCCGGGAGCATAGATTCATCAAGTGAGACATGCGGTCTTAGAGATGTTAACGAGCGGGAGGAAATATGACAGGGAAATTATAGAACAAAATGAGTTTATGAAGATGGGAGGAGGACCATCACCTTAGTCTCTGGACGCACTGCTGCCGCCCTTGCTCGGCGTTGCATGGAGCTCCATCGGTGGTAGGTGCGAGATGGAAGTGGGGGCGTGTGGACGGAGATGAGCGAGAAACATGGATGCAAGGGCCTGGTGTTTCATTGTCTGTCGTCGGTGCTACCGCCTAGCTGGGGCGGCGTCATGAATGACGATGACGGCTCTCCTATGCTCCTGTCCCCATGGACAGGGAAACACAGGAGCAGAAACATGTCTTGGTAGGCAAAGTGAGCCCAGATTAACTTTCATGCACGAATCTTCCCGGCAAAATCGTGCAGCCAGAAAGGTGACCGATGGCGAAATAGATTTAGAAAAAATATTTTTTTGCGAAGAAAATTTAGAAAAGTGTTAACTTTTGTACTTCTACCTTCATTGTTCCACAAAATACAAATAAAGCAGGGACTCTTTTTTACTTTTTCTGTATCATCAGTTACACATCAACTTCTTTCGGAAAAAAAAAATACACATCAAAAACCAATCTTCCGCGCAAAATGAACAATCTCAAAAGAGAGTTTTATACTTCCTTCGTTTTAAAATAAATGACTTATGTTTGTCTAAATTCGCATGTATATACAGTATTTTTATAAAATCCCCTAGTTTTCTTCCTCGATTTTGCTTCGCTCACTGCCATATTTGAATTTGTACAACTGAAGCAGAAGGAACTCGACAGCCTTCAGCACGAAGGAAAAAACCTTCAACAAGCACGAGCCTTCTTCTCTCCGTTTCTGTCGCTCCGCTTCCGCAGCTCCACCCGCACAGCCAGCCGCGCGCCGACCTCACTCCCGACTCGCCGCCGGCATCCACGATACTAAACCCGCCTCGCCGTGATGCAGAAAACGGCGCAGTCCTGGTTCACCGGCGGCACCACCTCCCCCGCCCCCGCCGCCGAGTCGCAACCCTCCCTCCTCGCTGACTGGAACTCCTACGCCGCCGCCCGCTCCGACGCCTCCTCCTCCTCCCCGCTCCCGTTCGACATCGAGGCCGCCGTCCGCTCCGCCAACGACACCGTCTCCGGCACCTTCAGCGTGTAAGCTCCCTCCCCCAGATCTGATCCACCCACACCAGAGCTCCCCTGCTCCCCAACCCTAAGCCGAGAGATCTGGTCCTGTCCGGTTGCACGATCTGATCCGCGGTGGTCGCGTGGCAGGGTGACCAAGGGCGTGAGGGACCTGCCGGGGAGCTTCCAGGGCGCGACCAGCGGCTTCCCCTCGGGCAAGGCTCTCATGTACTTCGGCCTCTTCCTCGCCACCGGCATCTTCTTCGTCTTCATCGCCTTCACGCTCTTCCTCCCCGTCATGGTGCTCATGCCGCAGAAGTTCGCTATCTGCTTCACGCTCGGATGCGCTCTCATCATCGCCTCGCTCTTCGCCCTCAAAGGACCGGCCAACCAGCTCGCCCACATGACCTCAAAAGAGGTACAGTACATTATTGCAGCAAATTCACGCTATGGTTGTTCATTTGTTTCCAATTAGTTTTGTTTCGTAGTGACGAGTGAGCAAGTGGAGATTACCCTGTCAAAACTCATGACAGCCGTGACTTTTAGACAAATACACTTACAATTTTGGAACATGCTGAAACAAGTTGGAAATCTCTGCAGTCGCACAGCTAAAGACGTTCCTACTGTATAAGTAAATAGCATTGAAGCTACACAGTCATGAGTATTCGTTGAGGATCAGTTGTAGTAGCATGTCTGATGACCATAGCTGTTAGTGGTAGGGACATGGGACAGCGTAGTCATGTTATTTTTCCCTAATCCTATTGGAGTAATTGTGCTCCAGATTACCTTGTTAAGTTGACTCGTTGAAACCTGGATATCACCGCAACTGGCCTGCCCCCAATTCAGAAATGCAAAATTACAGGTAGCACGAGACTTTATCTGAGAACAAATTAAGAAAACATGCAGCATAATGAAGTATTTGTATGAAGTAGCCTATGATCTGAAACAGAAGAAAATAAGTGAGATTAGTGGAAGTTGAGAACTTTGTGATGGCAGAGTCGATGGATTTTGATCTTTCCAGTGAGTTTACCAGCACTCAAAGCTCAGGAACCTCTAATAATTGATGTCACCTGACTTAATATATTAGCTGTACCTCTTGGTATTGGTTCTGCTAATACCAGGTGCAACATAAGAAGTTTTATTGACATTTTTCCTATCAAAGAACAAAATAGTTGGCTAAATCTGAAAGAATTTCTGAACTGACAGATTTTTGACATTCCAGGTATTGTGCAGTAATGCTGGTCTGGATGTCTTCTGTCTAAATGTTTTGAACTTAATTCAGTATTCTGGATTAGAGAAAGGCTTGTGCCCAGTTTTATAAGAAGGAAGGCTAGGCCAGGACACGAGCTTAAACCTGACAGTTCACAACAAGACAAGCAAAACTATAACTATTGTACTTTAAAGAAACTTTTTTTTATAATAACAAGCTTCCAGACAGATGCACACATAATTCATCTGATTCTATGGTCAAATGTACTATCACAATTCTGTACCGATAGTTGAACCTTTTCCTTTGTGTTGTGGAAGTCACTGGGCCACACTTGGGATAGTATAGTTTGACTTGCTGGTCTGGTTTGGTGGGTATTTCTCATTGTTATGTGTCCAATCCAGAATGGGCATTTCTCATTGTTATGTGTCCAATCCAGAATGAAACATTCGATATAGATCGAGTGGATTTTACATGACATACAAATACAACCCTTTCGTATCTCTATTTGGAAAATCTAAGTGCCTATTTAGGCATATCTGTATGGTGCAAAACTTGTTGATACTAAAGAGTAAATGGCACTTGTAGTTGCTCAGTGTTATTAACTAAGATCCAATGCAATGTCTTCATGCTCACATGATCTTCAAATGTATGAGATTTCTGATAAGAGAAACTTGTATCTTTTTCTTTCAGAGACTGCCATTTACAGTGGGGTTCACTGGATGCATGGTTGGCACGATTTATGTTTCTATGGTGCTTCACAGCTATTTTCTGTCGGTGATATTCTCGATCCTTCAGGTATATATTTACTCTTAGCATCACCAAGTCTTGCAGTATTATATTCTTTATTTAGGGGTGAAGTAATTCATCATTTCTTTCTCTACACACGGCTTTTCTAAATTTGAGAAACAATCCAGTGACTCTTTTGGCATACGGTTGCCATCTCTGCAACATCTCTTGTTTCTCGGCTGATGACTCTTTTGTAACTCACTTAAACTTCCTTTTTAAGAAATGTGACCCTCTTGTCGCTTCTGTTGCAGGTTCTTGCTCTTGCTTACTACACCATATCCTACTTCCCTGGAGGCTCTAGTGGACTGAAATTCCTCTCATCAAGTCTCTTTTCCCCAGTATCAAGAATTTTCGGCTGATAACCCATGTAGATGGAACATGTATGTGACGATCATACTTGTACCCTTACAATTCATTAAATATTTCTGTATGTATTTGCTGATCTACCCGTTGTAGAGCTATCAGATATCATGACCCCCCTTCCTTTGCTCTTAAATGGGTACTGCCGTTAGATGCTAGACGCACGTTCAATCTGGAATGAAAATGGTCTGTTGAAGGCTGTATCTGAATTCTGAAGTTCTGTTGTAAGCATATCTTGTGGAAATGAAGTTGTCACTACTGAGTTGAAGGTTTGCTGTAGTTTTTGTTTGTAATTCCAAGGTTCTTGTGGAATAAAGTTGTCACTACTGAGTTAAAGCCTAGCTCATTCCAAGGTTTGCTGTAGTTTTTTTTTTGTTTTGACAATAAGGTTTGCTGTAGTTTTTGTTGCTTGGGAGTTCAGAATGAAGGCAAGTCAGATCGTGATCTATGCTTTAGAGAAGGATCATCCTCCCTAAAAAGCTCCAGGTATCTACTGGTTGCTGTAATTGCATTAGCGGTAGATCTTCAATGGGCTATCAAAAAGATGATTCGTAGCCTGGGCCAAATTTTTAGCTCCCCAGGGGAAGGCCTTAGGAAACATGGCCACGTAGAAACAGCCCTAAAGTCATGGTGTGCAGTTTGTTACCCTGGATCGTATCGTTTGCAAAGCAGGTGCCACTTTAATTAGTTGGCTGCATCTCATTGGGTGGCCCATAAACAACCGCACTAACCCAAGGCTAAACACACTTATCTCACACCACCACAACTATCAGCCATGGGCGATAGCACGACGAAGGCGTCCTAGAGGTAGAATGCCAGTGTGGTGATGGGCCATCTGATGGTGCTGCGTGCGGCGCGCAACGGAGTTGCTCCGGTTCCTCGGGTGGGCGCCAGCGAACACGCTCACGGTACTAACTTGACGTCGACCTTGGCGCCGAGCCAAAGCCGGTCATCCTTAACTTCCCGGTTGTCGGTGCAGTGCACACTATCTCTTCTTGCAATCTCTCACCCTCTCTTAGTGTATAAACAAAAACGAAGCAATAGACAACTTAGTTTATGAACTGAACAATGAACCAATGAACAACTTAGCTTATGAACTGAACAATGAACCAGAAACTGAATCTGAACCAAACAGCATGCATACACGCACGTGAAGCCCACTATATAGTCCCAAGGAAAAGCGAGAATCGTCTATGATCACTGAAACCACAAAACTTGCAACACGAGAGTTGTGCACAACGGCGAGGTGAAGCTACTCCTTAAAAGAAACTTCGAACCATTGATCGAGTGCAATAAATCTAACAAAATCCGTTCAAAAAAATCTCCAACTTTTACCTTGAATCTAAGAATATACAATTCACGAAACTCAGTGCATCTTTTTCATGTAGTGATTTGTTTGAACCGAAGCATATTATGCTAATTGAGAGAGGTTAGGAAGGAAATTTAGAGGAGAAGAGAGAGAACTGCGCCAAATTTTGAATTGCCTCAATGTATTAGCGGGGTTAGTTCTTTTGGCATGCAGTAATATTTTCTCGATGTGTTGGGGGCTGGCACCCTGATTTTGTTTTACTTTTTTGTCTGTTTTAAGCCGTACAAGTATTGCGAAGAGAGGATTCCTATACTAGTCGTGTATTTCCGATTTTCTTGGCGAGAAGAAACAGACGCTGTCCTGTCTGACGGCATGCCTTAGGGCATGTATAAGGAGACGACGGTAGTCTTCTCTTAGAGTTGCCATGTTGAATTTTTTACTTACACCTGTTTTCCCTAGCATGGTACCATAGGAAGGCAGGTGCTACTAGTGAACGAATACGTCTCTAGTGGCGCCAGGTTGGGTGGACATTTGAGTGGCTAGCAGTTGTGTGTGCGTGTTGCTAAGGCCAAGACCTGTAACAGAATAATTATGATCAATGATGTGAAACGTTTCTAATTCTCTTGTCTCTCTCTTTCTCTATCTACTTCTTCACAGAATCAAGTTCATCTCACCAAATCTCACGCTTGCAATCACATGTGGGCATTGATGAAAGAATGACTGTTGCCGGAAATCGATCAGAATGAGCATAAGGTGATTCCCAACCAAGGCACACAGATGGGTCTCGTCGCCAACAAAACCAGCCATAGCATGGATCGAAAGACTGAGTTGTTCGGCCGTGGCAACATCATGCATTTCTATCGTGTTAAGAATTTCTTCAGAAAGATGAACTGTGCATTCAGAGCAGCTGCTGGCTTGTTTGTAGGATCGTACTCTGAGCTACTTCTCATCGCACTTGAAGCACAACCCATTGGCTCTGCCATAGTCTCTGAGCTGTCTATCTCTCCATAACTTGCCTGTGTCCAATTACAAAGCTGGTTTTGGTGTATCCCCTCTTGCGAGAACATGCTCAGCACGACCATACTGTACCTGACGAGGTCCATGGGGTTTTGGCGTACTCCGCTACTTCTTGCTGAACTCTTACCACCTCTTCGTGCCTCTTCTTCCCTGTGGTGGTGGCTTGCCCGCTCTCCCTCTTCCGTCCAGCCGTGGCGGCGAGGGAAGGAGGGGATCGAGTGGGGCTGTGACCGCGGGTGGAGGAGGCGATGGATTCTGTCTCCTAGCGCGTTTGCGCGGCGGCAGGAGGCCGCGGTGGGTGGTTCCCGGCGAGCTTCAGAGGTTGAAGAGGCCGACGGTGCGACTCCAAGCGAATCCTCGTGATAAGCGCGATTTTGGTGCTCGGGCTAGCTTGGTTGCCCGCTGCTTTCCCCTATTCCTCTTGGCCGGCCGTGGCGGTGTGGGAGGGGACGTCGGTGGCAGCGAGTGGCAGGAGTGGCCTAGGCGCTCTTGGGAGTTTTGGTCTTTCCCCTTTCGGTGGATTTTTTCCTCGCTGCTCAGACCACCTTTGCCCGCCTTCACCCACCCGTGGCAGGAGTGTTGTGCTGGAGTGCAGGTCGCTCGTCATTGACGGAGCTTGCGAGGATTCTTGCGTCGGGGATTTCCGGAGCTTGGAAGCGACATCGGCGAGCATCATCTTGACGGCTGTGTGCCGTCCGTCAAAGCTGGTGAGCTCCGGCATCTTTTCAACCTCCATCGGAGGCCTTCTTTTGGGTCAGTGGCCGCGTCCAACGTCGGCACTGAAGCAAATCTTATGGGGTTCCATCCCCGCGGCGGTGCTCGACGGCGGTGCAACTGACTTCCGGCTCGACAGTGGAGATAGGGAGGGACCTGATTGCATCTCAAATCTTTCAACGGGGGTCTTCTCCACATAAAATGGGGACCTATGTGTTGTTTTCCATTTCTTATGGGGTATTCTATAATATTGTACACCTGTTTGTGACTAATTTATTGCTTCCAGGCCCTTCGGGGCTCTCCTTTCAAAAAAAAGGCACGCTCCAATTTAACGGGCACCTGAGACTGCACGACACCAAGAAGTTCTGTTTCGACTTTCAAGCCCTTTGATGAATTGGGAAATAAAGAACTGGTCATCATAATTGGGGTTGAACATGGACACTTGGTACATCAATGACTGAAATTCTCTAATGTACTCATCCACTGAGCCAAGTTGCTTCTATTTGAGGAGGGATTTCATGAACTGCCTTTGATCATCGCTTCCCAATTCTGCCTCGATTCCCGCTATGAGTCGACCCCAGCCTCCCAGTTCATGCGTTGCTTCTAGGGCTGGAGCCAGATTGCCGCGTTGCCATCCAGGTGCAACGTGCCAGCGGTGAGCCACAACGTGGGACTGATATTGAAACACACAAAAATAATCGAGACGGTGATCATGCCAGATGCGAGGGTACTCACCAGAGAATCAAGGACATAGCATCTTCGGTAATGGAGTGCGACCGCCGGTGTCCATGTTCGCAGAGCTTGGCCTGCCGCCGCTAGCGCCACCACATACATGCCACCAATGCCTCCAAATCCACCACCACCAGCGCCCCTAGGTCCACCGCCGCTAACGCCTCCAAGGATACCACCAGCTCTTGGCTCTAGTGCGCTCGACAAAGCACCATGAGCATTGCTGACCCAGTGTGGCGAGTCTACTGGATGGTGGAGCGGTCAATAGGGAGGACGACGCCCGCGTGGGGCTTCACTTTTGTAGGGGTTAGTCGACGCGATGCGCCTTGCTCTAGTACTAGCAGCTTCTCCATTAGCACCTGGAGGATACGCGTCGTGTCATCGTGCTTGGTGGAGCTATCGGAGATCGCCACCGCCTAATGCTCTAGTTGGGTATGCATCTATTTGCTGCGCGGTGTCAACGTTGGCAACCACGCCATGCAGCAGATCGAGGCTCGACTACAGATGCGCGAGGGGCACGAGGATTTACATCAACTCAAAAAAAATTCGACCAAAATCGAAATCCCCAAATCACGACCAGACCAGAAGTACAACTCAAGATCAGAGAGAAAAGGTAAACACGCACAACAAACGCGTCAAAAAATCTTAGGAAGATACTTAGTGTATTGATCCCTTTGCCAGTGTGATTGAGATTAGGTGAGATGAACTTGATCCTATGAAGAAGCAGAGAAAGAGAGAGACAAGAGAATTCAGATACGTTTCATCTCATTGATCATAATTATTCGGTTACATGTCTTGGCCTTCAACCTTTCCTCCCTCCCCCGCTCCTTTGTTTGCTCCCGTGTGACCCAAGGCGGCAACCCTAGATCTGCCGCCTCCCTCATTCCTCTTCCCGGCCTCTGCCGGGCCAAGCCTGTTCGGTTCCGGCGTCGACCGCCTATCCTTTCCCCGGCGCGCGAAGGTCCGAGCGGGACGGATCCCTCCTTGGTGGTGGTGCGTATTGGCAGGGGCAGTCAAGTGCTGGCGTAGCAGCGAGCGGCGATCGGCGCCAGGGACGACCTCACGCATATGGAGGCAGTGAAGGTTCCTCGGGCTTGCGGCTTCTACAGCTTCTCGATGGCGGTGGCCCGTTTGCCGTTCCTCTAGCTCTCAGGTGACGACGGTAGCGTGGTTTCGGGTAACATGGTAGACTAGTGGCGGCACCGGAGCAGCAGGGTGATGCTAGATGGTTGCCAGGAAGTGTGTCACCGCCTAGATTTGGGCCCTACGGGCCCCATCTAGGCCCAGGGGGCATGTTCTCGCCGATGTTGCCCTTTGGAGATGGTGGCAGTGGCGTGACTCGAGCAGGAGGGTAGCGGTGGTGATGGCCTACGTGCTGCAGTGTGGCGGCGGGGACTTTACGAGTCCGAGAAAGGCCTATTCGGGCCTATCTGGGCCTGGTGTGCCCCTACGGCTGTGTCCTGCCGGCAACCACTTCTGGCGATGGAGAATGGTTCTCCTCTAGGTGGTCGTGCTTCTTCCGCCCTCCAGTTCCTACCTTGCCACTTCCTCCGCCTCGTAGACGCGATCTCGCGGATGCCAGGGCGGCGACACCGGAAGGTGGACTACACGGGTATCTCGATGGCGGGGCGATGTGGCAGTGGTGATGGCTCGTTTCTTTAGACCATGAGTGTGGCATGGAGTGGGTCTTGGGGGGCTCTTGGTGGTGGTAGCGCCTCGACGATGTTTGCGCCTAGATCGCTTGTTAGAAACTCGGCTTGGGGATTGGTGTTGGTCTGAGGTACCAAATATGGTGAGAGTATTTCGGGCAAAATACATGCGCTCTAGCGCCAACGACGGCGATGCCTTCGGGTTTCATGACCCTCTTGAGGGTGTTGTTATGGCTGCTCTCGCTGTATTAGGGCTCCGGGTGAAAACCCTAATGCGACGAGCATGCCCTTGTGCCTCTACAATCCATCCGTAGAAATTGTTGGCCGGTTACATGTTTAGAACATCTCGACCAGTGGCCCCAAACCTGGCCCCCAACCGAGTTGAGGGTGGAGGCCAAAAAAGGGCCCACGCCAGAGACCCCCAACTGGTGCCAGTAGATTGGGTCGCCCTCCAATCTGTGCGGCACACCCTTGCCGCCCCCACCAGCCAGGGGCTGGGCTAGGGCTGTCAACAACACGTGGCAACGCATGCCACGCTGGAAAACTAGCACACGACCCCTTTCCAGCCACACAAGCAAAACCTCATCCCCTTCTCTCCACCTCTCCTTCCTTCCACCCCTACCACCCCAGGAATCGCCATCGCAGGCAAACCTTCGACTAGCTGCTAGCCATATCGTCCACCAAGTGTGCGGCCCATTCCCGAGGGCGTGGCCCACCCCTAACAGCTACCCATCTGGTTCTCACTGGGTTCTCGCGGTCGATTCAACGTCACCGACATTATGGCCGGGAGATCTCCTGCCACCGGCCGAGGACACCCAGTTGCACCTCACGTGGGAGGCTATTCGAATCGACCGCATATTCACATCGCCGCCGCTGTCTCTGGTGCAGAAGGCGCCCCCACTCAGCCGTGAATCCTGTCGAGCTTGCTGTGCACGGAAGGTGCTCGACCTTTTGCCATGGATAGCGACGATGATGACATGATGGTGCAAATGCTTCAAGAAGAGGCCGACGCGCAGGCCGATGAAGCCGGGCGTATTATGATCATCGGCACCTCATTTTCTTGCATGCCAGCCAGTAGGCTCCTTGGCGGGGAGGCTTGAGGCCGGGGAAGAAGAACAGAGACCGTCAGCGGCTGACATGCGCCCTAATATTGGAGACAAATTATTTTCAAGATGATTCAACCCATGATCATGTTGTGTTTCGGTGCTGGTTTCGAATAAACAAGGAGTTATTCATGAAGATCGTGCGAGAGTTTGATCCGTATTTCATTTGCAAGAGGGACTGCATCATCAGGTACCCTCCTCAAACCTGTTCAACATCATAGGTGTGGGAGATGATGGATGCTTGCGTGATCATGCATAATATGATCATGGAGAGTGAGCCTGATCATCTAGCGGTTGATATGTTGCTATTGCTGACGTTGTACGACATCCTGACTGATTTTGGTGCTTTTCTTGCCATGCATTAAAAAATCGCGACGTCCAGGTAGACTAGCAGCTACAAGATCTTGTCGTACATTTATAGGCGCTCAGAGAAAACACATCGCGAAACCCCTAAGCTAATGGACCCCTGGTGCTTGATATTTTTTTAAATTTTATTTTCATAAATTACTCTGTAAACTATTTCATTCGAAACATGCGTATCTAAATAAACATGATTGCATTTGCACTCGTTGTAATAAATATGTTCTAATTGTTTTTTTACAAATTTAGGCATTTTTATTGTTTGGAACCGATCTTTCGGGGTCACCGGTGTGAGTCGGCATCGTTGGCAGTTGTTTACATGCCCGTCACCGCCGGACGCACTTGCTGGCCGGACCGCAGGTGGAGATGCTTTTGGGTCGACCGGTATTGCTCCGGTTCCCACAATCTTTTTGTTTCGAACACTTGTCGGTGAGTCGCATGCATGCCGCCCTGTTCCCCGACCTCACGTGTTCTGTCCTTCCTCCTCCTCCTCCATAACAAACCGGGAAAACCTGGCACTGTAGTTTGCAGTGACTGATACCAGTCACACGTGACAGATCGCGCCGTACGAGCGAGGCACCAACTGCATCCGTTGCGACACGCAGCTACATGTTTGAATACTGAAATCGATCGTACTACTATAGTATTAGTTTATCATCACAAGAAGAGTCCCTAGAGCCGCGCGCACGCATCAGTGACAAGTCCGCTGCACGCCCGCCCGCCCGGCGAAACAGAGAGATCTATTCGGGATGACGGGCAGCGCCAGCGCCGCCG
The DNA here is from genome assembly GCA_910589775.1 of Avena eriantha. Lineage (NCBI taxonomy): Eukaryota > Viridiplantae > Streptophyta > Magnoliopsida > Poales > Poaceae > Avena > Avena eriantha. The sequence continues at coordinate 138,329,855 of OU342744.1, read as the reverse complement.
GTTTCATCCTCCTCCGGCAGCAGCTGGAGCAGCCATGGTTCCTCGTGCTGGCCACCCTCGGCGCCGTCCACGTCGCCGTGTCCGCCTTCCGCGTCCTCTCCCACCTCGCCCTCCTGCTTCGTCGCCCAAAGAACCTCCCCCGCCGCTACGGCGCCTGGGCGGTCGTCACCGGCCCGACGTCCGGCATCGGCCGCTCCATGGCCCTCGACCTCGCCGGTCGCGGCCTCAACCTCGTCCTCGTCGGCCGCGACCCCGCAAAGCTCCACGACGTCTCCGGCACCATCTCGGCCACCCACGCCGACGTCGAGACCAAGACCGTCGTGCTCGACCTCGCCCTCGTCGCCACCCCTCAAGGTAAACCATGCGCGCGTCCATATATCAAAGCAAGATGGAGCGCACCTGGTGATCTACCGATCGTATTTGGCGCACGCAGGTGACGAGGCGATGGCGCGGCTCCGGGAGGCGGTGTCGGGGCTGGACGTGGGCGTGCTGGTGAACAACGCCGGGGTGGCCAAGCCGTGCGCGGTGTACCTGCACGAGGCGGACGTGGAGGCGTGGGTGAGGATGCTCCGGGTGAACCTGTGGGCGCTCACGGAGGTGACGGCCGCGGTGCTGCCGGGGATGCTGGAGCGGGGCAGGGGCGCCGTCGTCAACATCGGATCCGGGTCAACCGAGGCCATCCCTTCCTTCCCGCTCTACTCCGTCTACGCCGCATCCAAACGGTATTATTCTGTCTGTCATTTCCGCTAGCTAGGCATATGTATCTGGGGTAGGTTCGCGTTAGCCGTTAGCCGTTCTTGTCACCGACTCAGCATATATACATGTTCTTGATTTTTCCCGATCTTGGTATTTTTCTCTATAATTCTTTCTATATTTTGCGAGGTACAAATAAATGAGCTAGAGAGGGTTTGTTTAAATTTCAGGTACGTAGCGCAGTTCTCCAAGAGCCTCTACGTCGAGTACAGGAGCAAAGGGATCGATGTGCAATGCCAGGTAAAGTTATAGAGGAAATGCTTTTCTGTTTGCAATAAGAAAATGACTATAGCCTTTCTGATTGCGACAAGGAACGTAGAATATATAGGAAAAATACTTCTTACTCCCGGGTGTAACTATACTCACGACTCATATACTACTTTACGGAAGTATTTGGAATACTTTATCTGTTTGAGTATGTTTATATACTATATCTAAGATACTTCCAAGCAAGTTAGGTGAAAAAATTGCAAATGCACCCATAGTTTTCAGTATATATGTAAAATACCATCATATTTATACGTATAAAAGGAGTATGTGAATAAAAATTACATACTACCTAAAAAATAGTATATATACTACCCAAATATTCTTATATAATTCATACTACCTATATATAGTCTCCAGTATGATAGATACTGTCTAAGTTACGTGAAACACACGTGGGTGTAACTACACCCGGGTGTAGTATGAATATGTCCTATAGAATATATATATATATATATATATATATATATATATATATATGAAAAATACTTCTTACTCCCTTCATTTTTTGATTTTTTGAAAATTTCAAAATCTTACATTTCTATGTCTCCAAAAATTATGCCGTTAAATACATATAGATGGATATATACAGGAGGAGTATTCGTAAAAACAATTCCTGTTAAAATATTATATTTTGGGAAATACAAAAATGACAAATTTCTGATAGTTTTTCTGACAAAAAGATATATATTATTTTACTACTATTTAATGTTAGAAATTTGTCTCTTCTATATTTCTCAAAGTACAACGTATTAAAACTTTTTTGTGAACAGTCCTCATGTATATATCTATTCATATATTTAACGCTATAATTTTTGAAGACATAGTAGTGAGGTTTTGAAATTTTCAAAAATCTGATAGTGAAGGTAGCACTCGTGCCTATGTGCCAAAGACACTTTCTGTACATATACAACTAGGGGCCATTCTATATAATAGTTCAGTTCAGAGAGTGCAGATCCCATCCAACTGCACATCTATATAGAAACCAAAACAATACCGGCTGTGTCCCTGAAGGTAAAAAGATACATGATATTTATATAATCTAAAGATTCTAGATCACCGACATTTGTTTTGGACCCCTGGACGTACGCCATGTTGTACTGGTTTGTGGAGTGTCTTCATTTCTAAATGAGTACACCCTCCGTTTCAAAATATAAGATGTTTTAGCTTTGTGACCCCTTTTAGTGTGTAGGTTCACTATAAATATAGATGAACCTAGTACTAAAATGGATCTATATACACTCCATTCACAAAGCTAAAGCATCTTATATTTTAAAACGGAGGGAGTAGTATTTATAATCTAAAGGTTCTAGATCATGGCTAGCTAGTAGTGTCTTGACACTTTGTAGAGTCATCATTTACTTATGAACGAAGGCAGTAATAGTCTGCGCCTTCCACACCGATCCTTATTAGGGGAGTATCGATCTTGACAGAATTAAATGTACAATCATCGAGTCTGTGCCCCGTGCAGGCCCCTCTGTTCGTGGAGACGAAGATGATTTCGGGCGTGGCGGGATCCAGGAAGCGGCGAGGCATCCTGTCGCGGCTGATGGTGCCCACCTCGGACGCATACGCACGTGCGGCGGCGCGTTGGATCGGGCACGGCCCGGTCTGCATGCCCAACCTGGGCCACCGGCTGCAGTGGTGCCTTTGCCGCGCCGTGCCAGACCGCCTCCTCGACGTGCATCGCCTCCGCGAGAACCTCCGGCAGCGGGCGCTCTTCCAGCGGCTCAGGTCGGCGAGGGTCAACGGCGGCCCGCCGCCCCGCAAACAGAGCTAGTATGTGTGTGGCCTCGGTACCGCAATCTGGCTTTATATTCTGGTCGATGCATGGATGATCTCTGCATGTACCTGCATCGGTACATCGACTACAGTCTACAAAAACTCTAAATTGTAACAAAAGCAGGCAATGCAAACAATGCTTAAAATATGGAACTACATGCGGCTCCAAATACCCTAAAAAGTATAAATCAATTTTAGTGCACTAAGTCTATTTCTTAGCACGCGACAACAAGTCTGCTCGGGAAAGAGAGAGTGAAAATGTCCAGCGGGTTCTCCTCTTCCGGCATGGTGCTCTGTCGCACTGTATGTTGCCGCAGTCGTCTTCCGCATCCTCTCCGAGAAAAAATAGCACGTTATTGCACAATAGCGTCAACCTTAAAATACACTATTAAGTACACAAAATCATATCTGCGTTCCACCTTAATCGAGTTTCGGAACAAGCGTGCACACGAACAGTTGCATGTCCGATCTTTGTACGATACAACATCCAGCGGATTTGATTGATCTGGTCTAGCAATTGGAAGACTAGCATACATTGTTGTATCCAGCGGATTTGATTGATCTGGTCTAGCAATTGGAAGACTAGCATGCATTGTCTTGTGGAAATCGTCTAGAACATGTCGTGTGTGTAGCAACGCTCATCGAGGTGGCAGCGGGGGGAGTGGCCAGGCAAAGCCTGGGCGCTGCCGGCGGCGGGGGGATCTCTCGTCTTCCCCGATTTAGATCGGTGGCGCGGGACGCCAATCCTCGTTGCGGATGGGGTACGCGTCGGGCACATCAACGACGTGGCATCTCTGGCGTGCGGCGGCTGGGGCATGGCCGGAGGAGCAGCGACGTGGCGGACGGCGATCTGGTGCCCCTCGTCCCTCTAGCCAAGAAAACTCTGGGGGAAATCTCAGATCCTGAGGGATCGAGCGATGACGGTGTCTTGTGCATCGTTCCCCTCTTGAGGGCATCGGTTTTGGAGTTCTCACCGGTTGTAGGGATCGGTGGAGGCCCTAGGTTTGGTGGATGTGGTCATCTTCTTCGTCGAAGGTGGTCGGCCTGCGGCTGGTTTGATAAAACTCGCGATCCGTCTTCCAGTCCCAGCAGCGAGGCGGGGAGACATAGGTGCCGGTGAAAACCGAGTCATTGGCAGGCGATGGCGGCGTTACCACGTCGTTACCTTGATGAAGGCATCGCCGTGCACCTTGTGTCGACCTCAATCGTGCTACTCCGGGGGAAACCCTAAGATCTTCGGGTCGGGCGATGGCGGTGCCGCGGCGTCGGCGTCGCGTTCTCTCCTCGGAGCATCGCATGTGGAGCAGCGTTGGACGGAAGTGGCAGGAGGGTAGAGCGGCTAGCTCGCGGGGGGGTGCTGCTACTTGGCACCGAGGTGGTGTTGGTGGCTGGTGTGGCGAGAGTCTGCGCATTGATCTACATGCTGACGACGGGTTGGCGGAAGATTTTGAAGGCGGTGACATCCGGAGCATGTGCGTGGGCGCAACTCCGTGGATATGTTGTACGGTTCTAGGACTCCTTTTACTTGAGTTCGTGCCGCCGTGGCAAGGCACTCTAGCTTCTTTTGGCGAGTGGCAACAGTGTGGGTGATCATGGGGGGAGGGGTCGAAACAGGTAGATCGGGATTTGATAAATCTCGTTGGGGAGCTGACGACACAGTTATCGTTTTTGCTCAGCGTTTAGCTTTGGCGGTTCTGGTTTATATCATCTTTGTAATGGATTTTGCCAAATAATGTGGTTCTAATAATAAATAAATGTTGTGTGCATCGCTTGATGCTGCCGGAGCTCCGCTCCCCATTTCCAAAAAAAAGCAACGCTCATCGAGGTTCTATATTTCATTTTATAGTTTTAACCTCTCAGAGTAAGTACTGTTCATGAAAAGGAAAGGTATACAGTAGGATCTTGCCTGCCATCTCCGAAAGGTAGGTTATAGTCAGTCCAGAAGATACCACGGTGTGCATTGATTCATAATTAATATGTACGCCAAACAAATGATTTATTCCCCGATTCCATGTAAGTACTTTACGGTTGGCTTGCAACCCAGTACTCGGTGCTAATCGTGGCTAGTAGTGTGCCAAATTATGCATCAGTTATAATTACTTTTCCATTAAGTAGAGTCAAGTAACTAGACTTTTAAGATATTTTAAAATAGACACCCTTGTCTCTCGGCACAAATTTTTTTTTGAGTGTCACCACCTCTTTTATTCAAGCTTCAAGGCTTACATGGATGTTTACATCAGCCGGTGGTTCTAGGAGCCAAACAAATCGGCCTGCACTATTAAAAAGAGAAAATCTCCCCAGATTATAGGTTCCTGGTTCGAGCTTCTAGGTTCAAAACAAAATTCTGCACTCTGGAACTCTACACTTCTAGCTTTGATCTTCCTTACTAGATGTGCATATGGCCCCAGCGTTCCTTCAGATATGCTCCAAATTACCGTCTGACAGTCGCTCAACGTCGGCTGCCAGGGACAGGGCTTCTCGACAGGCCATGGCCTCGAGAATCTCTGGTTCGCTGCGTCCCTCAAAGACCACAGCTGATGCTCCTCTGAAAACTCCCCCGTCGTCTCTTGCAACAGCTGCAATCGCCCCCTTATTTTGCGTCTTGCCAACTGCCGCGTCAACATTGATTTTCAGCACCCCCTTGGAGGAGCAATCCATCGAGGATGAGCTACTTGTGGTTTCTGTACCGTAGATCTCTCCGACCATTTGGCTGAAACGTCCAAATCTCTCACAAATCTTTGAATGAAGCTGAACGTGGACAATGGGCTTTGATACAGATCTTCATGAATAACTTTTCTTTTTGCATGCCAAATTGCCAATAGTGTCACAAAGCATTTGACCTGATCGTTCTCAGAGAGACTCAATCATCGTTGCCAAGAAATCCCTTGCATGGCTGCCACTGGACATACTAACATGTTCTGTGATTTCTTCGTCAACCAGTGCCCATACGCTTCTTGCCATGTTACACTCGATCAACGAGTGTCTCCAAGAATCTCTGCCCCGCAGACTTGGCACATATCAGTTTTACTCATATTGCGATGATGACAGACATCCGCTGTGGGCAGCGACTGCTTTGCCAAACGCCATAAGAACATATGAATCTTGGAGGGCACCTTCGTTTTCCAGAGAGAAAGCCATTGTTTCTCCTGCTTCGAACTATCAGAGTTCCCGCCTGTACCCTCCAGCCATGCCTCCCGCCGATCCCTTGTATGCACTAACATTTTATAAGTTGATCGGACTGTAAAAACTCCTCGATGATCCATCTGTCATGCCCAAAAATCTTCCTGCCTTCTTGTACTAAGGGGAATATTTAGAATATTGTCAACGTCCATCGGCAAGAAAAAGGTTTCGAGTTTCTCCACATCCCAGCTCATGGTACTTTGTTCAATAAAATCACTCACCCTAGCAATGTTCACTCCTGTCGGTACATTCTCTGGTGGTGTAGTAGTGGGTCGCATAGATCCTTGGCATGGAAGCCAATTATCATTCCACGCATATGTGTTATGTCCTGTACCAATACGCTTCACAAGGCCTTGTTTTAATACACCAATGCCCTCATCTCGGCACAATTTAATATACAGGGAGTGCTTGGAGAATTCTCCCTATGGTTCCAAGGCCCAGGAGACTGTATCTTGCTTCTAGGGATGGATGGCACGCATCCAGCTCTCGGAGGAGAAGGTCCCAGGCCATTCCTCGATCCCAAAGGAACGCCTGAACGAAATGTTCTTGCCCTCACTCTGATGGGTCTGGCTCATCCGCTGTTCAGGGATAGAGCGATGGCAAAGAGTCTAGGAAACACTAGTCTGTATTAGGACTAAAGCCCCAACCCTTTAGTCCCGGTTGGACTGTGAACCGGGACAAAAGGGCAGTCCACGTGGCCGCTGGCTGTCGCTAGGGGGAGGGGAATTTACGAACCGGGATTTGTGCGTCTCTGCCGCGGTAGCATTTTGAGCACTTTTTTGTGCCGCGGCAGTGTTTCCCCTTTATCTATTTCCTTTTTGTGTTTTGGGCAGCATTTATTTTGTGACACTTACCCCATCACTATATTGTGAGGAATGCTCGTTCTCATAGTAGATGGTGCGAGGTTGATGTTACCGAAAGTGGATTCGTATGGAGGCATGGTGCGGATTTGAGAGACATGTTACCGAAAGTGGATTTGCATGGAGGCATGGTGCGGATTTGAGAGACATGCCTCCATGCGAATCCACTTTCGATAACATCAACCTCGCACCATCTACTATGAGGGCGAGCATTCCTCACAACATAGTGCTGGGGTAAGTGTCATCTACCTTAAGGGAACCATTATATTACAAAATATCTCCCAATTATATTACACAGCAAGTATCGAATATATTAAATTCATGCATATATACAATATAAAGTGTTTTATGATCCCTATTACATTATCATAATCTTCTGGTAGTATTCTCCTTTTGGATCTAGGACCTCTGCATCTAAGAATCCCGCAATTTCCTCTTAGATTGCTTGTATGCGATCCTTTGCTAGAAGATTGTCCCGCAACCATTCGATCTAATTTAAAAGAATGAGTCAACATATATAAATGAAACTAAACACAATTGATGGTAATAAAACAAATTTCGGAATATTGTTTACATACTTGAAGGTGTTCTAAGTTTCTGCCCTTCTCACAGGTCGTCTGACGAATGAACTCGCAGACATAGTATCCACATAAGTTATTTCCGTCTGGCTGCCTCAGACACTTTACGAGAACAAAGTTCAATCATAATAATAATAATTAAGCATGATAATGGCATCGAAACTAGAATCAAAGAGATGCGCGGATCTAGCTAGTAGTATTTACATTTAGTGGTTTAAATGTAAGCTTCTCTTTCTAGGCACCCTTAGCCTTGTTGGTGAATTGTTTCTAAGCGCTGCCCGACAAAGAAAATGAATGAAATGAGTTATTAATTACTTGATGTATGTAAATGAACGAAAGTTGCTGATATAGTGTCATAATGACTGAAATTACCGCTGGAGCATATCCTGCATGGTGGCCCACTTCTCAAGGGGTTTACGTTTAGAGTCCATGACTTGTACTACTCCATTGTCAGGTTGAATGATTAGCAGAATATAATAGAATTTGCGCATGCATAACTCATCAATTATACACTTAACATCGAGTAAGCGAAATAGAATGTGTACAAGACAATAACACTCACTCGAAGTTGTAAGGTAATAATATTTCCCTCTTGGTTCCTTGAAACCTTAGAGCCATTACAATTTTATCCTCTGTGTCCTTGGGACTTAATTTCACAGTAAGTTCATGAACCCAATATGGGTCAATGAACCCAATGTCATAGATCTGTCCTCTTCTGCATTCGAGAATCTTCAGTCTGCATAATATAGTGAGTATGATTATACATGCGATATAAACAAGGTGAGCTAACTAGAGACTTAATTATTAGACCGAGCTGGGGAACTGGATCCCCGCTTGCACTAGTGCTCTTCGACCGCACCATTGACTGATGTGAATTGACAATAGAGCGGTCATAGTCTGATGACAGCCTTGGATGGGGTTGATGAAGGGTCTTCAATTTTTTTTGCACTTTGCCTTTTTCTTCTTTAGTGCTGGGGAACTGTGGCTCTTTCTGCCGCTTGAGGCTATCAAACCACTATTGCGTTTGGGCCTTTGCGATCACTGTATTCTCCTCTTTAGTATAGTCATAAGCTCTCTTGGGAGGAACCTTTGGTACTTTTGGGAGGGGCTCCGGTAGACGCTTGGGTGATCGGTTACTCTTTCACTTTTGGCCCTGACCCTTTTGTACTTTTGGGAGGGGCTGAGATTGCTGACGCGGCGGCAAAGACGACCGTGCTGGAGACGACTAACGCGGCGGCAAAGATGGCCGTGCTGGAGATGGCTGACGCGGTGGCAGAGACGGCGCCTATCGCGGCGACGGCAAAGACGGCTGATGCGCTGGAGACGGGTGAGGCTGCGACGAAGATGGAGTTGTGCTCTGAGGAGTGGATGGCCTTGGCGTCTGATTTGAAAGCACGGTGTGTTCCTTTCACCATAGAATGGTCATGGTTTTTGCTTCTCCCAGCTCAGTCACATCCCCTTCACCTGCAGGGTAGTCAAGCTTGAGTTGCGCGAATTCGTCCATAACTTCTTCCACCCTCCATAATAAGATGTTCACTGCAAGGCTCGTAGGAGGCAAATTTGTTAAGCCAAGAGTGAGGTCACCTCTAAATAACCACAACGATGTCTGAGAGCAGTCTCCCATACAAACCACCGTAATTAAGGGTTTCCCCGTGGATATCGTAATTAGCTTAGGGAGTCCCTCTTTTATCCTCCTTTGACTGTGTAGGTTACGAGCTGGCGCCAATCTATCACGGGGCCATTTCGGGTACGCTTCCAAGACACGTCCAAAGGATTTCTCCCGCCCTGTGGAACCGGACAACAATGGTAAGTTGGTACTGGTCCAACTAATGGTAAGGCATAGCCGACCGCCACCTTCATGCTTATGTTGACAACTTTCACATGCAGCTCACAATGTGTCATCTCCATGATATCATCCACTGGGTAGTGAAGAGGATCCATCGCTGGTGCATCATCAGCATCATCACCAGGGAGCTCCGTGGAAGCCATCCTGCTTTTTCGATTAGTGGATAGGCCGGTAGCATTGAAGGCAGCTTCGTCTACCATGTGCCGCTGAGATGGGCTGGTAGCTTGCTGGCTAAGTTTGTCAAGTTGATTCTGATGCAGCTTTAATTGTTGTTCTATTTTGCTCATCCGGTCTTTCTGCTTCATTACTTCAAGTTCCTCCCTTTACTTTCTCCTTTGACGGCTTCTATCGGGATATTTCTTCCTATGGTTGGCAAAACCAATGTTCCATGGTTTGGAGCCTTCTGTGCCTCGTGTTCCTTGTTCCCAAGGGCGAGTGCGATCTCGTCATTCTCTCTATCGGGAATGAACTCCCCATCTTCAACAGCCTTTACAACATTTCTAATGTCTTCGATGGGTATGGGAGTTTCTTTATGTCTTATGTTACATATGCACTCCCCTTTTGAGTCCAACATGCCCCTATGCCCGTAAAACCAATTCCTTACCCGTTCGATCCAATTGTATGGCTCTGGGGTGATCCCTTTAGTTATCAGGTTGGTCTCGAGTTTCTCCCACTTAGGCTTGTGATAAGTTGCAAACGTATCTATAATTTTTGATGTTCCATGCTTGTTTTATATCTACTTTCTTATGTTTTGTCCACACTTTGGAGTATTTTTATACATTTTCTAGAACTAACCTATTAACAAGATGCCATAGTGCCAGTTGCCTGTTTTCTTCTGTTTTTTGTTTCAGAAAAGCCAGAAAATGAATATTCTCGGAATTGGACCGGATAAAAGCCAAAGTCGATATTTTACCGGAAGACTCACGGAGCCAGAAGACGAGACGGAGAGGGGCTAGGGGCTGGCCACACCATGTGGTGGCGCGGGTCCCCCTGGCCGTGCCACAAGGTGGTGTGGGCCCCTGGTCCACCCTTTGACATCGCCCTTTCGCCTATAAGAAGCCTCCGATGCAAAAACCCTAAATAGTCGAGCCTCCAGCCACGAAAAGTTCTGCAGCGCCGCCGCCACCGAAGGGGAGATTCGGGGGATAGAAAGTCTCTGTTTCGGCACCCTGTCGGGACGGGGAAGTGCCCCCGGAGCCATCTCCATCGTTCCCCACCACCATCTCCATCACCGTTTCTGATTCCCATGATGGGGAGGGAGTAGTTCTCTCTCGAGGCTAAGGGTTCTATTGGTATCTATGTGTTCATCTCTCTCTCTCTCTCTCTATGCATGATCATATTGTGATCATGAGCTTTGTAATCAAGTAGACCTACCTTTCTACTTAAGTGCTTTAATAGATCTCTGCTCTCCCCATCTGTGTGAAAGTGACAACGTGCACACCATGGTGGCACTTAGGCTAGAGATTACAAATACTTGTTATGAGTTATACTTGGAGTTGGATGTCTTTATGAAATTGTGGTGTTTGTTGGAACCATCTAGTGCTCAAGGTGACAGTGTGGGGTTATCTAGATGGGAAAGACTTACTTTGAGGTGTGCTGTTATAGCCCTACCATGGATTAGAGTATCAAACCGGAGAGTAGTTCAGAGTAGTATCATGAAGATAATATATTTATATGAGAGTGTTCACTAGTGAAAGTATGATATCTAGGCCTTGTTTCTAAGAATTGAAACACCGTTTGCAATTAGATCTGTTACATGTTTGCTTGCTTCCATCTTTATTTCAGTTTGTCTTCAGTCTCTTCCACGCCATCAAGCTATTTTCTTGCACCGTTGTCTTATATCTATACCACTTGTATTTCACTATCTCTTCACCGAACTAGTTCACCTATACACCTGATAAGTGTATTGGGTGTGTTGGGGACACACGAACTTCTTGTATCTTGATTGCAAGGTTGCTTGAGAGGGATACCTTTGACCACTTCCTCCCTGAGTTTGATAAACCTTGGGTAATCCACTTAAGGAAAACTTGCTGCTGTTCTACAAACCTCTGCACTTGGAGGCCCAACCACTGTCTACAAATACTAAAAGGACATAATAATAAAGACACATACTAAAAATACTAATAAACACATAATAATAAAAAAGACATAAAAGACAAAAAAAATCATGCCGTCGGGTATGGGGGGCGCAGACCCGGTCGGCGGTCGGCGGTGGTGCGGCGTGTACACTAAGAATCCCTAGATAATAATCCTAATTAATTAACTAACCTAACTAATTAACCTAGATAACTAATTAACTAACCTAATAATTAACTAACCAGCGATAGAGAGGGGAAGGAGGCGGCTCACCGCGGGGTGTTGGAGAAGGTGGCCGAGGCAGGGATGGAAAGGCGGCGGTGAGCGCGGCGACGGTGGCGAGCGGCGTGTGCGGCAGCGTGCGTATCCTCCTCGGGCGCGGTGGCTCCTGCTCGTTCCTCATGCACGACGGCTCCTGCTCGTTCCTCGGGCGTGTGCGTCTCCTTCTCGGGCGCAACGACGATGGCGAGCGGTTTGTGGCTCATTGGAGAAGCGGCGGCGTGTGGAGGATGCTTAGCCCAAAATATATCGAGCCTGTTGGGGAACCCCAAGAGGAAGGTATGATGAGCACAGCAGCAAGTTTTCCCTCAGTTATGAAACCAAGGTTATCAATCTAGTAGGAGCAAGGAAACACCCCAAAGGTGTTGCTAGCTGGACTTTGGTAGGGCGCACTACCGGTGCCAGTAGCAACGTGGAGACTTCCACAACACAACCACATAACTTTGCCCCTAACTTGCGATGAGGTTGTCATTCTCACCGGTTTTGCTGAAAACAAAGGATTAAACGTATCGAGTGGAAGAAAGTAATAGTTTGCAGAAAGTAAACAGAAAGCAGTAAACAGTTGATTGTAGATTGATGATAAAAGAAAGGACCGGGGTCCATAGTTCACTAGTGGTGGCTCTCCTTAAGATAGATGACATGTTGGGTGAACAAATTACAGCGGGGCAATTGAAAAACATCGAGAAAGCATACAAGCATATACCACTCATCTTGACTCCTTTGAGACTTGATTGGGCATTACAACATTATACATAGACCATAATCCAACTGCATCTATGACTAATAATCCACCTTCAGGTTATCATCCGAACCCCCTCCAGTATTAAGTTGCAAGCAACGGATAATTGCATTATGCATTGCGTGTAAAGTAAACAATACAATTGTTCTATAAACAAAGGATTGTTGTTTTCTCCCTAGTAGCAACAGCACATCTAGTACCTTAGAGATTTCTATCACTTCCCCAGATTTCTAGAGGCATGAACCCACTATCGAGCATAAATACTAACTCTTGGAGTTGCTAGCATCTACTTGGCCAAGATAGCTACTAACAACGGAAAGCATGCAAGATCACAAATAACAAAGACATGATAGAATCAATAATCAATCCGAAATAGCATCTCAATATCCATCGGATCCCCGCAAACACAACATGTAGAATTACAAATAGATGATCTTGATCATGAACGGAGCTCACAAGATCTAAACATGATAGCACAAAGGAGGAGAACCAGCCATCTAGCTACTACATGGATCCGTAGTCTAGAGATGAACTACTCACGCATCACACCGGAGGCTTGCATGGTGATGAAGAAGGCCTCTAGTGTGAATTCCCCTCTCCGTCAGGGTGCGGGGAAGATCTTCAGATCCCTCCCGATCTAGGGATGGAGATGACGGCGGCTACAGACTCTTTCGTGGAATTTTGATCGGGTAATTAGGGTTTTTGTATCGGAGGCATCTTATAGGCGAAAGGAGAGGTCGAGGGGGTGCCGAAGGCGGCCAGACCACCCCCTGGCGCAGGTTAGGCTGGGCTGCGCGGCCAGGTGGTGTGGCAGCCCCCTGGCCCCTCTCCGTCTCGTATTCTGGCTCCGGGTGTCCCTCGGTGAAAAACTAACTTTGGCTTTTGTCCCATCCAATTCCGAGAATATTCATTTTTTGACTTTCCTGGAACCAAAAATAGCAGAAAACAGGCAGCTGGCACTGTGACTCTTGTTAATAGGTTAGTCCAAGAAAGTGTATAGAAAGTACTCCAAAGTTGGAACAAAACATAAGAAAGTAGATAAAACCAAGCATGGAACATTAAAAATTATGGATACGTTAGCAACGTATCAGAGGACGGCGGCGGGGCAGTGGTTGGGCAGCCTGAGGGCGCGCGTGGAGGTCCTTGTGGGGGGCGGCGGCTCTGCTCCTGCTCTGTTCGATTGCATGAAAGGAGAAGGATGGGGAAGAAGGGGCGCCGCGCGGTTATAAAGGAAGGGCCATACGTCCCGGTTGGAGCCACCAACCAGGATGTAAAGGCCATACGTCCCGGTTGGTGGCTCCAACCGGGACGAAAGGCCAGAGCATACTTCCCGCTTGGACCCACCAACCGGGACGTATGATGGCCACCAAAGGGGCGCGTAGAGGACCTTTAGTCCCGGTTGGTGGCACTAACCGGGACTAAAAGTCCTTTTTTCAAAAGTTTTTCAAACTTTTCAGATGTTCCTGCCTTATTTCTTATTTATTATTTAGATGTTCACATTTGAAATGATTTGAATTTGAAAAAAAATTCTGTCTTATAAAATAATTATTCAAACTATTAAATTTGAAATGGTTTAAATTTGAATTTGAAAACATTTTCAACATGAAAAGTGTTTGAATTTGAATAACTAATGCAGAACCATTTTCTGTTTCCTAAAGAATTGTTCAAAATATTTTCCGTTTAGCCATTTTCAAATAGAAATGCATTACAGAATGAAAATAGTGGGTCTCTCGACAATCTTGGGTACACAAATGAACCATTCTTCCTAGCCAATGGATTTAGTCATAATCATATATAGCCCTATAGTACACAGCTTCAGGGGCATCTTCCAAATCATCTTCGTCGTCATCGCTATGGCATATTCCGGGGATCCTTAGCCCTTCCCCGGCTTGTGTAGGGGGAAACCAGGGACCGTGAACCATGAAATATTCCGGGGGCACCTACCAATCCGGCCTCAGATGCATGACGTGGGAGGGGGGAGGAGGCTCCCGGATGACGATGCCTCTACACCCACGACCTTCACCATAGGCACCCTTATTGTGGCTTTGCGGCAGGTGCAAGTGTGGGTACCGCAGGCGAGGATGATCTCCCTCAGCGATTTAGCGCATCACACCGGCGATAGTCCGGTTCGCCTACCAAAGGCGACGACCGGTTTCATTGTGGTTCACCAGGGGCGGGCTGTCACCCTCGTACCTAGCGAGCTCCCTTTCCTGCCGGTTAGCGAAGAAGGCATTCCAGGTGTTGTAGTTGTCGGGATCCCAATGGGGATCCATCCACTGCTCTGGTGTGAGCTCTAGGTAGAAGTTGTTCGTGATGGTCGCCTGGCGGGTGGAATCTTGAGGCATAGGAGGGATAGGAACTCCTCCAACGCTCAGCATCCAGTCAGTGGGCACCCGGTAGCCCGGCGGGCATGGGTAGCTGGAGGCGCACATCGCCTCGGTCTCTTCGAGTGTGAGAATGGCCCAATATGCGGTGTCCATTGTTGAGAGATGAAGGTGTGGATGTATGGATAGCCATGGCACGGTCGGCCTAGATATAGAGGTAAAGGGTGGGAAAACAAAGCAGGAAGCGATGAGAAATGGCGGGAAATATCTTTAGTCCTGGTTAGTGGCTCCATTTGGGACTAAAAGACCTGGTTAGAGGAAAATGGCGGGAAAGACTAGCGGGAAGCGGTGGGAAATGGCGGGAAATATCTTTAGTCCTGGTTAGTGCCTCCAACTGGGACTAAAAGACCTAGTTAGATGAAAAGGGCGGGAAAGCATAGCGGGAAGCAGTGGGAAATGGCGGGAAATATCTTTAGTCCCAGTTAGTGCCTCCAACCGGTACTATCGACAAGAGTGTCGACATTATGTCGTGAGTGTCGACACTATGTTGTGCTTCTTAATCTATAAATAGGCATCCTTGTGAAGTTATCAAACACAAACATGATGTTGTGTGAGAGCAGAGACACCACTACGGCAGTTTGTGGGAGATGCCGACGGAGCCCAGTCCTCCGGCATCTGCAACAAACTGGCCATAGAGGCACTCTCTAATAGGTGAAATTAGGTAGCTACCTGGCATATTGATCTAGCTACAGAAGTTATAAACTCCAAGATGGTATGCGAGAGCAGGGACAATACTATGGCCAGCTTCAGGGAGATGTCGGAGGATCTAGTCCTCAGGCATCTCCCTTAAGCTGGCCATAGGGGATGGATCTCTAAAGAAACCACAAGCATTAGATCATGTACCTATAGGTAAAAGCGAACCCACTTGCATTGGATCTCTGAAGAAACATCACATTATGAGTCTAAAAATGATTTTTCAAAAAATCACGAGCATTAGATCATGTACCTGTAGGTCAAACCGGACTCACTTCCTGCCGATTTGGTAGACATTTGTCTTTTTCTCCAGGGGTGGACGGAAAGGTTTTAAAATCCTTAGTTAGGACATTATTCATGTAAGGTGTTCTAGTATTTTTGAAAAATGGGGTGGTACCTTTTTTTATTTAATGTTTGGTGTTGCTTCAGAAAAGCCTCGATTTTGGCACTCAGAAAATAGAAAATGGCTTTTCCATGCGACGAAAAATAAAACTTCCTCCTGCAACATTGTTAGCCATCCATACATGCACATGCATGCACAATATGGGCACAGTATCACAAACTATGCCTCGATTATGCACATAACATTGGTCATTTGGACTGAAAGCCATGAAACCTCAAACATGATAGGTCATTTTGTGAAGGTTTTTTTGAGACATAATCAATATACCAAGTTTGGTATTTTTCATTGCAACTATGTCATATAATATGACACCACGCGAAGGATTTACATTGTTCGGACCATTTTTGAATTTCTTATGCCCGTTTATGGTCGCTTTGGCCGTAACCATGGAGCATCTTCTTTGCTTAACGAGATGCTTGGGTCATTTTTCATTGTGAAGGGCGGAATTTCATCAAACTTATTATAATCTTCTAACATGTCTGTCTTGTCCTCGACTCCCATGATATTTCTTTTTCCTGAAAGAACTATGTGACGCTTTGGCTCATCGTGTGATGTATTCGTTTGCTTATTTTTTTCTTTTTCCCGGTATGGAGGACATGTCCTTCACATAGAAAACATGTGCCACATCATTGGCTAGGACAAATGGTTCATCTCTGTAACCAAGATTGTTGAGATCTATTGTAGTCATTCCGTACAACTTGTCTACCGTTACCCCTTCTCCATTCAGGTTGATCCATTTGCACCGAAACAAAGGGACCTTAAAAGAAACTCCATAGTCAAGTTCCCATATCTCCTCTATGTAACCATAGTATGTGTCCTTTTTGCCATTATCGTTGGTTGCATCAAAGCGGACACCACTGTTCTGGTTGGTTCTCTTTTTAGCTTGGGAGATCGTGTAAAATATATTCTCATTTATCTCGTACCCTTGGTAATTCAATATAGTAGAAGATGGTGACCCATCCAACAAGTAGAGCTGATCTCCAATAGTGGTGTCATTCATTAGATGTGTTCGCAACCAACTGCCAAAAGTTTTCATGTGTTCATCTCTAATCCAGGAGTCTAGCTTTCCCAGGTTGTTGGAGCGTACAATATTCTTATGTTCCATGATATACGGAGCTGCCAAGGTGGAATTCTGTAGAACCGTGTAGTGTGCTTGAGTGAAAGATTGTCCATCCCTACATATCATTGCTTTCTTTCCCAGCATGCCTTTTGCACTCAGTCTCCCCTCATGCCGTGATTTAGGAACTGCAATCGGCTTAAGGTCAGGAATAAAGTCAACACAAAACTCAATGATCTCCTCTGTTCCATAGCCCTTGGAGATGCTTCCTTATGGCCTAGCACGGTTATGAACATATTTCTTTAACACTCCCATGAACCTCTCAAAGGGGAACATATTGTGTAGAAATACAGGACCGAGAATGGAAATCTCTTCGACTAGGTGAACCTGGAGATGCGTCATAATATTGAAGAAGGATTGTGGGAACACCAACTCAAAACTAACAAGACATTGGACCACATCCTTCTGTAACCTTGTCAGAATATCTTGATTGATCACCTTCTGAGATATTACATTGAGGAATGCACACAGCTTCACAATGGGTACTCGAACATTTTCCGGTAGAAGCCCCCTTAATGCAATCGGAAGCAACTGTGTCATAATCACGTGACAGTCATGAGACTTTAGGTTTTGGAATTTTTTCTCTGCCATATTTATTATCCCCTTTATGTTAGACGAGAATCCAGACTGCACCTTGATACTGTAAAGGACTTCAAAAAAGATTTACTTCTCTGCTGAGAGCGTAGCTGGCAGGACTTAAGCGACGCCCTTTATTCGTCTTGTTCTGTGTATGCATGTTTTGTGGGTCTTTCATACGTTGTTGGTCCTCCCGTGCTTCTGGTGTATATTTTTTCTTCCCATACACGCCCAGGAAGCCTAGCAGGTTCACACAAAGATTCTTCGTCCCGTGCATCACGTCGATTGAAGAGCGGACATGTAGGACTTTCCGATAGGGTAGCTCCCAAAATATAGATTTCTTCTTCCACATGGGTGCGTGTCCGGTAGTGGCGTCGTTGGGAATAGGTTGACCGCCATGACCCTTTCCAAAGATTACTTCTTTGTCCTTGACCATACCAAATACATCATCACTAGTAGGGAGGTCAGGCTTCTTCCAATAATCTGCCTCACCTTTGAAGTGCTTGCCTTTCTATCTTACTTGATGATTGATCGGAAGAAATCGACGATTCCCCAGGTACACAACCTTCTTACATTTATGCAAATATGTAGCTTCAGTATCATCTAAGCAGTGTGTGCATGTCTTGTATCCCTTGTTTGTCTGTCCTAAAAGGTTACTAAGAGCAAGCCAATCATTGATCATTACAAAAAGCAGCGCTTTAGGTCAAATGGCTCCTATTTGTGCTCATCCCACACACGTACACCTGGTTTTCCCTACAACTGTAAGAGTTCTTCAACTAATGGCCTTATGTACACATCAATGTCGTTGTTGGGTTGCTTCGGGCCTTGGATAAGCACTGACATCATAATGAACTTACGCTTCATGCACAGCCAAGGAGGAAGGTTGTAGATACATAGAGTCAAAGGCCAGGTGCTGTGACTGCAGCTCTTCTCCCCAAAAGGATTCATGCCATCTATATTTAGACCAAACCATAAGTTCCTCGTGTCCCCTACAAAGTCCGGGAACTCTATCTCGATTTTTCTCCACTGCAACCCATCAGCGGGGTGTCTCAACTTCCCGTCTTTCTTACGGTCTTCATTGTGCCATCGCAACAACCTGGCATGATCTTTGTTTCTAAACAGACGTTTCAACCTTGGTATTATAGGATCATACCACATAACCTTAGCAGGAACCCTCTTCCTGGGGGGCTCGTCATCGCCATCAACATCACCAGGTTCATCTCGTCTGATCTTATACCGCAGTGTAGTGCATACCAGACATTTATCTAAATTCTCGTACTCCTCACCGCGGTAGAGGATGCAGTAATTTATGCATGCATGTATCTTCTGCACATCTAATCCTAGAGGGCAGAGAATCTTCTTTGCTTCGTAAGTACTCTCGGGAAATTCGTTATACTTTGGAAGCTTTGGCTTCATTATTTTTAGTAACTTCTCAAATCTCTTGTCAGAACCATTCTATGCCTTCCATTTCAGCAATTCTAGTGTGGTACCGAGCTTTGTGCTGCCATCTTTGCAATTTGGGTACAACAATTTTTTGTGATCCTCTAACATGCCCTCCAACTTCAACTTCTCCTTCTCTATTTCACAGTCTCTCTTTGCATCAGAAATGACCCGACCAAGATCATCAACAGGCTCATCTAATGCCCGTCCTTCACCTCCTTCTTCTTCATTCTCATCCATTGCAGTATCATCGTATTCAGGGAACATATGACAATAGTTGTTGTGGCGACCCCGGATTTTCACCCGAGATTACCAAATTATGCAAACCACCACGATCCCATGATCAGTGCATCATGGAGCATAACCGACATGATATCAAAGTACACACATCCATTATAGTACGGTACAATAAGTCTTACAACTTTGCCTCCATGGGCACAAATAGATAATAGCAACGGTACTAATTAACGCGGAGGACCCGAGTCAAGCCATAGCCCAATAGGTGCCTGACTCGGAGAAACGCCCTAGTTCGCGAAGTCGTCATCGTACCCTCCATTGTCTCCTTCATCCTGCTCATAACCTGACCAAGTTTATAGCTAGGGAACATTGCCAGTGAGTACTTTGAATGTACTCGCAAACCACCATACAAGGAAGTACAAAGAGTATGCAGTATGGCTTTGGATAGGATGGCTCCAAGGAAGCTATTTGTGAAATCTCTTAGAGATATACTCTCAACTCTACCACTTGTTATTTGCAAAACCGTTTTAGGGTAAAAATAGTTAGTAAAACTTGAAATACTAGGCTGGGGTCAACCCTGTTATTCACTTCCACTGTCGTCATCCCATGACCAATACTTCAACTAGGTCCGACCATCCCATGGCCCATCCTCCTTGCCCTTCGACCATCCCATGGCCGAATCTCTTTTTAGAAAACCTTTTTATAAACCAAAACCAGCACTGCTACGCAGCAACCTTTCCAACCGTCCATGACCGCGGACACGGCTATTCGAATAGATTATACTCTACAGAGGTTGTACACTTTCCCCACAAGATCCGATACATCCGCCGCGAACAACCGCGGATCGTCATACACTAGTATGCGAGTTTCAGATAACCAGACAAGACCTTCGGGAAAATCCCCTCTTAACACAAGCGCCTACCCTATGGGTGTTATTCCCCTCAAAATCGGGATGTCGGGTACCGCGGACCAACCAGAGCGCTCTTTCCACTTCTCGAGTGTGCGCTTTCAATGGGGGGCCCATAGTAACGCGTGGAGGCCAGCAGACCCTTCGTTCCTTCTCCAGGTCGATGTCCCACATGAACCTTTATCGGAGAAGGCCCACCCTCCAAGGATCCCCGATCCCCTGTAGTAGTTGTGAGGCACTTGCATCACAGAGAACCACTTTTGGGTCAAGCCCCTTCCCATATAGGGGTAGTGTGGTTGCACGGGGTAGTTGTTCGGGCAAAACTACATAGAACCAGGTGCGTTTTCGAAAATAGTTTTTCCTCGAACTTCATCTTTGGTGCCTCCACTTGTAGAACAGATCCAAAACCATTTTAAAAGCTCCTCGGCAAGTACCACTTGCCAAGGTTTTTTGTCAAATTTTTTATAAAACCATCTTTGCCTTCGGGTTCCCAACCTAGAGTTTTTGTTAGGCTAAACCAGGGTTTCCAAGGGGTTGTGGTATATTAGTCCACCTTAACTACTAAGGTAGGAGAGCCAAACTAATACCATAAATATTAATATAGCGAGTAAAACATTGCAGTAGTAGAGTAAGTAAAACGGAGTGCATAAAAATAAAAATGGGACAAGTCTCATGAACCTGTAGATGGCTTGCCTTGGTTGGCAGCTTGTTCCTGGTCCTCCTCCTCAAAATCTTCCCAAGTACCTTCCTCAAACTCGTCCTCGTTCGTATCTATCGTCGAAAAAGGGAATTATAATCAAACCACCATACCAACCATCACCCAAGGCACAAACAATCCAATCAGTACTAAGTAGATGCACAATGAACCAAACCAACCAAGCACAAGTAGCTACTGGCCTTAGTAGTACAAAGCCATTGAAAGCAATCAAAAAGATTTGATCAAACTTATTTGGTGATTTTAGTGGTCATGACTATATTTGCACTCAAGCAGATAATTCGACCAAGACCAGTTGGTGGAAAGTGACCACAAAATATATATCTGAGTAGCTACAGAGAATACCAAGCTAACCCCACTGGTTTCACATTTTTATCAAAAAGGGTTGATTTTTAATGAATAAAATATTGAAAACAGTGCAGAAACTAGTACTAAAATCCCCAGGGCAGAATTACAAAACCAAAAATTAAGCCCTTCTAGGAATATGTAGTACTATCAGAGGCCTAGCACTGGGAGTTGGTTTCATCCCAAAATTAGCTTCACACCAACCTATGTAAAATAACTAAGAACCCTATGTTCATAACTTGTAAAATTAAGAACAGAGGCTACACACATCCAAAAAGGGTGATTCAGGATTTGCTTAGTAGGCATTTGCACAGGCAATGCCTGGAACTTGGTTTCACAATTTTCTGAGCTCTAGAAGTACAACTATGAATTTAACACTCTAATCAGATACTATTTACCATAGAAAATCTCAGTAAAAACACAGACATGCTATTGAGTAGCTACCAGTGCCATGCAAAAGATAATTTCTTAGGCTACCTCACAAAATTTGAACCAGGACAAAATACTACACAGATAATAATTTGTGGAATTAAATCTACATGATAGATTTTAGGTAATTAAAATAGCCTAAAAATAAAAAGAAAAGGCAGTGCAGAGGCTGGGTTGCGGCCCGCTAAGAAGCTGGGCCGGCCCGCGTACACGGTGGCTAGCGTGGGAGGGCAGGGATTCAAATCCCGCCATGGGGGCCCACGTGTCATAGGCATAGAGGGCCGAAGCGATATTGGGCGACGCTGGCCGTTGGATCTTTAGCGGATCTGACGGCCAGGGCTCTGTCGTCCTCGCTGGGCTCAACGCCGACGAGGGGAAACCCTAGCGGGCTGGCGGGCGACGGGGAGGTTTACCCTGGGGCGGAGATGGTTCGGCGGCGGTGTGGGTCGAAGCAGTCGAGGACGGAGCGTCGAATGAGGTATGACACGACGACTCCGGTGGTCTGGATGCATCGCGTCAGCAGCAGCGCGGCTCGGGACTCTCGGCCTCCTCGCAGCTCCGGCGTGCCTATCGACAAGAACAGCCAGAGGAGAGGGGGATTAGGGCCGGTTTTGGGAGGGGAGTGCAGTGGAAGGGGAGCATGGAGGAGAGGTAGAGCAGGGGCGAGGGAACCTTCTTGTTCGTCGACGGCACCGAGACGGAGAGAAATGGCAGAGGAAGAAGAGAGAGCGAGAGGCTCTGCCTCTGCTCTAAGGTGGTGCTAGGGAGCTCTGGAAGTGGAATGAGGAGTGGGAGGAGCGTGCGAGGGGTGGGGGAGCTATTTAATGGGCATGGCTAGACCACGGTGCACCGGGTGCACGACGAGACGGTGGGATCGCAAGGGGAGCTCGGGGTTGGCCAGGAGGGTCGGTGGCAACACCGTGGGGTGACCTGGGGACGGTCTTACTGTAGGGGTTCCACGCATCAAAACAATAAATTTTACTCTACGCCCCTGAACCCCTGAAGCTGCCATGACATATCTATTAGTAATACAGTAACGGGAGGGGCTTTTCGCGAACTTACCCTTGAAGACCGAAAAGCGTTGTCAACGCTCAGGAGAGCATGGTTGATGTAGACGAGCCGAAGTCGACCTCAAGGTCGTGATGAAGTCCTTGCGCTCCTTCTGGCTCCAACGACTTGAGTGCCTCAAATGTGATACCTCGTGGGAGTTACACACGTCCGGTGCCTGACGATGACTCCCGCTTCCCCGATCCAGTAGCAGTTGCAGAAGTAGAGCTCCCAGATCCGAATCCCGCAGCGCGATGGCGCTCCGCGATGAAGATGTATCTCGCTCGCGCAGTCCAGACTTGTGACCACGGTCACGAGAGAGAGAGGGGAGAGAGAAAATATCAATTAGAGGTCCTCCCAAAAGTGGGGAGACCTTTATTGATTATTGGGTGTTTTTTCTAGGCCAATATACCCCACTATATATAGGGGGAGGGGAGGTACTACCTCCCCTCAAGTCCCGAGGTGGGACTAAAGGAGAGGAAGGGGTGGGGAGGCCGCCGGCCAGCCCCTAGTGGGCCCCACAGGGGGGGAGGGCAAGGCCCAGCCGGCCAGCCCCCTTGGTCCCTCTCCCCTTCTCCTTTCCCTCATGGGCCCTTTCCCTCTGGAAATTGGCGCACTAAGCCTTTTGACCTTTTATTTGATTTTATCTTTATTAAATAATTATGAATAAATGATTAAATCAACATTTAACATTTATTCACATATCATTTAATCTCCGTGGCCATGGAACACCTTCCACCTCCTCTCCGGACATCCTCCGGACTTACCGAAACCCTTCCGGTTTTCTCCCTTCTTTCCTTCGGTGATTCTACCGATCCTATAAACACTCTCTAAGCATCGTCAAGCCCTTAAGCGTGATACCCTATGGTTCGGGAACACTCCAGACATGGTCGGGACACTCCCGTACCAATGATCAACAGAGGGACCTGGATGGCCATGTGACCCCTGTGCGTTCCACGAAGATCTTTCGTCATTTGAACCGGTGACAGTCGTGTCTTATTCCCTTTGTCATTCGATACTTGCATTACCCGAGACCTGATCAATGACATCTTCATGTCGAGTTCAATCTCGTTACTGAACAATGCTATTTGACTCGTTCCGACAAGTGATATCCCCGTGATCTAATCACACGCTGCGCAGCTATTGGATATAACTTCTCCGAGTGGGCCCTTGAGTATCTTCCTGTCACATGGACGGACAAATCCCGCTCTTGACATATATTGCCTCTACGGTTTCCTCCGAATACCTGAACACACCTTTATAACCACCGTTTTACCAGATGGCGTTTGATGCTATCTAAGCACTCTCGAGAGACAGTGATTGATATAGCCTCACGGTCTAAGGAATAGTCTACGAGGATCCTTTTCTAATCATCGTAACTTGAACTTCGTGACATGATCGAATCACGATGTTTAGGTTGGGTATTGTTTCATCATCTCATTCTCAGAATGAGATGACCTCATTTCCAACTGGTATAAATGCCACATGATCAGGAAACATGATCATCTGTTGACCAATGAACTAGTGACTAGAGTTTCACTGGGAACCCCTGGTTTGTTTATATATCACACGTGTATTGATGTTTCCTCTCAACACAGTTATAGCACGATATAAAACTTAATCATAAACTATATGAAATATGATAATAGTCCTTACTACTATTTGTCTCTAGGGCATATTTCCAACAGTCTCCCACTTGCACTAGAGTACAAATACACTAGCTACATTTGTTCTTAATTATTGGCACCATATAACCGGTACCTAGAACATGCTTGCTCATGGAAAAGGTTGAGTCTTGGGTCTGTACTTTACAGTCCCAGTTCCTTTGCAACCTATTAATGTCACTATGATTGACATTAATATTCTATCATCGTATGACATCATCTGTGTGTATGCATCGTTGCTATGGCAGCAGAACGAGGCCTGATTCTAGGAGCCTACAGTGACGTCAGATCAACCTCGAGGGCTTTCTCATGGGCACTGTGCCCTGGGACACATCATTCTACGTTAAAAGCGAATTAGCCCCGCCATAACATTATACAACACTTTAGATGGTACCCTTATCTATTTATAAATGCATTCATCGAAACACTAGTGCACTCGGTGCAACTTTCGATGTTTTTGTTCACCTCGCTTCCTATTTGACTTTAATTGGTATCGACAGGAGTTTCCAACATATTCCCTCATAACATAACTCTTTATGCTTTAAGATATGTCATCCCTTATGGATTTGGAAAATATGTCTACAGTTCTCTACTTAGGCACTACGGACAAAACTTAGCTCAACATTCCGTGATTCGGACTTGAGCACTTTCAAACGTTCCTTATTTGGATTACATATTATGCTAAGTTATCATCATGGTTTTCTAAGATAGAACATATGTCTTAACATAGTGGATGATGATCATCCTTTTCTTTCTTTCAATCATTGATGTTAAACTTAATGCTATTCCTAATTTGAGTTATTAAGGACTGGTTCCTTAATCAACTTCTATCCTGAAACCCTTTTCAAAATCCCTTAGAGAATACTACATAATATCATAATACATCTATTATCAACTTCTACATCTTATAAATCATTATTTATAAGTATTTGCGCTTTCATCCTTAACTTGCTTTAAGAATTACTCCTATAAGCTCCCACTCAAACTATGTTGCTAACATATTTGGGTATGACTCAGTACTCTTACTCAAACTATGTTCCTACATATTTGAATTTGAGTCTTATATCGCTCCCACTTAAAAATATGTTAATCACATATTGTTTTAGGAAGACTTTCATAGCTCCCACTCAATTTTATGCAAATTGCATATCTCCTTAATATTTTGAATAACTTCAAAATCCTTTGATCAAATATCAAACTTGGAGATTTATTATGAGATACTAGTACTTTACTAGTTTTAAATCCACTAGACATTTAGCACATATGAATCAAATTCATTTGAATTCATCCAACACTTGACAAATTGTGCTTTTGTCATTTTACCCCCTTTTTCCTATTATGACTTTACAGTCATTTGGGAAACTTCATGTAAACCCTTTTACTTGTGAGATTCAGCAACAAATTGCTTTCTAATCTCAAGGGAAGTTTGCTTCTAGGATTTCTCATAATTCTAGTTTACCATTATTTCCTTTGTAGTTCATAGGTATGTCATGTTCCAAAAATCATGACAAGTGATTCACAAATGTTTCCATACAAGATATTGATTTACATTTTGAATCTTACTTCATATAGTGAAAACAATAGTGGAGGGAAAAACACAATGATCAAAATCATTGATTCTTTCATTCTGTGAAGAGAATCGTTCAGGAATGCTGTCCGTTGCGCTTCTCAACACTCTGATGCAGGGTTTTGAATCCTCATCGTGTTTTACACTAATTTTCCATTTGCTCCATATTTGAGAAATATCACTAGAAGCGAGCTTTCTCAAGAATGTACCAAAATCCAAGCAATACGAATCTTGCTTTCCTTTTGGTTTGAGCTATGGGTTTTGTATTCAAAGTTTCCAATGAATACTCTACAAGGACTTATTCGCTATTATTTTGGTTATATCGAATAACCCCAAAACATTCATGAATTCAAATTGTTCACTAATTCTAATTGAATGTTAACTATTTCTAAGCTAATGGCCTCTACATATATACTACAACGATTTATTTGGTGCCTTTTATTCAACCCCTTTTTGATATCTAATATCACATTGTGATGCTTTGTATTTTGATGTTTCAAAAACACTTTGCATTCCACAATGTCTTTTATGCCATTCGTATAAATTTGAACTTCATTCCTATTGATCGAATCATAGTAATTTGATTCTCTTTTATATTTATACCCTTTGTTGATGAAACATTTTGATCACATCAAATAGTTTCATATTTATGTTTCCTTGGGTAAACTACTTTACACATTTAAACAATCATTTAATGATTATTACCATTTTCCGTTAAAACCCAATACATCGGATATGTATATACTTTTAACAATTCATTAAACACTTTGTATTCAAGTAATACATGGTGTTCAAGTTATTTTGCCGAACTTAGTCATGATTTATATGTGAGAAGAAATCGAATGACTTTCACATATTATCATAACTTTGAATCTAAACAATGATTTTTCATTCATTAATGAAATATCATTAAGTTGGGTATTTTAAACAAGGCATTTTTTAATGTTTTACAAATGTTCATACATTATCAATTAGTTTCAAATAACAAGGATAATTCAC
Source organism: Avena eriantha (assembly GCA_910589775.1). Taxonomy (NCBI): domain Eukaryota; kingdom Viridiplantae; phylum Streptophyta; class Magnoliopsida; order Poales; family Poaceae; genus Avena; species Avena eriantha. The sequence continues at coordinate 138,302,972 of OU342744.1, read as the reverse complement.
ACATAATCAAACAAGATATGAACACGAATAGAAATCATTCATAAAAGTGGAACAACTGTTTGTTACAAATTGATATGAATAACTGTCTCACGAAGTGTGAGACAAACTAAAGAAGTTCACAATCTCTTGATTACAAAAAATCATCCTAAAACATAAACTAAGTGATAAATGTCGAGGGAGTGTGTCGTCGGCCGTCATCATCATGCTCGCCATCAACACGCAACGTCACCTCCTCTCTAGCAAGCACCTCTATGCAGAAGGACCTGTTTTCAGTAAAACAAAACAAGTATCAGATATACTTAACACTGTAATGTGTTTGCAGGATTATAACATTTATAAAACTGTATATCAAATATATACCTTTGTCGTTGACGACTCCAGTGACGCTGGGTTCATCTATCACATTTCTGAAATGTGATATGAACTCAAGGAAATCCAGTGTTTCCGTGTCGCCTCTCATAACGTTGATCCTGACTTGTGCTTGGAAGCTTGGAGAAAGCGACCGCAGCACAACTCCCATCACAAATGAGCTTGAGTACCAGTTGTCCAGGTAGTATGCCAGACTCATATACGCATCGTAGAGGCGCAATAAGTGCTCATCCAGTGAGGAGCCCTCCTCCATCTTAATGGAGAGGAAGTCCCCCATCAGCTCATACTCCCACATGCGCACTTGTTCCACGAAATGTGTTCTCAGATGTGCCATGACCATTCGGGGCTTGAGACTCCCCACCATTGGCCACAACCCATCCTCCATTCCGAGGCGCATGGTCAGTGATATAAATGTGGCCATCACACGACGACGACAACGCAGATCCTGCTGCTCCTGTGTCTCATGAGAATAGGGTGGCTCCAAATACATCTCGCAGGTCATGTAGTCAGCTACATCATTCTCCCCAAGGAGATCAAATAGGCGTATGACCCATGCAGAAAAGTTGGATCCATCTAACTTGAGCTTTTCTCCTTTTAACCAATCGTCGATAGGAAAGGTAATCTCAGCAGAAACCATTTTCTACATTTATAATTGCAAAAGGAATTTAGACTAAGTTTACAATTAAACGAGTTAATAATAACTCCACTCAGAAACACCTATCCCCAGTGAGGGTTCCTAGTGATAACACGACCCCTATCAGCCACATCTCCCCCGATCGTCACAGCCATCAATGTGGGTTCAAGGGTGGACGCTAAACGTCAGTCACATCATTCATGCGACTCGTGCTCGATCTTTCGACCATCGGCGTTCCGAGGCCACGTTTCTCTAGTGTGCTAGGCTCGCCAACTGTGCAACATGGCTTACACCCACTGTATGTGAACGTAGATATGTCTGACACCCATGCCTGTCACCCTGGATCGCCTCATATCGAAGAGCTTTCTTGGTGGTGCACACTAAGGGGGAACACAATTGTTGGTTATTTTAACAAGGATCTTCTTATTAGGCTACCATCGAGTATCTAATACTAGCACACAATAAGACATACAAACAATAACATTGAATGTAAATGCTATGTGATATGGTCCTTCACGTCGTGATCTCCATCCGTCGTTACCGGGTTCCGGCGCCAGGGTTCTGGCGCACTAGGGTACCAGTGTCATTCCGGTGTGGTAGTTCGTCACCTTCGTGACTATCTACTACTATAGAACAAAAGGTAATTACTTTACCTTTGCCACAACCATATCACAAAGCAACGCCCCCCTGCAAAACAAAGTTAGACGCTTCTACTTTATCTTTGCATGTTTTACATGGCTGAATGGGCTTTCATACGAGAACCGTTCTTACCTACGAACTTTCAGCACAACGTTGATCAAGTAGTTGTCTATACTACACCCCTTTCGGGGCCCTCCATTGCAAATGGTATACCAACTAACGCGAGAGAGACAGACACCCCCCTAAGCCACTTTATACGGTACAAGCCGTATGTCAAGCGTGGACTAGTCTCGCGAATGAACGCGTAAAGTCGGTTGGGGGGCGCTTCATCAAGCGTTACTGCGGTATACACAAGTACACGTGGGAGGGTAACAACTAAAAGATCAATGCCCACACGATACATCTCGTGTGTTCTACCCGTACTAGCATTACTACGCATAGATCTAGCTCTGATACCACTGTAGGGGTTCCGCGCATAAAAACAATAAATTTTACTCTATGCCCATGAACCCCTGAAGCTGCCAGGACCTATCTATTAGTAATACAGTAACGGGAGGGGCTTTTCGCGAACTTACCCTTGAAGACCGAAAAGCGTTGTCAACTCTCAGGAGAGCGTGGTTGATGTAGACGAGCCAAACCTGACCTCAAGGTCGTGATGAAGTCCTTGCGCTCCTTCTGGCTCCAACGACTTGAGTGCCTCAAGTGTGACACCTCGTGGGAGTTACACACGTCCGGTGCCTGACGATGACTCCCGCTTCCTCGATCCAGCAGCAGTTGCGGAAGTAGGGCTCCCGGATCCGAATCCCGCAGCGCGACGGCGCTCCGCGGTGAAGATGTCTCTCGCTCGCGCAGTCTAGACTTGGGACCACGGTCACGAGAGAGAGGGGGAGAGAGAAAATATCAATTAGAGGTCCTCCCAAAAGTGGGGAGACCTTTATTGATTATTGGGTGTTTTTTCTAGCCCAATATACCCCACTATATATAGGGAGAGGGGAGGTACTACCTCCCCTCAAGTCCCGGGGTGGGACTAAAGGAGAGGAGGGGGTGGGGAGGCCGCCAGCCAGCCCCTAGTGGGCCCCGTAGGGGGGAGGGGCAAGGCCAAGCCGGCCAGCCCCCTTGGTCCCTCTCCCCTTCTCCTTTCCCTCATGGGCCCTTTCCCTCCGGAAATTGGCCCATTAAGCCTTTTGACCTTTTATTTGATTTTCTCTTTATTAAATAATTATGAATAAATGATTAAATCAATATTTAACATTTATTCACATATCATTTAATCTCTGTGGCCATGGAACACCTTCCACCTCCACTCCGGACATCCTCCGGACTTACCGAAACCCTTCCGGTTTTCTCCCTTCTTTCCTTCGATGATTCTACCGATCCTATAAACACTCTCTAAGCATCATCAAGCCCTTAAGAGTGATACCCTACGATTCGGGAACACTCCAGACATGGTCGGGACACTCCCGTACCAATGATCAACAGAGGGACCTGGATGGCCATGTGACCCCTGTGCGTTCCACGAAGATCTTTCGTCGTTTGAACCGGTGACAATCGTGTCTTATTCCCTTTGTCATTCGATACTTGCATTGCCCGAGACCTGATCAATGACATCTTCATGTCTAGTTCAATCTCATTACTAAACAATGCTATTTGACTCGTTCCGACAAGTGATATCCCCGTGATCTAATCACACACTGCGCAGCTATTGGATATAACTTCTCCGAGTGGGCCCTTGAGTATCTTCCTGTCACATGGACTGACAAATCCCGCTCTTGACATATATTGCCTCTACGGTTTCCTCCTAATACCCGAACACACCTTTATAACCACCATTTTACCAGATGGCGTTTGATGCTATCTAAGCACTCTCGGGAGACAGTGATTGATATTGCCTCACGGTCTAAGGAATAGTCTATGAGGATCCTTTTCTAATCATCGTAACTTGAACTTCGTGACATGATCGAATCACGATGTTTAGGTTGGGTATTGGTTGATCATCTCATTCTCAGAATGAGATGACCTCATTTCCAACTGGCATAAATGCCACATGATCAGGAAACATGATCATCTGTTGACCAATGAACCAGTGACTAGAGTTCCACTGGGAACCCCTGGTTTGTTTATATATCACATGTGTATTGATGTTTCCACTCAACACAGTTATAGCATGATATAAAACTTAATCATAAACTATATGAAATATGATAATAGTCCTTACTACTATTTGTCTCTAGGGCATATTTCCAACACTTACCTCGGGGGCTGGCCGGGCCTATAGGAGAGTGAGAGAGAGGTGGCCGTTGCATGCTGCCGGCATGCTGTTCAACGGAACAGCACGAGCTGCATCCTACTATCTGCATGGCTAGGGCCTGGGGGTAGGAGGGGTAGGGGTGCAGTAGGGTGGCGGGGCTCTCCTCTGTCCACCGCGTGTTTTTGCACCGGGAGAGGAAGAGGGTGTGCGAGGCAGAGGGTTTTCTGCTGAGGTGGGCGCCGGGGGTTGGGGGTTGCTGGGCGCGCGAGAGAGGGAGGGGTAGGGTGGAGAGGGTGCCTGGGGAGTTGGAGCTGTCCAGGGGTGGGGCCAGATGTGACTGAAGGGAGGAGGAGACTGCTGGTTTTCGAGGTTGGCAAGATTTGGAAGGATCTCATTTGTCTCTCCCCTTTGAAGCGTGCCGACGCGTACATATGACCTGGGTGAGTGCAAGGTGGTGGCTGGGGTGGAGAGGCATCGTGCCAGAGCCAGAGAGGGGGTGTAGCACAGGTGGGAGAGAGGGGGAGGGTTTTGGGGTGATCTTGTGCCACATTGATGAGGTGGCCACTTTGGGCACTTGCCATTTCGAGCTAAGGCCACTAATTACAGTGGGGAAGGAGTGGGGTGGTAGAGGGATACTCGGTGATCATGCCTAGGTCTTGGTTGCCTCCAAGATCACAACCATGAGCTCACAAGGATCATCCAAACTTTGGGTAAATTAAGGTGGCCATTCCCTAAGTGGCAACTATTGAGGTAAACACTCACATGCAAGAGGCTTGGGCTTGTGGTTTAACCAGGACTAAGGGGTGGGTCTCAAGTACGCATAGCCTAGTACCACATGGTACTCTTGCATGGTAGGAAGGGTGAAGGGTTTATTCAAACAAAGGCTCCAAAGTTGGAACAAATCTAAATTTCTATGACTTAGCCAATATAGGCTTGTGGGGTGACTAACTAAGATGACCCTTGGTGGTCATACAATCATGCAGACTAACAAACAACACTACCAAAACAACACAAATGATCAAGCAATCTAATAGAGCTAGGCTTATATGTAAACAATTAGTAAAAGTTTTATTTCCCCCTAATTTTGTAGCTTCCTAACCCTCAACAAACATGGATGCAGTAATGGGATGTTACAGACCTTCCCCCCTTAAAAGAATCTTGTCCCGAGATTCACCGGTTTTGCTGACAGGAGATGGGGGAATTCCTTCTGGAGAAAATCCTCTCGTTCCCAGGTGGCTTCATCTTCCGAATGGTTTCTCCATTGAACCTTGTAGAAGTTTATGTTCCGACGCCAGGTGAGCCTATTGGCTTTCTCTAGGATTTTGACGGGCACCTCTCGATAGGTTAGATCACGATTGAGATCAATGGATTGATAATCAATCTCTTTGATGGCTTCGGGCTTGTTGGGTGCCTGAAGGCACTTCCGGAGTTGGGACACATGGAAGACGTTATGGAACTCTACCAATTCCTTGGGTAGCTCTAGTTGATATGACACCTTTCCTCGTTGAGCGAGGATTTTGAAGGGCCCAATGTACCTGGGGGTGAGCTTCCCTTTTTCGTGGAACCGTTGCATTCCCTTGAGAGGGGAGATGCGAAGATACACGAAGTCTCCCTTGTTGAAAATCACATCTCGGCGCTTAGTGCCGGCATAGCTCTTTTGGCGAGATTGGGCAGCTCTCAAGCGATCACGGGCTAGCTGTGCTTGCTCTTCTGCTGCCTTGATCACATCAAGGCCGAAGATTTGGCTCTCTACGGTCTCAGTCTAGTTTAGAGGGGTTCTACACTTCCTTTCGTAGAGGAACTGAAAGGGTGCCATCTTCAGGCTGGATTGATAGCTGTTATTGTAGGAGAATTCTGCGAAGGGCAGACAGTCCTCCCACTTAGATCCGTAAGCTAGAACGCAGGAACAGAGCATATCCTCCAGGACTTGATTGACTCTCTCGGTCTGTCCTCCGGTCTGTGGGTGATAGGCGGTGCTAAAGGATAGAGTGGTACCTAAGGCCAGATGTAGCTTATTCCAGAAGCGGGAGGTGAATTGCGGTCCTCTATCCGACACGATCTCTTTGGGGACTCCATGGAGACTGACGATGCGGGAGATATACAATTCCGCCAGCTGTTGGTCGTTGTAGCTAGTCTTCACGGGGAGGAAATGAGCCACCTTGGATAGGTAGTCTACGATGACCCAGATGGAATCATGACCCCTGATGGACTTGGGTAGTCCAGTGATAAAGTCCATTCCAACTTTTTACCATTTCCACTCGGGAATCTTCATGGGTTGCAGCAATCCTGCGGGTCGCTGGTGCTCGGCCTTGACCCTCTGGCATATATCGCACTTGGCCACGAACAAAGTGATTTCACGCTTCATCCCATGCCACCAGAACTGTTCCTTCAGGTCCTGATACATCTTGGTGCTACCGGGGTGGATGGAGTAGAGTGTCTCATGGGATTCCTACATAATCATCTGCTTCAACTCATGCTCACTAGGCACGCAGATGCGCCCTTTGTACCATAGTACACCCATGTCGTCAACTTTAAATCCGGGGACAGTTTCTCTCTCCATTCTTCTTTTAATGCCTTCAATACTTTTGTGGTATTTTTGAGCCTCCTTGATCTGGTCTAAGAGGGTCGGCTTTAGTTCCAGATGGGCTAAGAATCCATGGCTGACTATTTCGAGTCCGAACCTTTCTAGTTCGTGACTTAGTTCTGGTTGTTCTTTCATGATCACCGCATTCAGGGAATAGGGTTCCCAACTGAGGGCGTCGGCCACAACATTAGCCTTGCCCGGGTGATAATGAATGCCAAGGTCATAGTCTTTGATTAGTTCAATCCATCTTTGTTGCCTCATGTTCAGCTCTTTTGTGTGAAAATGTATTTCAGACGCTTGTGATCTGTGTAGATCTCGCAGCGATTCCCCATTAGATAGTGGCGCCAGGTCTTAAGTGCATGAACCACTGCTGTGAGCTCTAGGTCATGGGTGGGGTAGTTCATTTCATGAGGCTTCAGTTGTCTGGATAGATAGGCGATGACCTTGCCTTCCTACATCAGTACACTTCCAAGTCCCAACTTGGAGGCGTCACAATAAACTTCGAAGCTCTTGGTGATATCTGGCATGGTTAGGACGGGGGCAGACACTAGTCTCTTCTTGAGTTCCTGAAAGCTCTCTTTGCATTTCTCGGTCCACTCGAATTTCTTGTCCTTCTTCAGCAGTTGTGTTAGTGGTTTTGCGATGCTCGAGAAACCTTCAACAAATTTACGATAGTATCCGGCTAAACCGAGAAAACTTCGGATTTCTGAGGGGTTGGTGGGGGCTTTCCATTCTAGAACTGTCTTGATCTTGGAGGGGTCGACTGAGATTCCTCCTACAGATAGTATGTGGCCAAGGAATCCAACTTCCTTTAACCAAAACTCGCACTTGCTAAACTTAGCGTATAGTTGATGCTCCCTGAGTGTTCCCAATACGACTCACAGGTGTTGTTCATGCTCGGCTTCAGTCTTGGAATATATGAGGATGTTGTCGATGAACACTACGACGAACTTGTCCAAATAGGGCATGAATACCTTATTCATGAGATTCATGAAATAGGCAGGGGCATTGGTTAAGACGAAGGACATGACGGTGTACTCATATAGACCGTATCGTGTGGTAAAGGCGGTCTTGGGAATATCTGACTCTCGGATCTTGAGTTGGTGGTATCCGGTGCGGAGATCTATCTTGGAAAAGATTCGGGCTCCATTTAACTAGTCAAACAGATCTTTGATCTTCGATAAGGGATACTTGTTTTTGATTGTGACGTCGTTAAGCTTCCGGTAGTTAGTCACTAGCCGGGTGGTTCCATCTCTTTTATCCACAAAAAGAATGGGTGACCCCCAAGGGCAGGCACTCGGCTGAATGTGGCCCTTGCGTTCCATGTCGTCCAGTTGCTTCTTCAACTCGAACAATTCTTCGGGGTTCATACGGTACGAACTCTGAGCTATAGGGGCGGTTCCGGGGACTAACTCTATGATGAACTCGATATCCCTGTCAGGGGGCATACCAGGAACTCCTCCGGGAACACATCCAGATACACACAGACTACTGGAACTTGTTCTAGGGTAGGTCCAGCTATACTCTTCTGGCAATAGATCCAAGATGAGGGCACAGTTGCCTTGTACTCGATTTGTACTCCTTCACTACTTGTCAAGGATATGGACTTTCTGGCACACTCTATGATTCCATGGTATTTGGTCATCCAATCCATTCCTAGGATCACGTCTAGACCTTAGGCTCCCAAAACTATTAGGTCGGCCGTGAAGGTTATGCCATGGATGACTACGAGGATATCTCGGCAGACGGATTTGGTTTTGGCCGTCGAACCGGGTATATGTACTAGCATGAGCCTGCTCAAATGGCTAGGTTCCATCCCACTTCTTTCAACAAACGGCTCTGTAACAAACGAATGCGAGGCCCCGGAGTCAAATAGTATTGTAGTAGGGATGTAGTTGACAAGGAACGTACCCAGAACAATGTTAGGAGACTCCTGGGCTTCCTCAGCAGTGATATGGTTCAGATGTCCTCTGGTAGCATTGGCAGGCTTCTTGGGGGTGGCACCCTTGGCTGGGGCTCCCCTGGCGTGACCTTGATTCAGGCGGGCTGCATTAGGACGTGGTGCATTGTCCTTCTTCCTTTCGGGGCATTCACGAGAGAAATGTCCCACTTGCCCACAGTTGAAGCAACCAGTTGTATTGGGGCGGACATTGGGGTTGACAGTGCCTCTTGGGGCGAGTCTTGGGTTCCCACCTCCAGGGCGAGGGTTGTTATAGTTACGATTGGGGTGGTTGGGGCGCGGAGCATAGGACGGAGTCCTCTTCGGTGGGGGTGCAGGCCTTGAGGGTGGCATGCTTCGCAACCTCTGTCCACAGGGTCCTCCCTACTGCATCATCCGGCGCTTGCGATTCTCAATCACTCCCTTGCGCTTGTTTTCCACCAGAATTGCAGCATCAACAAGGGCATCCAGCTCCTGGAATCCCTGGGCTACTAGGTGGCACTGCAGTTCATCCTAGAGTCCATTCATGAAGGTATCCACCTTCTTCTCTTCATTGTTAGTGTCATCCGAGGCGTACCGGGCCAGATTAGTGTACTTCTCTAGATATTGCAGCACAGACATTCCTCCCTACTTCAGATCACGGAATTGGTCTCTCATCATCTTGATCAAACCAGGTGGGATATGACGCTTGCAGAACCTTTCCTTGAAGTCCTCCCAAGTGATGGCTTGTCCCGCGGTCAGAATCTCCTTGACGCTGATCCACCAAGTCCGCTAGGAAATGGGTGGCCAAGGTGACTTTCTCATTCTCTCCAACACGGGCAACTTCCAGGTTGTTTTCAATAGTGCAGAGCCAGTCATCGGCATCCAGTGGGTTGGTGCATTTGGTGAACACAGGTGAGTTGGTGTTCTGGAAGTCCCTAAGTCTGGATCTCGGCTCTTCGCCCTCGGGGTCGGGGGCATTTCCAGCTGCGGCTTGCACAAGCTGCCGGAGAGCGGCAATGTTGGCTTGGCGTTCCTCATTGGCAGCTTGGCGGTCTTGCATGAACATGTGCAAGAGTTGCGCCATGGATGGGGGTGGTGGAGGGGGTCCGCGTGGGCGCACCATCCTGAAGGTATACGGTTAGGAGGGGTTACCAAGGGGGCGGTTCGCAACCGGAAACATCAAGGTGCGGGAAGGAATTAACTAATCAAACATGCATAGGAGTTAAGAAACCATAGAATTAACCACAAAATAACCAAGTTCATGCGTCACATCTCGACGCTAGATAATACTACGAGTTCAACCATACAAGCAAGCATAAGACAAACAAATCGCCACTCAAAAGGGGGACACAGTGATATTCTCACTTGCTCTCATAGACTAGCATGAAACCTACTCCGTGTCACGGCGTGCGGTGGTGTCTTACTCAATGATGACCTCAATGTCATCCTCCGACTCAAAAACACGCTCCTCGGGATCCTCTTCTTCCTCACCCATCTGATCATCGTCTTCGGGTTCACTCTCCGGCTCCATGTCGAAATCCTCCTTGTAGGCGGCATCATTATCGGTCTCATTCAGCAGGTCATCGTTGTCCTTGTCGACCTGAGCGCATTCCTCCTCCAATGCGTCTATCCGGACCTCCATGGTCACCAAGAGTTCCTTCTGCTCCTTGGTGGTCTTCAGGAGACGCTTGTTTCTTGCCACTACCGTCTGCTTGTTCAGCTTGGTTTGAGCGTGTTCTAACTTCTCAATCCGCAAGTCCTCCACAAGGGTGAAATACTCCAAGGTCTTGTTGTCCAGGCGCGTGCGAACATCATCCATAGATTCTTGGGTCTTCCTCAGGAGATACTCCATGTTTTGGATATGCTCACCAAAGCCGTAGTGCGGCGGGGTCATAGTGGCATAACCCCGGGGATGGCATCTCCCAAAGTGGTAGAACTTGGTACCCTCTAGTTGCTCATGATGGTGATAGGCGAGGCGTGCTAGGGCCTCCTGAGCCACACGGAGCACACCATCGCCCCAGTCCTTCTCTAGTACCTCCACCTTCAGCTTCTCGGAGAATAGGGGCACTACACCACCTCTCATGGTGTAGACAACCAACCAATTCTTCTCTCCTTCTACCATCCTGGGAATGAAGGCGCCCTGGATCTCCGGTGTGGGACGACCCACATGCTTGGCCAAGTCCCTCAGCTCAGCCTCAAACAACTGGAGTGGCAAGTCCAGTCCGACCTGACGGTACATGTTGAACACCACCACCATCTACAAAATTTTAGGTAAAATTTAAGTTAGTGAACAGTGTGCAAAATTTTAGATATGCAAAAGTTAATTTAATGCGAGTTGTTTTCGAAATAGAGGGGAGGTGTCATAAGCAATATTTTTGCAAATATCAAACTCCTTCCTTTATAGAGAAAATAGTTTTTGAGGTCCGGGTCTAACATCCAAGCTAACTAGGGGCTCCTAAGGTCAGGATGGCTCTGATACCAAGTCTATGGAGACCCCGGATTTTCACCCGAGATTACCAAATTATGCAAACCACCACGATCCCATGATCGGTGCATCGTGGACCATAACCGACATGATATCAAAGTACACACATCCATTACAGTATGATACAATAAGTCTTACAACTTTGCCTCCATGGGCACAAATAGATAATAGCAGCGGTACTAATTAACGCGGAGGACCCGAGTCATTTCATAGCCCAACAGGCGCCTGACTCGGTGAAACGCCCTAGTTCAAGAAGTCGTCATCGTACCCTCCATTGTCTTCTTCATCCAGCTCATAATCTGACCAATTTGATAGCTAGGGAACATTGCCAGTGAGTACTTTGAATGTACTCACAAACCACCATACAAGGAAGTACAAAGAGTATGCAGTATGGCTTTGGATAGGATGGCTCCAAGGAAGCTATTTGTGAAATCTCTTAGAGATATACTCTCAACTCTACCACTTGTTATTTGCAAAACTGTTTTAGGGTAAAAATAGTTAGTAAAACTTGAAATACTAGGCTGGGGTCAACCCTGTTATTCACTTTCACTATGGTCATCCCATGACCAATACTTCAACTAGGTCCGACCATCCCATGGCCTATCCTCCTTGCCCTTCGACCATCCCATGGCCGAATCTCTTTTTAGAAAACCTTTTTATAAACCAAAACCAGCACCGCTACGCAACAACCTTTCCAACCGTCCATGACTGCGGACACGGCTATTCGAATAGATTATACTCTGCAGAGGTTGTACACTTTCCCCACAAGATCCGATACATCCGCCGCGAACAACCGCGGATCGTCATACACTAGTATGCGAGTTTCGGATAACCAGACAAGACCTTAGGGAAAATCCCCTCTTAACACAAGCGCCTACCCTATGGGTGTTATTCCCCTCAAAATCGGGACGTCGGGTACCGCGGACCAACCGGAGCGCTCTTTCCACTTCTCGAGTGTGCGCTTTCAATGAGGGGCCCATAGTAACGCGTGGAGGCTAGCAGACCCTTCGTTCCTTCGCCAGGTCGATGTCCCACATGAACCTTTATCGGAGAAGGCCCACCCTCCAGGGATCCCCGATCCCCTGTAGTAGTTGTGAGGCACTTGCATCACAGAGAACCACTTTTGGGTCAAGCCCCTTCCCATATAGGGGTAGTGTGGTTGCACGGGGTAGTTGTTCGGGCAAAACTACATAGAACCAGGTGCGTTTTCGAAAATAGTTTTTCCTCCAACTTCATCTTTGGTTCCTCCACTTTTAGAACAGATCCAAAACCATTTTAAAAGCTCCTCGGCAAGTCCCACTTGCCAAGGTTTTCTGTCAAAACTTTTATAAAACTATCTTTGCCTTCGGGTTCCCAACCTAGAGTTTTTGTTAGGCTAAACCAGGGTTTCCAAGGGGTTGTGGTATATTAGTCCACCTTAACTACTAGGGTAGGAGTAGGTAATACCAAAGGGGAGTACTTAGACAGTACCATAGGCATAAGTTTGGTGGAGCCAAACTAATACCATAAATATTAATATAGCGAGTAAAACATTGCAGTAGTAGAGTAGGTGAAACGGAGTGCATAAAAATAAAAATGGGACAAGTCTCATGAACCTGTAGGTGGCTTGCCTTGGTTGGCAGCTTGTTCCTGGTCCTCTTCCTCAAAATCTTCCTAAGTACCTTCCTCAAACTCGTCCTCGTTCGTATCTATCGTCGAAAAAGGAAATTATAATCAAACCACCATACCAACCATCACCGAAGGCACAAACAATCCAATCAGTACTAAGCAGATGCACAACTGAACCAAACCAACCAAGCACAAGTAGCTACTGGCCTTAGTAGTACAAAGCCATTGAAAGCAATCAAAAAGATTTGATCAAACTTATTTGGTGATTTTAGTGGTCATGACTATATTTGCACTCAAGCATATAATTCGACCAAGACCAGTTGGTGGAAAGTGACCACAAAATATATATCTGAGTAGCTACAGAGAATACCAAGCTAACCCCACTGGTTTCACATTTTTATCAAAAAGGGTTGATTTTTAATGAATAAAATACTGGAAACAGTGCAGAAACTAGTACTAAAATCCCCAGGGCAGAATTACAGAGCCAAAAATTAAGCCCTTCCAGGAATATGTAGTACTATCAGAGGCCTAACTCTGGGAGTTAGTTTCATCCCAAAATTAGCTTCACAGCAACCTCTGGAAAATAACTAAGAACCCTCCGTTCATAACTTGTAAAATTAAGAACAGAGGCTACACACATCCAAAAAGGGGTTTTTGCTCAGTAGGCATTTGCACATGCAATGCCTGGAACTTGGTTTCACAATTTTCTGAGCTCTAGAAGTACAGCTATGGATTTAACACTCTAATCAGATACTATTTACCACATAAAATGTCAGTAAAAACACGGACGTGCTATTGACTAGCTACCAGTGCCATGCAAAAGATAATTTCTTAGGCTACCTCACAAAATTTGAACCAGGCCAAAATACTACACAGATAATAATTTGTGGAATTAAATCTACAAGACAGATTTCAGGTAATTAAAATAGCCTAAAAATAAAATGAAAAGGCAGTACAGAGGCTGGGTTGCAGCCCGCTAAGAAGCTAGGCCGGCCCGCGTACACGGTGGCCTGTGTGGGAGGGAAGGGATTAAAATCCCGCCGTGGGGGCCCGCGTGACATAGGCACAGAGGGGCGAAGCAGTATTTGGCGACGCTGGCCGTTGGATCTTAAGCGGATCTGACGGCCAGGGCTCTGTCATCCTCGCTGGGCTCAACGCCGACGAGGGGAAACCCTAGCGGGCTGGCAGGCGACGGGGAGGCTTACCCTGGGGCAGAGATGGTTCGGCGGCGGTGTGGGTCGAAGCGGTCGAGGACGAGGCATCGAACGAGGTACGGCACGGCGGCTCCGGTGGTCTGGATGAGTCGTGTCAGCAGCGGCGCGGCTCGGGAATCTCGGCCTCCTCGCAGCTCCGGCGTTCCTGTCGACAAGAACATCCAGAGGAGAGGGGGATTAGGGCCAGTTTTGGGAGGGGAGTGAAGTGGAAGGGGAGCATGGAGGAGAGGTATAGCAGGGGCGAGGGAACCTTCTCGTTCGTCATCAGCACCGAGACGGGGAGAAATGGTAGAGGAAGAAGAGAGAGCGAGAGGCTCTGCCTCCGCTCTGGGGTGGTGCTGGGGAGCTCTAGAAGTAGAATGAGGAGTGGGAGGAGCGTGCGAGGGGTGGGGGAGCTATTCAATGGGCAGGGCTAGACCACGGTGCACCGGGTGCACGGCGAGATGGTGCGGTCGCAAGGGGAGCTCGGGGTTGGCCAGGAGGGGTAGTGGCGATGCCGTGGGGTGACCTTGGGACGGTCTTACCTCGGGGGCTGGTCGGGCCTACAGGAGAGTGAGAGAGAGGTGGCTGTTGCATGCTGTCGGCAGGCTGTTCGACGGAACAGCACGAGCTGCAGCGTGCTATCTGCATGGCTAGGGTCTGGGGGGTAGGAGGGGTAGGGGTGCAGTAGGGTGGCAGGGCTCTCCTCTGTCCACCGCGTGTTTTTGCACCGGGAGAGGAAGAGGGCGTGCGAGGCAGAGGGTTTTCTGCTGAGGTGGGCGCCGGGGGTTGGGGGTTGCTCGGCGCGCGGGAGAGGGAGGGGTAGGATGGAGAGGGTGCCTGGGGAGTAGGAGCTGTCCGGGGGTGGGGCCAAATGTGACTGAAGGGAGGAGGAGACTGCTGGTTTTCGAGGTTGGCAAGATTTGCAAGGATCTCATTTGTCTCTCCCCTTTGAAGCGTGTCAGCGCGTACATGTGACCTGGGTGAGTGCAAGGTGGTGGCTGGGGTGGAGAGGCATCGTGCCAGGGCCATAGAGGAGGTGTAGCACGGGTGGGAGAGAGGAGGGTTTTTGGGTGATCTTGTGCCACATTGATGAGGTGGCCACTTTGGGCACTTGCCATTTCGAGCTAGGGCCACTAATTACAGTGGGGAAGGAGTGGGGTGGTAGAGGGATACTCGGCGATCATGCCTAGGTCTTGGTTGCTTCCTAGATCACAACCATGAGCTCACAAGGATCATCCAAACTTTGGGTAAATTAAGGTGGTCATTCCCTAAGTGGCAACTAGTGAGGTAAACACTCACATGCAAGAGGCTTGGGCTTGTGGTTTAACCAGGACTAAGGGGTGGGTCTCAAGTACTCATAGCCTAGTACCACATGGTACTCTTTCATGGTAGGAAGGGTGAAGGATTTATTCAAACCAAGGCTCAAAAGTTGGAACAAATCTAAATTTCTACGACTTAGCCAATATAGGCTTGTGGGGTGACTAACTAAGATGACCCTTGGTGGTCATACAATCACGCAGACTAACAAAAAACACTACCAAAACAACACAAATGATCAAGCAATCTAATAGAGCTAGGCTTATATGTAAACAATTAGTAAAAGTTTTATTTCCCCCTAATTTTCTAGCTTCCTAACCCTCAACAAACATGGATGCAGAAATGGGATGTTATAGTTGTCATCATCCTCTTCTTCTTCATTGTCTTCCATCATAACCCCTCTTTCTCCATGCTTGGTCCAACAATTATAGCTGGGCATGAAACCTCTCCGAACCAGGTGGTCACGAATGATTTTCGAGTAAGACTACTCCTTGATGTTCCGACATTGAACACATGGAAAACACATAAATCCATTCTCTTTGTTTGCCTTAGCCACATCGATAAATTTATCCTCGCCTTGAATGTACACGGATTCACGTCGGTCACCGTACATCCATCCCCGCCGTTTCATCTCCATCATTACAGAACATCATGAATAGTGAGATGACCACTTTACGCTAATGCATGCATTATTATAACAATGACATATGAAGGATAAGGTTTGCTAACCTCGATCAAGAAGGAAAGAAAGAGGAGAAAGACTTAAGTGTGGCTCGGGCACCTCATATCATTTTTATTTTGTGTGTAATCAAGCATATCATTCTCTCAAACATTTCGTCGAACACCTAATGTGCATAGGGAAAAAAACTAGCACACAACACCTCACTCCTTCAACAATGAGAAAAAACAGAGGTTGGGCGCTGGCTGGGGCTGCGCATTTATAGGCGGGCTATTCGTCCCGGTTCGTAATACGAGCCAGGACTAAAGGTCGGCGGCAGGCCACGTGTCTGGGGCCTGACCTTTAGTCCCGGTTCGTATTACGAATCGGGATGAAAGCTCCCTTAAGAACCGGGATGTATGCCCCCTGGATCCTGTGCATCCCTCGGTCCCCTCGAACCGAGACAAATGCTTGCATTAGTCCCGGTTCAAGGAGGAACCGGTACTAATGCTCTCGGCCGATGCGAACCAAAGCTAGTTTTTCTACTAGTGGAAAGAGATACAAAATGGGCTCTCCCCAGACCACCAGTCAGTCCAAAACTTTATTCTACCCCGCTTCCCAGATGAAACTTAGCCCCTAGCTTGAAGTACTCCTTGATTTTATGAATCCTATGCCAGAAGGATGACCCCCCCCAGAGTGGTTCGAGGAGAAGATATGAATCACTCCTGGGTATTTGGCTCTAATAAGCTAACCAAATGTTGTTCTGGGTAGAGTCAGTGTACATGCGCCAAATCTAATTCACCATGAGGGCAATATTCATAAGCTTGGTGTTGAGGATACTTCTACGGGTTGTCAGGGAGGCGAAGCGCGCTTAGGTTTCTCACCCACGCGTCCGAAACCGACTCCGACACGGAGAACCCCGGCTCCTCCTTGGGCATGGCCAGACCCGGCTCCTCCTCCGGCTCCTTGGGGAGAGAGAACACCTGCTTCTTCACGCGCCGGAGGAAGCTCGTCCCTCGTGGCAGCGCCACCTCCATCTTCTCCTCCTTCGGCGTTCGAAAGATGATGCTTAGGACACACACGATGCAGGACGACCCGTTGTGGCCCAGTGAAGATGACAACCCGGGGCTCGATGAAGACGACGACCCGGCACTCGTTAAAGACGACGACCCTCAGTGGAGGGTGCTCGAGGTCCTAGGCCCCGCCTCCTTGGTAGCACGGGGATCAGAGGTAGTACTGGCATCCCGTCACGCAGATGGTCGAGCACCTCGTAGAATGAGCGCCCATCCCATAAGGCGTGCCGAGCCACGACATTCCACCTCAAAGGTGGGCCAAAGAGCCAATCGTGCTGCTCGAGGTGCAGCCGCGTCTTGTCCGCCATCAGCGCCGGTCAAAGGATGTTGTTTGGCGCGAAGTTGCCATTTTTCCTGTCCACCGTAGGAAGCGCGTTGTGTTGGCTAAGGATCTCGAGCTCTAGATCATTACCTATAGGTTGGGTGGTACTATGAGCCCGCCGGCCGACATCTTCCACCCGCCCGCAGACGGGTGTTTGACGGGATGAGCAGGCCATACTTCTCCACTGCCGCCGCCTCTTCCGCGCTGAGGATGCGTGGCTAGTCTTGGATACCGTAGCCGCTTCTGTTCGACATTTTCGGGGAATGTGGGGGCGTGGTGGATTTCTGGGTGGGAGGGGGAATGTGGCGGGTGTGGTGTTGCACTACGCACGGTGGCAAATAAAATAAAATGAGAAACACTTCAAATTTTAAGATCCTTTGACATGTAGGTAGGTAATGTGGTATATTTTGTAGGAAAATTAACAAACATGAATTTCGACTTTTTTTGCAAAAGAAGGTCATGGCACAGTAAAACGGCTATAACTTTTACATACAATGTCGAAAAAAACTATATTATATCAAAATAACGAGAACAAAATTCTACATCCGCTCGAAACCACCTTAGGTCGTTTAGCGATTTTTTAGAATCTCAAAATTCAAAAAGGATAAAAAGTTACGGAAAAAAGATGATGTTTTGCTGTAGAAAAAATGGAGGCCACTTACTCGTGGCGGTGGCATAGAGATGCGCCAGGGATAAGTTTGGGCGGGATTCAAATTTGAATCCCCACACGTCCACCTACCCCCTTCTACTTCTCTTATCCTCCACCTTTCCCTCCCATTCCCCTCCTCCATCTTCCCCTCCCATTCCTCTTTCCTTCTTATGTCCTTCTTATGTCCTTCTCTTCCCTTTCCTCTCCTCTCCTTCTTCTCTCCTTCTCCTCCTCTCCTCCCTTCCCTTCTTCTCCTCCCCTCCTTCTCTCCTTCTCCTCTCCTTCTTTTCCTCTCCTTCTTCTCTCCTTCTCCTTCTCCTCCACCACTTGTCCTCTCTCAGGCCGCCGCTCCGCCCTCCGCGCTATCCTCGAGCCCCTCCCTGCCTCAAGCTCTTCCTCGGCCCGGAGTGCTAGTGCGGCCACGGCCTCCCGCACCTCCCTGTGTGGTGCTAGTTTGTGGCCGCAGCAAGGTGACGACGGCGGCAACACCAACGTGTGGCGCCCCGCTAAAACCACTACTAGAAAATCGTTGTGTTTTTGTGCATTGCATCATCATGACCACATGCTCATGTCATCATGCCACATTGCATTTGAGCATCGTCATCATCATGCATGGTTTGTTTAAAAACTATTTTTGAAAAGTCTGGTTCTGTTTTCTAAATGCCCCGTCTTTATTTCAAATCAAAACTCCGGTCTTTTCCGGATAGTTTTATTTGTCTAAAATTATTTACAAAGGCCTATTTTAAAATTAAAATAAAAGTTTAAGTTGTTTTTTTGGAGGCCGCCAGCCAGGTCCAAAGCCCAGCCAGCCACCTCCTTCCTAGTCTAAACCCTAACCACCCACCTACCCCATCCCTCCCTCTCTCCCTACCTAATCCAGCCATCACACCCTCCACTCCCGCATACACCTCGCGCCATCTCCCGCTCTCCTGGCCCCACCACTTGGCCACCTGCCGCGAGGCCCCTGCCCGTTCCCCCACGTCGCGCTGGCCTCGATCTCCCCCACGATCCATCCTCCCCCGTCCCGTTTTTTTCCACAGCAGCCGCCACACACGGTCATACACGCACACTCGCGCACACCTACCTCCACCTACCGCCCTGTCCTATTCTCGGCCCCACCAGCCGCGTGCATCGCGCAGCAACCAACTCCGTCGCCATCTCCTCGATCCCTCGCTCCCCTTCACGCCCCACCGCCGCTCAGGCCACCCGCCTTTGCAACTCCCTTGCGCTGCCAGCGCATCCGTCGCCTCTATGTCGCCTCACCCACCCTCACCTCTCCCCACCAGGACCCCTCGCGTCGGCCTCTTCCTTTGCGCCAGCTAGCTCGCAAGCCCCGCCACCCAAGCTCGGCAGCGGTCGCCACCTCGTTGTCTCCTCCGCCCGCCAAGCTCCTCCGGGCCGCCTCTACAACAATCGGTCGTCGTTCGTCAACATCGCTTTCCCTGTCGAGGAATCACAGAGCTCCGCCGCCCTTGATCTCAAGCTCCGACGCCGCGGTGACACGGCCGCCCCGCCCCTACCCTTGGCCGCCTGGCTCGCGGGTCCCTCTCCAACCGCCGCTGCTTCCTCCTACGCAAGTGCCATTGCCACTTCGTGTCATCCTAGGTCGTCTTCCTCTCCGCTATGTCCGCCTAGTGCCCCATCGCCGCTCATCTCTCGTGCCGGCCAGCAGCTTGGTCTGCCTTGCCCCGGCAGTCGTTGCCCTGGCCGCGCGTCTTCCTGTAACCGCGGCTGCCCTCTACTCCACAACTCCCTGCAAGCTCGTCGCATGGCCTCCTCTTTCTGCTAGGACCCGATTCGGCCATTAGAAAGTCTCTACCGACCACCACCGCTGCGGGCCCCTCCCTAGTGTTGCTGCCTCGTTGGCCTGTTGTGCGTTCTCCGTCGACAACACATGTTTGAGGCCTACTCGCTGCCGTTCTACTGTTGTTGAGCACTCGAGGTTCGATCGGTGCTGCAACTGAAGATCGAGATGAAACCCACATCCCTCTAGCGTGTAGCCTAAGCTCGCCAACGACACTCGAGGCTAGAACCCCGAGTACGCCGACACGAAACCGGAGACCGTAGGACGCCGAGCGCCAAGATCTTCTCGGCCCCGAAGACCGAACCCCATGGATCGACATGATCTTCTTCATGGACGCCGAGACCCCGACCGGAAGATGCCCGGAACACCAAGATCTGCTTCCAAACGCTTTGACCGAGGCCGAACCAAGATCTCCACGGATGCGAAAAGTTCTCCTTCTCGGCTGCGATGCCCGAGAACCCGGACGCCAAGGTTGCCGACACGGAACGCCAAGTCCTTCTTCCCGGAACGCCAAGATCTACTCCGTTGTCCGAGAATGTTCCCGCCGAGACCGATCCCCGTCGAACCCTGTCGAACTCCGAACCCTCCCGGAACCAAGATCTTCCGAACCTAGATGTGTGACCCTAAGCCTCTATTTTTATAATATGACATTATCAACTGTCGCATATTAAATTGTTCATGCATGCATACCTGTCTGTGGGTTGGGGGCGTTATGCCGATTCACCTCATAATTAAATATGGAGTGTTTATGCAGGATATCTTTGTCTTATTCCGGACTCCATTTAAATTGGTGTAGCGAACCGATGCCACGTTTTGTCTTGTTAATACAACATTTAATTTGCGGAGTTTCTAAATAACTTGAATCGTTTAATTAATTGCCGGGACCCCGGTTCCGCTTAATACTGCCTAATTGCACCGCATCTGCATCATATCATAATCATGTCGGATCTTCTGCCGTAGTATTTAATATTGTATCTGGTGTTTCTGCTAGTATTTGCTTCTTCGCGGATTAGGCCGATGAGTGGATGCGAGTATCGACAAGTTCTCCGGATATGAATCTTCGTCTATGTTTCCCAGGCGAGCATCCCTTCCCTTTCTACCTATTTTACATTTATAGTCTTTATTTCCTCCTGTTGATCTATTGCTATCCGTGTCGCGATGCTTTAGTGTTCCGTACCAGTTATATTCCTGCAGCCGTTATATTGCCTGGGAACCTCCTATTACCTGTTGCTTGTTAGACAGTTGGCCCTGCGAGTCGTAGTTGCTTGCTCAGGTGTTGCCTCGCGTCGTCGATGTTCCACAGTTGTTGGGAGTTTGGCACATGTTTAATGGTGGAGCTGATCATGATTCTAATTACAGTTTATTAATTAATGTTGATGGTAGATTAATGCAGAGACACCGGTGGGTAATAGTAATTATTTGGTTTTTAACTGCCCACTTGTGTCCACCTAGGGCCCGAGTTCTTGACACCTGTTCCGAGATCGAGCGCGCTAACCACAGGTGGGGTGTGTGGGCACCCCCATCGGCTCACTACCTGATTTCAAAGTATTGTACCGGGGGCCACAAGTAGTTTGGGGCTTTATTACTATTCTGTACTTATGCCATGCTTTACTGCTTTATTTAAGATTGTGCGTGGAGCACCTGTACTGTTTAGGATGTGGAATGTTTTCGCGGTATCGACAAGCCCAGTCACACTTTCGGGTTCCCAGTTGTTTACAGCCATTGACACAAACCCTGGGTCCGCCTCGGAGCCGGCCGACTTCGTTGCGGGTGGCTTAGTGGGGTGGCCCCCCATGTACTTGCTTTGGGTCTGGGAAACGTCATGACTTAGGCCCCGCCGACATACCGATGGGTGTATGTTAATTGATCTGGCAAAAAGGGTCGAAGTGTGTGTGGATACTTTGGTGCACCCCTGCAGGGTTAAATCTTTTCGAAAAGCCGTGTCCGCGGTTATGGATGACTTGGAGCACAGTTTCTCGATCATAGACAACTATAACTAAAGTTTACTGTTATAATTTGACTTACATCTGAGATGACTAGTAAGTTGGATAACTGCCATGGAAAGATTAAATAAAACTGCCAACCGTGTGAGTTTTCTCGGCTTGACTTCCTCGTTTGGTCTCAAGGGGGAATACCTGGATGGGTATGTTTGGTGTTAGTGTCAGGTTGGATCCGAATAGGTCTCTCTTATCTCTATCTGATAGCCGCCAGTATTACAGAGTCTCTATAGGTTGTTTAGTGTCGCTGCGCTGCCGCTTCAGTCCATCATACCTGTGTAGGCGAGGACCGCCGAATTCTAGCCTCGCCATGTACTGGCCTCAGTACTGACGTTCCTCTTTTTCCTTTGCCCTTTGTCGGCACCCCTTTTGTTTTAGCAGGTTTAAGATCGACGTCGTTAGCAGGGTTACCCTTCCGGCTTGGCCTGGGCAGGGTTATGGACGTCATTGGTTATTCTTCAGGGCTCTTAGCCCTATTTGCATCTTGTCCGTACTCGGACGCTGTATCGATTTCAAGGTGATTTGGATCTTTGTATTGTATAACTGTATTCTTGACTCACTGAGTCGCTGTTGTATATATATCTGTTCTGTGGGTTCCACGAGGACTGTTGTGTAATGGTATTACTTCATTTCCCACCCGCACGAAAGTGCCTGGTGGACGTCCTTGAATCGTTTTTATGCGGGTTTGGCGGAAAGGGCTAAAACTTGCATAGGACCGATTCGAGGGTGTTACACGACGCGCCAGATCCCATTTTTTGAATTTTTAAAAATTCATCTATGTCGCACCATACCTCCATGTGCCACCCATAAATTTTCATATCCCGTCTTTTTTTGTATTTTGAAATACTTATCCCTGACGCACCATACCACATGCGTGACAAATAACTGGACTTATCTGTGCCACTGATAAAAAATATCAGTGGCGTGATGATAGTGACGCACGGCCCATGCGCCACGGATAGCAAACACGGTGCACCACAGTTAGGCAAATCTATAGTAGCCCCTTAAGTTTTTTTCAATTTTTTTCAAATAGCGAGCGATGGACGCTCTAGATAAGACATAGACCCCAAACGGTGTGTGGTTGGTTTTCTGAGTATAGTGCGTGTGGTCGATATGTTTTGTCCATCGCTAGACGATGGCGATACATGTACACGTACAACAACCAACTAGATGTTGGAGAGTAAATTACATTTGGAACCACGTGTTTGTCACATTATTTGAAATTGCATGATGGGAGGTTGGGGATATATATAATTTGCGACGACATATTTGTCATATTCAGTTTATTTGTATCACATTCTTTGCACATGTTGCAAAGAAATATCACGTGACTCACCTGAACAGGCATGCTCATATATATTAGGGATATGATAACTGGGACAAGAGGGAGCTCTTTCACGACCTGGACATTTTTGGCCATTGAATCTTGCTGCTTGGACATTTTCGGCCGTCGGATTAATATTGCTTCCCGTACTGGGCCAACTATCCCTGGGATGCTACTCTGGGCATCAAATTGGCCTGTTGGGGTGTCTTGGGCCCGAATTCCCACTAAAGCTCACGGATTTGTGGCTGGGCCAAGCTGAACTTTTAACATTTTTGGCCATTGGATCTTGCTGCCTGGACATTTTCGGTAGCCGGATTAACATTATACTGGGCCAACTATCCCTGGGGATGCTACTCTGGGCATCAAATTGGCCTGTTGGGGATATGATAACTGGGACAAGAGGGGGCTCTCTTACGACCTAGACATTTTTGGCCATTAGATCTTGCTGCCTGGACATTTTCGACCATCGGATTAACATTGCTTCCCGTACTGAGCCAACTATCCCTAGGGATGCTACTCTAGGCATCAAATTGGCCTGTTGTGGTGTCTTGGGCCCGAATTCCCACTAAAGCTCACGGATTTGTGGCTGGGCCAAGCTCAGCTTTTAACACCACGTACAAACCCCACGCGGATTGAGAATTAAAACTACGACGGGAAGAGATCGGGGATGGGGTGGAGCGAGCGATGCGGAGAGCGAGCACGATCCAGGTGACGCGGTGGGCGCACGAACCCAAGCGCCGCGTGCTCCCGGTTGGACATGGGACGGTCGATGGATTAGCTCATCCATCGCCAATGAGCGGTAGCGACATTCCGATTAAGGAAACGATCGTCTGGCCGGCTGATGCGGGAGGGCGGATGCGAAGCTGATCCACGGGTGTTGACTCGATCAGTAAAAATTTTGTTTCTCAAATCCATTAATGGGCACTCAGCCGGCGACGGATAGTGGATCTACGTTACTAAATGTGTTGATATCTGCCCTTCCTTCTGTAGGCGGTACGCACACATAGATAAGCTCTCTCTACTCTAATTCTCCTCCCCACTGCTTACTTCGGCACCTCGAAAAGCTTCACTCACGCCTTGGTTGCTCATATATCTTCATCTTTGCTTTAGATTTTTGAACCGTACTATTTCCTCTTCCTCCCCTCTGGTTCCTTCCAATTCATGATGTTCTTTCTCCCTCTATTTCTTGCAGTTGCTATCAATTTTCAGCTGTGGGCGATTGATGTGCTCGCTAATTCCAGCAAAGCCCGGGTGGCGGCCCTAGCGAAGTCTCGGTCGACCGGTGAAGGAGATGTGACAGAGCGTACAGGGCGTGCGGTGAGTCGGTAGTGCCTCATATTCATCCGCGTTGCAAGACCAGTTCCCTTTGTATGCCACAACGGCGACAAGGCGGTGCCGATGGCCACCGTTGCAGCGACTAGGCATTCTGCTCAATTGCCAAAGAATCATAAACATATAGTTTGTCTAATACAAACTAGAATCTAATTAACGCATGTGTCTAGCCTCGTGGTACTCCATGGGAAGCTAACAACCCAGGTGAATGAGCTAAACCCAATCTGTGGCCTCGCCTCCATCTGGGTAGAATACCAATCACATCTCAAGTTTTGGGAGTAATCGCTATGTGTGTATTGGTAGATATTGGTATCTAATCTATTCGTGTATGCTTACATTTGGAAATAAACGGTGACATGATTTATGGAGCTTGCTATTTAATCAAACAGGCGTTTAGTCATATACTTATAGTATTTTTGTGAAGCTAGATTTAAATAGTTCATTTCAGTCACTTGCTTCAGTAAAACGAGTGATTGTCACCTCTGTCTACAAATACCACTATGCAGCAACTGTTGGTTGGTGCTTCCAACTTTCATTCATAGCGGAAGGATGGCCGGTGGAGGACACTTTGATTTTGTTACATAAATAGATGTCCAGTATCATGTGAATTTCATTTTCGCACACGGATAAATTCAATGATCAATTGTGTAATCAGCTAAACAAAATATGCATTTTTCTTATATATTTTTGCGTTACATGTACAGTATATAAACAAATCTTTTATTTTTGCGAATAGTACAAAAACAACTTGACAACCTCTTTTTATCTGTTGTGCAGAAACCATATTTGAAGATGGCACAACAACAATGGTTCTGTGCCTCTTTTTGTTGGCACCAACTTGTGTACAAATCGGAATATTCTCTTCCAAAAACTATAATTCTCTCAGTTGATCCATAGCATTGTATTTGGGCCACATAATTCTTGGATGCCTTAGACTAGACAATAAGAATGATGCCGATCTTGAAAAAGTAAATATGATGGAAAATTTTAAAAGGTAAAAACCTTGGAGGTTTGGAAGAGGTAGTTATGCGGTGCTCTCCTGATTTTCGATGCCTCGCGAGATAGTGTTTTCAAGGAAAATCGACTTTCACGATGCATACCTCTATTTATGTTTAAATGCCTACCGTTCTCTTGCCAAAATCAACGGGTACGACAACACGCGCCATCATGATCTAGTATATATATAGGATAATAGGAAAATCATAGAACCTTCGACCTGTCCATAACTGGAAAGCAGAAGAGGATTAACTACGTACACCACACCAACTAATTACGTAAATGGGCGCTAACGAAAATACATATATAGTATTCCAATACTGAATAGTATTGCGAAAGCGCTGACGAAATCTAAGAGAAGGTCAGAATTAAGTCCAAAATTGAACTGAAGCTATTAAGCGTTCTAAGAAATGCTAGTCGTACGTTGTCTATATGTAGAAAAGGAAGCTATACCAGTACAGTACCATGCAGTAACATATCGACGCACATGTCTTTGTGGAGAGGTACGCATGTTTCATGTGTGCCTGTGCGTGGGCGTCGACAGTTATCCACACATGGAGGTGCATGCATAGCATGTCAATATCACCGATGGTTCATCAAGGCGGACAGTTATTCGATAGCGGCCAATTCTTGTTAACGAAGCTCTGTACTGGGCAGCAAATCGTCTCTACTCTTTAAGAAGCAGCTAGCTGCGCACCACGTCGATCGGCTAGCAGGTAGCGAAAAGAGTTGCGAGAGGATGATGGCTGCTGTGGCGGAATGGTTCTTCTTCTCCCTGGCCTCGCTCGGCGCCATCCACGTCTCCACCGTCGCGTTCCGCGTCCTCGCCCACCTCGCGCTCTGCCTGCGCCAGCCTAGGGACCTCCGCCGCCGGTACGGCACGTGGGCCGTCGTCACCGGCCCGACGGCAGGCATCGGCCGGTCCATGGCCCTGGAACTCGCCAGCCGGGGCCTCAACCTCGTGCTCGTTGGCCGTGACCCCGCCAAGCTCCGGGAGATCTCCAGCACGATTTGCAGGGAACACGCCGTGCAGACCGAGACCGTGCTGTTCGACTTCTCCCTCGTCTCCACTGTCCAAGGTAAATCGACTATGAAAACTAGTGCAGTACAATTTTACTCTTCAGATTTACTGATGATCAGTTCCCTGCCTGGTGTATATGCATGGCAGGCGAGAAGGCGATGGCTCGGCTCCGGGAGGCGGTGGAGGGGCTTGACGTGGGGGTGCTGGTGAACAATGCCGGGATAGCGAAGCCGGGCGCGGTGTACTTCCACGAGGTGGACGTGGAGGCGTGGGCGAGGATGATACGGGTGAACGTGCGGGCGCTCACGGACGTGACGGCGGCGGTGCTGCCAGGGATGGCGCGGCGCGGCAAGGGCGCCATCGTCAACATCGGCTCCGCGTCGGGGTCGCTGCTCCCCTCCTACCCCCTCTACTCAGTCTACGCCGGCACCAAACGGTACGTCGCCGACTTCTCCCGGAGCCTCTCCGTGGAGTACCGGAGCAGAGGGATCGACGTGCAATGCCAGGTAACCGACCGACCGCTGTCAGCAGCACACGCCATGCATCCATGCCATGGTGATCTCCAGAGATTTGCTGATACGTTCGTTCGCGCCTGTGTACGTGTTTGCGCTGCAGGTCCCGTTCCTGGTGCAGACGAACATGGTGTCGAGCGCCCTGAAGAGCAGCTTCGTCCGGCTGTTCGTGGTGCCCGTGGACGCGTACGCGCGCGCGGCGGTGCGGTGGATCGGGCACGGGGCGGTGTGCGTGCCCAGCGTAGCTCACCGCATCCAGTGCTTCTACGCCGGCCACTGGCCGGAGTTCATTTATGACGCGGCACGTCTGGAGCAGCATCGGAAGCAGAGAGCCTTCTTCCGGAGGATCAGGCCGTGGAGGAATTCGCTGGGGAACTCACGGAAGGACGGTCGCGTGGCTACAGATGATGACAAGATTGCTTCTGGCGTTCCTTCGGAGTGACATTCAGAGAGAGCTTGCCGTTACTTCTGCCAAACTCTCAGAAATAAAGTTTACTAAATTCGAACGTAATCATTGAGACGTAATCTTTATGGAGTTAGAGACGCATCGACCTGCCTTAAAGATCCTAGATACTGTAGTAGATATGCAACTGCTATTAACCAAAACAATCAGTTGCGCATATCTAGGGATAATCTAAATTTGGGCTTCTACATGTCCATAAAGATGGTCGTCTAAAAAGATTCTTCTTTAGGCATTCTTGGTTTTCCAACAGCTCGTCCATACACAAGACGTCTATATTCTCTCTCGTATAGTTTAAACCCAAATGCTTCATAGCGCAGGAGGCAGACGACACGCCGACACCCACGCACACATTGTCCCCAGCCAACCGCCCCGGCCGCCTGTCCTTCCCAAATCGCGCCGCCTCAGGGATCAGGCCACCACCCACAGCGCCGTCCCTACCATCACCGTACCACGTCACGAAAGCAGCGATTCTACCGGCGCCGGTACGTACCGGCGCAGAATCAACCGCACAATTTTGATTTTGAGATACGTGCTCATGTCTCTAGTTAACTCCCCGTTTGTTCTTTTCATCCATGCATTTTTAGTAGGCCCCACCCACATGCACAATTTGCTTTATTTGTTCAATAGTACCTATTAGCCTACTCTCCTATCACACGTGACTTGTTGTTTCAACTTTTTAGAAAAGGTAGTACTAATTTACGAAGACAAGTTTATCTTACTATTAATCTATAATTAGTTTAAGATCCCTCTAACCCAAATTAGTTGAATTAGATTTGTCTAGATTTAAATGTATTAAGACTTATTTTAGTGCTAGATATATCCGAATCTAGACAAAACCAAGTCAACTAATATGGATCGAGGAGTATTAATCTATGGAAATTTCTTCCTAAATTAAATTATCGGGAGTTGACCCACTGCACGAGCGTTCACGATTCATCTTGTCATTTCGCTGCGCGGCTAGGCGGCGGCTGAAGCGCGAGCTGTGCGACAACATTTGCTCTCCCGTCCGATCTCTAGCGGTGACGGCCGGAGGATTCATCTTCTCGTTTCGTTGTGCGGCTAGGCGGCGGCTGAAGCGCGAGCTGTGCGACAACATCCGCTCGACCGACAGCTCCGGCCTCCACCGCACCGTGCGGGCTTCAACAAAAAAAACACCGTCTTTCACCACGCAGTCCGGGCTCTAGCCGCTACCGTGTTGTCCGCCAAACATGTATTAGTGGTTTCAATTGTTTCAAACATGGTTTTGTGGTTTCAATGAAATGAAACTTCGTCTTATGGTTCCGTTTCTTCTTATGGGGTGGTTTCAATTGTTTCAAACATGTATTAGTGGTTTCAAATATTTCAAACATGTTTTAGTGGTTTCAAATGTTTGGACTGGTGGTTTCAATTGTTTTCAACATGGTTTTGTGGTTTCAATAAAATGAAACTTGGTCTTGTGGTTCCTGTTCTTCTTATGTGGTAGTTTCAATTGTTTCAAACATGTATTAGTGGTTTTAAATATTTCAAACATGTTTTAGTGGTTTCAGTTGTTTCAAATATATTTTAGTGGTTTCAAATGTTTGAAGTTGTGCTTTCAATTGTTTCGAACATGGTTTTATGGTTTCAATTAAATGAAACTTTATCTTGTGGTTCCGATTTTTCTTATGTGGTGGTTTCAATTATTTCAAACATGTAATAGTGGTTTCAAATGTTTTTAAACATGTTTTACTAGTTTCAAATATTTGAAGTGGTGGTTTCAATTATTTCAAACATGATTTTGTGGTTTCATTAAATAAAACTTGGTCTTGTGGTTCCGGTTCTTCTTATGGGATGGTTTCAATTGTTTCAAACATTATTAGTGGTTTCAAATGTTTCAAACATTATTAGTGGTTTCAAATATTTGGAGTGGTGTTTTCAACTGTTTCAAACATGGTTTTGTGGTTTCGATGAAATAAAAGTTGGTCTTATGGTTCTGGTTCTTCTTATGTGGCAGATTCAATTGTTTCAAACATTTATTAGTGGTTTCAAATGTTTTAAACATGTTTTAGTGATTTCAATTGTTTCAAACATGTTTTAGTGGTTTCAAATGTTTAAAGTGGTGGTTTCAATTGTTTCAAACATGGTTTCGTGGTTTCATTTAAATGAAACTTCGTCTTGTGTTTCCGGTTTTTCTTATGGGTGGTTTCAATTGTTTTAAACATGTATTAGTGGTTTCAAATGTTTCAAACATGTTTTAGTGGTTTCAATGTTTGAAGTGGTGGTTTTAATTGTTTCAAATATGGTTTTGTGGTTTCAATGAAATGAAATTTGGTCTTGTGGTTCCAATTCTTCTTATGTGGTGATTTCAATTGTTTTAAACATGTATTAGTGGTTTCGAATATTTGATACATGTTTTAGTGGTTTCAAATGTTTGAAGTGGTGGTTTCAATTGTTTCGAACATGGTTTTACGGTTTCAATTAAATGAAACTTGGTCTTGTGGTTTTGGTGTTTCTTACGTGGTGGTTTCAATTGTTTCAAACATGTAATAGTGGTTTCAAATGGTTTTAAACATGTTTTAGTGATTTCAAATATTTAAAGTGGTGGTTTCAATTGTTTTAAACATGGTTTTGTGGTTTCAATTAAATGAAGCTTGTTCTTGTGGTTCCGATTCTTCTTATGGGGTGATTTCAATTGTTTAAAAAATGTATTAGTGGTTTCAAATGTTTTAAACATGTTTTAGCGGTTTCAAATGTTTGGAGTGGTGGTTTCAATTGTTTCAAACATGGTTTTATCGTTTCAATGAAATGAAACTTGGTCTTGTGGTTCCGGTTCTTCTTCTGTGGTTTGAATTGTTCGAAACATGTTGGTGTGCTTTTGGTTATTTGAAAACATCTTTGAAACCACAACACCATGTTTGAAACAATTGAATCCATCAATTCAAGCATTTTAAACCAATAAAACATGTTTGCAACATTTGAAACCACTAATGCAAGCATTTGAGACCAATAAAACAGGTTTGAAACATTTGAAACCACCACATAACAAGAACAGGAACCAGAAGACCAAGCTTCATTTATTTGAAACCACGGAAGCATCATTAAACAGTCGAAACCACCAATTCTAGTATTTGAAACCAATAAAACATGTTGAAACAATTGAAACCATAAATACTTGTTTGAACTAATTGAAACCACAAAATAAGAAGAACCGGAACCACAAGACCAAGTTTCATTTAATTGAAACCACAAAACCATGTTTGCAATAATTGAAACCACCAGTTCTAACATTTGAATCCATTAAAACTTGTTTTAAACATTTAAAACCAATAATATATGTTAGAAACAATGGAAACCAACATTTAATAAGAACTGGAACCACAAGACCAAGTTTTATTTAATTGAAACCACAAAAATATGGTTGAAACAATTGAAACCACCACTTCAAATATCTGAAACCACTAAAATAGGTTTGAAATATTTCAAACCACTAATACATGTTTTAAACAATTAAAACCACCACATAAAAAGAACCGGAACCCCAAGACCAAGTTTCATTTAATTTAAACCACAAAACCAAGTTTGAAACAATTGAAACCACCACTTCAAACATTTTAAATCACTAAAACATGTTTGAAACATTTCAGAGCATGTAAACATGTTTGAAACATTTGAAATCACTAATATACAGGTTTGAAATATTTGAAACCACCATATAAGTAGAACCGGAACCATAAGACCAAGTTTCATTTAATTGAAACATGATTTTATGGTTTTATTTGTATACAGGTGGTGGTTTTAATTGTTTTAAATATATTTTTATGATTTGAATTGTTTGACCCATACTTGTGTGGTTTTAATCTAGTGAAACACGATTTCTTATTTCAATTGTTTCTAAGATGTTTGTTTGGTTTCGGGTTTTTGAAATGTGGTTTCAATAGTTACAGACATTCTTGTTTGGTTGGACTCGGTTTCGGAGGGAGAGCTTTGAGGAGAGAGCAGTACGGCGAGGCGGTCGCGGGAATACCGCTGGCCACCCGGCCGACGATGGCTGCGGGGGTTTCAACATGGTTCAATGTGGATTCAATTGTTTCAAAAAGGTTCAGTGTAGTTTCAAAATATTCATAGAAGGTAGCGTGGTGGTTTCAATTTATTCGAAGCTAGTTGATGTGGTTTCGATTGTTTCATAAAGGTTTTATGTTTTTTCAATTGTTTCATAAAGATTTGATGTGGTTTCAGTAGTTCATAAAAAACATTACCGTAGGGTCATAAAGGTTTCAATGGTTTTGATTTGGTTTCAATAGTGATCTATTTGCTTTTGATTGGTTCACAGAAGGTTTCAACAAGTATAAATTTGGTTTGAATATTTCCACTAAGTTTCAACGATGTTTGAAAATCTTGATAAGTAGTAGCGATGGGGTTTCATTTGTTTCAAACATGCTTGTGTAGTTTCAATCGATTAATAAAGGTTCCAACAAGGTTTGGTTTGGTTTCAATTGGGTCACAAAGGTTTCAACAAGTATCCTTTGGGTTTTAATTGTTCCACTAAATTTCAATGTGGTTGCAAAATTTTCATAATTGGTTCCGATGTGGTTATCAATTGTTCCAAACATGCTTGTGTGGTTCTGATTGATTTATAAATATTTTTAAAAAGGTTCAATTTGGTTTCATTTGGGTTTAAAAGGTTTTTTGGAATATCTAATTGGTTTGAATACTTTCAATAATTTGCAATGTCGTTTAAAAATCTCAAAGAGTAATTGTGATATGACTCAATTGTTATAGACATGCTTGGTGGTTTCAATTCGTTCTCAAAGGTTTTAACAAGGTTCAATTGGGTTTCAATTGGGTCAGAAAGCTATAAACAAGTACCATTTTGTTCCAACAAGCTATCAACAAGAAAATCAGGAGGGCCCCTTAGAGCAACTCCAGCCGTCACGCTATCGTTCGACACGCTAAAATCCGAATAGAGCGCACGGCATCCGTATTAGTGGTTTTAAATGTTTCAAACCTATTTTAGTGGTTTTAAATGTTTGAAGTTGTGATTGCAATTGTTTGAAACATGGTTGATAGGAAAGCGAAGCTCGAAGGCGCGTTGTCGGGCGCGCTCCTCCTGGGTGATGATGCGAGGCGGGACGCGAGCGCCTCGGCTCGCGCGTCCACACGTCGTGGAAGTTCATTGAGGCGCCCGGACGCCCAAGCCAGCCCACCACCGTGTTGTACACGCACGCTGCCTTGTGCGCGATCTCGAACGTGCCGAGACCGATGCGCTCATCGCCGATGCGGATCTCAGCGTAGTAGTTGCCGGTGGGACGCACGTGGACGCCGCGATACCCCGAGCTCGACCGGCATGGCGACATCTCGGGGGTGGCGCGACGGGACGGCGAAGCGGTGCATGCTGACATCAGTGAAACGGTAAAAGTGAAAAGGAGTGCGCTGAAGAGTCAGTGGCAGTTGGAGACGTGTGCCGCACGCGTTTTATGTTTGAGCGCTCAGCGGCGCCCAAAATAAAGAGCGTGCTGGCGAGCAAAACTTCTAGAGCGCACGTGGTCTCCGGGCAAAAAAAATCTCCTATCTTTTTAGTCACGCGGCCCATTTAGCGCAACTGCTAGACTTGCTCTAAAAAAATAGGCTAGAGTATACACTTATTACTGAAACTAAATTCTTCAGCCGCCCGCGTCGCCCGCCTCTCGCGCTCGACATGCATATTTTTTCTAAGTACAAAATTATTTTATTAAACACCATATTTTATTTCCTAATTTATTCATACGGTTTGAAATACATAAAGCCGTCATCTCTTAACTTATTTTAAATTAAAACAAATAATATCTTTCAGTCATTTATGATCATAAGAGAGATTTTCTTATTTTTGCTAAAAGTAAATTAGGCAAAAATTCGTTAAAGTTTTAGCATTAAACTAGATTCAGCTTGTCTACTTTGGACTATATAAATAGTCTATTCCTCTCTGTTTGAAAGAGAGGAGAGAGACCATGACGTGTACTTGGGAGAGAAAAACCGTGCCAGCTTTTGCAGTGGACCCATACGGTAGAAAACGGAGCGCCGGAGGGAGTTAAACGGCAACACGAATCTTGAGTTGTCGAGCGGTGGATGCTACTGCTGTATGTACCGACGCCGGTAAATAATAGTTTTCCGGATACCCAAGAAGAAGTCGAGCACGCTCTCGAGCAGTGGGCCGAGCCCGGAATCAGCGCTACCGTTGTAGAAGAGCTCGAAGCTTGTCGCGCTAGGAGAGGCGGTCGCGAAGCGCGGGGAGAACGATTACTGGATTGTGCAGCGAAGATCTGTTCCCCAACGAGAGCGGATTCACCGTGAGTAGGATGGTCCCCCGGCATAGTACGTGCCCTATGATTGTTGGAGATTCATCTCAAGTCTACGACCGCCACATATTTCCACTTAAACCTCCTTAGAAAGTTCAAAACAATTTGAGCTCCACCCGGCAGTGAAACTTGTATGTTTCTTGACTAGACCTGCTGAAATTTGTATATATCTTAAATTTTTGTTATTTTTTCTAATTTTCTACTACTAATTTGGTTGTTTTTTCTATATATTCTACGTTTGCTATTGAATTGTGTATGAATCGTGTATGTGTCTGCAAGATTCAAAGCAGTTTCAGATCTCTAATAAATCTAGTATGAATCTAGACTGAGGTGAAAGGGTCTTCCTATAAAATACTCCCTCCCTCCCATTTTAAGATGCGCCTAAGTTTTTCACGGATTTCTCAATTTACGATGCGTATTCCGGTTGGGAGGCAAAGTTAGCGATAAGTGGACTCTTCTACCCCCGATGACTAGCCGCTGGAGTACTTTAATTCCCGAAGCGTTGCCTTCTCGCCTCCCTCGTCTATTTATTCGTCTTCCTCGTATCCTCCCCGTCTCAACTCTACTCTAGCGTGACACATCTCCAACTCGCCCTTCTCTGATCCCCTCTCACACTCTGGACGACGGCGCCGGCATGGACCCCCGGATTGATCCGCCCTGGTACGAGGATAGCCAGCAGGAAGAAGAGGTTTGGGATGAAGAAGACTTGCTCTTTCGAGCTCGTGGTCTCGTCGGCGAGGAAGAAGTTGTGGAGGAGGAAGACGGAGGCGTCAAGCTGCGTCGTGAGCTGCGAAGCGGCCGCGGCGAGGTGATAGGCGAGCTGCATGGTGTCCGCGGCGAGATGCATGGTGGCCACAGCAAGATTCATGGCTGTCGCGGCGAAGTGCACGGAGAGGTGCATGTCGAAGTGCGCAATGAGCTCCATGGCGAGCTGCATGGCGTAGTTTGCACGAATTTCTAACAAATCAATGGTAATGATGATGCTGAGGCCCAACATACTTGGGGTGTTGCATTTCTGGTTCCCAAACGAGGCGCCGACGCTGCAGCGGCACGGCGGGGCAAAGCTTGCTCTGGTGGAAGTAGGGCAAGCCTCGCGAGATGGGGAGGTGCAGTGTCCCAACTAGGCGGTGGCCCGTCCATCTTCTCGAGACTCTCCGGTCGAAGCCATTTCCCTTTGTTCGGTGAACTAGTTCTGGATAGAGAAGGTAGAAGATTCTTTACTCCAGTACTACAGTTTACCGAGACGAGCAGGTCGAAGCAGGCCCGACTTTGAGGCATGGCCACCTTGGCAGCGGCCAGGGGCCTAGGATTGATTCCTTCCCCTTCCTATAAGGGCATGTAACGCACCCTCCTATTTAGAGATGCTGGGATTTTTTCCCCCGGTTGATGGCAGTCTTTTTTTTAAGGGGGCCGGTCGATGGCAGTTGAGGTGTAGAATCTTGGCTAATAGGTGCTTTTTTTTTGACAATCAATACCACGTTATATTCAAAGTAGCAAATAGTACATGGTAGAGATACATAAGCTGACTCCATCGATTACAAGTCTAAAAGAAACTAGCAAATCTTCGAGGTCTTCAATCTCTTTCTTCTTCCAAGACATAAGCTTGCACTTTTCTGAAGGCAGCCAAACACTGACAAATATCAAACCATAACCTGTAAATACCAATAGAGGTTCTCCCATAATTTTTTGAGCCACAGTGCCAAGGCTACGTGCACGCGCGCAACTATTAGGGTAATCAATCAACATCGGCAAGAGATCCAACACAAGTATTTCAGGGAAAATTAACCGAACAGCCTGATCGACGTCGTTGGCGAACCGAGAGTACGAATCACCATTGTCGAGGATGTAGCAGCCGGGACAAATATTGCGAGGATAATCCTCCTCGCGACAACCATGAGAAAAAGTCCAAAGGTGAAGTAAGATCTGAAAGACTGTACCTATAGAAACTTAATCTTTCAACACCACCATTGACGCCGGGAAAGAGATCTCGTCGTCAAACGATATGCCGAAGATCACTTATTGTAGACGATGCCATCTCCATTAAGAGGATGACAACCAAAACAGTAATCTAATCTTGAAAATACTACTTTTACTAAAAACTCCACCCATAGATCGGGTTCCCCACCCCTCCGATGCCGGCGAGACCGGCCGGAGGAGGAGGAACCGATCTATGGAGAAGAGGGAGATGTTGTAGCTAGGTCAGGAGAGGAGGCGGCGGCTGAGAGGAACGAGCACGAGGAGATAACTTTGGCTAATAGGTGCTTATTTAGGAGAGTTGACGCAAAATGTAGTGACAGGCGCTTAGTTAGTTTTTGGCTTGGCATGAAAGACGGAAGGAGTCCGTTGTAGAAAAAATAAGCGGCATCCCGAATCTTAGACGGATGCTAGGATTAACCCGATTTTGTAATCTTTATTTCTAATTAAGTGCTTAACAAATCCCTCGATTGAGATTTTAAATTTTAAGGTCATAATTTTCTTAAACTCCTTCACCATTGAGACAAATTGAATTGTCTTGGCTACGTGTTGTATCAAGAAGAATATATTGAATAACATTGATCTTGATATTACTCTCGATGATTTTGCATTAAAAAAATATGTGAAAAGAAGCTTTTTCCAAGCACTAGAGCATAATTGTCGACTCATTTATATTTCTGTTTTATTTTAGATGATTAAACTAGCAGGAAATATTTCTTATATTTTACTAC
This sequence comes from Avena eriantha, assembly GCA_910589775.1. Classification (NCBI taxonomy): domain Eukaryota; kingdom Viridiplantae; phylum Streptophyta; class Magnoliopsida; order Poales; family Poaceae; genus Avena; species Avena eriantha. The sequence continues at coordinate 138,266,825 of OU342744.1, read as the reverse complement.
CCTTTTATTTTTTTCTTAATATGGCACTGTTTTAGTGCTTAACAATTATTCGTAGCTATCTCGAACAAATGCGCGATTAGATGTTAACTTTTATTTTTTAAGTGAAAATAGACCCACATATATGTATATATCTAGTTATGCTTACATATATATTGGTCTTAGGTGCCCACTTGTTGACTTCGTCTAGGACCCAAAAATATAGAGTCGGCCCTGGGTCGAAGCTTCGTTGTATCCACTACTTTGGTCGTGGGCTAGGTGTTCGGGCCTTTTTATATTCCCTCTGATCCAAATTAGTTGACTCAGATTTATCTAAATTCGAATGTATTTAGTATTAGATACTAACTCCGTCCCAAGGCTTAAGACCTATATTTTTTCCAAAAATCAAACTATCTAAAGTTTGACCAAGTTTTTAGAGAAAAATATTAATATTTACAATACGTAATCCATACACTTTCATAAATCATGAAACATATTTTTACAAGGTATCTATATAATATAATAGTTATTGACAGATTTTTCTAAAAAATTCAAACTTTCTATGATTTTACTTTTTTTAAATATATAACTTAAGCCTTCGAATGAAGGGAGTACATTTGATACATTTCAAAACCAAGTCAACTAGTGGTATTCCTCCCTTGCGCTCGCGCGCTCCCTGGCTCTCGTTTGGCTGAAGGATTGAGCGGGTGGGGGTTACGCGTGCTGCTGGCCCGTTAGTAGTTTCTTGGCCCAGTTGGCAGACGTCAAGACGACGCTTCCTTGAAGCGCTCAGTAGACTAATAACATGCATGTGTGTATACCGGGTTGCAGCCCGTGGGAGGCCGGGAGTAGGACCGGGGGGAAATGCAATACCCCGTAAGTTAGGTCTTGGTACCATCTTTATCGTCGATTTGTTGGAGATTCGTGCTAACAATTTGGGAAATTATCCTTTCCATCTCATTTTTCAAGTTCAATCAAATTTTGCACAACATTCCCTGTCCTTTCAAGGTTTTTCACGTTCGCGTTTTGTGGGACACAGAGGGAAATGCATCTCGTTTTATTTTTTAAATTGTTTGTCTCCATGAACAGATTCTCGTTTTGTGGGACACAGAGGGAAATGCACCTCGTTATAACATCCATTCGTGTTTCACACATTTAAATTTGGCTAATTAAATAAAACAATTAATATTTTCATAAGTTTAATTCTTTCATACAAGATTCACACAAGGAAACATACGTAATAAGTTCATACAAGATTTCATAAGTTCCATTTGTGTTTCATACATGTTTCTGCAAGAAAACTTACATAATGCGCAAGTTTAAATTTGGCTAATTAAATAAAAGAAATACTCCCTCCAACCCAATCTTAACAAATCTAAGTCAACTAATTTGGGTCAGAGAGAGTAATATTTTCATAAGTTTAATTTTTTCATACAAGATTCACACAAGGAAACATACATAATAAGTTCATACAAGATTTCATAAATTCCATTCGTGTTTCATACATGTTTCTGCAAGAAAAGATACATAATGCATCAAGATATAACATTTTCTCATAGAAGAAACTAATGAACAAGATACAAAAAGGAAGAAATAAAACTTTACCACTTCATACAAGATTTATACATAAATCCGGCAAAATCCACATCGGGCACTAGGTAAAAAATAGAAACAAAAATAAAAAAAATGAAAAATAGAGAGGGGGAGACAAATCGGGGCATTCCAGCCCAGATCGGCCATGGGTTTTTCTAGTACTCAAAATTAACCAAAAATTTCCATATAACCAATTGTTCACAATAAATCCTAATTACACCGGTCATATCATTTGAAGTTGACAGCAAATCCATAGAATATCATAATTTTTAAACTATATACATACAAGATTCATAGAGGTCCACACACTATCCGGGAGAGAAACAACATATTTCATTAAACAAACAAATGAAAAATCTAGAAAATAAGAAAAAAAATTGTTTCATGGTACAATCATATGAACATGAACTCAGATTCGTTCACCCAAATACAAAATTCCAACAAAAAACATCAAAAGAACAAGGGGGTAGATCGGAATATGGATATAAAGGGATCTTGATAAGTAAAAATCCAGAAAAAATAAAAGAGGAAAAGGGGGCTCCGATCCATGCAATCCGTGCCTTGATTTGAGTCGAGCTCCTAGAGGCACAACATTGTTGATGAAGTTGAAGGTCGGAGGCAAGTTCCAGGCATGGATTCGTGGCCTTCTTGCCGAGATCCGGTCGTGCATGCGAGGGGTAGCCCGTGAGCAGCAAATGCCTCGCGCCTCCTAGTCATCAGGTCGCTGTCTAGTTCGCCCTGCCCTTGCCCACCGGCTTGAGGTGTGCCAGCGTGATGCCACTACCTCGGGGAGGAGCGTCATGGTCCTGGGTTGTGGTGGAGAGAGAGAGAGAGAGAGAGAGAGAGAGAGAGAGAGAGTAAAGAGAGGTGGCGCTGGCAGCAGGGGAGAGACAGGAGTGGGGAGAGATGCGGGAGGGGTGGGGTTCTGGTTAGGGTTAGGCGTCGGTGGGTTTGTACTACTGGTTCATTTTCAACTTCCCAAAGGGTGAAAATGCAAAACTGAGAAACAACTTTGACTGTGGACTTCTGCACGAATCTTGTGGCAATATGCGGTGTTGATGGTACTGGAGGACCAATGCCCGTGTGGTAAATCCGCTTTGTAGGACCAGGAGCCTTTGTTCACCTTCTCTCTTGTAGCTAGCTCCCTAGGTGCAGGACATGAGCATGCACCATGCGCATACGTGACGACACCCTCACGCTTCGGTCAGCGTCGGCGGCTGCCTCCATTTGGCTCCCGCTAGCATGTCCATGATTATCATACACTTATGGTAGGCGGTGCTAGTTTTATGGAAAAAAAGTTGCTCCATGGATGTGAAGCTGCATGTGAACCGTAGCCAGTGAAACATAGCTTTAAGATGTTCAAATTATAATATGGTGCATCGTAGGAAATAAAAAAGAGCACTCGGGAACAAATTTTAGTAGAACAATTTTGTAGAGCATGTGAAGCAAAGGTTTTATTAACGAAGGAAGGAATAATTAATTAATTATACACATGGGAACAAAAATTAACATCATAGGGAACAAATAATAAATCCAGGAACAAAATTTTATGGAACTAGTTTTGAGTAGAAGTGGAAATAAATATTTCAAAATGGAGGAACGGATAATATACACTATGAAACCAAAAAAATCATCAAACCAAAATTCGGTTTCTTTATGGAACATAGCAGTATCTAGTCACATCATCAATCAATGTCATAAAATATCTCTTTTCACCTTTCGTCAACACACCATTCATCTCACAAAGATCAGAATGTATGAGTTCCAGAGGTGCCAAGTTCCTCTCCTCGGCTGCCTTGTGAGGCTTTCGAGGTTTCTTTGATTGCACACAACTATGACACTTGGAACCTTTGGCAATAGTAAAATTCGGAATTAAACTCGTACTAGACAATTTGGATATCAAACACAAATTAATGTGACATAAACGAGAATGCCAAATACTGGTATCATCATTAACACCGCCACAAATATGGTTTAGGGACTTATTACAAAAATCTGAAAGTGAAAAGCGGAACAACCCTTCGCACTCATAGCCTTTACCAATAAATTGTCCATGTTTCGAAACAACTTTATTAGACTCTAAAACAACCTTAAACCCATCTCTGTACAGAAGGGGGCCACTAACGAGATTCTTGTTCATAGTAGGGACATGCTGCACGTTCCTCAGTTGGACGATCTTTTCGGAAGTAAACTTCAGATCCACCACCACGAATAGAAGCATGTGATCCATTCCCCATTAGGACGGAAGAATCCCGTGCGACATGATAAGAAGTGAACATAGAGAAGTCAGCACACACATGAACATTAACACCCGTATCAATCCACCAACATGCATATTGAAAGAACAGTAAATAAATTACCATACCCATCAGTGTTGCTAGCAGCACGACGTTGACAGTCTTCTCGCTTTTCCCTCTGCGATCTGCACGTTCTGGGCAGTCCTTGGAAAAGTGTCTGAGCTCTCCACATGTAAAGCAACCTAGCTCGACCTTGTTCGGCTTCTTCTTCTTCTTCTTCTTAAAGGTTGTAGTCTTTTCAGGCTTGTTGAAGGAGGGCTTATGGTCCCCTTTGTTCTTGCTGAAGGTCCTCTTCTACACCATGTTGGCGCTAGACTGACCCTCGCCTCCTTTCTCAGCAGTGTCCTTAGCCCGAGCCTTCTCCTCAACATCAAAAGACGCTATCAGATTTTTTCAACCGATATCTCTTGTCTCTTATGCTTGAGAGTTGTGGCGAAGTTCCTCCATGAAGAAGTCAATTTTGCAATAATGCACCCAGCCACAAATTTGTCGGGTAAGTTACACTTAAAAATTTCAAGCTCCTTGGCAAAGCATTGTATCTGATGAGCTTGTTCGACTACAGAACGGTTGTTAACCATCCTGTAATCATGAAATTTTTCCATGATGTACAGTTTACTCCCAGCATCTGCTACACCGAACTTAGCGTTCAGTGCCTCCCAGAGCTCTTTGCCATCTTTGATGTGCATGTACACATCAAACAACTTATTGTCAAGAACACTCAGAACGTATCCCACAAAGGCAAGATTGGTTTCCTTGAACTTGTTCTGATCTTGCTTAGATATAGTTCCTTCAAGTAAACCCTCACTAGCCTCGAATACTTTTAGAGTTTGCAGCCACATAGTGGTCTTAGCCTGCCACCTTTTAAAATGAACACTGTAAACTTATCCGGCTTCATCGCATCGGCCAAGTGTCACATGTTTAACTCAGGAAATTGCCTATAATAAGGTTTTTTGGATTGTTGGATTATTAAGCAGAATTTCCACAATTAATTCTAGAATATAGATCATGACTACAACAGCTACGATCATGTTAACATCTAACATACTAGATATATTCATCAACACGAACAGCAGCAGTGCAAATACAAGACCAGTCATAGTATGATAATAGATTGAATCACGATATACATACTGATCAGTTGTCGATGAAGTCGTCGTTGGTGCAGTGGTTGCCGTAGCCTATCGAAGAAGACGACGTTGAAGAAGAGTCGCCCTTGGACCAGGAGACCGCCTAGGAAGACGCGTCGTGATGACGAAGTTGAACAGTCACGCGGAGCACTTCCAAAAACCTTATTCGTCATCTCCCGTACATGATTGCACAGACGAGTGCTTCCGGAGACTTGCTCTCCCGTTCGCCGGTGCACGCCGGCAAGCGGGATGGAGTAGACTATGGTGACGACGCAAACAGAGAGGAGGCAAACCCTAGATTGGATTTCGGTGTGTCTATGGTGGAAGCCGCATAAAGCTTGGCTCAGCGAGATTCCCGCATGCCACGCGGCGCGCGTGCGTCATGACGAGCAGGGTCGGAGGAGTGTAGTTCTCTTCTCGCTCATTTTACTAAGTGGTGAACCACTCCACTTTATAAGGTTGTGTAACTTTTCTCCAACTTTCCATGTGGGATTAAACTTTAACTCCCACTGAGCTGCCACCACGTTGGACCAAATCACACATGAGCTTTGATATTTAAGAAAAATCTAAAATCATATATGGGCTTAAATAGATTTATGCCATTATTTCTAACATCCACTTCCTGTTGGATTAATTCCTGCAGAGTAGGATCCTATGAATCAAACGTTCGTCCCCAAGGAATTTTTTTTTATCAGGGACCGCACCGAATCCTGTAGAAATCCTACACTATGATGGCAAATTGAAGGATGCGCGGGGACGTACAGTACAGCCCGCCTTTTTCCCGTGCAAAGGGGCTACATACAGTTGGTAGGTGGCGGTCACGTTGCAGCCGTGGTAAATGCGCACGATTCATTTAACGCTGAGCGGGCTCGAGCAACGCTGACAGACAGATAAGGAGCGAGAGTATGGCAACATCCCTCCGGCAAGAACCGGCGGCGTCGCCGGCATGGTTCGCCTCGCTGGCCATCCTCGGCGCCCTGTACGTCGCGCCATTTTTGTTCCGCCTCGTCGCGCACCTCGCCCTCTACCTGCGCCGGCCCAAGGACCTCCGGCGCCGCTACGGCGCGTGGGCCGTCGTCACCGGCCCGACGTCCGGCATCGGCCGATCCGTCGCCCTGGAGCTCGCCCGGCGAGGCCTCAACCTCGTCCTCCTCGACCTCAACGCCGCCAATCTCCTGGAAATCTCCGAGACCATCAGATCTCGCCACGGAGTGAAGACCAAGACCGTCCTCTTCGACCTCTCCAGCGTCGCCACCCCTCAAGGTAAACCCTGTACTCGAGCTGTCTAGCTGCACCCAAGCATGGTACACATGCACAGAGAACATTCACAAGTTGAACACTCTCATCGTCGCCATTGGCGGCAGGTGACGAGGCGATGGCGCGGCTCCGGGAGGCCATAGAGGGGCTGGACGTCGGGGTGCTAGTGAACAACGCCGGCGTGGCGAAGCCGGGCGCGCGGTACCTGCACGAGGCGGACGTGGAGGCGTGGGTGAGGATGATAAAGGTGAACCTGTGGGCGGTGACTGAGGTGACGGCCGCGGTTCTGCCGGGGATGGTGGAGCGGGGCAGGGGCGCCGTCGTCAACATGGGGTCGGCGTCGTCGGAGGCCATCCCCTCCTTCCCGCTCTACACCATGTACGCCGCCACCAAACGGTACGTATTCGATAGTACTAGTATTTCGCCGCTGCAGATTAATTTACTTTCTAGGCATGGCACGAGACTGTGTGAGAGTGACTGCACAATACACAATTTCTCCAAGCAGGTATGTTGCTCAGTTCTCTTGGAGCCTCTACGTCGAGTACAGAAGCAAGGGGATCGACGTGCAATGCCAGGTAACTGATTAACCAGTCTCGCACCTAGCCAGGCACAAGGTAAAGGAGTTGCAGTGTGGTGCATTGCCCCCAACAATCTCACATGTATGCGTTGTCTGCACTTGGTAGGAGTAGAGCTACTGCAAGCAGTAACGAGCTGGTAGCATTTAATCTTGCGCAGGCCCCGTTCTACGTGGCGACCGGGATGGTGTCGAGGCTTTCGGAGACCAGTCGCCTCGCCCAGCTCCTCGTCGCGCCGGCGCCCGACGCGTACGCGCGCGCGGCCGTGCGGTGGATCGGCCACGGCCCGCCGCTCTGCGCGCCCAACGTCAGCCACCAGCTCCTGTGGTGCCTCGCCGCCGTCCTGCCGGCCCCCGTCCACGACTGGCTCCGCCTGCGCCACAACCTGCGCCACCGGGACCTGTTTCACGGAGCCTCGTCCGCACGAGCAGTGCCAAAGATCAAGTGACTCCTCCCGTCTTTATCATTTGCCGCAATGTAATCGAGACTTTAGGTTTGTGCAAATAATACCTCACTACTCTCATCACACCATGCACGCTCGTTCCGCAGCTCTAATTAACACGGTATGTAAGCAGCGCACGTGGATAAGAACGGACGACAGTAGACACATAGGTGGATAAAAACAAAGTAAGAATTAAACTTAGGGTTGACAACACAATCATCTTTGTCTTTTACCATAAGCTCTAGTACTACCTCATTTTGAAAGAAAAAGCTCTACATCTTGTGATCTTTGTCTTTTACCATAAGCTCTAGTATTACCTCATTTTGAAAGAAAAAGCTCTCTACATCCATGCATGCACCACCCTTCTTAGGACATCTCTAGCCGATCCATTACAATAATTAAGAGGAGTATATTTTTAAGATAGCCACATCCCACCGAACTTCTAAAGGGTTAGAGGGGGAAAAATTATAAGAGTCGGCCCTCAAAGAGAGGCCATCCCTCTTAAATATAAACGGTCCTGGTCTCCAGACTCCACAAAGAGTAATTTGGCCCCTTCTCGAGTGCACCTCCCCGGCTTCCCGCTCGCCGCCAGTCCCACCTGCCTGCCCTCGTGCCGGCGCCGATGGCCCCGACTCTGCCAGAAATGGAAGCGCAAGCCGTTTCCGCACCCTCATCGGCCATCCCCTCCGGCTCCGCCGGCTCTGAAATCGACCATCTTGTCGGGGGCCGTAGGAAGGAAGAGGTTGGGAACAAACAATATTGTGCACCCTCTATCTTTGAAATCTCCACCAGAAAAAACTTCACCGTGCACAAGGGAATGGATAACGATTTTTGTATCTCAAAAATAAACACCGCTGCGGGCCTCTCAACACAAGAAATCACCGAGTTTGTCGAGCTTTGGCAAATATAAGTGAGGTTCAACTTGCTGATGACATGGCTGGTGATATCACATGGAAGTTCACCAATTTGGGGGTATATTCGTCAAGTTCGGCCTATAGGGCTCAATTCGGAGGCATGTCCCGCTCCTTCATGCCGGATGAGGTTTGGAAAATTTGGGCGCCACCCAAGTGCAAGATTTTTGTGTGGCTAATTCTTCAAGACCGAGTGTAGATGGCCGATCGTCTACAAAAGAGGAGTTGGCAAAATTGCGAGCTTTGCCAACTTTGTAAGCAGGCGCTACACCGTACGGATTTGGAACATAGTTATCCAGTGGCTCGGGCTTCATTCAATTGACACATCTATGCGGGTCTCGTATACTACCGTCAAGGAGTGGTGGGAAGCAATCATCTACCCAAACAGAGTTAGGAGGAAATCGTTGGTGACGCTCATCATGCGTGCTCACCTCTTGCGAGATTTGGAATGAGCAGAATGCACGAGTTTTTCGGAAAGTATCCACCATGCCTACCTTAGTAGTAGAGAAAATTAAGTTAGAGGTGGTCCTTTGGAGCTTGGTGGGGTGTAAACATGTGAGTTCCATTATGCGGGGAGAGTAGGCTTGGTTGTTTGGCGAGCTTTTGCTCCCTTGTACTCTATGTTAAACTAAAGTGACCCGACCCGGTAAGGGTCCAAGTCTTTATGCCTTATAGTGCTAGTTCCTGGATCGACTCGCTAGCACACACAGTTCATGATGTAATATCACGAAACAAAGATCATATTTCAATTACATCGAATGATCCAGAATTTTACATAATCACATATAAATTGCATAGCAGAAGGGCGAGCTCCTCAATACAAAGATCAACAATGGAAGAATAATAACTACAAAGAGCTACATCAAGAGCCACAGGCGAAAACATGGTGAGTATAGACACGTAACCCTATCATCGTACCTCACTCAGCTTCGAGGAAACCTGCAACATGAAAAGTTGCAGCCACGAATGGTCAATACTTTGAATGAATTTGGAAGTTCACATATTTGGTGGGATATAAATCTCAACCTATAAGTACATGCATATTTGGCTAGGTGGAGTTTTGGCTGAATTTGCGTAAATAAATGGTTTTGTCCTATCATTTTTTAAATACAAATCTTTCTTTTAAAACAAAAGGGCTACCATTGATTGATATCAATGAACCAAAAACTTGTTGATAGCAGTGAACCGGGGTACCATTGGTTGATAGCAATGAACCCTCTACCCTTGTTCACCCACAAAATTTTAATTTAAGAAAATTGCAATGATGAGGTTTCTTGAACTGCTTAAAATCCAATCGGTCAAAGTCGTCTGTAACTAGGGACATGGTTAATTACTTAGTTTTAACACTCTCGAGGGCTTTGTACACTTACCCACAAGACCCATTCACCCCCCCTCCCACACACACACAATAGCACATAGATGTGGCACGACTAGGAGAAAACTGAGAGACGAGACCTTTCAGAAGTAGTCCCTCAACCAGGACGGACTCATTACACCTAAAAAATTCTACCACCCTCTGTCACACCGGGTTGAGTTCTCACAACTTAGTTAGTCAATACAAAGCTTATTTGATAATTGGTCGTACATGGAAGTTCGTAGACAAGAATGTCGCCAAATCTCTTTCAGCATGGGTGCTTTCTACGGGTGCAAAACAAGTTAGGGGAAAGCCTTTGATAGGGCTCCATAGAATATCCTCCTTGATAGCGAGGTGTGACGGTTGATAGGGTCTCATAAATAGGACACATGAACTTGGCACTCAACCAAAAAATATCAATACCATTTACCCAGATGGTTCATTAAGTTATGTGTTTTCATTACATAAAAATCGTTTCACCCCAACATCACATAACTTGATTTGAACCCACCCACGAGATCTACAGCAGTGTTAAGCATTCAATAACTATGTTATTTGCTACACAACAGTTAGGATACATGTGGCTATCATATCAAGGTTGCATAACATAGCATACTACTTTATGTAGTCCTACTTGCACAATCTTTGGAAACAACTAAGTGCATAGTAGGAAAATAGTAGGACATTTATGTAGTGAATTTGCCTCTTGTTAAAGTTGTCGGATTCACTCTTCACAACACGACGGTTACTCTCGGTCAATCTACACAATTCACCACATTGGAATGAATAAACAAACTAAACAGACACATCAATCAATGCAATATAATGAAAGGAAGCAAAGCATGCTAATGGGTTTGGTTTAGGTTGCACAAGTTTTACTAAACCAATATTTGGTTCACAAAATACTCTACTAGTCTTAGATTTGAAATGTTTACTTACATATGGTTACTTTTGACCACCTAGTGTGCTTATAGCAGTACTAGATCATATGCAAATACTATGTTGTACACATGATCCAAAAATAGTTTCATTTAGTCCTATTGGACAAATAGATCATTTCTGAATATTTTTCAAAAGGGGTTCATTTGAAAACCATTTTTTAAAAATTTAGTAATGTCCAATATAACATTTGAAGGAGGTAAGACTTTATAATCTAATAACATTATTGTAAACCCTTAAGATAATTTTACCATATGCTCCTAATGGATAGAGGATTAAAATATGAACATTTTACAAAATTAAAAATTCAAAAATACTTTTTATAATTAATGTTATGCGTATAATGGCTAAATGACATTTCTGAAATAATGTTCAATTTAAAAAATTCAAGTTTGAAAACTAGTAGTGGGGTACTGTATTTGACATGGGTATTCCCTGCGGGTGCCTAAGATTGGCCTACCTAGTTCAGTCCAGCGGAGGCCCAACAAGATATGCTATGTCTAGTATTAAAGTCCATGAAGGCTCGGGTGGCCTAGGCCCATAAAGGATTCGACTCCTTGGAGGATAGTGAAGGAGATATGCCCTAGAGACAAATAATAAATAGGTTTTTATTGTCATATGATGGCCCAAAATATATCGAGCTTGTTGGGGAACCCCAAGAGGAAGGTATGATGAGCACAGTAGCAAGTTTTTCCTTAGTTATGAAACCAAGGTTTAATCGAACCAGTAGGAGCAAGGAAACATCCCAAAGGTGTAGCTAGCTGGACTTTGGCAGGGCGCACTACCGGTGCCAGCAACAACGTCGAGACCTGCACAATACAACCATAGAACTCTGCCCCAACTTGCGATGAGGTTGTCAATCTCACCGGTTTCGCTAAAAACAAAGGATTAAACGTACCGAGTGGAAGAAAGTAATAGTTTGCAGAAAGTAAACACAAAGCAGTAAACAGTTGACTATAGATTGATAGTAAAAGAAAGGACCGGAGTCCATAGTTCACTAGTGGTGGCTCTCCTTAAGATAGAAAACATGCTGGGTGCACAAATTACAGCGGGGCAATTGACAAACATCGAGAAAGCAATACATGCATATACTAATCATCTTGTCTCCTTTGAGATTCGATTGGGCATTACAACATTATACATAGACCGCCATCCAACTGCATCTATGACTAATAATCCACCTTCAGGTTATCATCCGAACCCCCTCCTGTATTAAGTTGCAAGCAACAGATTATTGCTTTACGAACTGCGTGTAAAGTAAACAATACGATTGTTCTATGAAGAAAGGATTGTTGTTTTCTCCCTAGTAGCAACAGCACATCTAGTACCTTAGAGATTTCTGTCACTTCCCTAGATTACCAGAGGCATGAACCCACTATCGAGCATAAATACTAACTCTTGGAGTTGCTAGCATCTACTTGGCTAAGATAGCTACTAACAACGGAAAGCATGCAAGATCACAAATAAAAAAGACATGATAGAATCAATAATCAATCTGAAATAGCATCTCAATATCCATCGGATCCCCGTAAACACAACATGCAAAATTACAAATAGATGATCTTGATCATGAACGGAGCTCACAAGATCTAAACATGATAGCACAAAGGAGGAGAACCATCCATGTAGCTAGTACATGGACCCGTAGTCCAGAGATGAACTACTCACGCATCACACCGGGGGCTTGCATGGTGATGAAGAAGGCCTCCAGGGTGAATTCCCATCTCTAGCAGGGTGCCGGGAAGAGCTTCAGATCCCTCCCGATCTAGGGATGGAGATGACAGCGCTTATAGACTCTTTCATGGAATTTTGATCGGGTACTTAGGGTTTCTGTATCGGAGGCATCTTATAGGTGGAAGGAGAGGCCGATAGGGTGCCTGGGCTGGCCACACCACCCCCTGACGCGGGCCAGGTGGTGTGGCCACCCTCTGGCCCTTCTCCGTCTCGTATTATGGCTCTGGGTGTCCCTCGGTGAAAAACTGACTTTGGATTTTATCCTGTCCAATTCCGAGAATATTCATTTTCTGACTTTCCTGGAACCAAAAACAGCAGAAAACAGGCAGCTGGCACTGTGGCTCTTGTTAATAGGTTAGTCCAAGAAATCATATGAAAAGTGCTCCAAAGTGTGGACAAAGCATAAGAAAGTAGATAAAACCAAGCATGGAATATCAAAAGTTATGGATACGTTAGCAACGTATCATCATATCTCAATTAGTTTATAATAATTTCATATTGTGCTATAACTGTGCCAAGTAGAATCATTGGTACATGTGTGGTATGAAACAACCAAGTCCCTAGTAGCCTCTATTCATACTAGTTCGTTGGTCAAGAGGATGATCTGGGTTTCAAGATCATGGGCATTTATGCCAATTGACAACGGGATCATATCATTGGAGAATAATGTGATGGACATTCCTCGAAGGATTGCAACACGATCAAGTCATATAAGTTCATTGTTGCAACAGCTATACCTAGACTCCATTTCCTTAGACTGTGAGCTCATATTACTCACTGTTTCTCGAGGCTGCTTAGACTGCATCAACCGTCATCTAATAATACGGTGGCCATAAAGGTGTACGTTGGGTATTCCAAAGGAACAATAGATGACATGACTGCAAGACCGGGATTTGTTCACCCACATGATGGGTAAAGATACATACGGCCGGCTTGGTGAGATTACATCCATAAATGTTGCAATATGTGACTCGGTCACGGGGATGTAATATCACGGTAACAAGAAAACAGAACCTTTTGTTAACGAGATTGAACAAGGTATGTGATACCAATGATCGGGTCTCGGACAAGTCGTATCAGGAAAAAAAAGGATTTGGATGCTACATTTAGCGGTTCAAACGACATTGTCATCAGGAATGAATAGGGGTCACATGGATATCCCTGGTCCCTCTATTGATCATGGATTTAGATCATGTCTATAGCATTCCCGAGCCGTGAGAGGATACACTTAAGGGTACAATGAGAGTGATCATTCGTAAGACGGAATCACAGTAGAGAAAGAGAAAGCCGGAATTGTTCCGCAGAGAGATCTGAAGTTGTTCGGAGAAAGAATAAAGAAAAAGGACGAAAAAGTGTTTTTGGATAAATGGGAATTTTATGAATTAATATATTCTAAATAATATTTAAATTAAGATTTATAAAAGGCAACTTTTATATTAGGACAAATCTCGGAGGGAAAAGGCCTAGAAATAAAGCTACAGAAAAAGAAAAAGGGTAGTTGCTGCCGCTGTGGGCCAGGCGACCCACTAAGGGTGAGCATAGGCGTGCGAGCTGGCCAGGCCACGCCAGGCCTCGAGGCCCACCCGGGCCACAGGCACAGGTAGCCCACCCGGGGCGGGCACCAGCCACCACTACAGCCTGACAAGCTGGGCCGCCGAGGGCACGCCGGTGTCAACACCCGGATTTTTAATCCCAGATGCCCGTTATGCCATACCTCGCAATCCTAGGATTACCATTTTTGCGAGACATAATGGATTGAATATCACAGTACATCATCCATTACAAACCATACATAAGGTCTTACACAAATAAGGATCTCATCATCCTGTCTTAATACAACAAGCAGCGGGAATAAAAGATAAGCATAGCGGTGGGGTCCATCTTCAGGGGCACAAGCAATGCTGACGAAGGCAGGTAGTCCTAGTTATCATAGCCGTCCTGCTGGCCATCATCTTGATAGTCTCCTTCATAGTCTGGCCATGAGAATATCCAGGGACAAAAGCCATGAGTACTCTCTAAGTACTCGCATACTACCACTAACAAGTAGTATAGTTCTAAGTTAAAGTGCTAAGTCTAAGTTTAACTATAAAGTTAAGTTTGAAATCTAAGCTGAGTTCTGAACCAAAGAAAGATAAAATAAAGTTCTAGAATCACTTAAGTTGGAAAGCTATTGTCATAAACACAACTCTGTTGTGGTAAAGTCAAGGTTCATCATTCATTTAATAAGTCATTTTGGAAAACATCTGACAACGAAACAGTATGGCCATTCCAACTGTCCATAACCGCGGACGCAGCTATTCGAATAGCTTGACACTCTGCAGAGGTGGTACACTTTCACCACAAGATTCGATACATCTGTCAGGGATAACCCTGAGTCATCATACTTAGTATGCAGATAATCAAACATAACCTTCCCTTTACACACCCTAGTATAAGCACCTCTCCTATGAGCATGGCCTCCCAACCATGACCATCTGCCATCTTGGGCACTACATAGGTGGACAACATTGAGAGGTAGCCTCAGTAAAAACCTCTCCCATGAGGGAACTCATACTAATGCATATAAACTTCTGGCTAAGCCTTACCCAATTCAGGTATTTTGGTTGTACGGTAAATTTGGAATGGTATCGCATCCGAATCCAACCATCAGTTTTATAAAAGGGTTAAGGCTCATGCCTCAACATTTTCATCATCATAAACCATTTGTGTTACTCAACACATGTCAAAACATCTCAATAGAATGACTCATCATTCTAAGGTTTTCATAATTCCTTTTCACCAAGTATTCCCATCTAAAGTGATTCAAGTTTTGATCTAG
This sequence comes from Avena eriantha, assembly GCA_910589775.1. NCBI lineage: Eukaryota > Viridiplantae > Streptophyta > Magnoliopsida > Poales > Poaceae > Avena > Avena eriantha. The sequence goes on along the minus strand of OU342744.1, from coordinate 138,251,802 downwards.
CTTTAATCTACTAAGTTAAGAGTGTTCACTAAGGTGGAAAAGATGGGCTCAATCTCATGCCATAGAATGACATCTAAAGGTTTCTACAATGGTCAAGTTTTATACTCTTTATGCTACCTTTAAAACAAGTAAAGGACTTTGTGTAAAGTAAAGGAAGTAAAGCTTGAAAATAAGACTTGGGGGTAAATACTAGTCAAGTAGTGTAACCAAAGCATGCCTAAAGCATCTTTGCTAAACCATCTAGCTTAATCCTAGCTTGCTAAGCATTATACTTGCAAGGGTTAGCTTGCATTGTTAATGGTGGCTTGCCTTGTGTAGTGTAGTGGTTGAAGTTTTCTTCTTCTTCTTGGTAGAACTCCTCCTCCTCGTAGACTTGGTCGGTACTATCGTCTATAAATACATACGGAGTACACAATCACCAAACAATACTTAACTAGTCTAATTAGAATTCTGAAACACACATTTGATGATCTATTATCATCACAAGCATCACAAGTTTTATTTACTAGTTTCATCCCTTTTATTTTAGATAAGTAATTTCTACTCATTGAAAAATTAACTAAGATTTAATATTCACCACTTCAAATATGGGATCATGTGGACACATGTCATCACCACATATTCTAACATGTGGGAATGTGATTTAAGGGTTGGATCATAATTACTTTGGTTTAAGTTCATTATTTAATGATTTAAAGTGACTAGAAAAGCCTATATAGCATTATTTTGGTACTAGTCCAAAGTCACTGCATGTAAACCTTAATATTATTAAATATTCAGAGAGATATGATGAAATGGGATTTTTGAGAGTTGGAATCAACTCAAAATCTATCTTGGTTGATTTTATAAAAATGTTGCAAGGTGCAAAAGCTTCTGTCTTATTATTTTTACTATGAGAGATCTATAACTCTAATTGAATTAAATCAAACGAGCTTGGATATAGCATTTCAATACCTTTCAAGAAAAAATGGTTTCATGCAATTTGGATTTGTAAATCTCTCTGAATTGATTTTCAAACTCAGAGACTAAACTAAGTTTAAACTTAATTGGAAAAACCTAATTAAAACTAACTGGGTCGCGCGGGAAACGCTAACAGGGCGGCCCAGTGTCACTCCGCGGTGCGGGGCTCAGCTGACAGGGGGGTCCACCAGTCAGCGGCTCATAACCAGCGAAGTGGTACGGGGCAATGTGGGACGTTGGATTAGAGTGGGGATCAACGGCTGGGGATCATCGTCGACGCCGGACCTGTCGCCGGTGAGCTCTAACCCTAACGGCTCGGTGGGGGTGCATAGGGGTCATACCAGTGCTCCAGCGATGACGGCGAGGCGGGCAAACGGACTGGTGGTCGACGACGAGCTCAGGGACGGTCGAGGCAGCTCCGGGGGTGGTCGCAATCAGCGGTGCCCTTCTCCTCCAGAGGCGGCCTGCTCCGGTGCGATTCCGGCGAAGTGCTGCTCCTCTTGCTCCGGCTAGGGGTGTGGGACGATCAGAGAGGTGAGGGGAGGTGAGTGGTGTGCTGTAAATGGTTGGGGGTGCCCTCCTTTTATAGGCTCGACGGCGAGACCGAGAGGGATGGGCAGGCGATGGTGGCGACATGGCTATGTGCGGCTAGCGGCATGGCTGCGGGCGGCGATCGACGCACGGTCTCCTGGCAGTGCTCTAGGAAGTGTATGCGGGCGTAGGGGCGGTGGTATGCGGTCGGGGGCAGCTGGCGCTCTAAGCGGCAGAGGCGGCGGTTTCGACGGCGAGCGGTGGCTGTGAGGCATTGGACGGCGAACGGGCATGTCCGGCGTGCTCCCTGGGTCGTGGCGACACGGTGGGCATAGGCTGTGGTCGAGCGGCGGCTTGTGCATGCGTGCCGGGTGCGGCACTCTGGCGCTTGCTCGGCATGGTGTAGTGGCACTGGGCGCGGGGATTGCTCGGTGGTCCACGGCTTGGCCTGGCTCGGGGAGGGGACAGTGGGCGGCGGTGAGGTGTTGGCTAGCTGCTAGACATGGAGAGAGAGGGGGAGGCGGTCTGCTGCGGCGGCGACCAAGTTGGCCGGCGAGGTGGGGCTTGGCTTGGTATGGCCATGCTGCTAGGAGGTAGGGGATGGGGTAGTTAGGTCCTGGTTACATCATTAGGAGACAAAGGGAGCAAATGGGGGTCAAATGGGAGACAAGTTTGGCCAGAACACTATTCAAAATAGTGAAATTTGTTTTGTTTGAATTCTGCCTGCCAAGTGTTTGATTAAATGGTTGCAAGAAATAAACTTTGGAATTTTGGGTTCAAAATTTTTGAGTGATCTCCACTAGTACTAGGTAGTCTCTGGTTGCAAGGGTTTGAAAATGGAGTTCATTTGGATGGGTTTTGAAATAGTGAGATCTTCCCATATGACATAGATTCAATTTTAAACTGCCATTTAAAATAAGCATTTGAATGTTTCTAGCAGATCACAAGGTGGGCCTTGGTACCTCATTATGTGTACTAGCAAGGGGTGCAAAGATCCAGAATTATTTCTGTTGAGTTTTGAGTACTAGGAATAGCCAAAGTAGGCATGATAGTTAATTTGGCCAAAATGACCATTCCTCATTTTTAATTGTTTTTGAATTGATCTTCTTTGGGATTTTCTTGGAAATGACTTAGATGATGTTTAATTTACCATAGAAACATTTTACAACCAAAGGATCAAGCAATGGTGACCATTCACAGAGATTTCAAAATAAGGCCTTTCTTATATGCAGGCTTAAATACTTTAAGTAGAAAAAGTTTTTGGTAACTCCAATTTTGATGATTTGGATCGTAATAACCTTGGATTAAAGTTTTGGGATGTTACAAACCTTCCCGCTTAAACAAAATCTCATCTCGATCTTTACAAAGAAAACTAGGAACTAAAGAGATCTGGGAACTCTGTCCTAATGTAATCTTCGCGCTCCCAAGTGGCTTCCTCCTCTGTATGATTGCTCCACTAAATCTTGAGAAACTTGATACTCCTGGTCCTGGTGGTCCTATAAGCTTCTTCTAAGATACGGATGGGCACTTCCCGATAGGTCAGGTCATTGTTGATCTCCACAGCTTTGTGATCGATGTTCTTGAAAACTTCAGTCTTCTCAGGCACTTCCAAGCATTTGGGAAGTAACGAGATATGGAACACATTGTGGATGGCTGACATCTCTTCAGGTAGTTCCAGTTGATATGATACTTCTCCTCGACGGTTCAGAATCTTAAATGGCCCAATATATCTGGGGGCTAACTTTCCTTTTAGACTAAAGCGTTGGGTTCCCTTCAATGGTGAAACCTTGAGATATACAAAATCTCCGACATTGAAAGTCAGGTCTCTCCTTCTCTTGTCAGCATAACTCTTATGTCTGGATTGGGCGGTCTTGAGGTGCTCATGGACTTTGTGAACCTTCTCTTCAGCTTCACGGAGAATGTCGGGTCCAAATATCTGACTCTCTCCTACTTGCGACCAATTCAAAGGGGTACGGCACTTTCTTCCGTATAGGAATTCAAATGGTGCCATCTGCAAACTAGCTTGATAACTGTTGTTATATGAGAATTCTGCGAAAGGCAGGCAGTCCTCCCATTTTGATCCGTATTCTAACACACAAGCTCTAAGCATATCCTCTAAGATCTGATTGACTCTCTAGTCTGTCCATCAGTTTGCGGGTGATAAGCGGTGCTGAAGTTCAACTTGGTTCCCAATCCTTCCTGGACTTTCTGCCAAAATCTTGAGGTAAACTGGGTTCCTCGATCCGTACGATGGTCTCGGGGTTCCATGTAGACTAACAATCCTAGCAATATACAGCTCTGCTAGCTTTGCACTCTGGTAGGTAGTCTTGACAGGTATAAAGTGGGCTACCTTGGACAATCTATCAACTATGACCCAAATTGAGTCATTTCCCCTACTAGAAGTAGGCAAACCGGTGATAAAGTCCATTCTGACGGAATCCTATTTCCATTTCGGAATCTGCAATGGTTGCAACAGTCCTGCAGGTCTCTGATGCTCTGCTTTGACTCTTTGACAAATATCACACTTGGCGATGTAGCTTCCGATTTCTCTCTTCATCTTGTGCCACCAAAATTTCTCTTTCAAATCCTGATACATCTTTTTCCTCTGGGGTGGATAGAATAAAGAGTATCATGAGCTTCCTTCATGATAACTTGCTTTAGCTCCGAATCTGCTGGCACACAGATACGTCCCTTGTACCACAGTACTCCTTCTTCGTCTTTAGTGAATCCAGGTACCTTTCCTGTACCAATACGATGTTTGATTCCGTCGATGCTTTCATTCCCCTTCTGGGCTTCCTTGATTTGGCTAATCAAAGTGGGTTGAAGTTCAATGCTAGCTAAGAATCCTTTGCTAACTAATTCAGTTCTGAATTGCTCCAACTCTTCATACAAACTTGGCTGTTTCTCCTTGATCATGGTGTTTAGCCTACACGGCAATCTGCTAACAGCATCCGCTACCACATTGGCTTTGCCGGGGGTGATGGTGAATGTCAAGGTCATAATCCTTGATTAACTCTATCCATCTCCTTTGTCTCATATTCAGCTCCTTCTGAGTGAAAATATACTTCAAGCTCTTGTGATCTGAGTAAATCTCACAGCGATTACCCATCAAATAATGACGCCATGTCTTCAATGCTAGAACCACAGCTGCTAGCTCAAGATCATGGGTAGGATAGTTCTGCTCATGCTGCTTCAGTTGTCGAGACAGATATGCATCAATACACATCTGAGACCAATCTTGGATGCATCACAGTATACATCAAACGGCTTCTTGATGTCTGGCATGATCAATATTGGGGCTGATATCAATCTCTTTTTCAGCTCTTGGAAACTGGCTTCACATTTGTCAGTCCATTCAAACTTCTTGTCCTTCTTCAGCAATTGGGTCATGGGTCGGGCTATGCTCGAGAATCCTTCTACGAACTTGCGGTAATATCCCGCTAATCCGAGAAATGCACTGACTTGGGTTTGAGTGGTTGGGGCTTCCCATTCTTCGACATCTTTGATCTTGGCGGGATCAATAGAGACTCCTCCGGCAGACACAATATGTCCTAGGAATCCTACTTCTTTCAGCCAAAACTCACACTTGCTGAACTTGGCATATAATTGATGCACCCTCAGGGTTTCTAGGATGATTCTCACATGTTACTCATGCTCTTGTTCTGACTTGGAGTATATAAGGATGTCGTCGATAAACACAACTACAAACTTATCTAGGAAATTCATAAAGATCTTATTCATGAGATTCATGAAATAAGCAGGGGCATTGGTTAATCCAAAAGACATAACCGTATACTCGTATAAACCATAGCGAGTAGTAAAGGCAGTCTTCAGAATATCCGTTGCACGAATCTTAAGTTGGTGATAACTAGTCCTAAGATCAATCTTTGAGAATACCTGGGCTCCAGTCAACTGATCAAATAGATCCTCTATCTTTGGAAAAGGGTACTTGTTCTTGATGGTGACATCATTCAACTTTCTGTAATATGTGCACAGACGGTTGCCTCCATCTTTCTTGTCGACGAATAACACTGGTGATCTCCATGGCAATGCGCTTGGTTGAATCATGCCTTTCTCTAACCTGGCATCCAACTGCTTCTTCAGTTCCACTAACTCTGAGGGGTTCATTGATGTCTACACACTTCTATTCTTGTAGACAGTTGTTGGGCCTCCAAGTGCATAGGTTTGTAGAACAGCGGCAAGTTTTCTCTTAAGTGGATCACCCAAGGTTTATCGAACTCAGGGAGGAAGTGGTCAAAGGTATTCCCTCTCAATCAACCCTGCAATTAAGATACAAGAAGTCTCTTGTGTCCCCAACACACCCAGTACACTTGTTAGGTGTATAGGTGCACTAGTTCGGCGAAGAGATAGTGAAATACAAGTGGTATGGATAATTATAAGTGGTAACGGTGATAGAAAATACTTTGATGGCGTGGAAGAGACTAAAGGCAAACTGAAATAAAGATAGAAGCAAGCAAACATGTAACAGATCTAGTTGCAAACGGTGTATCAATGCTTAGAAACAAGGCCTAGGGATCATACTTTCACTAGTGAACACTCTCATATAAATATCTTCTCTTTATGATACTACTCTTAACTACTCTCTAGTTGGACACTCTAATCAACGGTAGGGCTATAACAGCACACCTCAAAGTAAGCCTTTCCCATCTAGAAAACCCCCACACTGTCACCTTGAGCACTAGATGGTTCCAACAAACACCACAATTTCATAAAGACATCCAACTCCAAATATAACTCATAACAAGTATTTATAATCTCTAGCCTAAGTGCCACCATGGTGAGCACGCTATCACTTTCACACACATGGGGAGAGTAGAGATTCATTAAAGCACTTGAGTAGCAGAATAGAACTATAGATTACAAGCTCATGATCTCAATAAGATCATGCATAGATAGAGATATGAACACATAGCTACCGGTAGAACCCTTAGCCTCGAGAGAGAACTACTCCCTCCCCATCATGGGAATCAACAATGGTGATGGAGATGGCGGTGGAGATCGATGGAGATGGCTCCGGGGGCACTTCCCCGTCCCTGCAGGGTGCCGGACCAAAGACTTTCTGTCCCCCGAATCTCCCCTTCAGTGGCGGCGATGCTGCGGAACTCTTCGTGGCTGGAAGAAAAGCCTTTGTAAAAGGAAGTAGGGATTCAAGTCTCATAAAGAGCTTCCAAAAATTATGTTACTTATAGCTTTCAGCTCTCATTGCCCCTATCATAAGCATCTTTAAGGTGATTAAGGTTAAAGTGACACAACTAAGAGGATATACTTGACAAGTTATAAACGGAAATCTCATGCCCCTTACTTACGAAGACCGGACCTCATGCTACTCAAATTTAGTCACAAGTAAGCTCTTGTCATTGTAAGTACATATGTATCATAGAGAACCGCCAACGGGGTGCCCCTTGCCCGATGATACAGAAGAATCCCCATATCAAAATGACAAGGCAAGCAGACAACGAGCATCTCAACATTCTTCTTATTTACCATGGGAATATGGTGATTTTTTCTCTCTTTCCTCTTTTCATAATCTCTTTTTTTGTTTTTCTCTTTTCCTCTTTTTTCTCAATATAGGACTCTTTTTATAAGAAGAATGCTTCATAGACAACTCATTATGGTTACGCTGCAGGTTTCCACCATGTCAGCATGGATTAGACCAGCGGCCCAGGCGTTTCTCTAACACACATACAAACTCCATGATCTTACAAGTTCCACTTTTATTTCACACCGCCGGGATCCATAAGCAAAAGAACATGATATCAAAGGGGTACAATGTACAAGTGCAATGTTGAAAGCGTTCCCCATGATACATGGTTCTGCTAACTTCAACTTATAAAGCGCAAGCATATACGCAACAAAGATGGACACAATGGTTCAAGTTTATTAAATGCAAGAAAGTAAAGTGTGCCATCAAGTTCGTGAGAGCTTTAATCACTAGTTTTCTCATAACAAGTTTAATTTGGAAATTAAAAAAAAGCATGAATATACTTGGAATAGCATATGCTAATAGGTAGGTATGGTGGACTCTTTGGAATAACTTGGTTTAGGGAGTTGGATGCATGAGTGGAACTCATACTTGGTTGCGGAGGCTAGCAAAAGACTGGGAGCGACAAACTAAGAGAGCAATAATGGCCATAATCATGCAGAGCGAAAAAACATCATTGATCAAAGCATAAAGTAATACTACAAGTTGAAAACTAAAGGATCATAAAGGCTATGGTGACTTGGGATAGTCATAACATGGTGTGAGCATGCGCCAAGTCAACCCAAATAAAGCATCAAAGGAAAATACCACTATACTATGCTTTAATATGCTAAAACAACGCATGATTCATCCAAGGCACATTAAGCAATCTCAATTGTTTATAACAAGTCATGCTCAGCAAAGAATACTAAGCATAAAGCCAAAACAATATCAAGCATGGCATGACAAAGCATAGGCCACAGTCAAAAACGAGCTCTTTTTACCACTTAAGCATGAACTTTCCTACTCTTTTCCAATCCAAACCAAACTATTTGAAAACCAATGTATGAAAGAGGGGGTCCAACAAATTTATTCAGAAAACTAAGCAAACCAAGCAAACTAAAAACCAAAACGAAAACGAAAAAGAAGACGCTCCAAGAACAACACAACTGTGCATGAAACAATAAAATAAAGCGTTTGGAAGAAACCTAGGATTTTTATTGATTAAGAAGGGGATGCATTAGGCATCCCCAAGCTTTGACGCTTGTACTTCTTGGATATTTCTTGGGGTGACACGCGTGGCATCCGCAAGCTTGAGCTTTAGTCCATCCTTCATCTCATTACTCATTCCTTCCATACACCTGAAATTTTTTCCTTCACACAATCTTTATTAGCAACATTAGTGCACTCAAGATAATAAGTATTTAGGTTAATTTCTAACACCAATAAACTTCCATTACAACACTAGCTACTGTAGCACTTCCCTCAAAAAGCTAAATTCCCCAAAAGAACTCAAAAAGGAACCAACAAGAAGCAAATGCAGAAAATGGCAGAAATCTGTCAAAACAGACCAGCAGGTAAAGACGAATTTTTTCCAAGACCTTATGTTGCTCAAATAGAAAAGTGTTTAACTAACAAAAGTTAGATAACAACCTGGGGCAGAAGCACAAAAATTCACGCCTCAAAAAGACGTTCAGAGATTTTACACGAATTTTTACGGTGAAGCACATAAATTTGTTTCGGGACAGCAACTTTCCCAATCATTACTTCTCTCTCATTAGAGGTTACTCTTGGCACAAAAAGCAAATATAAAGGATAAGGAGAGGTTATTACAGAGGTAATAACTTCCAAGACTTATCTAAAACTTTTGGGTTAGCTCCCAATAAGTACTTTTCTTTAACGCCTTTAAGTTACGCATGATAGTTTGAGACGATGCTCACATAAGAAATATGAATTGAAGAAAAAGAGAGCATCAAGAAGCAAATTCAAAGCACATTTAAGTATAACCCACTTCCTATGCATAGGAATCTTGTAAATAAACAAGTCATGAAAGCAAAAAAGCAATAAGCATATTAAAGCAAAGCAAGTGCAACTTCAAGACTTTCAACATAAAGAGGAGAAACTTAATATTATTGAGATGCATAAAACCATGTTTCCCTCTCTCATAATAACTTTCAGTAGCATCATGAATGAAATTAACAATATAACTATCACATAAAACATTCTTATCATGATCCACATGCATATAATAATTATTACTCTCTACATAAGCATAGTCATTCTTATTAATTGTAGTAGGAGCAAATTCAACAAAATAGCTATCATTATTATTCTCATCACCATAATCATCAAATATAGGAGGCATATTGTAATCATTAATTTTCTCCTTAATAGTAGGTGGACTGAAAATATGATATTCATCATTATAATCATCATATATTGGAGGCATAGTATCTTCAAAGTAAACTTTCTCCTCCATGCTTGGGGGACTAAAAAGATCATTTTCATCAAAACCAGCTTCCCCAAGCTTAGAATTTTCCATAGCATTAGCAATAATGGTGTGCAAAGAATTCATACTAACAACATTGCAATTAGCATGCAAATAAAGTTTCATAGGTTTTTAAATTTTCTCTTCAAACACTTCATGTCCTAACTCAAGATAAATACTATAAAGCTCTCTAATTTTTTGTTGTTGTTTTCCATTAAGCCTAACTAGTGAAAACAAGAAACAAAAAGAAAAAATTACAGAATCTAAAGGAAATAACTTCAAGCACTCACACCGGAGGATGTGAGTACCTTTTACCTTACCTCCCCGGCAACGGCGCCAGAAAATAGCTTGATGTCTACGCACTTCTATTCTTGTAGACAGTTGTTGGGCCTCCAAGTGCAGAGGTTTGTAGAACAGCAGCAAGTTTTCCCTTAAGTGGATCACCCAAGGTTTATCGAACTCAGGGAGGAAGTGGTCAAAGGTATTCCGTCTCAATCAACCCTGCAATCAAGATACAAGAAGTCTATTTTGTCCCCAACACACCCAATACACTTGTCAGGTGTATAGGTGCACTAGTTCGGCGAAGAGATAGTGAAATACAAGTGGTATGGATAATTATAAGTGGTAACAGTGATAGAAAATACTTTGATGGCGTGGAAGAGACTAAAGGCAAACTGAAATAAAGATAGAAGCAAGCAAACATGTAATAGATCTAGTTGCAAACGGTGTATCAATGCTTAGAAACAAGGCCTAGGGATCATACTTTCACTAGTGAACACTCTCATATAAATATCTTCTCTTTATGATACTACTCTTAACTACTCTCCGGTTGGACACTCTAATCAACGGTAGGGCTATAACAGCACACCTCAAAGTAAGCCTTTCCCATCTAGAAAACCCCACACTGTCACCTTGAGCACTAGATGGTTCCAACAAACACCACAATTTCATAAAGACATCCAACTCCAAATATAACTCATAACAAGTATTTGTAATCTCTAGCCTAAGTGCCACCATGGTGAGCACGTTGTCACTTTCACACACATGGGGAGAGCAGAGATTCATTAAAGCACTTGAGTAGCAGAATAGAACTATAGATTACAAGCTCATGATCTCAATAAGATCATGCATAGATAGAGAGATGAACACATAGCTACCGGTAGAACCCTTAGCCTCGAGAGAGAACTACTCCCTACTCACCATGGGAATCAGCAATGGTGATGGAGATGGCGGTAGAGATCGATGGAGATGGCTCCAGGGGCAGTTCCCCATCCCGGCAGGGTGCCGGACCAGAGACTTTCTGTCCCCCGAATCTCCCCTTCGGTGGCGGCGGCGCTGCGGAACTTTTCGTGGCTGGAGGCTTGACGATTTAGGGTTTATGCATCGGGAGGCTCTCATAGGCGAGAGGGGAGACCGAGGGGGTGCCAGAGGGGCCCACACCACCCCATGGCGCAGCCTGGCCTAGCCCGCGCCACCAGGTGGTGTGGCCAGCCCCTGCCCCCTCTCCGTCTCGTCTTCTGGCTCCGTGAGTCTTCCGGTAAAATATCGACTTTGGCTTTTGTCCAGTCCAATTCCGAGAATATTGATTTACTGACTTTCCTAGAACCAAAAACAGCAGAAAACAGGCAACTGGCACTGTGGCATCTTGTTATTAGGTTAGTCCAAGAAAGTCTATGAAAAGTACTCCAAAGTGTGGACAAAATACAAGAAAGTAGATAAAACCAAGCATGGAACATCAAAAATTCTAGATACATTTGCAATGTATCATTCATGCTATAGGGTCTCTGGGCTATGGGTCCGGTTCCGGGGATTAGTTCGATGATGAACTCAATATCCCTATTCGGGGCATACCTGGCAATTCATCCAGGAATACGTCGGGGTATTCACAGACTACTCTGACCTGGTCAATGGTGGGCATGGCTACACTCTTGTTGCACTTGAATTGATGAGGTAAGGTTTCATAGATATGTTCTACTGTGACTCCAGAACTACTGGTCATGGTGATGGCTTTCTTAGCACAGTCTATCAGTCCTTTATGCCTTGACATCCAGTCCATACCTAGTACTACTTCCAATCCTTTGGTTCCAAGTACAATTAGGTTGGCATAAAAATCTATCCCATGTATTCTAATAGGCACAACTTTGCAAATTTTTCTAGATTTGGTTGTTGAACCGAGGATTTGAACTATCATGACATGCTTCAGGTTGGTTGGGTGAATCTTACTAGTGCATGCAAATTCTTCGGTGACAAATGAATGCGATGCTCCAGAATCAAACAACACTCCTGCTAAAACTGAGTTGACAGAAAACATACCCAACACTGCATCTGGCGCTTCCTGAGCTTCTTCTGCATTCATGTGGAAGAGACGACCATTGCGGTTGTGCCGGTTCCCTGGAGCAAATCTTCTCCCTGGTTGAACACAACGTTGCTGCTAAGCTGGGGCATTCACATTGGCATTGGCGGTAGTCTTCTTAGGACACTTATTGGAATAGTGACCCTTCACTCCACACTCAAAACAAGTGATCTGGGACTTGTCCTTGACTGTGACAGGCACAGCATTGCTGCCAGTTCTAGGTGTAGTGTTGTTGTTGTTCTTGGGAGGTGCACGGTTGAAATTGTTGGCACTGCCGGAGTTGTGATTGTTTCCTCCGGACTTCACATTGCCTCCGCTACGGTTGGGGTAGCTTGGGCGAGACATTGGGGGTCGATTGTTCCTTGGTGCATATCCTGGGGAGGGGTTGGGACGGTACTTCTGGTGATTGTTGGATCCAGACTGCTGCATCATACGACGCTTGTGGTTGTCGTTTGCCTGATTAATCTTCCCTTCCATCTGAATGGAAGAGTCGACTAGCTCTTCGAGATCCTGGAAATGGATGTTGACGAGGACAGTCTGCATCTCATCATGCAGTCCATTCAAGAATCTCTCCTTCTTCTTGGCCTCCGTGTTGATCTCATCAGGTGCATATCTGGCAAGTGACAGGAATTTGTCATGGTACTCCACCACAGTCATTCTTCCTTGCTTCAATTCGCGGAACACATCCCTCATTCTGTTGACTAGACCCTGCGGCACGGGGGTGCGGCTGAACTTGACTTTGAAAGCTTCCCATGTCATCACTTGACCATGGTTCATCAGGCGGATACTGTTCCACCAAGCTCTTGCATCTCCTGCCAGATAGTGAGTGGCGAAGAGAACTTTCTCATTTTCATCAACTCTTGCAACTTCTAAGTTATTTTCCATTGTCTACAACCAGTCATCAGCATCTAATGGGTTTTCTGACGTGCTAAAGATTGGGGGATTGGTATTCTAGAAGTTCTTCAGCTTGGATCCTTGATGATCCTAATTTCCATGTCCTTGGTTGTTGAGAGCCATCTGGGCGATCTGCTGCAATGTTGCTAAGTTGGCTTGGCGTTCTGCCCTGCTTGCTTCACGGTCTGCGATGAGATTCTGCAAGATCTGCAGCATTGGGTCTTGCGACGAGCTACTTCCTCCTTGGGTTCCACGAGTCATCTGAAGCTTGAGGTAGATATAGGGGTAAGAGGAAAATTCTAAGGTTCATGGTTTTGGTTTCAATCTAAAACTTTGAGTTATACTCAGGTTTTTCAACTAACTTCATTTCATTCATGCAAACAAGCACATGATACAACACACACCACCACAATAAAGGGAAAACAGATGGTTTGAAGAACCATTCTGCAAACTACGATACATTGGGACCAATACATCTCATGCTATGACAGTGCTCTAGTGCATCTACTCATCGTCGATGAAGTCGGAGTCATCATCATCAGTGTAGAAGTCCACAACATCTTCCTCCAGAAAGTCATCATCATTGCTGAGGTAGGAATCCATGTCTCCCTGGATGTCTTCACCCTCCTCTTCTTCCTCCTTTGCTGCAAGCTGAGCTTCCTGCTCCTTGACTGTCTTCTCGAGGTCGGCCACCTTCTTGAGAAGACGGGCGATGGTGCGATCCTTCTTTGCACGTTGGCGGCAAAGAGACTGGCAATCCTGGACGAGCAGTGCGAAAGTCTGGACCTTCTGGTCTGCAATGGCACGGTTCTGGTTGGCTAACTCTCTAGCATTGTCGAGCTCCTTCTGACAGTCATACAACAGGAAGTCGAGGTTCTCCACTTGGCGCTTTAGTGCTGGATGACTTGGCATCTCCATCGGCATTCCCATGAAGTCACGTCTTGCATAGTGGGCAAAACGGGTTCCTTGGATTTGGTTGACGCTGAGGGCACATAGACATGCGAGAGCTTCATGCATTGCCCTGGCTAATCCATCTAGCCAGTTGTTCTCTCTCACGGAGAACAGAATTATCCCAAAAGTTGGTGCTTCGATGCTTCCTCTAAGGTTCGCGGTGACTAGCCACTATAAGTCTCCTCCTGGGGGTCCTAGAAGTTGAGCTCCAAGAAACTCCGGATGTGGGCGTCCAAGTAACTCTGACAGTGAATCCAGATCCCTCTCGAAGATCAGCTGACCTCCATTTCCCAACTGGTAGAACTTGCTGAACTGAGACTCCATCTACAAGATTTTAGGATGAGTAAGTTAGTGAAGTGATCAAGTGTGTCAAATTTTAAGTAGTAATGTAAGAATTTTGAGGCATATGAATTTTTGAGAAAGAATGAGTTCACAAGGATAAGAGGGGAGATAGTTTTTCGTAAATACTCACTTTGGTTTTGAAACTAAGTTTTTGTTCGGACGTCCATTCTAACTACGGTCTCCTATGGTCAGGATGGCTCTGATACCAACTTGTCAACACCTGGATTTTTAATCCCAGATTCCCGTTATGCCATACCTCGCAATCCCAGGATTACCATTTTTGCGAGACATAACGGATTGGATATCACAGTACATCATCCATTACAAACCATACATAAGGTCTTACACAAATAAGGATCTCATGATCCAGTCTTAATACAACAAGCAGCGGAAATAAAAGATAAGCGTAGCGGTGGGGTCCATCTTCAGGGGCACAGGCAATGCTGACGAAGGCAGATAGTCCTAGTTATCATAGCCGTCCTGCTGGCCATCATCTTGATATTCTCCTTCATAGTCTGGCCATGAGAATATCCAGGGACAAAAGCCATGAGTACTCTCTAAGTACTCGCAAACTACCACTAACAAGTAGTACAGTTCTAAGTTAAAGTGCTAAGTCTAAGTTTAACTATAAAGTTAAGTTTGAAATCTAAGCTGAGTTCTAAAGCAAAGAAAGATAAAATAAAGTTCTAGAATCACTTAAGTTGGAAAGCTATTGTCATAAACACAACTCTGTTGTGGTCAAGTCAAGGTTCATCATTCATTTAATAAGTCATTTTGGAAAACATCTGACAATAAAACAGTATGGCCATTCCAACTGTCCATAACCGCGGACGCGGCTATTCAAATAGCTTGACACTCTGCAGAGGTGGTACACTTTCACCACAAGATTCGATACATCTGTCAGGGATAACCCTGAATCATCATACTTAGTATGCAGATAATCAAACATAACCTTCCCTTTACACACCCTAGTATAAGCACCTCTCCTATGAGCATGGCCTCCCAACCATGACCATCTGTCATCTTGGGCACTGCATAGGTGGACAACATTGAGAGGTAGCCTCAGCTCAAACCTCTCCCACGAGGGAACTAATACTAATGCATATAAACTTCTGGCTAAGCCTTACCCAATTCAGGTATTGTGGTTGTACGGTAAATTTGGAATGGTATCGCATCCGAATCCAACCATCAGTTTTATAAAAGGGTTAAGGCTCATGCCTCAACATTTTCATCATCATAAACCATTTGTGTTACTCAACACATGTCAAAACATCTCAATAGAATGACTCATCATTCTAAGGTTTTCATAATTCCTTTTCACCAAGTATTCCCATCTAAAGTGATTCAAGTTTTGATCTAGCTTTAATCTACTAAGTTAAGAGTGTTCACTAAGGTGGAAAATATGGGGTCAATCTCATGCCATAGAATGACATCTAAAGGTTTGTACAATGGTCAAGTTTTATACTCTTTATGCTACCTTTAAAATAAGTAAAGGACTTTGTGTAAAGTAAAGGAAGTAAAGCTTGAAAATAAGACTTGGGGGTAAATACTAGTCAAGTAGTGTAATCAAAGCATGCCTAAAGCATCTTTGCTAAACCATCTAGTTTAATCCTAGCTTGCTAAGCATTATACTTGCAAGGGTTAGCTTGCATTGTTAATGGTGGCTTGCCTTGTGCAGTGCAGTGGTTGAAGTTTTCTTCTTCTTCTTGGTAGAACTCCTCCTCCTCGTAGACTTGGTCGGTACTATCGTCTATAAATACATACGGAGTACACAATCACCAAACAATACTTAACTAGTCTAATTAGCATTCTAAAACACACATTTGATGATCTATTATCATCACAAGCATCACACGTTTTATTTACTAGTTTCATCCTTTTTATTTTAGAAAAGTAATTTCTACTCATTGAAAAATTAGCTAAGATTTAATATTCACCACTTCAAATATGGGATCATGTGGAAACATGTCATCACCACATATTCTAACATGTGGTAATGTGATTTAAGGGTTGGATCATAATTAATTTGGTTTAAGTTCATTATTTAATGATTTAAAGTGACTAGAAATTCCTATATAGCATTATTTTGGTACTAGTCCAAAGTCACTGCATGTAAACCTTAATATTATTACATATTCAGATAGATATGATGAAATGTGATTTTTGAGAGTTGGAATCAACTCAAAATCTATCTTGGTTGATTTTATAAAAATGTTGCAAGGTGCAAAAGCTTCTGTCTTATTATTTTTACTATGAGAGATCTATAACTCTAATTGAATTAAATCAAACGGGTTTGGATATACCATTTCAATACCTTTCAGGAAAAATTGGTTTCATGCAATTTGGATTTGTAAATCTCTCTGAATTGATTTTCAAACTCAGAGACTAAACTAAGTTTAAACTTAATTGGAAAAACCTAATTCAAACTAACTGGGTCGCGCGGGAAACGCTAACAGGCCGGCCCAGTGTCACTCCGCAGCGCAGGGCTCAGCTGACAGGGGGGTCCACCAGTCAGCGGCTCATAACGCGCGAAGTGGTATGGGGCGATGTGGGACGTTGGATTAGAGTGGGGATCAACGGCTGGGGATCATCGTCGACGACGGACCTGTCGCCGGTGAGCTCTAACCCTAACGGCTCGGTGGGGGTGCATAGGGGTCGTACTAGTGCTCCAGCGACGACGGCGAGGCGGGCAAACGGACTGGTGGTCGACGGCGAGCTCAGGGACGGTCGAGGCAGCTCCGGGGGTGGTCGCAATCAGCGGTGCCCTTCTCCTCCAGAGGCGGCCTGCTCCGGTGCGATTCTGGCGAACTGCTGCTCCTCTTGCTCCAGCTAGGGGTGTGGGGCGATCAGAGAGGTGAGGGGAGGTGAATGGTGTGCTGCAAATGGCTGGGGGTGCCCTCCTTTTATAGGCTCGACAACGAGACCGAGAGGGATGGGCAGGCGACGGTGGCGACATGGCTATGGGCGGCTAGTGGCATGGCTGTGGGTGGCGATCGACGCGCGGTCTCCTGGCGGTGCTCTAGGAAGTGAATGCGGGCGTAGGGGCGGTGGTATGCGGTCGGGGGCAGCTGGCGCTCTGAGCGGCATAGGCGGTGGTTTCGACGGTGAGCGGTGGCTGTGAGGCATTGGACGGCGAATGGGCATGTCCAGCGTGCTCCCTGGGTCGTGGCGACGTGGTGAGCACGGGCTGTGGTCGAGCGGCGTCTTGTGCACGCGTGCCGAGTCTGGCGCTCTAGCGCGTGCTCGGCATGGTGCAGTGGCTCTGGGCGCGGGGATTGCTCGGTGGCCCACGGCTTGGCCTGGCTCGAGGAGGGGACAGTGGGCGGCGGTGAGGTCTGCTGCGGCGGCGACCAAGTTGGCCGGCGAGGTGGGGCTTGGCTTAGCATGGCCATGCTGCTAGGAGGTAGGGGATGGGATAGTTAGGTCCTGGTTAGATCATTAGGAGAAAAAGGGAGCAAATGGGGGTCAAATGGGAGACAAGTTTGGCTAGAACACTATTCAAAATAGTGAAATTTGTTTTGTTTGAATTCTGCCTGCCAAGTGTTTGATTAAATGGCCGCAAGAAATAAACTTTGGAATTTTGGGTTCAAATTTTTTGAGTGATCTCCACTAGTACTAGGTAGTCTCTGGTTGCAAGGGTTTTGAAAATGGAGTTCATTTGGATGGGTTTTGAAATAGAGGGATCTGCCCATATGACATAGATTCAATTTTAAACTGCCATTTAAAATAAGCATTTGAATGTTTTTAGCAGATCACAAGGTGGGCCTTGATACCTCATTATGTGTACTAGCAAGGGGTGCAAAGATCCAGAATTATTTATGTTGAGTTTTGAGTACTAGGAATAGCCAAAGTAGGCATGATAGTTAATTTGGCCAAAATGACCATTCCTCATTTTTAATTGTTTTTGAATTGATCTTCTTTGGGATTTGCTTGGGAATGACTTAGATGATGTTTAATTTACCATAGAAACATTTTACAACCAAAGGATCAATCAATGGTGCCATTCATAGAGATTTCAAAATAAGGCCTTTCTTATATGCAGGCTTAAATACTTTAAATAGAAAAAGGTTTTGTTAACCCCAATTTTGATGATTTGGATCTTAATAACCTTGGATTAAACTTTTGGGATGTTACAGCCGGCCCACCTAGGCTTCTCGCTGGAGGCTTCCTCTAGGTGGGAGTTGCTGGGCCGCCGGGGCATGGCCGACCTGTCTGGCTGCTGCTGCAAGCTAGGCCGCGGTGGGCGCAGCCGTCCCACCCGGCTGGCAGCTCAATGCTGCTGCTAGTTGTTGGGCTGGCCGTCCAGGCCCAGCCAGCTGGGAGCTCCTTTCCCTCCCCCTTTTCCTTTGCCATTTAGTCCCACATGGCTTAGCCTTTGAGAAAGGCACACCCCCTTAGCCTATATAAAGGGGTGCCCATGGATGGGATTAAAACACACCTGACACACCCAATATTTGGAGAAGTCCTTTGGTTGACTTCCTCCTTCCCTCTCTCTCAAGCCCTTGTGACCATGGCCCCAAGTTTGGGCTATGCGAACGAGGCACACATGCAGTACGTTGTTACGCTACAGGGATTCCTAGCCGGATATCAACTTCCGCACTACCGACGGGATCGGGGAGCCGGAGGTCTCATCATGCACCGGATGTGTACGAAGACACGAGGCGCAACACTTGGGGCGCTTAAATGTCGTGAGCTGGAGCTGCTACATGATGAAGAAGGAGCAAGGGGTGACCTGCGAGGAGCTTCGTGACCTTGAGGTCGGCTACGAGTACGACTACATCAACCATGTTCCCCTTGGAACGTTAACCGCGTACGGTCTAAAAGGGTATGTATTCTCTACGCATTGGCCATTACCGCATTACTACATAGATAGATCCTAGGCAGTTTTGGGGTTCCAACGTAGGAATTTTTTATTTTCTGTTGCGGATCCCCTTCAGTGGTATCAGAGCCGATCTATGCGTAGGAGTGTTGTACAGCCAGTACGCACAAGTTTTGTGTGGGCATTGATCCCTTATTTGTTACCCTCCAACGTGTACTTGTTTATATCGCGGTATTGTTTGATGAAGCGGCCCGGACTGACCTTATGCGTATTCGTACGCGAGACTGGTTCCACGCTCAACATACGGCTTGTACCGTATAAGTGGCTTGCGTATGTCTGTCTCTCATTCGATAGTTGATATACCATTTACAACGAAGGGTCCCAAAAGGGGTGTAATAGAGACAACTATCGGATCCATGTTGTGGTTGGAAAGTTCATAGTTTAGAAACAGTTCTATTGCGAAAGCCCTAACAACCACATAAAACTTGCAATAGATAAAGTAGAGGCGTCTAACTTTATTTTGCAGGGGGCATGTGATTATGATATGGCATTGGTCGTTACAAAGGTAAAGTAGTTTACTTTTCTGTTACTAACTAGTATAGTAATAGTCATCGTTCTGATGGACGACCTGGTGGAGGCGTCGTGGACTTGGCGTCAAACCGATGGTAGGATGGAGATCATGCTGGAGCACTCGATGGAGATCAAGGCGCAAGAAGCACCATATCATATCACATTATACATATGATGTTGATACTTTTTTTACATCTTATTATGTGCTAGTATTTGGATACTCAACGGTAGCAAATAAGATAATCCCTATTGAATTCCAATGTTCCGTGTTCCCCTTGTGTGTGCACCACCAAGAAAGTTCTTTGGTATGAGGCGATCCATGGTACATGCGTGGGTGTCAGACATATCTACGTTCACATACAGTGGGTGTAAGCCATGTTGCACATCAAATACACAGAAGTTAGATTTGGCGAGCCTAGCATGTTACAGAGACGTGGCCTCGGAACACAAGATATCGAAAGATCGAGCATGAGTCACATGGATGATGTGATTGGCATTATTGAATGTCTATATTTGAGGCTGCACTGATGGTCGTGATGATCGGGGGAGGTGCAGAGGATAGGGATCATGCGATCACTAAAATCGTCCAGGGGATGACAATTTTAGTGAAGACCAATTATAAATTGATCTCTTATTATGAACTGAGTCTAGATATCTGTTTGCAAATATCTTAGTAGATCTTGGCCAATCCCATTGAGGTCCTTTGCGACCATAGCAAAAGGGTCCAACTTCATAGATTAATACCCACGCCTGAGGGATATCCTCATAAAAGGTGATCTTCTCTTCTTGATACAATAACCATTAGGAGATAATTCGATGACTCTGGAATGTTTGTGTTTTATCCATAATCATCCAATAAGCCATACTCCATTCGATGGAGAATTGGACCACATTTTGTATTATGCAAATCTGGCACATAACGTATGAGCCGTTGGATGGGTTTTCCTCCATCATGGATGAAAAGAGAATGTTTGGTAAAACACTTAGCGATCTTGCATTAGAGTTGAGAACTCTTGGAAGGGCTTGATTGCAATGGAGGTCATGGATGAAAAGGTATATGTAAGATATACAAATTATAAATGTGGTTCCTGCAAAACTCGTTGCAGTTTGCAAAGTATTTGATACTAGTCCCATTTTGTGAAAAGAGGAGGATCTGCTTGAGAATTGTTGTTTTTGAGGCAGCGTGACTTGATGACGACAAGCAAAACAGTTGATGGCCGACATCATCTCTTCCCTCAAAGTTTGTCATTTGGATTAGTGGACTTGAATATAATTTTGTAATCCTAGTTTGTGTGTCTTGCTTTTGGCGAGACTATTATTCATATGAACAAGTTACAAGCCAGTTTGTACTATTCTTATGAACGATACCGTTATGGTCACATTACAATTACAAACAAGTTATTCTCATCACTATGTTAATGATAATGGTTTAAAACATTTATAAAGGATTAGAATGCTAAACGATATCCAAAGTTTTAATGACACTATAGTTTAAGTCATTTTGGTTATTGCATGTTCTTAATGAAGATCGGGGTCCCAGATGCTTAATCTAGAGACTTTGCAAAACCATGCCTCTTGGGCAGAATGACTAAAACTCCGCATTCTGGTAAAACAGTAATATGTGAAGAAATGTTGAATCTTATCCATAATGATGTATCATATTTTCAACAAGTAGGATTGTGGACTTAAGTGAATAAGCGTATTTACTTAATGAAACATGAGTTCAAAATGATTTGAATTGTTCAGATGAGTTCACAACAACAAAAGGATATTGAAATTAACATGAATACGAAGTCTCCTCGATTTGATCGACATGACTAAAGTATTCAAGTTAAGTTTAGCATAAAAGGGACTTGTGAAAGATGTTTCACAAATTATGATAATTGGCTGAATTCAAACTGTGTTGAAATATCTAAACATCATAATCATAATGTATTGGATACATATGGTATAATATTATCTCTTATAGGGGTTATAGTTGTTGCTTAGAGTTAGAGATTGAAATGCAAAGGAACATCTAAAGATTCGTGGAAACAACACTATAAGTGTTATGGCACGTACGAGTTTCTGGAGATTTCAATAAGTCAAAGTCGTGGCGAATAAAAAAGTTTTTGAAGAGCATTCTTACTAAGCTATGAATGCATCATCCACAAGGAGCAAACTTGCTATTGCCCTAAGTTGATGTGTCTTGATGAAGATACAGGTGGAAGAAAGTAAAAGATCAAAACAAGGTATTTGATCTCACCTCCAAATTGTTGAGTGGCGCAACGGAATTTGTTTCGTGAATCCAAACTCTACAAATAGAGGAGAAACCAATGATAATGATCATAAAGTTTCAGTGAATACTTTTACTAAAGAAAGTAGTATTCAACTATATATTCTACAAGTTTGTGGAATTATATTGTTGATTCACTCGTCATGTATTGAGCAAGACATACCTACGAATTACAAAGAAGCGTGATGGACCTAAGTACGAGAAATGAATGGTCATTGAAATCTCGTTAGTGGAATTCTCGATTTGATGGTGATCAAAGAATTTTGGAATGTCCAAGATTATCGAGATGACCTGGATTTGAGTGGGAGCAAATCATGTTGGCTAAATCATAATATGTAGATGCCATGTTTTGAGTAGGAGCTAAGTGAAATCCCTGGATCTCAAACATGAATGTCATATTTGAGTGGGAGCGTGAAATCATTCTGGGATATGTGGACGACATATATGAATGATGTGATTGGTGTTAATAACGTTTAAGTTAGATAAATAAGGATGAAGTTGAAGTTATTAAACAAAGAGATCTATCGAGATAGATTGGTGAGTTTAATAAACATTGAATGTCGAATGCTTCCTGGACTTGATTCTGAAAGATGTTCAGAATGTCCTAAGCAAGATTCTGAAGTAGCTCGGAATGGAACAAGGTGAGAAAGTAGTTCTTACTATATGAAGCATTGAGTTAGTATTGCAACTATGCTTGAAAGAAAGAGATGTGTTGCATGTCCTATGCCTCAGTCATAGGTTCTTCCACATAACCATGCTGTATACTCGACATAATGTGACCCGAGGTTCTAGTTGATAGGACAAAGTCTTAATTGTAAGAATGTGTCTTTAAGTGATTCCTGAGCTGATCACTGAATCAGAATTAAGTTTGTACATAAATGGCAAGAAGCAATGTAAGTGGCATAGATGCATTTCATGCACTAGGACCTACATAGATATAGAAGTATAAAGGCTACATCTGATGTGATGTATAATGTTATGGCGGGGCTAGTTCGCTTTTAACGTAGAATGATGTGTCTCAGGGCCCAGTGCCCATAAGAAAGCCATCGAGGTTGATCTAAAGTCACTATAAGCTCCTGGAATCCGGCCTTGTTCTGCTGCCATAACTACAATATATACACAAAGGATAGCAAAGTGTGTTTCGAAGTTTAGATGACAACAGTGAAAACGACCGTCCTTATAAACACTAGAATGAAAGTCTCATTTTGTTGCCAAACAAATGCTTCGACCCATTATAAGATAATGGAGCGAATGTCAAAATTAGGAAGACATTAACGATTTGCAAAAGACATTATGATCTGGTAAAACAGAACATGGACATGACGTTTCCCATGAGCATGCATGATCTGTAAACGCATATGGTATATGGTTTATATGAGTAAAATGCGAGATGGATTATTTGTACTCTAGTGCAAGTGGGAGACTGAAGGAGATATGCCCTAGAGGCAAATAATAAATAGGTTTTTATTGTCATATCTCAATTAGTTTATAATAGTATCATATTGTGCTATAACTGTGCCAAGTAGAAACATTGGTACATGTGTGGTATGAAACAACCAAGTCCATAGTAGCCTCTATTCATACTAGTTCGTTGGTCATGAGGATGATCTGGGTTTCAAGATCATGGGCATTTATGCCAATTGACAACAGGGTCATATCATTGGAGAATGATGTGATAGACATTCCTCGAAGGATTGCAACACGATCAAGTCATATAAATTCATTGTTGCAACAGCTATACCTAGACTCATTTTCCTTAGACCGTGAGCTCATATTACTCACTGTTTTCCGAGTCTGCTTAGACTGCATCAATCGTCATATGGTCATATGGTGGCCATAAAGATGTACGTTGGTTATTCTAAACAAACAGTAGATAACATGTGACTGCAAGATAGGGATTTGTTCACCCACATGACGGGTAAAGATACATACGGCCGGCTTTGTGAGATTACATCCATAAATGTTGCAACATGTGACTCGGTCACGGGGATGTAATATCACGGTAACAAAAAAACATAACTTGTTGTTAACGAGATTGAACAAGATATGTGATACCAATGATCGGGTCTCGGACAAGTCATATCAAGAAACAAAATGAATTGGATGCTACATTTAGCGGTTCAAACGACATTGTCATCAAGAATGCATAGGGGTCACATGGATATCCCTAGTCCCTCTGTTGATCATTTATTTAGATCATGTCTAGAGCATTCCCGAGAGGTGAGAGGATACACTTAAGGGTACAATGAGAGCGATCATTCGTAAGACGGAATCATAGTAGAGAAAGATAAAGACGGAATTGTTCCGCAGAGAGATCCGAAGTTGTTCGGAGAAAGAATACAGAAAAAGGACGGTAAAGTGTTTTCGGCTAAATGGGAATTTGAATATATATTTATTATATGTTAATTATGAATTAATATATAATAAATAATATTTAAATTAATATTTATAAAAGGCAACTTTTATATTAGGCCAAATCCCGGAAGGAAAAGACCTAGAAATAAAGCTGCAGAAAAAGAAAAAGAAAAAGGGAAGCTGCTGCCGCTATGGGCCAGGCGGCCCACTAAGGGCGAGCACAGGCGGGCGAGTTGGCCGGGTCGCGCTAGGCCTCGAGGCCCACCCGGGCAGGCGGCCCACCCGGGGCGGGCACCGGTCACCGCCACAACCTGGCGAGGTGGGCCGCCGGGGGCACGTCGGCCTACCCGGGCTACTCGCTGGAGGCCTCCTCCAGGCGGGAGTTGCTAGGCCACCGGGGCGTGGCCGGCCCACCTGGCCACTGCGCCTCCTGGCTGATGCTGCTGCTGCGAGCTGGGTCGCGGTGGTTGCAGCCGGCCCACCCGACTGGCAGCTCAATGCTGTTGCTGGTTGTTGGGCTGGCCGTCTAGGCCCAGCCGGCTGGGAGCTCCTTTTTACCCCCTTTTCCTTTGACATTTAGTCCCACATGACTTAGCCTTTGAGAAAGGCACACCCCCTTAGCCTATATAAAGGGGTGTCCATCAGTGGGATTAAAACACACCTGACACACCCAATATTTGGAGAAGTCATTTGGTTGACTTCCTCCTTCCCTCTCTCTAGCCCTTGTGACCATGGCCCCAAGTTCGGGCTGTGTGAATGAGCCACACCTGCAGTACGCCGTTGCGCTGTAGGAATTTCTAGCATGATATCAACTTCCGCACTCTCGGCTGGATCAGGGATCCGAAGGTCTCATCGTGCACTAGATGTGTACGAAGATACGAGGCACAACACTTAGGACGCTTAAATGTCGTGAGCCGGAGCTAGTGCACGATGAAGAAGGAGCAAGGGGCGACCTCCGAGGAGCTTCGCGACCTTGAGGTCGGCTACGAGTACGACTACATCAACCATGTTCCCTCGGAACGTTAACCGCGTACGATATATAAGGGTATATATTCTCTACGCATTGACCGTTACCGCATTATTACATAGATAGATCCTAGACAGTTTTAGGCTTCTAACGTAGGATTTTTTTTTGTTTTCTGCTGCGGATCCCCTTCAGATAGTACAAAGGATTCGACACCCCTCTTTCTCAAAATAAAGTCCATAAACTTGGGCATTGACGTGGTGATTCCACATCATTATTACTATTCACTAGGATTCCATAAAGGTATTATGTTATATTTTTGAATATACAAAATAATTATTATAATTTAAATACTCTAGATTAGAGTTTAAATAATTAAAATAATTTGCTTCGGCAAAGCACAATTTTAATCTATAAATATGTAGTTCATTTTTTTGAATCCAACCATATATTACATGCATTTTTTGATTAGCAAAATATTTTCTACGCATTTTACAATATCATAGTATTTTCTGCCTTTTAAAAATATAAAACATTACACAATGGCACGAACTGGCACACGAGGCGCTGACATGACGCACACGTTGTAGACACATGGTGCTGACACTATGCGCTAACGAAGCAGCCACGCGGGGGGCGCCGATTGGAGGGTACCGGTTTGTGGTGAGGTTCTAATCCTGGCCATCGACCGACGATCTAGCAGCTAGGAGCGAAGGGTTGAGGGGGGAGCTCATCGGCAACATGGTAGACGGCGGCAGCGGCGCAGACATCCGTGGTGATGGGAAACGATGGTATCCGATGTGCGTGGAATAGACGACGACGCGTTGGAGGTGACGACAAGGTCGATGGCGTGGAAGGCCTCTTCCTTCTCTTCCTAGAATGACGCTTATCGACTGCTGGAGCAGTGTCGGACGGCAGAGACTTCGGGCGTCCACGGCGGGCGGTTGCACTTCAGGAGGGAAAGGGATGAGGGATTGAGGAGGAGCGCGAGGACAAGAGGGAGAGATGAATGAAGAAGAGGATGGTGCGGCTCACTGGTTCGCTAGGGAGAGCTCGGGCGCGGCAGCGGGAGGCGGAGCTCTGGTGACGAATTGGGGCAGCTTGGCGACGTGAGTGAGTGGGAAGAAAGGGGGAAAGGAGGAGAGGGAAGGGGCTTTATAGAGGAGGGGTGAGCGCGGCCGGGGGTGCTCGGGAGGAGTGGGGGACATGGGCGACGGGGACATGGTCATCGAACTCAGGCGCGAGGTCGTGGGTGCGATTGAGGACGACACTAGTGGGAACATGCGTTAGTGAGGAGAGGGGAAGGTGTGCTGGCGCGCTGGGCCGCCAACCGACGCTCGCGGGCCATAGGGTAGCAGGGAGATATAGGGTGGCTAGGCTAGCCGACGACCCAGTTGGATTGGGTACTCTTTTTTGTTTATTTTTTTTCTTTTTTTTTATTTGTTTTGGCTATAAAATAGCTCAAAAATCAATATAATTTTCTAGGAAAATTCTTAAAATAGGAATAAAAATATTCTGTTTGATCGTAAACTTTCAAAATACCTACCAAAATTGTAAAAGTAAAAATATGTTTTAAAAAATGGGTATTAATTTACTATAGGGGTGTATTCCCTATAGAGTTTGTATTTGAATAAAATTTAAATAGAATAAAAATAGGTAGATTTTATAAAACACAAAATATATGGTTTTGAATTTAGTAATTCCAATTTTTCTCACTAAAATAACCTTGCAACATTATTTTTGAAATAAGATCTTTGCATAAATCCTTTTTAGGGAAAAGAATATGGCAACAAAGGCCACCAAAAATAATTTTAATAAAATGCTTTATTTATTTATTTTTAGACATTAAAGTGCTTTCAAAATTAAAAATAGAATCAATATTTGATTATCCAATTAACATTTTTATAAAAAACCTTTTTGTTAACTCATTGCCATTATGGCCTTATGGAAAAATTCTTGAAAGTTAAAGTATGATTTTATATTTGGCTCAAAACAAATTATTTAACAAATATGGAAAACCAAAGTTTAAACTAGGAATGTTTTATAAATATTTCATGAGCTAAGTATTTTATTCGGGTTTGTTTTATGCGAGAAGGGTTTTGTATATGAAGCTATTTGGCAAAAAGATTTTAGGTTTTGCAAAATTCATTTTAAAAGCTTTTGTTTTCCCATAAAATAAAATAACTTTAAAGAGTTTTGAATTATGGTTTTTTCCTATCCACTTGTTCCAAAATCTTTTGTTTAGAAATAGGATTTGCTTTTTCATAAACTTTGAAAAGTTTCTTTTCTTTTGAAAATTCAAATAAGGAAAAAAAGAAAAGTTTTAGCAACTATTCAAATAATTTCATTTTATTTTAACATTTCAAAATTTGAAAAAGTTTTGAAATGTTACATAAACTCCTTTCTCTTTTTAACTGAGATGAGTTACTTTTGGGACTATTTGTCCTGTTGTTGATGATTATTAATAGATCGGTGCAATTTCGCAAAAGAAAAAGAAGTTTTTGCCTCCGTTAAAAAATATATTTGCAGACATAGTAAAGAGAATTCGCAAAAAAAATAGTAAAGAGAAGTTTGCATATGTCTATAGAGTGCTCTGAATCAAAAGCCTGCGTCGTCTGTCTCTCGTAGGGGTGTAAACGGATCGGATCGGATCGGATTTTGACCGTACCATATCCTTTTTCATATTAGTTTCTCGGATTCGTAGCGGAGCGAATAATGACCGGTTGCGGATTCGAATGCGGATATACTAGACCGCGGATTTGAATCGGAAACGGAGCGGACTCGGGCCGGACATGAAAGTAGTCGGATAAATACTCTCATAAGTAGTAATTATATTTCTAAACAAGTTTTGAGAGAGATTTAATCTTTTGGCTTTGCATGAATCAACTAGATAAGATAACAGAGATATCGTGTTAAAAATCAGAGTGGACATGTTCGCCAAATAAACTCGGTAACTAAATAAGTACTTGCTTTGCGATATTGTCCCTGACTTTTGACTCTAAAATCGGATTATTCGGTTTAAAACACTCGGATAATCCAGATTAATTTTCGGATAATCCATACCCGCATGCTATTTTTCATATCATATCCTACACCATATTCTGGACATCACTTCGGAATCGGATATCCTTATCCGCCGGATTCTATAAAATCAGATATGGATACCTTAAAACGGTTTCGGTACAAAAATTATCCTATCCATTTATATCCCTAGCACTACGGAAAAGAAGTTCTTTGCCGTGTGGTTAAACACACATGGCAAAGGGAATGTGGAACACG
Source organism: Avena eriantha (assembly GCA_910589775.1). NCBI lineage: Eukaryota > Viridiplantae > Streptophyta > Magnoliopsida > Poales > Poaceae > Avena > Avena eriantha. The sequence goes on along the minus strand of OU342744.1, from coordinate 138,223,539 downwards.
GCAAAGGCTTTGCCGTGTGTATACACACGGCAAAAGCCATACGGCAGAGTAAGCGACGGCAAAGGCTCTTTGCCGTGTGTACCGAGAATAATACACGGTAAAGCCTTTGCCGTGTGTCTTATCTGAGACCCGCGGATCAGGGTTCCGCAGGAAGAAGCGCTTCAGGGCATCGGAACACCTCCAAACCATGCATGTGACCCTAGCATGTGTAACAAAGTGTGGTAGCATGCTCAAAACTCATAAACCTGGTTCTCAAGTGTGACCCCCTTCGCAGACATGCGATGTCTCCTAAAAACAAAGTGTGTGCAATCTGAGTAATAGGGGAAAACTCCCCGTTTCGGTGAAACCGGGGTAGATCTTGTCACAACATGTTTCCAAACATGGTTTTACATCATCACATGACCATGTTACATTGACTATGTCCCAACCGGGTATTTTCGTAAACCTTTCCCGTCCACCCCTCATGAAAACGACAAATTTTTGTGCCGAATTGGTAGGAAATGGGTCATATATGAACTGCAGGTACATGATCTGATGCTCATGTTTTTTTGTAAAAATCATTTTTAGGGTGACAATTTGATGTTTTTTCAGAGTTCTAATATGCAAGTTTAGACAGGCTCAGCGCCGAACTAAGAATCTTCGTACTCGTCATTTTGACCATAGTTTGGGGAGGTAAGAAATAAAAAAACATGATTTGCCGTGTAGGTTGCATAAAGCACACGGCAAAGGCTTACCTTTGGCGTGTGTCTAACTTCAAGGACACACGGCAAAGGACCACCGTCAGCCGCCGTCAGTTGGCTCGCCTAGGGGGCCGTGGGACCCACCTCTTTGCCGTGTATTTGGCTTTGCCATGTGCCTTGTTTGGTCTTTGTCGTGGACCCGTTCTTTGCCGCATGTCTCTTTTCGTCTTTGCCGTGGACCCGTTCTTTGTCATGTGTCTCTTTTCGTCTTTGCCGTGTACCTTTTGTTTGCCATGTGTTTTATTTAGAATGTACCGTGCGGGTACTTTTTGCCGTGTGCTTCTGGACCACCTCACGGCAAAGAAATTTTGTGCTCCGTGTTCCCGCACTTTTAGCACACACCAAAGGACGAGAGCGACGGGCAGCGAGAACTTTTGCCATAGTGTAGTATCCCGCACGTACCAGTCGCCGGTCGTGGCCCAAACCGGGACACGGATACGGATCAACCGCGCGCACGAACGCGACCCCTGGCTCCCACTCGCGGTGGCCAGTTCGCACGGTGCATGCCAACGTGCGCAATGAACTGTAACCGCTATCTAACGTTCGCTTCCCGCCCCTTGGTTTCGCAGCACGACGGTTCGCTCTAGTTTATCACCGACGACCCCTCTACTCTGCCCAGTGGCCGCGTTAGTCTTCCATCGAGTTGCAGATATCCCACCGCCTCGACTCTCCTGTAGCGGCGATGCCGGTCGCGCCGCAGCGCGTCATGACGAAGAGGGAGGCTCTCCAGATCGTCGGCGGCGGCGAGGCGCTCGCGCTCCTGCCCGTGGAGGACATGGAGCACCTCCTCGACGACGTGCGCGGGACGCTGGCGCTCATCGATGCGAAGCGCGGGCGGATCCAGGACGGGATCGCCGCGACGTCCCGCGGCAGGCGCGACCCTCGCGGCCGGAGGGCGGCGCCGGCGCCGGCACCAGCGGCAGCGGATGGAATCGCACAGCCGGTGGCACCGGCGCCGGCGGCGTACACGAGGAAGGGCGCGGGCGCCGTACGGAAGCGGCTGAGGGCAGCGGCCGGCGAGGCCAAGAAGGAGAAGGAGCGTCTCGAGGCCCTACAGGGCGAGCTACAGGAGGCGATCGTCGACGCCAGGGCTAGGCAGAGGGTCGCGCTGCCGGGCGCAACCGCGTAGGTAGGCAGAGGGATCGCCGGCCGGTGTCTTCTTTTTCCGTCTTCCGCGCTCTCTGTCCGTCGCTTCTTTATCGATATGTTCAGTATGATGTCACTGTATGCACGTATATCATGTACTACTATGCATGTGTAGATAAATTTACGTACGTATTGATGTTTGCTTGTCCATTTGGAATGAACTAAGAAGTCAGTTTCTACGAGATAATTATCAGCACTTGTGTATAGTAGGCCAGCCGGGCAGGAATGGGTGAATGTGATCGCGGCTAAATTCTGCAATTCCTTTGTTTGTTGTTACTGTACATGAATCAGATCGATGTGTGTCGCCTTTACGTGGTGGTGCATTGCATGGACTGCTTCTCTGTATGCGATCGAGCGCCAAATCATGCATCGCCGCCACAGGATTGATCCTTACCTTTTTTGACTTTGAACATTATTATAGCATTTTAATCAAGATATTAGTAGTACTATTCTATTGATGCATACATTTCTTCTTCTTTTTTCCTGTATGTTTAGTTTCAGTTTGGTAGTATTATGTAATACTTTGAATAGATCCTTCAGTCTATTCAGTTTTTTATTATTGTTTTGAGCGAATACTTGTCCAACTTGGCTTATTTTATTTTCTATTCTACAGAATTCGTTCAATCTTGGTAAACAGTGCAAACATAAATCTGTGGCATGACAGATTGGGTCATAGATTCCCTCCTCTGAAATACCAACCCGCATGTATATAGTTTTAAAACACTCTAATGCTCTCGGGAAGAGACTCTTGTTCATCTGTGTTGGGATTTTGTATGCCCTCGGAGGACAAGAAAACTAGCAGTGTTGGAAGCATATGATGACAAAGAACAAATGCGATGTCACCTTCTTCATGGACTTCATCATTCTTGCCTCATGGGATCTTTCGATCATTGGAAAACAATTTAATCCTAAAGGATCAGTGGCCGCAACCTTCATGGGATGGAAGAATATTTTACTAAATTGAGAACATTAATATGAACCGGAGGGAGTACATGAACCGAGTCTGGTTGGCCATAGAACCAAAAGTACATATGCCCAATAAATTCAAAGCCTGGCTAGAGATATGCCCACTAAATGAACTGAAATACAGCTTATGTGCCCGTGTCCTTAAGGCAAGATATTACCCAACAGGGGAGTTGATTGATACAGTATTTTGTGGTAATCCATCTTCAACATGGACGACAATATCGTACAAGCTTGAACTTTTGAAAACAGGCCTAATTTGGAGAATTGAAAATGGCATAAAGATAAGAGTACGGAGAGATAGCTTGATTCCAAGAGATACGTATCATAGAGAAAATTACAAATACCCACCACATTTGGGGCTAGCGTTTCAAAAAAACACCACCATTTTCCAGAGTAACAGCGTGACAGATACCCACCACTCTCGCATAACCCTCATCGTCTAGCGGTTAAACTCGGTTATGATAGGTGGGCTACCAAGATCGACCAGACCAGTCTCCACTCTCCCTCTCCCCAATGGCTCTCACCACCGTCAAGTTGCCGTCGTCGCCACCGTGCCTCCGCCATCGCCATGGTTTCCTGGAGCGATGGAGAGATGAGCAGCAGGAGCCTGCTATCTCAATTCAACGATGGGGAGGATCTAAGCCCAGAGATTCGGCTAGGTACCTAACTAGGGCTTGGCTAATATTTGGGTAATTATTCGATTTATTCGATTTTTCCTATTGGCTTCGATTTATTTGCTTTTGCTTCTCTAATTTGGGCCCCAGAGAGCATTTGTTACCCGGATTACACCAGTACTGATGATGGGCCGAATCGTTGTCGCCACCATTTGTCGTCCCAGAGGTATGTGGCATTTCATGGCACCAACATTGGGAGAAGATTCCTAGCATGTGGACCCGAGGCATGTTCGAGGATCTACATAATGTTCCATAGCTAAATCGGTAGAGTGATAATAGTCACTTAATCCTAAAAATAGCATTGTACGGTTGCAGAATAGGTTCTAGTTGTACTAGGAATTATTATGGTTAGTAATATAATTACCTTTTAATATAGCAAGTAGTAATATAATGAAATCAATAAGTAATATAATTATCTCTAAATATAGTAAGTGGTATAACTAAATACATTGTATTAATTGAATCAGTAATGCTTGTATATACCATTATTTATTAATGGTAATCTTCAAATGAATTGCAATATACATGACTTAGAGCCCTGTGAGATAGTGCACTGGGTTGATGATGAGTGGACTCCAACTTTGAAGAAACCAATTACAAAGGTGTGGCAGATGTATGAGGAGGAGAAGGACACCAGGATCATAGGCATTGTAGAGTATTCTACTCCCCATTATCAGCTTGTGCTTGATAAGATGGACCTAGAAAGGAAGAACTTGGAACTGCATAAACAACTAGGCAACACACTTACTCTAGATCAAGTGGCAAATGTGACATCTGCTGACCTGGAGCTTGAGAGGTTGAGCGTGAAGAAGGTAGAGGATAAGATTGTAGCTCTGAAATGGGAGAAGAAGAAACTGGAATACTACATTGCAGATCTACTCAATTTAGGAGAAGAGAACAACAAGAAGTTGAAGAACATCTTCGAGATCTGTCAGAGTGATTAATTAGCTGCCATTATGTACCTTATGTTGTAATGGTTGAAGGATATGTACTTTGTTTGTGTAATGGTTGAACTTTAGTTGCATCTACTGGAACTATGTGTTGTATTTGCTGAAATTTGGCTAAACTACTGTGCTAAATTGTGTTAAAGTTCTGTGCTACATGTTTGAACTGTACGGTCAAATTTTAGGTACACTAGTGCATTTGCTAGAATTTATTTGAACATAGTACACACTATCCTGGCAATTGAGCTATCAAGAAGATTTTTGTCAGAAAACCACCACAATTGGCGATTGTGGTGACAAAAAACCACCACTTATGAGGTTACATGTTTACACTAACACAATAGTTGAGAGAAACACAACAACTGATAGCAACATAGAAACCGAGAACAAACACATGCATAGATAAATAGTATTCCATACACCTAGGTCCACAATACAGAATTCTCACACACAAATTCCAAGTACAAACTTACAGATGTCCTTGATATGAATTCTCACACACAAATACAAAATTCTCACACATAGTTTCAGTTTAACAAACGAACATGATTCACTTCATGTTCTTGATATCTTCAACTATCATCTTGTTGATACCAGATGCAGTGAGATATCCATTCATCCTTGTGCTTGCTCTCTTCTTTCTTGTTGGCATGTCTTCTTGATTAGTGCTTCTTGGGGCATTGAAGAGCTTAGAGTTGTTGTTGATGCAGATGGAACAGTCCTTATTGGAGCAATGCTTTTTGGAGCTACTAGTGGTGCGAGAGCTCTTGAAGGAGCTTCCCTTACTGCTTGTGCTGGAGTTGGCCTTGAAGGAGTTTCCCTTGCTACTGCTGCTGGAGATGCCCTTGCTGCTTGTGCTAGAGATTCCCTTGAAGGAGCCCCTGCTGTTGGTGCTAGAGATGCCCTTGAAGGAGCTGCTGCTATTGATGGAGATGATGGTGGTGGCATTGCTGATGAAGTTTTTGATGGAACTGTAGATGAAGTTGTTGATGGAGCTACTGCTTGTTGGGTTCGCAGCATAGAAAACAAAAAATACCTACGATGGGAACTATACGCCAAGATCTATCAACTAGATACAAGAAACGGGTGGATACACATCCATAGAGAACTTACCCTCGAAGACAACAAAGCTTTGCTAACGAGTTGGAACTCGTGGGTGATGTAGTCGTACACTTGCCGATATCAAGATCGTGAGGAAGTCCTTCAGGTCCAGCAGTTCCAGCACCATCAGGTCCAGCACCATCAAGTACAGCACCGCAAAGTAGCGGTGCATCCGTGATCGCACACACGTTCGGTCCACCGAACAACCTCCGCCTCCTCGCTCTAGTGATGCAGCCGAAGCAGCAACTCCTTTCTAGATAAAGCCATCGAGAACATGTATCTCGCTAATCTGAGACCATGGGGAATAACTAGATGGAGAAGAGAACCTTCACGAGGAGGTGGTGCAAGAGGAGAGGAGGAGGAGGTTCTCCTTATATAGGGGAGGGGGCAGCCCAAGGGGCATGGCTCCGGCCATGATGGGTGCCCCCACCTCTCCCTCATTCATGTGGGTGGAGCTCCCACTCACATAAACACACATCTTCACCTATGTCCACTCACATGCATTAAATTTCCACCAAATTTAATGCAAGCTCTCATTAAATAAAACACTTTTATTTATTTTATTCAGAATTTTGTTAATTACTTTAATTAACAAATATTCACATAAAACTCCCTGCAACATTTCAATATCACATGCAGAACCAGTTTCAGCAATTTCACCCGAAACAATTCCGGTTTCCATCGAAATGATTCCAGCGCTTTCTTAATCTTTATCTGGAACATATTTGCTCCTAAATGGTGTCGGTATCCTTTAAGTATGTCACCCTATGGTTCACGAATAATGCAGACATGATCGAGACTCCTCTCCGATCAATAATCAGCAGCGGGACCTAGAGATCCGTACTGACTCCCACATATTCAACGATGACCCTTGTGATCATGTGAACCTTTAACGTTGTAACTAAATCCCTTTGTCTATATTACATGTCCGAGATTCGATCATTGGCATCCAAATACCTAGTTTGATCTCGTTACCGATATGCACTCTTTTCTCGTTCCCGTGATATAACATTCTAGTGATCACATCACTTGCTTGCAAGCTATTTCAATGTGATATCACCGAGAGGGCCTAGAGTATATCTATCCGTCATCAGGATGGACAAATCCCACTCTTGATCCATGAGCCTCAACATAACACCTTTGTAGCACTGAACCCACCTTTATAGTCACCCTGTTACGGTGTGATGTTTGATGTTATCAAGACACTCTTCCGGTGTTAGCAATTAACATGATCTCATGGTCTAAGGACTAAGATTACTTCGTATGATGTTATAGCAATATAAACATAATGACTCTGATTATAATGCTATACTTCGGATGAATGTTCATCACATCATTCCACCAATATTATGACCTCGTTATTACAACATCCAATGTCCATGATCAGGAAACCTTGATCATCTTGTTAATCAACGAGCTAGTTTATATGAGAGGCATTACTAGGAACTTTGTATTTTGTTTATTAAACACACATGTATTGACGTTTCCAATCAATACAATTATAGCATGCAAAATAAACATTTATCATAAACAAGGAATAAGATATTAACCACTTTATTGTTGCCTCTCGGGCATATTCCCTTCAGTCTCCCACTTGCACTAGAGTCAATAATCTAGTTTGAAAAACTTTGTGTATTGAACACCTATGGCTTTCTGGTGTTGCATATACGCGATTGCTAGTGGTTAACATAATCTCCGGATCTGACAGTTTCAGGTTCGTGTGTATTTGCATGTCTTTGCGTCTCTACGCATCACTCATTCTCAAATGAGATGGCATTGTATAAATCTGGTCCTTTGGTGAGACATTTAGTTCATTCGGGTTTAAAGTATGTTGATATTATTGGCATACAATATATCTTCAAAGTATTAGCCCACTTGGAACCACACCTAGTTTGATAACAAACTACTTAACACAAATGCCCTCCTTTGATGCCACTATAGTAGTCATATACTTAGCTTTTTGTTGTAGTATCCGTCACAATGTGTCAACTTTGGAACTCATCCAAATCCATCGTGGAATATCCTTTCCATTACATTGTGCCACCCATAGTCTAAATTGAGATAAATTTAATTTGTATCTTATGACAAAAGTAGTATCAGTGTAACACTTTACAATGAACTACCTTCAAATATTTGTCACTTATACATGATATATTCTTAGTTCTTCCAAAGCTCATAAGAATATCTTTATCGTCCAATGATTATCTTATGAATCATTCTGGTATGTGCTCATGACATTTAGAGCATAGGGCATATCTGGATATATAGATATCACGGTATAATCGATCAAAATATTCATGTGATTTTACTCACCAAGTGTTGAAACACTTGAATCTTGATACAATCCTTTCCATGCAGCAAGAACCTTTCTTGTTGTTTCCATATTGAACCCTTTCAATATCCCATATATGTATGTCTGACATAACCATATTAGCGCCTCAATCTATCCATATAGACATTGATGCCAAATATTCTAGTTTTGCCCAAGTCTTTCATCGAAATCCTATTTTAATGAAATTCTTTAACTTGTGTCAATAAAATATACATCATTTCCAATCAACAATATGTACTCTGCATAATGTATTGGAAATGTGTCTCAGCGCTCTCACTTAATTTCTTGCAAATGCAAGCATCTTCACCATCTCCGATGAATTTAAACTCCTTTAACATTTTCATCATGGTGAAGATTCCAACTCCGCTATGCTCACTTCAACTATTGAAGTTTGCATGCCCTCTTAGCACCCTTTGAATTAACAAAACCCTTCGGACCGTGTCATGTACACGTCCTAGGTAACCATTCTATTAAAAGAACCTTGTTTTGTTTACTTAACTACCATATACCAAATTATATGTAGTGGTTGCTACATTAATCTGTTAAGACAAAATATCGCTATGAAAGATCAAATCTTGTCATAGTAACCTCCTTGAACATTGTCGTAAACTTCTTTCTGACATGTCGACTATTTCATAGATGTTAAATATCCATGTCTATTTCTTTACAGATCCAAACATGACCGATAGGCTTCACGCCTTTCCGGAGGGTCTTCCAAGTTCAGAAACTTGATTTCTCGTGTATGGATACTATCACGGATTCTATGACTTCTAGTCATTTTATGGAGTCAGGGCCCATCATCGCTTCTTTGCATGCAGTCGGTTCATTATTGTCAAAACAATAACGACTTCTATTTCAAATCTTACTATTTGATTCTTACCGACCCACATGGTTCAATAAGAACTCTAATCTCCAAGATCACACCCTTTGTAACCACAGGAGCCATGAGCATTGTGGCTGCCACCGGGACACTTTCTGGTGTTGCGCTACTTAGCACATATAGCTAAGGTTCAACAACCTTATCAAAGTTCTACTGTCCTCCCACTTAACTTTTCACGAAAAATTCCTTCTCAAGAAACTTGACGTTCCAAGCGACAAACTCTTTTGTCCTCGATGTTATGGAGGAATTCCCAACGAATTCTTTGGGATAACCTACAAAGACGTGCTTATCCGACTTTGGTTGTAAACATTTTACTTGTGCATAGCATACCAAAATTTAAGAAAAGACAATTCGGGTTTTATCCCAAACCATCACTCATATGGTGTCATTTCAACGGATCACGATGGTGCTCTTTTCAGTGTAAAAGTGGTAGTCTCTAAAGCTTTAATCCTTAAAACATAATGGCAGGTTTATAAATGACACATTTGATCTTACCATGTCAAACAAGGTTTGATTTGATCTCTCGAACATACCATACTCCTGTGGTTTATCGGGAAATGCAAATTCATGGAACAATTCCTAAAATCTTATGTGTTTTGCTAAACCTGTAACTCAAATATCTTCCTTTATGATCAAATCATAAACTCTTTTATTTTCTTGTTACAATGATTTTTCACTTCATCTTGAAAGTCATTGAACAATTTTCAAATGTTTCATACCTCTTCCTTATTAAGTAAACATATAGATATATTCACTCAAATTTCTGGAGAAAGCATATGAAGCAAAAATATCCATCGCATATGGATACACATAATGGACTATATACATCAACAGGCATAATATCCCATAAGTTAGTCATCCGTTCCTCTTTGGCCTATGAACGGAGTTTCAATTATCTCGGGGAAAGTTTCACAAGCGTCAATTGATCAAAATCAAAAGACTCCAAAAATCCATCAACATGGAGTTTCTTAATGTTTACTTTCCAATATAATTCAAATAGCGATGTCACTTCATAAGTGATCTTCCAATCATTTGTCTTACGACATTTTAGCAATAATGTTTATGGATGTGATTTCTCCAACTAGACTTGTAAAAGTTCATCCATCCTTTATGGAATACGGTAATTATTTGAACAACCATTGTTCTCGTAATACTGGAACAAAATAACAATTATTAAAACAAATCTTAAAGGCTAGGTTTGACAACAACGAAAACACAATAACACTTTATTTGTTTTCGATGAACATCATCACTTATTCTCTTGACAGTTGCTTAGGCCGTTGCAGTTCATGAATTGTGTATGACAATTCACACCAACCAATTCGGTATCCAATACCGGTATCCAATACCTCAGAACCACATTGTTTAACAAGCAAGGAATACAGCCATAACATGTATATCTTATATATACCTAAGTTGGACATCTCCAACATTTACTTTTCTGCCAAATATTTTATAGATTCTCTTTCAACAATTCCTTTTCTTTTAAAAGAATCTATCAACATCAATAGTGGTGTCATTCACATGACACATAGTACAAAGTGTATATAGTCAAATACTAATACATTTGGACTTGCACATTGAAGTGGATCACCGTCATCAAATGTTTGATGTTCTTTCAAAAATCCATTCTCTAGTAATCTATTAGTGTAGTAAAAATTTTACTTACATCTTCTATTCATCCTTATCATGACAACTTTCATGATCAAGCTACTATAGCCTATAAGGAAGAACCGCGAGTATAATGTTAGTTCCCAAAACCTTTTTGGAGATCCGGATGCCTAGCATCTCCATCCTTCACAAATTCTCATACAATATGAGAACATGTATTTTGCTAAATTATACTCTATCATAATGTAACCAAAAACATTGTTTCAGATATCACAATATCTTCCACACATGATGGTTTCTGAAACTTATTTTGAGCTCCTAGACAATCTTGATATTAAAACAACTTTTGAATATCAATAATCATGGAGGCAAACATGATACTTTAGATACTAACATTGGAATTCTTACTCTTGATTTAATACTACTTATTAAACTTCATGGAGTAAATAGAGTTTGCTGAAAGTTTGCAATAGGACTTCTAAACTTTAAATTGACATTCAAAAAAATACGATACCAGTTCATAAAGTAAATATCCAGAATTCTATAGTTCTATTATCTCAATTAAAACTAAGCATAAGGTAGTGAACAGATGCCAATGACTATAACAAATTATGCAAATTCACTTCGATTTAGTTTATGACAAATTGAGTTCGACTAATCCAAATTAGAAATGAACTCCCACTCAAAAACGACATCCCTCGTGCCTTTTTGGTGATTACATGAACCAAATCCACTACACCAAGTCCGATCATCACGTGAGTTGGTGTAGCTTCAAAGGCGAGCACCAATATGGGCATCACATCAACTATATGACTCATGCTTAACCTTTCGGTCCGTGTTCCGAGGCCATGTCTGTACATGCTAGGCTCGTCAAGTAAGAACCTTAGTATCCGTGTGTGTAAAACTGTCTTACCCCGTTGTATGAAAGCGCGGAGTCGAGTACACCCGATCATCACGTGATGTCTCGAAACAAAATCCATAGGACGGTGCATACTCAAGGAAGAACACATTTTATCTTGATATTTAAATAAAGGATCATCTTACAATGCCACTAACAGCGCCAAACTAGCAATATAAGATGCAAACATCTAATGTGTAAAGTGAGATGATATGTTCCATCCATTTGATCTCTATCATATGCATCGTGGTATGATCTCTATCATTCCTTTGTGTGTAAGGCCAAGGTCTATGGAAATTACACGTTAAGTGTGTTGTAAGAGTATCTACCATACATCTACTTACAACATTACCATATCAAGACACTAGCCCAGCAACGATCTAAACTACACGCCTCTAATTTATCAATTGCAAGTTTTACGTGGCTTAGAGCTTTCGGGATAAAACCGGTCTTACCTATGAACATGAACCACAACGAGGATAACCAAGTTATTAGCAACTCATTGTAAATTAGATATTGACTATAGTAGGAGAGACAGACACCTGCTAGCCACTTATGCAAAACTAGTTGCATGTCAGTCGTGGAACCGGTCTCATGTACGATGACATGTAAGGTTGGTCCGAGCCGCTTCATCCTACTATGCCACCAATATCCAAAATACATAGAAGATGCAATAACATGATCATCATCGCCCACATATAAACATATGTGTACTACCCGTGCAAAGCACCTATGCACATATCAGGCTCTGATACCACTGTTGGGTTCGCATCATAGAAAACAAAAAAATTCCTACGATGGGAACTATACGCTAAGATCTATCTACTATATACAAGCAACTGGTGGATATACATCCATAGATAACTTACCCTCGAAGACAACAAAGCTTTGTTAACGAGTTGGAACTCGTGGATGATGTAGTCGTACACTTGCCGATCTCAAGATCGTGATGAAGTCCTTCTGGTCCAGCAGTTCCAGCACCATCAGGTCCAGCACCATCAAGTCTAGCACCGCAAAGTAGCGGTGCATCCGTGATGGCACACACGTTCGGTCCACCGAACAACCTCCGCCTCCTCGCTCCAGCGATGCAGCGGAAGCAGCAACTCCTTTCCAGATAAAACCACCGGGAACATGTATCTCGCTAATCCGAGACCATGGGGAATAACTAGAGGGAGAGGAGAACCTTCATGAGGAGGTGGTGCAAGAGGAGAGGAGGAGGAGGTGCTCCTTATATAGAGGAGGGGGCAGCCCAAGGGGGCATGGCGCCGGCCATGGTGGGTGCTCCCACCCCTCCCTCATTCATGTTGGTGGATCTCCCACTCACATAAACACACACCTCCACTCATGGCCACTCACATGCATTAAATTTCCACCAAATTTAATGCAAGCTCTCATTAAATAAAACACTTTTATTTATTTTATTCAGAATTTTGTTAATTACTTTAATTAACAAACATTCACATAAAACTCCCTGCAACATTTCAATATCACATGCAGAACCAGTTTCAGCAATTTCACCCAAAACATTTCCGGTTTCCATCGAAATGATTCCAACGCTTTCTTAATCTTTATCTGGAACACAATTGCTCCTAAATGGTGTTGGTATCCCTTAAGTGTGTCACCCTACGGTTCGTGAATAATGCAGACATGATTGAGACTCCTCTCCGATCAATAATCAGCAGCGGGACCTGGAGATCCGTACTGACTCCCACATATCCAATGATGACCCTTGTGATCGTGTGAACCTTTAAAGTCGTAACTAAATCCCTTTGTCTCGTGATATATTACATGTCCGAGATTCGATCATTGGCATCCAAATACCTAGTTTGATCTCGTTACCGACATGCACTCTTTTCTCGTTCCCGTGATATAACATTCTAGTGATCACATCACTTGCTTGCAAGCTATTTCAATGTGATATCACCGAGAGGGCCTAGAGTATATCTATCCGTCATCAGGATGGACAAATCCCACTCTTGATCCATGAGCCTCAACATAACACCTTTGTAGCACTGAACCCACCTTTATAGTCACCCTGTTATGGTGTGATGTTTGATGTTATCAAGACACTCTTCCGGTGTTAGCAATTAACATGATCTCATGGTCTAAGGACTAAGATTACTTCGTATGATGTTATAGCAATATAAACATAATGACTTGATCGTAGTGCTATACTTCGGATGAATGTTCATCACATCATTCCACCAATATTATGACCTCGTTATTACAACATCCAATGTCCATGATCAGGAAACCTTGATCATCTTGTTAATCAACGAGCTAGTTTATATGAGAGGCATTACTAGGAACTTTGTATTTTGTTTATTAAACACACATGTATTGACGTTTCCAATCAATACAATTATAGCATGCAAAATAAACATTTATCATAAACAAGGAATAAGATAATGACCACTTTATTGTTGCCTCTCGGGCATATTCCCTTCACTGCTGCCTCTCTATTTTCCTGTCAACGGATATTAGAAGAACAAATAATTCAGTCCACGAATGTTAGCAGAGCAAATAATTAGTAGAAGTATTATGTAAAGCCATGTAACAAGTACCTAGTGTTGATTTTTCGTCATCTGTAGGGATGGTTTTAGTGGTGCATCACAACTAGTGTGCCTGTGTGTTGGGAATATACCCTAGAGGCAATCATGTATGATGTTATTACCAATGTATTCATAAAGTTATTGTTTATGTATGAACTATTGATATGTATCATTTAATATGTGATTCGATTGTGGAACTATATATTCATGTTGTTCATACTAGATTATCCCTGGTCATTGAGGTTGTGCTGGATACACAACTTAGACCAAAGTGCAAGTCGGCTGATGACACGGTTCCACTTGTCATGGGCATGGTGATGCTATTCCGATTTACACTGATTTGGCTAAAGAGTTTAGCGAGTCGGATTGACCAACAGTTGAGATGCAACGAGCATGTTGTCATTTGCAGTTTCAAGTAATGGAATCCTTTGACCTGAGGTGATTGCATGATTCGGGTTGTTGATCGTCAAGTTAGGTTCTATCAAACGTTGTTCCATAAATGGGCAGTTATAAAGGTAGAGTTCGGGTTGGTTGTGAAGCAAGCTGCGTGACATGGAGTACCTGAAGGGAATATGCCCGAGAGGAAATAATAAAGTGGTTATTATCTTATTCTTTGTTTATGATAAATGTTTATTTTGCATGCTATAATTGTATTAATTTGGAAACATTAATACATATGTGTTTAATAAACAAAAGGAAGTTCCTAGTTATGCCTCTCTTATAAACTAGCCCGTTGATTAACAAGATGATCAAGGTTTCCTGATCATTGACATTGGATGTTGTTAATAATGAGGTCACAACATTAGTGGAATGATGTGATGAACTTTCATCCGAAGTATAGCATTACGATCAAAGTCATTGTGTTTATATTGCTATAACATCATACGAAGTAATATTAGTCCTTAGACCATGAGATCATGTCAATCACTAACACTGGAAGAGTATCTTGATAACATCAAACATCACACCGTGAAAGGGTGATTATAAAGGTGGGTTCAGTGCTACGAAAGTGTTATGTAGAGGCTCATCGATCAAGATTGGGATTTGTCCATCTCGATGATGGATAGATATACTTTGGGCCCTCTCGGTGATATCACATTGAGAATAGCTTGCAAGCAAGTGATGTGATCACTAGAATGTTATATCACAGGAACGAGAAAAGAGTACATGTCGGTAATGAGATCAAACTAGGTATGGAGATACCAATGATCGAATCTCGAACATGTAATATATCGCAAGACAAAGGGATTTAGTTACGACGTTAAAGGTTCACACAATCACAAGAGTCATCGTTGAATATGTGGGAGTCAGTACGGATCTCCAGGTCCCGCTGCTGATTATTGATCGGAGAGGGGTCTCGATCATGTCTGCATTATTTGTGAACCATAGGGTGACACACTTAAGGGATACCGACACCATTTGGAGAAAATATGTTTCATATAAAGATTTAAGAAAGTGCTGGAATTATTTTAATAGACACCAAAACTGTTTCGGGTGAAATTGCTGAAATTGGTTCTACATGTAATATTGAAATGATGCAGGGGATTTTATATGAATGTTTGTTAATTAAAGTAATTAACAAAATTCTGAATAAAATTAATAAAATAGTTTTATTGAATGAGATAGCATTAAATTTGGAGAAATTTAATGCATTTAAAGTGGAGACTTTAATAGAGAATGTGAAGGGGCATATTTATGTGGAGGGGGTTACCACCACATGAATAAGGGAGGTGAAGGGGAACCCTCCATGGGCGCCGACCATGGGGAGGGGCTGCCCCCTCCTCCTATAAAAGGCCACCTCTCCTCACTTCTCATACACACCTCCTCGTGAAGGATCTCTCTCCCCCTCTAGTATTTTTGCGCATGGTCTCGGGTTAGCAAAGTACATGTTCCCGGTGGCTTTATCTGGAAAGGAGTTGCTGCTTCCGCTACTTTGCTGGAGCAAGGGATGGAGGTTGCCGGGGTACCGGACGTGTGTGCGATCACGGATGCACCGCTGCTTTGCGGTGCTGGACTTGCTGGAGCTGGATCTGATGGACGTGCTGGAGCTGGACCTTCTGTACTTCATCACAATCTTGAGATCGGCACGTGTATGACTACATCATCCACGAGTTCCATCTCATTAACATAGCTTTGTTGTCTTCGAGGGTATGTTCTCTATGGATGTATATCCACCCGTTGCTTGTATCTAATAGATAGATCTTGGCGTATAATAGTTCCCATCATAGGAAATTTTTGTTTTCTATGCGGCGAACCCAACAGTGGTATCAGAGCCTGATCTATGCGTAGGTGCCTTGCACGGGTAGAACACATAAAAGTATGTGGGCGATTCTGATCATGTTATTGCTTCTTTCATATATTTTGGATATTGGTGGCATAGTGGGATGAAGCGACTAATACGTTGCTAACGTATCTATAATTTTTGATGTTCCATGCTTGTTTTATATCTACTTTCTTATGTTTTGTCCACACTTTGGAGTATCTTTTACACATTTTCTGGAACTAACCTATTAACAAGATGCCACAGTACCAGTTGCCTGTTTTCTTCTGTTTTTGGTTCTAGAAAAGCTAGAAAATGAATATTCTCGAAATTGGACCGGACAAAAGCCAAAGTCGATATTTTACCGGAAGACTCATGGAGCCAGAAGACGAGACGGAGAGGGGCCAAGGGCTGGCCACACCATGTGGTGGCGCGGGTCCCTCATAGTCGCGCCACCAGGTGGTGTGGGCCCAGGTCCACCCTCTGACATCGCCGTTCGCCTATAAGAAGCCTCCGATGCAGAAATCCTAAAGAATCCAGCCTCCAGCCATGAAAAGTTCCGCAGCACCGCCGCCACCAAAGGGGAGATTCGGGGGACAGAAAGTCTCTGTTCTGGCACCCTGCCAGGATGGGGAATTTCCCCAGAGCCATCTCCATCGATCTCCACCACCATCTCCATCGATGTTGCTGATTCCCATGATGAGGAGGGAGTAGTTCTTCCTCGAGGCTAAGGGTTCTACCGGTAGCTATGTGTTCATCTCTCTCTATGCATGATCGTATTGTGATAATGAGCTTTGTAATCAAGTAGATCTACCTTGCTACTCAAGTGCTTTAATAGATATCTGGCTCTCCCCACATGTGTGAAAGTGACAGCATGCACACCATGGTGGCACTTAGGCTAGAGATTACAAATACTTGTTATGATTTATATTTGGAGTTGGATGTCTCTATGAAATTTTGGTGTTTGTTGGAACCATCTAGTGCTCAAGGTGACAGTTTGGGGTTATCTAGATGGGGAAAGCGAACTTTGAGGTGTGCTGTTATAGCCCTACCATGGATTAGAGTGTCTAATCAGAGAGTAGTTTAGAGTACTATCATAAAGAGAAGACATTTATATGAGAGTGTTCACTAGTGAAAGTATGATCCCTAGGCCTTGTTTCTAAGCATTTAAACACCGTTTGCAACTAGACCTGTTACATGTTTGCTTGCTTCCATCTTTATTTCAGATTGCCTTTAGTCTCTTCCCACCCATCGAAGCTCTTTTCTGGCACCGCTACCACTTATAATTATCCATACCACTTGTATTTCATTATCTCTTTGCCGAACTAGTGCACCTATACACCTGACAAGTGTATTGGGTGTGTTGGGGACACAAGAGACTTCTTGTATCTTGATTGTAGGGTTTCTTGAGAGGGATACCTTTGACCACTTTCTCCCTGAGTTCGATAAACCTTGGGTGATCCACTTAAGGGAAACTCGTTGTTGTTCTACAAACCTCTGCACTTGGATGCCCAACAGCTGTATACAAGAATAGAAGTGCGTAGACATCAAGCTATTTTTTGGCGCCGTTGCCTGGGAGGTAAGGTAAAAGGTACTCACATCCTCCGGTGTGAGTGCTCAAAGTTATTTCCTTTAGATTCTACAATTTTGTCTTTTTGTTTCTTCTTTTCACTAGTTAGGCTTAATGGAAAACAACAACAAAATTAGAGAGCTTTATAGTATTTATCTTGAGTTAGGAGATGAAGTGTTTGAAGAGAAAATTAAAAAACCTATGGAACTTTATTTGCATGATAATAGCAATGTTGTTATTATGAATTATTTGCATGATAATGCTATGGAAAAGTCTAACCTTGCGGAAGCTAGTTTTTATGAAAATGATCTTTTTAGTTCCCCAGCTTTGGAAGATAGTTGTTCTATTGCTTATGATGATACCAAACCTCCAATATATAATGATTACAATGATGAATATGATATTTTCAGTCCACCTACTATTGAGGAGGCAATTAATTATGACTACAATATGCCTCCTATATTTGATAATTATGGTGATGAGAATAATAATGATAGCTATTTTGTTGAATTTTCTCCCACTACAATTAATAAGAATTACTATGCTTATGTGGAGAGTATTAATTCTTTTATGCGTGTGGCTCATGATAAGAATGTTTTATGTGATAGTTATATTGTTAATTTTATTCATGATGCTACTGAAAGTTTTTATGAGAGAGGGAAACATGGTTTTATGTATCTCAACAATATTAAGTTTCCCCTCTTTATGTTGAAATTTTTGAAGTTGCGCTTGTTTCGATTTCCTATGCTTGTTGCTTTGTGATTTCATGACTTGTTTCTTTACATGATTATTTTTCATAGGAAGTGGGTTAGACTTAAATGTGCTTTGAATTTGCTTCTTGATGCTCTCTTTTACTTCAATTCATATTTCCTATGTGAGCATCTTCTCAAACTATCATGCCTAACTTAAAGGCCTTAAAGAAAAGTACTTATTGGGAGATAACCCAAAAGTTTTAGTTGAGTCTTGGAAGTTATTACCTCTGTAATAACCGCTCTTTATCATTTTTGTGTGGTTTTTGTGCCAAGAATAACCTCTAATGAGAGAGAAATAATGCTTGGGAAAGTTGTTGTCACGAAATAGATTTTTGTGCTTCGCTGTAAAAAATCGTGAAAAATCTCTGTATGTAGGTTTGAGCTGTAATTTGTTGTGCTTCTGACCCAGGTTATTATCCAACTTTCATTAGTTCAACATTTTTCTATTTGAGCAACATAAGATCTTTGAAAAAATTGGTTTTTATCTGCTGGTCTGTTTTGATAGATTTCTACCATTATTTGCATTTGCCTCTTAATCTCTTTCACTTTGAGTTCTCCTTGATCATTTGAACACTTTAAAGGAAGTGCTACAGTAGCTTGTTTTAATGGAAGTTTCACTTTTGTTGAAACTGAACCAAAAATACTTATTATCTTGAGTACACTAATGTTGCTAATGAAGATTGTGTGAAGTTTTGTATGAAGAAAATTTTCAGGTGTAGGGAAAGAATGATGTAATGAGATGAATAATGGACAAAAGCTCAAGCTTGGGGATGCCACCCCGTGTTACCCCAAGAAATATCCAAGAAGTACAAGCGTCAAAGCTTGGGGATGCCCAAGGCATCCCCTTCTTCATCAATAGAAATCTCAGGTTTCTTCCAAACACTTCATTTTTATTGTTTCATGCATTGTTGTGTTGTTCTTGGAGCGTCTTCGTTTTTGTTTTTAGTTTTTTTTGCTTGGTTTGCTTAAATAAGTTGGTTGGATCGCAACACACTTCTTTTGGAGTGAGACACACCCCGTTATTCATTGCTTAGAACACTTTAGTTTTCATTCTTATTGTTTTGTGAGTGTTCTCTTTTGCTAGCACTGTGTCTAGCCTTAGTTTTCTTGTGCTTTCAGCTTAGAAGTTTTTAGTTCTTACTTTTTGGATTTGTGATACAAGCTCACTAATCTTTATTTATTATTATCTTTGTGAGTTCTTTCAAATAAGTTGGTTTGGATTGGAAAAGAGTAGGAAAAGTTCATACTTAAAGTGGTATAAAGGAGTCTTGTTTTGACTGTGGCCTAGGCTTTGTCATGTCATGCTTGATATTGTTTTGGCTTTATGCTTAGTTATTATTGTTGTAGCATGACTTGTTACAAATAAATTGAGATTTCTTAATGTGCCTTGAAAGAATCATGCGTTGTTTTAGCATATTAAAGCACAGTATTGTGGTGTTCTCCTTTGATGCTTTATTTGGGTCGACTTGGCGCATGTTCACACCATGTGATGACTATACCAAGTCACCATAGCCTCTATGATCTTTTAGTTTTTGACTTGTAATATCACTTTATGCTTTAATTAATAATGTTTTGTCGCTTTGCATGATTATGGCCATTATTTCTCTCTTAGTTGGTCGCTCCCAATCTTTTGCTAGCCTCCATACCAAGTATGAGTTCCACTCATGCATCCAACTCCAAGTAAAACCAAGTTATTCCAAAGAGTCCACCATACCTACCTATTAACATTATTGCTATTCCAAGTATATTCATGTTTTTATCTACCTTTTGGATTAAACTTGTTATGTGAAAATTAGTGATTAAAGCTCTCACGAACTTGATGGCACACTTTACTTTTCTTGCCCCTAATAAACTTGAACCATTGTGTCATCTATGGTGTATATGCTTCACTTATACGTTGGGAATTAGCAGAACCATGCTGTCATGGGGAATGCTTTCAACATTGCACTTGTACATTGTACCCAGTTGATATCATGCTCTTTTGTCTATGGATGTCGTCGGTGTGAAACGAAAGTGGAGCTTGTAAGTCCATGGAGTTATGTATGTGTGTTAGAGAAACGCCTGGGCCGCTGGTCTAATCCATGCCTAATCATGGTGGAAACCTGCAGCGTAACCATAATGAGCAATCTATGAAGCATTCTTCTTATAAAAAAGAGATAGAGATTGAGAAAAAGAAGAAAAAAAGATATGAGAAAAGAGGAAAGAGAGAAAAAAGCACCATTTTCCCGTGGTAAATAAGAAGATTGCTGAGATGCTCGTTGTCTGCTTGCCTTGTCATTTTGATATGGGGATTCTTCCATATCATCGGGCAAGGGGTACCCTGTTGGCGATTCTCTATGATACACATGTACTTACTATGACAAGAACTTACCCGTAACTAAACTTGAGTAGCATGAGTAGCGGCCCTCGTATTCAAGGGACATGAGATTGCCAGCTTATACTTTGTCAAGCATATACTCCATAGTCTGTTCACTTTAACCCTAATCACTTCAAGATGCTTATGATAGGGGCAATGAGAGCTGAAAGCTAATAAGTACCATAATTTTTGGAAGCTCTTTATGAGACTTGAATCCCTGCTTCCTTCTATGAAGGCCTTTCTTTTACTTTTTTATGTTGAGTCATCATCTTCTATCTTTATGCACCTATTGAGAGAGCATAGTGGTCATTCTTAGTTTAATGTGCATTGTCCCAAAACTTATTGATTGAACTTTGATATTGCTTGTTCTTAAACTATTTGTATCTAGTCACCCTTATGAACTTTGAAGGTGTCCTATGCATTTATGTTTTGCTACTCCATGAGGGACAAGCTGAATTCCACTATGCTATGTTTTCTATATGTGAAACAAACAAATGTCTTGCAAAGCATTGTTATTCAAGAATCTTTTGTTTGTATATTTTCATGCTACATCATAGTTGCTATGTCTTATTGTTAGAACTATATCTTTCATGCTATGTTAAAGTGCTATGATCCCAGCTACAATATTCCTTGATCAATATTGTGATGGTGCATGTCACCTCAAAAATTATTCTTTCTTTTTATCACTTACCTACTCGAGGATGAGCAGGAGTTAGGCTTGGGGATGTTGATATGTTGCTAACGTATCTATAATTTTTGATGTTCCATGCTTGTTTAATATCTACTTTCTTATGTTTTGTCCACACTTTGGAGTATCTTTTACACATTTTCTGGAACTAACCTATTAACAAGATGCTATAGTGCTAGTTGCATGTTTTCTTCTGTTTTTGGTTCCAGAAAAGCCAGAGAATGAATATTCTCGGAATTGGACCGGACAAAAGCCAAAGTCGATATTTTACCAGAAGACTCATGGAGCCAGAAGATGAGACGGAGAGGGGCCAGGGGATGGCCACACCATGTGGTGGCGCGGGTCCCCCTAGCCACGCCACCAGGTGGTGTGGGCCCCTGGTCCACCCTCTGACATCGCCCTTTCGCCTATAAGAAGCCTCTGATGCAGAAACCCTAAAGAATCCAGCCTCCAGCCACGAAAATTTCCGTAGCCCCACTGCCACTGAAGGGGATATTCGGGGGACAGAAAGTCTGTTCAGGCACCCTGCCGGGATGGGGAATTGCCCCCGGAGCCATCTCCATCGATCTCCACCACCATCTCCATCGTCGTTGCTGATTCCCATGATGAGGAGGAAGTGGTTCTTCCTCGAGGCTAAGGGTCCTTCTGGTAGCTATGTGTTCATCTCTCTCTATGCATGATCATATTGTGATCATGAGATTTGTAATCAAGTATATCTACCTTGCTACTCAAGTGCTTTAATAGATCTCTGGCTCTCCCCACGTGTGTGAAAGTGACAGTGTGCATACCATGGTGGTACTTGGGCTAGAGATTACAAATACTTGTTATGAGTTATATTTGGAGTTGGATGTCTCTATGAAATTGTGGTATTTGTTGGAACCATCTAGTGCTCAAGGTGACAGTGTAGGGTTATCTAGATGGGGAAAGCGAACTTTGAGGTGTGTTGTTATAGCCCTACCATGGATTAGAGTGTCCAACCGAAGAGTAGTTCGGAGTAGTATCATAATATGAGAGTGTTCACTAGTGAAGGTATGATCCCTAGGCCTTGTTTCTAAGCATTAAAACACCGTTTGCAACTAGATTTGTTACATGTTTGCTTGCTTCCATCTTTATTTCAGATTGCCTTTAGTCTCTTCCCACGTCAACCACGCGCCATCAAAGCTCTTTTCTGGCACCGCTACCACTTATAGTTATCCATACCACTTGTATTTCACTATCTCTTCGCCGAACTAGTGCACCTATACACCTGACAAGTGTATTGGGTGTGTTGGGGACACAAGAGACTTCTTGTATCTTGATTGCAGGGTTGCTTGAGAGGGATACCTTTGACCACTTCCTCCCTGAGTTCGATAAACCTTGGGTGATCCACTTAAGGGAAACTTGCTGTTGTTCTACAAACCTCTGCACTTGGAGGCCCAACAACTGTCTACAAGAATAGAAGTGCGTAGACATCAGCGGCCCGGACCAACTTTACATGTCATCGCACATGAGACCGGTTCCATAACTGACATGCAACTAGTTTTGCATAAGTGGTTGGTGGGTGTCTGTCTCTCCTACTATAGTTAATATCTGATTTACAACGAGTTGCTAATAACTTAGTTATCATCATTGTGGTTCCATGTTCGTAGGTAAGCCCTAAGCCACGTAAAAACTTGCAATTGATAAATTAGAGGCGTCTAGTTTAGATTTTTGCTGGGCTAGTGTCATGATATGGAAATGTTGTAAGTTGATGTATAATTGATACCCTTACAACACACATAACGTGTAAGTTCCATAGACCTTGGCCTTACACAGAAAGGAATGATAGAGATCATACCAAGATGCACATGATAGTGATCAAATGCATGGACCATATCATTCCACTTTACACATATGATGTTTGCATCTTATATTGCTAGTTTGGCATTTTAGTAGCGTTATAAGATGATCCCTCATTTAAATATCAAGATAAATGTGTTCTTACTTAAGTATGCACCATTCTATGGATCGTGTTTTGAGACATCACGTGATGATCGGGTGTACTCAACTCTGCGCTTTCATACAACGGGTGTAAGACAGTTTTACACACGCAAGTACTAAGGTTCTTACTTGGCGAGCCTAGCATGTACAGACATGGCCTCGAAACACGGACCGAAAGGTTAAGCATGAGTCATATAGTTGATGTGATGCCCATATTGATGCTCGCCTTTGAAGCTACACCGACTCACGTGATGATCGGACTTGGTGTAGTGGATTTGATTCATGTAATCACTAAAAAGGCACGAGGGATGTCGTTTTTGAGTGGAAGTTCATTTCTAATTTGGATTAGTCGAACCAAATTTGTCATAAACTAAATCAAAGTGAATTTGCATTTTTTGTAGCCATTGGCATCTGTTTACTAGCTTATGTTTAGTTTTAATTGAGATAATAGAAGTATAGAATTCTGGATATTTACTGTACGAACCGGTATCGTATTGTTTTGAATGTCAATTGAAAGTTTAGAAGTCCTATTGCAAACTTTCAGCAAACTCTATTTACTCCATGAAGTTTAATAAGTAGTATTAAATCAAGAGTAAGAATTCCAATGTTAGTATCTAAAGTATCATGTTTGCCTCCATGATTATTGATATTCAAAAGTTGTTTTAATATCAAGATTATCTAGGAGCTGAAAAAATTGTTTCAGAAACCATCATGTGTGGAAGATATTGTGATATCTGAAACAATCTTTCTGGTTGCATTATGATAGAGTATAATTTATCAAAATACATGTTCTCATATTGTATGAGAATTTGTGAACGATGGAGATGCTAGGCATCTGGATCTCCCAAAAAGGTTTTGGGAACTAACATTATACTCGTGATTCTTCCTTATAATGAAAGTTGTCATGATACGGATGAATAGAAGATGTAAGTAAAATGTTTACTACACTAATAGATTACCAGAGAATGGATTTTTGAAAGAACATCAAACATTTGATGACGGTGATCCACTTCAATGTGCAAGTCCAAATGTATTAGTATTTGACTATATACACTTTGTACTATGTGTCATGAGAATGACACCACTATTGATGTTGATAGATTCTTTTAAAAGAAAAGGAATTGCTGAAAGAGAATCTATAAAATATTTGGCAGAAAAGAAAAGGTTGGAGATGTCCAACTTAGGTATATAGAAGATATACATGTTATGGATGTATTCCTTGCTTGTTAAACAATGTGGTTCTTAGGTATCACATACCGGTATTGGGTACCGAATTGGTTGGTGTGAAGTGTCATACAAAACAACACAATTCATGAACTGCAACGGCCTAAGTAACTAGCAAGATAATAAGTGATGATGTTCATCGAAAACAAATAAAGTGTTATTGTGTTTTTCGTTGTCGTCAAACCTAGCCCGTGATTATAAAGGGTGTGATCTTGGAGATTATAGTTCCTATTTGAACCGTATGCATCGGGTAAGAATCAAATAGTGAGATTTGATAAATGATACATTGCAAATGTATCCATAATTTTTGATGTTCCATGCTTGGTTTTATCCACTTTCTTGTGTTTTGTCCACACTTTGGAGTACTTTTCATATGATTTTTTGGACTAACCTATTAACAAGAGCCACAGTGCCAGCTGCCTATTTTCTGCTGTTTTTCGTTCTAGGAAAGTCAGAAAACGAATATTCTCGGAATTGGACGGGGAAAAAGCCAAAGTGCATATTTTTCCCGAGGACTCCAGGATCCAGAATACGAGACGGAGAAGAGCCAGGGGTGGCCACACCACCTGGTGGCGCGGGCTAGGCCAGGCCGCGCCAGGGGGTGGTGTGGGCCCCCCAGGCACCCCCTCGGTCTCCCTCTTCGCCTATAAGAAGCCTTCTGACCTAAAAACTCCGGGGGGGTTTGACGTTTTTCCAGAAGGAGTTCCGCTCTGCCGCCACCACCAGATTCCATGAAACAGCACCAGAAACTCCGTTCTGGCACCCTGCCGAGATGGGGAATTGGAGGAGATCATCGTCGTCATCATCACCATCGCTTCTCCATCCACCATCCATGTTTCCCCATCTATGAGTGAGTAATCCCCCGCTGTAGGCTATGGGGATGGTAGGGATTGGATAAGATCGTTCATGTAATGGCATCAGATTGTTAGGGCATGGTGCCTAGTATCTTTTATTAATGCTTTATGACTTTGTTGCGACTTGTTATGCTTAATTCTTGTCACTAGGGCCCGAGTGATGATTTCAGATCTGAACATGTTAGTGATTCATTATGATAGTATTGTTTTTGGTCTTATCTACAAGTTGTATACACACGTTGTTGTCCGGAACCAATGGCCCCGAAGTGACAGAAATCGGGATAACCGTAGGGAATGGCTTTGATGTGAGGATCACATGTGTTCATGGAGTGTTAATGCTTTGCTCCGGTGCTCTATTAAAAGGAGCGCCTTAATTGTCAGTAGTTCCCTTGAGGTCCCGCTGCAAACGGGCTGGCAGGACAAAAGATGTTGTGCAAGTTCTCATTGCGAGCACGTATGACTATATATGGAACACATGCCTAGGATTATCTAGTACTTGGATCTTTATCTTATTTATCTGCAATTGCCCTATGTTCTGATTGCTATGTGAATTGTCTTGTCCATGCAACGCCCGTCCATCCATCCCTATGCCTACCGCACTCGAATCCCACTGTTACTGCTATTGTTACTGCTATTGTTACTGCTGTCTTTACTTTACTACTGCTGCTATTACTTTACTATTCCTACTACAAAACTGTTGCTACTGATAAACTGTTGTGAGCAAGATTGTTTCCAGGTGCAGCTGAATTGACAACTCAGTTGTTAAGGCTTATAAATATTCTTTGGCTCCCCTTGTGTCGAATCAATAAATTGGGTTTCACTTCCCTCGAAAATACTGCGATACACCCCCTATACTTGTGGGTCATGAAGACTATTTTCTGGTGCCGTTGTTGGGGAGCATAGCTTTATTTATCAAGGCCACTTGGAATCACTATTGTTCAAGCTTAGTTTATTTCCGCCTTGTTTGCCTATTTCTTTATCAAAAATACAAAAAAATAGTTCCTACTATAGTTGTTATTTTCGTTGGTCTATTATTGTCTTGCTTTATCATGCTTGTTGTCAATGGTTGGTTTCTTTGAAACTGAATCTTATTGGCAAGGTGGGATCACGGAAGATCAAAAATATTATTATAAGGAACACCACTTGTCACAAAAAGGGAAACACTTATGGGAACAAATTGATAAATTGTATACCATTGCTAGAAACGTGTGATCTACTTATAATGTTACTTATTGCTTGGATAAATCTTGTTGCTGTAAGAGGTATAAACACCTCCCTTTTCAATGTGAGTATAATGATAATGTTACCATATCTTCTTATGTTAAAGGAAATTATGACTTTTATGATGTGGAACAAATTGAAGAATTTATTGCTTGGAAGGGTGCATTTGAACTTGCTAGTTTGCTTGAAAATATTGATGATTCACCTTATAAATATGAGGTTTATGATATACTTAGATTTTGCTTTGATAATTACAAGGAAGAAAATGGCTATATTCTTGAATATACTAATAGATGCTTTCCACAAATGGAAGAGACTAATGCCTTGCAGGATCCTATGGAAGAAGAAATTGATGAACTTGAAATCTCATTAGATGAAAAAGAGGAGGAGAGTGATGAACCAAAGGAGGAAGAATGGATTAGCTACCCATGCCTACCTTCTAATGAGAGTAACTCTTTATCCCTTACATTATTTGATTGTCCTCCATGCTTACTAAAGGAGGATGAATGTTATGTTCCTAAGGATTCTTTTGAAAATGTTTATAATAAAGCTCTAGTGCTTGTAGATCATGAAAAGCATGCTTTATGTGATAGTTATATTGTTGAGTTTATTCATGAGGCTACTGAAAATTATTATGAGAGAGGAAAATATGGTTGTAGAAGTTTTCATGGTATTGAAACATCTCTCTATGTGCTGAAAGTTTTGAAGTTACTCTTATTTTATCTTCCTATGTCTGTCACTTTGTTCTTTGCGAATTTATTTGCATACAAGATTCCTATGCATAGGAAGTGGGTTAGACTTAAATTTGTTTTGAATTTGCTTCTTGATTCTCTCTTTTACTTCAACTCATATTTCTTATATGAGCATCCTCTCAAACTATTATGCCTGGAGATTATAATATGTCTATTATTCTTGGGAGACCTTTTCTTAAATACTGCAGGAGCTGTTATTAATTGTAATCAAGGGAAGGTGACCTTCAATGTTAACGACAAGAAACATACTGTCTATTTCCCCAAGAAGATTGATAGGACTTATGGTTTTGAATTCAATTGAACATGTTGAGGGCATTCAAGTTGGAGAAATATATTGTCCCATACCAAGAGAAAATTTTGAAACTATTATGATCGGGACCATTGCTATCAAGTTTGAGGTAACATAATCATTAGTGGAATACAAAGTTTTGTTTCATATGGAATTGTTTTGGTAGCAAGACTTGATCAACCTTGTTAACAAAAGGATTTCATTGAACAAAACAATGTTTTCACCATGATTATCTCCGCTTACTTCTATTCTATCCATTTTAGTTTTTGCTTATGCCTAACTTAAAGGCGTTAAAGAAAAGTACTTATTGGGAGATAACCCAAATTTTTTAGATGAGTCTTGGAAGTTATTACTTCAGTAATAACCGCTTCTTATCCTTTTATTTGCTTTTTGTGCCAAGAGTAACCTCTAATGAGAGAGAAGTAATGGTTGGGCAAGTTGCTGTTCCGAAACAGATTGCTGTGCTTCACCGTAAAAATTCGTGTAAAATCTCTGTACGTCCTTTTGAGGCGTGATTTTTTGTGCTTCTGCCCGAGGTTGTTATCTAACTTTCGTTAGTTCAACACTTTTTTATTTGAGCAACAGAAGGTCTTCGAACAAATTCGTCTTTACCTGCTGGTCTGTTTTAACAGATTTCTGCTATTATTTGCATTTGCTTCTTGTTGGTTCCTTTTTGAGTTCTTTTGGGGAATTGAGCTTTTTGAGGGAAGTGCTACAGTATCTAGTGTTCTAATGGAAGTTTATTTGGTGTTAGAACTGAACCTTAAGACCTATTATCTTGAGTGAACTAATGTTGCTAATAAAGATTGTGTGAAGTTTTGTATGAAGAAAAAATTTCAGGTGTATGGAAGGAATGAGTAATGAGATGAAGGATGGACTAAAGCTCAAGCTTGGGGATGCCACGCATGTCACCCCAAGAAATATCCAAGAAGTACAAGCGTCAAAGCTTGGGGATGCCCAAGGCATCTCCCTCTTCATCAATAAAAATCCCAGGTTTCTTCCAAACGCTTCATTTTTATTGTTTCATGCATAGTTGTGTTGTTCTTGGAGCGTATTCTTTTTCGTTTTCGTTTTGGTTTTCGTTTGCTTGGTTTGCTTAGTTTTCTGAATAAATTGGTTGGACCTCCACTTTCATACATTGGTGTTCAAATAGTTTGGTTTGGTTTGGAAAAGAGTAGGAAAGCTCATGCTTAAGTGGTAAAGAGAGCTTGTTTTTGACCGTGACCTATGCTTTGTCATGCCATGCTTGATATTGTTTTGGCTTTATACTTAGTATTCTTTGTTGTAGCATAAATTGTTGTAAACAATTGAGATTGCTTAATGTGCCTTGGATGAATCATGCGTTGTTTTAGCATATTAAAGCATAGTATAGTGGTATTCTCCTTTGATGCTTTATTTGGGTTGACTTGGCACATGCTCACACCATGTTATGACTATCCCAAGTCACCATAAGCCTTTATGATCCTTTAGTTTTCAACTTGTAGTATCACTTTATGCTTTAATCAATGTTGTTTTGTCGCTCTGCATGATTATGGCCATTATTGCTCTTTCGTTTGTCGCTCCCTTACTATTGCTAGCCTTCACCTTCATTGAGTATGTTTTACTCATGTTTCCAACTCCCCAAAACCAAATATTACAAAAGTGTCCACCATATCTACCTATTAGCATCATTTTCTATTCCGTGCATATTAAGTATGCCTTGTTTTCTTCCGAATAAAATGTTTGCTTGTTATGAGAAAGTTAGTTAGTAAAGCTCTCACGAAATTGATGGCCCACCTTATTTTCTTGCACTTAATAAACCTGAACCATTGCGTCCTTCTTTGTTGCATATATGCTTGCACTTTATAAGTTGAAGTTAGCAGAACCATGTATCATGGGGAATGCTTTCAACATTGCACTGCTACTTTGTACCTCGTTGATATCATGATTGTTTTGCTTATGGATCCCGGTGGTGTGAAATAAAAGTGGAACTTGTAAGATCATGGAGTTTGTATGTATGTTAGAGAAACGACCGGGCCGCTAGCCTAAGCCATGCCTAATCATGGTGGAAACTTGCAGCATAACCATGATGAGCATTCTATGAAGCATCCTCAATAAAAATCTATGCACATAGTAAATAAAAAGATCGCTGAGATGCTCATTGTCTGCTTGCCTTGTCATTTTGATTATGGGATAGCTCCTGTATCATGTGTAAGGGGTACCCCGTTGGCGGTTCTCTATGATACGTATATACTTACAATGACAAGAGCTTACTCGTGACTGAAGTTGAGTAGCATGAGGATCGGTCTTCGTAAGTAAGGGGCATGAGACTTTGATTTATAACTTGTCAAGCATATCCTCTTAGTTGTGTCACTTTAACCTTAACCACTTAAAGATGCTTATGATAGGGGCAATGAGAGCTCAAAGCTAACGAGTACCATACTTTCAGCATTTGGAAGCCTTTCAAACTTTTCAAAACCTGTTCATTTCCTTGTTGTGTCTCCACACATTCTATGAGCACTTTCTTGAGAGCATAGTGGCCATTCTTAGTTCTATGTGCATTGTCCCAAGACTTGTTGATTGATGCATACCTTGATATTGCTTGTTTTAAACTATTTGTATCTAGTCACTTTTGTAAACTTTGAAGGTGTCCTATGCATTTATGTTTGCTCTCTATGAGGGACAAGCTAAATGCTACTATGCTATGTTTTCTTTATGTGAAACAAACAAACGTCTTGCAAAGCATTGTTATTCATGAATCTTTTGTATGTGCCTTTCATGTTGCATCATAGTTTCTTTGTCTTATTGCTAGAACTTTGTCTTTCATGTTACGATTGAAGTACTATGATCCCAGCTTTGAATGTTTTACAAATACTTTGATCAAGTTTATGATGGTGCATGTCACCTCAAAAATTATTCTTTCTTTTTATCACTTACCTACTCGAGGACGGGCAGGAGTTAAGCTTGGGGATGTTGATACATTGCAAATGTATCCATAATTTTTGATGTTCCATGCTTGGTTTTATCCACTTTCTTGTGTTTTCTCCACACTTTGGAGTACTTTTCATATGATTTTTTGGACTAACCTATTAACAAGAGCCACAGTGCCAGCTGCCTCTTTTCTGCTGTTTTTCGTTCTAGGAAAGTCAGAAAATGAATATTCTCGGAATTGGACGGGGAAAAAGCCAAAGTGCATATTTTTCCCGAAGACTCCAGGAGCCAGAATACGAGACGGAGAAGAGCCAGGGGTGGCCACACCACCTGGTGGCGCGGGCTAGGCCAGGCCGCGCCAGGGGGTGGTGTGGGCCCCCCAGGCACCCCCTCGGTCTCCCTCTTCGCCTATAAGAAGCCTTCTGACCTAAAAAATCCGGGGGGGTTCGACGTTTTTCTAGAAGGAGTTCCGCTCCGCTGCCATCACCAGATTCCATGAAACAGCACCAGAAACTCCGTTCTGGCACCCTGTCGAGATGGGGAATTGGAGGAGATCATCGCCGTCATCATCACCATCGCTTCTCCATCGACCATCCATGTTTCCCCATCTATGAGTGAGTAATCCCCCGCTGTAGGCTATGGGGATGGTAGGGATTGGATGAGATCGTTCATGTAATGGCATCAGATTGTTAGGGCATGGTGCCTAGTATCTTTTATTAGTGCTTTATGACTTTGTTGCGACTTGTTATGCTTAATTCTTGTCACTAGGGCCCAAGTGCCATGATTTCAGATCTGAACATGTTATTGATTCATTATGATAGTATTGTTTTTGGTCTTATCTACAAGTTGTATACACACGTTGTTGTCCGGAACCAAAGGCCCCGAAGTGACAGAAATCGGGATAACCGTAGGGAATGGCTTTGATGTGAGGATCACATGTGTTCACGGAGTGTTAATGCTTTGCTCCGGTGCTCTATTAAAAGGAGCGCCTTAATTGCCAGTAGTTCCCTTGAGGCCCCGCTGCAAACGGGCTGGCAGGACAAAAGATGTTGTGCAAGTTCTCATTGCGAGCACGTATGACTATATATGGAACACATGCCTAGGATTATCTAGTACTTGGATGCTTTATCTTATTTATCTGCAATTGCCCTATGTTCTGATTGCTATGTGAATTGTCTTGTCCATGCAACGCCCGTCCATCCATCCCTATGCCTACCGCACTCGAATCCCACTGTTACTGCTATTGTTACTGTTGTCTTTACTTTACTACTGCTGCTATTACTTTACTATTCCTACTACAAAACTATTGCTAGTGATAAACTGTTGTGAGCAAGATTGTTTCCAGGTGCAGCTGAATTGACAACTCAGTTGTTAAGGCTTATAAATATTCTTTGGCTCCCCTTGTGTCGAATCAATAAATTGGGGTTCACTT
Organism: Avena eriantha; assembly: GCA_910589775.1. Classification (NCBI taxonomy): domain Eukaryota; kingdom Viridiplantae; phylum Streptophyta; class Magnoliopsida; order Poales; family Poaceae; genus Avena; species Avena eriantha. The sequence goes on along the minus strand of OU342744.1, from coordinate 138,191,428 downwards.
CCCTCAAAAATACTGCGATACACCCCCTATACTTGTGGGTCATCAATAAACAAGTCGTTATTGTTTTGACAATGATGAACCGACTGCATGCAAAGAAGCGATAATGGGCCCTGACTCCATAAAATGACTAGAAGTCATAGAATCTGTGATAGTATCCATACATGAGAAATCAAGTTTCTGAACTTGGAAGACCCTCTGGAAAGGCGTGAGGTCCATCGGTCGTGATTGGATCTATAAAGAAATAGACATGGATGTTTAACATCTATGAAATAGTCAACATGTCGGAAAGAAGTTTTCGGAAATGTTCAAGGAGTTGGCAATGACAAGATTTGATCTTTCATAGCGATATTTAGTCTTGACGTATTAATGTAGCAACCACTACATATAATTTTGTGTATGGTAGTTGAACAAACAAAACAATGTTCTTTGTAGCAACCACTACATAGAATGGTTACCTAGAATGTGTACAAGACACGGTCCGAAGGGTTTTGTTAATTCAAAGGGTGCTAAAAGGGCATGCAAACTTCAATAGTTGAAGTGAGCATAGCGGAGTTGGAATCTTCACCATGATGAAAATGTTAAAGGAGTTTAATTTCATCGGAGACGATGAAGATGCTTGCATTTGCAAGAAATTAAGTGGGAGCGCTGAGACAAATTTCCAATACATTATGCAGAGTACATATTTTAGATTGTAAATGATGTATCTTTTATTGACACAAGTTAATAATTTCATTAAAATAAGATTTTTATGAAAGACTTGGGCAAAAACCGGAATATTTGGCATCAATATCTATATGGATAGATTGAGGCGCTAATATGGTTGTGCCAGACGTACATTTATGAGATATTGAAAGGGTTCAATATGGAAACAACAAGAAAGGTTCTTGCTGCATGGAAAGGATTGTATCAAGATTCAAGTGTTTCAACACTTGATGAGTAAAATCACATCAAGATTTTGATCGATTATACCATGATATGTATATATCCAGATATGTCCTATGCTCTAAATGTTATGAGAACATACCAGAATGATTCATAAGATGATCATTGGACGATAGTAAAGATATTCTTATGAGCTTTGGAAGAACTAAGAATATATCATGTATAAGTGACAAATAGTTAAAGGTAGTTCATTGTAAAGTGTTACATTGATACTAGTTTTGTCACAAGATACACATTAAATTTATCTCAATTTAGACTATGGGTGGCACAATGTAATGGAAAAGATGTTCCATGATGGATTTGGATGAGTTCCAAAGTTGAGACATTGTGACAGATACTACAATAAAAGGCTAAGTATATGACTGCTATAGTAGCAGCAAAGGAGGGCATTTGTGTTAAGTAGTTTGTTATAAAACTAGGTGTGGTTCAAAGTGGGAAAATATTATGAAGATATATTGTATGACAATAATATCAACATATTTTAAACCCGAACAAACTAAAGGCACCAAAGGACCAAATTTATATAATGCCATCTCATTTGAGAATGAGTGATGTGTAGAGACCCAAAGACATGCAAATACACATGGACCTAAAACTGTCAGATACGGAGATTTTAACCACTAGCAATCATGTATATGCAACACCATAAAGCCATAGGTGTTCAATATGCAAAGTTTTTCAAACTATATTATTGACTCTAGTGCAAGTGGAAGACTGAAGGGAATATGCCCGAGAGGCAATAATAAATTGGTTATTATATTATTCTTTGTTTATGTTAAATGTTTATTTTGCATGCCATAATTGTATTAATTTGGAAACGTTAATACATGTGTGTTTAATAAACAAAAGGAAACTTCCTAGTTATGCCTCTCTTACAAACTAGCTCGTTGATTAACAAGATGATCAAGGTTTCCTGATCATGGACATTGGATGTTGCTAATAACGAGGTCACAACATTAGTGGAATGATGTGATGAACATTCATCCGAAGTATAGCATTACGATCAAAGTCAGTGTGTTTATATTGCTATAACATCATACGAAGTAATCCTAGTCCTTAGACCATGAGATCATGTCAATCACTAACACTGGAAGAGTATCTTGATAACTTCAAACATCACACCGTGAAAGGGTGATTATAAAGGTGGGTTCAGTGCTACGAAAGTGTTATGTAGAGGCTCATGGATCAAGAGTGGGATTTTTCCATCCCGATGACGGATAGATATACTCTGGGCCCTCTCGGTGATATCACATTGAGAATAGCTTGCAAGCAAGTGATGTGATCACAAGAATGTTATATCACGGGAACGAGAAAAGAGTACTGATGACCCACAAGTATAGGGGGTGTATCGCAGTATTTTTGAGGGAAGTGAAACCCAATTTATTGATTCGACACAAGGGGAGCCAAAGAATATTTATAAGCCTTAACAACTGAGTTGTCAATTCAAAAAAGTATAGCATTGTGTTCACAGCAGTTTATCAGTAGCAATAGTAAAGTAATAGCAGTAGTAAAAGTAAAGACAGTAGTAGCAATTGCAGCAAATAGTAGGATTAAAGCGTGGTAGGCACAAGGATGGATGGACGGGCGTTGCATGGACAAGACAATTCATATAGCAATCAGAACATAGGGCATTTGCAGATAAATAAGATAAAGCATCCAAGTACTAGATAATCATAGGCATGTGTTCCATATATAGTCATACGTGCTCGCAATGAGAACTTGCACAACATCTTTTGTCCTGCCAGCCCGTTTGCAGCGGGGCCTCAAGGGAACTACTGGCAATTAAGGTGATCCTTTTAATAGAGCACCGGAGCAAAGCATTAACACTCCGTGAACACATGTGATCCTCACATCAAAGCCATTCCCTCCGGTTATCCCGATTTCTGTCACTTCGGGGCCTTTGGTTCTAGGCAACAACGTGTGTATACAACTTGTAGGTAAGACCATAAACAATACTATCATAATGAATCAATAACATGTTCAGATCTGAAATCATGGCACTCGGGACCTAGTGACAAGCATTAAGCATAACAAGTTGCAACAAATTCAAAAAGCACTAATAACAGATACTAGGCACCATGCCCTAACAATCTGATGCCATTACATGAATGATCTCATCCAATCCCTACCATCCCCATAGCCTACAACAGGGGATTACTCACTCATAGATGGGGGAAACATGGATGGTCGATGGAGAAGCGATGGTGATGATGATGGCGATGATGATGGCGATGATGTCCTCCAATTCCCCGTCTCGGCAGGGTGCCAGAACGGAGTTTCTGGTTCCGAATCCCGGAATCTGGTGGTGGCGGCGCAATGGAACTCTTTCTAGAAAAACGTCGAACCCCGCCTGGTTTTTAGGTCAAGAGGCAACTTATAGGCGAAGAGGGAGGCCAAGGGGGCAGCCGAGGTGGCCACACCACCCCCAGGTGCGGCTTGGCCTGGCTCGCACGTCCTGGCCTGGCCCGCATGGCCAGATGGTGTGGGCCCCTCGTGGCTTGGTGATTGGGGAGGGGGGAGGAGTCCTCCTCCCCCACGACTCCTTGTCTTGCCCCACAAGGACTCCTTGATCCTTTCTTGGTTTTCAAGCAAACTCCAAGAAATCTTCCAGAACCTTCTGGAACATTCCGAAACCTTCTAGAATCCTCATACAAATACTCCGGAACATTTCCTAACTCAGAAAATGATCCCCAATATATGAATCTTATTCTCCGGACAATTCCGGATCTCCTCGTGATGTCCCGGATCCAATCCGAGACTCCGAACAGCATTCGATCTCCAACGCACATTCCATATCTACTTAAAACAACTTTGAACCTTAAGTGTGTCACCCTACGGTTCGTGAATATGTAGACATGACAGAGACACATCTCCTATCAATAACCATCAGCGGGACCTGGAGATCCATAATGGCTCCCACATACTCAACGATTACTTCGTGATCGATATAACCATTTACATACGAAACCAATTCCCTTTGTCACGCGATACTATACTTATTCGAGGTTTGATTGTCGGTATCTCCATACCTAGTTCTACATCGTTACTGACAATTACTCTTTACTCGTTCCGTGATATGTCATCCCTTGTGACCCAGTCACATGCTTGCAAGCTAACTAGATGACATTCCACCGAGAGGGCCCAGAGCATATCTATCCGTCATATGGATGGACAAATCCCAATCTTGGTCCATGCACTTCAACACATACTTTCAGAATACCCAATGACACCTTTATGACCACCCAGTTACGAAGCGGTGTTTGACGTCATCAAAGTACCCATCCGGTGATGGTGATTGACATAACCTCATGGTCGAAGGATTAGGTTACTATGTATTTTAAAGCTTATAGCAAACGAACTTAATGACTTGATCTTATGCTATGCTTACTACGGGTGTGTGTCCATTACATCATTCTCCTAATGATATAACCTTGTTATTAATCACATCCAATGTCCATGATCAGGAAACCATGATCATCAATTAATCAACAAGCTAGTTCAACAAGAGGCTTACTAGGGACTCTTTTATGTTTACAAAACACACATGTATTAGTGTTTCCTAATAATACAATTATAGCATGGGATGTAAACATTTATCATAAACATAAAGATATAATAATAACCACTTTATTATTGCCTCTTGGGCATATCTCCAACACGTGTTAGTTGCATCCAATTCACACAAGTTTAGAGGAAAAACAATAGCAAAAGTGTTCGGGGAAGTATATACATTTTGGACGTATCAACTCCCCCCAAGCTTAGCTCATTGCTTGTCCTCAAGCAATTCAGTTGAAAACTGAGTGCGATAAAAGATACTTTCACGAACATATTTGCTTCATAAGATGTATATATTCTCAGCATATGATCAACTACTCAGGCAATTGATAATAAAGAGTATGCAACTAAGTTTACTTAATAGTCATTGTAAGCTATGAAGAGATTCCAACTCAAAAATAATAAGTAGCATGAAACATAAACATAAGCAACATTGCAATGCTCATAATAGGGTATGATAGAGTGGTATCTCGCTTGCCTTTGATTGTAGAGAAAACATAAATGCCAAGGCACCTCTGAAGTTCAAGTGAAGACTAGAAGTAAATATATCAAAGATACAAGCATCAAAGTCATAACATAATTAATCCAGTTTTGAGACAAGCACGTTATACTAAGAATGACAACTATGCTCTCAAGAAAGTGCTCATAGAATGTGTGGTGACTCAACAAGGAAATGAAAAAGGGTTTTGAAAAGTTTGAAAGGCTTCCAAATGCTGAAAGTATTGTACTCATTAGCTTTGAGCTCTCATTGCCCCTATCATAAGCATCTTTAAATGGTTAAGGTTAAAGTGACACAACTAAGAAGATATGCTTGACAATTTATAAGTTAAAATCTCATGCCCCTTACGAGTACCGAACCTCATGCTACTCAACTTCAGTCACAAGTAAGCTCTTGTGATTGTAAGTACATATGTATCATAGAGAACAGCCAACGGGGTACCCCTTGCACATGATACAGGAGCTATCCCATAATCAAAATGACAAGGCAAGCAGACAATGAGCATCTCAGCGATCTTTTTATTTGCTATTTGCATAGGTTTTTATTGAGGATGCTTCATAGAATGCTCATTATGGTTATGCTGCAAGTTTCCACCATGATTAGGCATGGCTTAGGCTAGCAGCCCAGGCGTTTCTCTACACATATACAAACTCCATGATCTTACAAGTTCCCCTTTTATTTCACACTGCCGGGATCCATAAGCAAAAGAATCATGATATCAACGAGGTACAAAGTACCCGTGCAATGTTGAAAGTGTTCCCCATGATACATGGTTCTGCTAACTTCAACTTATAAAGCGCAAGCATATACGTAACAAAGATGGACGCAATGGTTCAAGATTATTAAGTGCAAGAAAGTAAAGTGTGCCATCAAGTTCGTGAGAGCTTTACTAACTAACTTTCTCATAACAAGCAAACATTTTATTCGGAAGAAAACAAGGCATACTAAGCATGCACGGAATAGCAAATAATGCTAATAGGTAGGTATGGTGGAGACTTTTGGCAATATTGGTTTTAGGGAGTTGGAAACACGAGTAAAGCTTATACTCAGTGCAACTGAAGGCTAGAAATAGTAAGGGAGCAACAAACGATAGAGCAATAACTGTCATAATCATGCTTGCAACAGAACAGGACTAAACATAATCTTCGGATCTGACACTTCCAGGTCCGTGTGTATTTGCATGTCCTTGCGTCTCTACGCATTACTCATTCTCCAATGAGATGGCATTATATAAATTTGGTCCTTTGGTGAGACCTTTAGTTCCTTCGGCTCAAAATATGTTGATATTATTGTCACACAATATATCTTCATAGTATTAGCCCGCTATGAACCACACCTAGTTTGATAACAAACTACTTGACGCAAATGCCCTCATTTACTGCTACAATAGTAGTCATATACTTAGCCTTTTGTTGTAGTATCTGTTACAATATTTTAAATTTGGTACTCAACCAAATCCGTTATGGAACTTCCTTTCCATTACATTGTGCCACCCATAGTTTAAATTGAGATAAATTTAATTTGTATCTTGTGACAAAATTAGTATCAATGTAACGCTTTACAATGAACTACCTTTAACTATTTGTCACTTATACATGGTATATTCTTCGTTCTTCCAAAGCTCATAAGAATATCTTTACTATTGTCCAATGATCATCTTATGAATCATTCTGGTATATGCTCATAACATTTAGAGCATAGGACATATCTGGATGTGTACATCTCAAAGAATGATTGATCAAAATATTCTTGTGATTTCACCAAGTGTCAAAACACTTGAATCTCGTGTCAACACACTCGAATCTTGATTCAGTCCTTTCCGTGCGTCAAGAACCTTTCTTGTTGTTTCCATATTGAACTCATTCAACGTCTTATCTATGTACATTTGGCAAAACCATATTAGCGCCTCAATCTATCCATGTAGACATTGATGCCTAATTCTTGGGTTATGCCTAAGTCTTTCATCAAAATGAAATTCTTAACCTGTGTCAATACAAGATACATCATTTCCAATCAACAATATGTCCTCTACATAATGTATTAGAAATATGTCTCAGCGCTCCCACTTAATTTCTTGCAAATGCAAGCATCTTCATCATCTCCGATGAATTTAAACTCTTTTAACAGTTTCATCATGGTGAAGATTCCAACTCCGCTATGCTTACTTCAACCATTGAAGTTTTGCATACTCTTTTAGCATCCTTTGAATTAACAAAACCCTTTGGATCGTGTCATTTACACGTCCTAGGTAACCATTCTATTAGAAGAACTTGTTTTGTTTGTTCAACTACCATATACCAAAATATATGTAGTGGTTGCTACATTAATCCGTCCACACTAAATATCGCTATGAAAGATCAAATCTTATCATAGTCAATTCCTTGAACATTGTCGTAAACTCTTTCCGACATGTCGACTATTTCATAGATTTGAAACATCCATGTCTATTTCTTTATAGATCCAAACACGACCGATAGGCTTCACGCCTTTCCGGAGGGTCTTCAAAGTTCAAAAACTTGATTTCTCGTGTATGGATGCTATCACGGATTCCATGACTTCTAGTCATTTTATGGAGTCAGGGCCCATCATCGCTTCTTTGCATGTAGTCGGTTCATCATTGTCAAAACAATAACGACTTGCTTATCAAATCTTACTATTTGATTCTTACCGACCCACATGGTTCTATAGGAACTCTAATCTCCGAGATCACACCTTTTGTAATCACGAGAGCCATGAGCATTGTGGCCGTCACCGGGACACTTTCCGGCGCTGCGCTACTTAGCACATATAGCTAAGGTTCAACAACCTTATCAAAGTTCTATTGTCCTCCCACTTAACTTTTCACGAAAAATTCCTTCTCAAGAAACTTGACGTTCCAAGCGACAAACTCTTTTGTCCTCGGCGTTATGGAGAAATTCCCAACAAATTCTTTGGAATAACCTACAAAGACGTGCTTATCCGACTTTGGTTGTAAACATTTTACTTATGCATAACATACCAAAATTTAAGAAAAGACAATTCGGGTTTTATCCCAAACCATGACTTATATGGTGTCATTTCAACGGATCACGATGGAGCTCTTTTCAATGTAAAAGCGGTAGTCACTAAAGCTTTAATCTTTAAAATATAATGGCAGTTTTTTATAAATGACACCTTTGATCTTACCATGTCAAACAAGGTTTCATTACATATCTTGAACACTCCATACTCCTATGGTGTTTTGGGAAATGTAAATCCATGGAACGATTCCTCAAATCTTAGGTGTTTTGCTAAACTTGTAACTCAAACATCTTTCTTTATGATCCAATCATAAACTCTTTTATTTTCTTGTTACAATGATTTTCCACTTCATCTTGAAAGTCTTTGAACATTTTTCAAATGTTTCATACTTCTTCCTTATTGAGTAAGTATATACATATACTCACTCAAATCTTCGAAGAAAGCATATGAAGTTGAAATCCATCGCCCACGACTACACATAATGGACTATATACATCAATATGTATAAATTCCAATCAGTTAGTCGTCCGTTCCTCTTTTGGCCTACGAATGGAGTTTTAATTATCTCCAGGAAAGTATCACAAGCGTCATTTGATCCAAATCAAAGACTCCAAAAATCCAAATGCTGAAAGTATTGTACTCATTAGCTTTGAGCTCTCATTGCCCCTATCATAAGCATCTTTAAATGTTAAGGTTAAAGTGACACAACTAAGGAGATATGCTTGACAATTTATAAGTTAAAATCTCATGCCCCTTACGAGTACCGAACCTCATGCTACTCAACTTCAGTCACAAGTAAGCTCTTGTGATTGTAAGTACATATGTATCATATAGAACAGCCAACGGGGTACCCCTTGCACATGATACAGGAGCTATCCCATAATCAAAATGACAAGGCAAGCAGACAATGAGCATCTTAGTGATCTTTTTATTTGCTATTTGCATAGGTTTTTATTGAGGATGCTTCATAGAATGCTCATTATGGTTATGCTGCAAGTTTCCACCATGATTAGGCATGGCTTAGGCTAGCAGCCCAGGCGTTTCTCTAACACATATACAAACTCCATGATCTTACAAGTTCCCCTTTTATTTCACACTGCCGGGATCCATAAGCAAAAGAATCATGATATCAACGAGGTACAAAGTACCCGTGCAATGTTGAAAGCGTTCCCCATGATACATGGTTCTGCTAACTTCAACTTATAAAGTGCAAGCATATACGCAACAAAGATGGACGCAATGGTTCAAGATTATTAAGTGCAAGAAAGTAAAGTGTGCCATCAAGTTCGTGAGAGCTTTACTAACTAACTTTCTCATAACAAGCAAACATTTTATTCGGAAGAAAACAAGGCATACTAAGCATGCACGGAATAGCAAATAATGCTAATAGGTAGGTATGGTGGACACTTTTGGCAATATTTGTTTTAGGGAGTTGGAAACACGAGTAAAGCTTATACTCGGTGCAACTGAAGGCTAGCAATAGTAAGGGAGCAACAAACGATAGAGCAATAACTGTCATAATCATGCTTGCAACAAAACAGGACTAATCATGGCATGAAAGTGATTCAAGACCCCTGAGGCAAAATAATTCATCGAGGCTTAACTGACTATTGTTTCAGTCATATGCATGCTTGAGCACGTGCCAAGTCAATTCAAGTGAAACATTCAGAGGAGGATACCACGGTGTCATACCAAGTTATGAATAGAGCAATGCAAGCAAACATTCATATGACAAGCTACAAACTATTAGCGAGCTGGAGCTAATCATAAGAAAGCAAGAACTACTAAGCATCCATAAATAACATACACCCTACATGAACAGACTAAGCATGCCCACAATGATGAGTATATGTACAAAAATGAAAACAAATAGAGTTTATTATCAGCCTCTTACCACACCTCAAGTTGTCATCAATCCTCATTATTGCCCTTCACTTGTGTGGCTTGAATAATAACATGAAACCAAATTCCACTAAGGACTGCTGAACCCTGCAACAAAACTCACAAAACCAAAGAAGAACAACAAATATTTTTGGTGTTTTTAATTTTCAGAGACAAGAACAAAAACGAAAAACAAGCAAAGCAACATCTTTTTGGGGTTTTTCGAATAATTAAGACAAAGCCAAAAGGAAAAAAGCAAACCGTGGCAAAAGAAGAAGAAGCAAACAAAGAGAAACAATAGAAATATTTTTGGTCTTTTGTGTTTTAGAAAGCAAAAGTAAATAAAGAACAAAAACTAAAAAGAGAACGAAGCATGGATATACAAAGTACCGACGAAAAATGATACGGAGATGAGTATGATGTTGGTGTACCTCCCCCCAAACTTAGGCTTTTGGCCTAAGTGGGTATCAACCCAAATGCGAGTAAGGGTTCCAAGCAGGTGGGTCATTGTAAGAATGATCGTGGTTAGGCCCTTGGGAAGAAGAAGAAGCTCCCCAATCATAGGTAGGCTGCTGATATGAAGACTCCCCCTCATATGAGGGTTGGACCGAATCATATGTAACCTCTCTTCTAGTATCTTGCTCCTGTTGGGAGGCTCTCCCAAGTACGTATCAAGCTCCTCCTTAGTAAGTGACCATCCTACCCTGGTATCAAGGTTAAACAAAACAGGTGCAGGCAAAAGAACAAATCGCTCGGACTTACTCCTTCTCCAACCAGCCTTGAGAAAGGTTATTTCATAAGATAACTCACTCAAATTAGCCCAAGAAGAAACAAATTTATGTTGTATCATGGAATTAAGGTCAAGCCTTTCTATGGGAAATTGTAGGTCTAGATGATGAGGCACTAAACCATGCAACGCTAATAAACGAGAGGCAATGAGGCCTCCACAAATTCCGCCTTTCTCGCGGTTAGCAGCAAGACGGAAATCTATCAAGGCACCCAAGTTGTAAGTTCTATCTCATTTTAAAGCAGCTGAGATGAATGTTAGATCATATGAGGATAGCTTATTAGTAGTTTTCCTAGCGAGAACACACTTGGCAATAAAGTAAGCAAAGTAGCGAATAGATGGGAGACGAATGTTATAGATTTTCCCACTCTCCTTTGGAAGCTGCTCCCTTGGAAAATCTCTGCATACAAGTCCATGATTGGTGCAGGTCGCTCTTTAATCCTTCCACACGATCCCCACTAAGGTACCTTAATAGTTGCACACAAGTCATCAAGAGGAAGGTCGATAGCTATATTGTAAATTTTGTAGTGAACCATGGGGTTAGGCAAAGAGTAACTAAATCGAAAGTCCTGCACTACAGACATAGTTAGTTTCACAAATTGACAAGGTTCATTCTCCACAAAGTGCTCCAATCATGCATTAGAAACCAAAGTATGGAAGTCCTGGGAAATTCCTGCAGCCCTCATGAATTTGGGGCATGGATAGATGGAAGGAAAAACTTCCTCCTCTCGGTGAACCTTCGTCACCTTAGGCACCCTCAGTTCATGTTGGTTGAGTTGATGTTCATTCATCTTCTATTCTGAAATTTAAACATCCATTAAACAAGTGATTGCAAAGTGAATATATATAATGAAGGGCACTACTCATAGGGACTTATAAGAGGCCTAAACATGCATCAAAACAATATCTCTAAGCATTGAACAATCTTACAAGCTCTCATAACCTTTCACCTACAGTAGCAAAATACTCAAGATATAAACCACTAAACACAAATCTACTTGGACAAGTGGAGGAGTCACATACTGGAGAACAAATGCTCCAAATTTCAGTAGCAAAGATGGGCTGAGCAAGGAGATCGAAAAATCGTGGGCAAGAACATCAAGAACGCGATTTCGAGCAAAGATCTGGTGTTTTCTCGGGAGAGAGGAAGCAGTGGCAAGTGAGAGAGTGAGTGGAGGGACAGGGGTGGCCCACACCATGGTCAGGCGTGCCCCTAGGCTGGCCGCGCCACTAGGTGGTGTGCGTGCCTGGTGGGCCCCCTTTGTACTCTCCAGGCACATCTCTGCCCCTTTTTTCACGTAAAAATTTAACATGAATTTTCTGGAATTTTTCGAGACGCTTTATTTTTGAGCAATTTTCAGGTATAGATGAATGATTTTCTGATAAAAAAGGTTTCTGGAATGATGCAACAGCTAAACAAAGCTAAAACTTCAGAAGTTCTAAGACATCTAATATGCAAGCAACTAACAATAGAAAATTAAACTAAACGAAAGCAAAAGCTAAAATAGATAAACTAGATGTAAGCGGAGATAATCATGGTGAAAACATTGTTTTGTTCATTAAAATACCTTTTGTTAACAAGGTTGATCAGGTCTTGTTACCAAAACAATTTATATGAAACAAAACTTTGTATTCTACTTATGATTATGTTACCTCAACCTTGATAGCAATGGTCCCAATCATAATAGTTTCGTATTTTTCTCTTGGTATGGGACAATATATTTCTCCAACTTGAATGCCCTCGACATGTTCAATTGAATTCAAACCATAAGTCCTATCAATCTTCTTAGGGAAATAGACAGTATGCTCCTTGTCATTAACATTAAAAGTCACCTTTCCTTGATTACAATTAGTAACAGCTCCTGCAGTATTAAGAAAGGGTCTCTCAAGAATAATAGACATATTATCATCTTCAGGCATTTCAAGCACAACAAAATCAGTTAATATCAAGCAATTATGAGCCACTTGAACAGGTACATCCTCACATATACCAACAGGAATAGTAGTAGATCTATTAGCCATTTGCAAAGATATATAAGTTGCTATTAATTTTTCAAGTTGAAGTCTCTTATAGAGAGAGAAAGGCATAATACTAACCCCTGCTCCCAAATCACACAAAGTAGTTCTAACATAACTATTTTTAATAGAGCAAGGAATAGTTGGAATCCCTGGGTCTCCACGTTTCTTTGGAACCTTACCATTAAAGGAATAATTAGCAAGCAAAGTAGAAATTTCTTCATTAGGGATCTTCCTTTTATTCGAGACAATATCCTTCATATACTTTGAATAAGGAGGCAATTTAATAGCATCAGTCAAAGGAATTTGCAAGAATAAAGGTTTCATCCACTCACAAAACTTATTATAGTGTTCATCTTCCTTTGAATTGTGTTTCGTATCAGGGAAAGGCATAGGTTTTTGGACCCAAGGCTCTCTTTCACTACCATGTTTCTTAGCAACAAAATCTTCCTTAGTGTATTTAGTATTCTTAGTGTGCTTTTCAGGTTCTTCTTCAATTTTTTCTTTATCGGGAGCATCATTTTCTTCATTACCACTTTCAGTTTCAGCATCAGAGACAGATATACTATTGGGATCTATAGCAGGCTCAGAAGGCTCTACAATGGTTTTATGTTTCTTTTTTCTTTTCTTACGAGTAGTACCACTACTTTCAGCTTGTTGAGAATCCTTCTCAATTCTTTTAGGATGCCCCTCAGGATATAGAGGATCCTAGGTAGCAGCACCACTTCTAGTTCTAATTTCATAAGCATGTTTTTCTTTAGCAGCCTTAACTAGCAAGTATTTTTGTACTTTAATAAGCTGATCAATTTGAGTTTGAACCATTTGAAAATGTTTAACAGGCATTTTAACATCATTAGACGTTCTTTACACAATATCTTTTAACTCAACAATAGCTCTAGAGTTTTCCATTAAATGATTTTGCACCCTTTTATTAAAATTATCTTGCTTAACAATAAAAAAATCGAATTCTTCTAAGCATTGATCAGGAGGTTTAGAGTAAGGGATATCACCTTCATCAAAATGTTGGATAGAGTGTACCGCAATAGGATGAGTGGGGAATTGGCTTACATAATTCTTCTATAGGAGGTAAATTCTTGACATCTACAGCTTTCATTCCCTTCTCCTTAAGACATTTCTTAGCTTCCTTCATCACTTCATCATTTAGTTTAATAACTCCCCTCTTCTTTGATGTTGGTGTAGGCGCAGAGATAGTTGGTTCAGGAGGAGTCCAGTCTTCATAATTCTTGCTTATTTTAGCCATTAATTCCTCAGCTTCCTTGGGAGTCCTATTCCTGAAAACAAAATCAGCACAACTATCCAGGTATGTCCTAGATTCTTCAGTTAGTCCATTATAAAATATATCAAGAAGCTCATTCTTAGGTAATGGACATCCAGCCTATGCATGAATCAAAGCACAAAACCTTGCCCATGATTCAGGCACTATATCTTTTTCTCCCTATTTAAAATCAAAAAGTTCCTGCAAAATAGCATGTCTAGCACTAGGAGGAAAATATTTCTGTAGGAAAGTACTAATCAAGCAATCAGATCTATCAATAGATCCAGGAGGTAAATTATTAAACCAAGTTTTAGCTTCTCCTTTCAGTGAAAAAGGGAAAATTTTAGCAACAAAGTGGGTGCGCATCTTAATATCATCAGAAAACAGGCCACTCATGGTAGAAAGTTCAGTCATGTGTGCTATTACACTTTCATTCTTACTCCCACAAAAAGGTTCTTTCTCAACAATAGCTATGTAAGATAGATCAAGAGAGAAATCATAATCCTTTATCTTTAATGTTTATGGGAGATGCAGCAAACTTAGCATTAGGGGACAATTTGGGTTTTATAGTATGCCTCTCAAGGAGACTCTTAATAGCACTCCTATCATGGGTGTTTTGACATTCTTTAATAAATTCATTGGTCATCTCTATATAACCGTCTTCAATATCATAGCTCTCTCTAGACTCAGGTGAACTAACAGGTGTAGTAGTGTCTTCATTAGGAGTTTCAGTATTTCTAGCTATAATTCTAGCAAGCGTATCATCTAGGAAAGGACCTAATGAACCACTCTTATCAAGCACAGTAGAAGCAGCATCATAAGTATCAGAAGTTTCAGATTCAGCAGTAGTAGCAGTGTGTGTAGCATGTGTATGCGGTGGTGTGAGGAGCTTACTCATAACAGATGGTGAATCAAGAGCAACATGGGTGTTTAGAACCGTACCTCTTCTTGTAGTAGATGGTAAAATAGGAACCTTGCCATCACGAGACTTACCCATGATGGATGGATGGCAACGAACAATAGTGATTCCAAGTGAACTTGATAAATAAAGCTATGCTCCCTGGCAACGGTGCTAGAAAATAGTCTTGATGACCCACAAGTATAGGGGGTGTATCGCAGTATTTTCGAGGGAAGTGAAACCCAATTTATTGATTCGACACAAGGAGAGCCAAAGAATATTTATAAGCCTTAACAACTGAGTTGTCAATTCAGCTGCACCTAGAAACAATCTTGCTCACAGCAGTTTATCAGTAGCAACAGTTTTGTAGTAGCAATAGTAAAAGTAAAGACAGTAGTAGCAATTGCAGGAAACAGTAGGATTAAAGCGCGGTAGGCACAGGGATGGATGGATGGGCGTTGCATGGACAAGACAATTCATATAGCAATCAGAACATAGGGCATTTGTAGATAAATAAGATAAAGCATCCAAGTACTAGATAATCATAGGCATGTGTTCCATATATAGTCATACGTGCTCGCAATGAGAACTTGCACAATTTCTTTTGTCCTGCCATCCCGTTTGCAGCGGGGCCTCAAGGGAACTACTGGCAATTAAGGTGCTCCTTTTAATAGAGCACCGGAGCAAAGCATTAACACTCCATGAACACATGTGATCCTCACATCAAAGCCATTCCCTCCGGTTATCCCAATTTCTGTCACTTCGGGGCCTTTGGTTCCGGACAACAACGTGTGTATACAATTTGCAGGTAAGACCATAAACAATACTATCATAATGAATCAATAACATTTTCAGATTTGAAATCATGGCACTCGGTCCCTAGTGACAAGCATTAAGCATAACAAGTTGCAACAAAGTCAAAAAGCACTAATAATAGATATTAGGCACCATGCCCTAACAATCTGATGCCATTACATCAACGATCTCATCCAATCCCTACCATCCCCATAGCCTACAGTGGGGGATTACTCACTCATAGATGGGGGAAACATGGATGGTCGATGGAGAAGCGATGGTGATGATGATGGCGATGATGTCCTCCAATTCCCTGTCCCGGCAGGGTGCCAGAACGAAGTTTCTGGTTCCGAATCGCGGAATCTGGTGGTGGCGGCACAGCGGAACTCTTTCTGGGAAAACGTCGACCCCCCCTGGTTTTTAGGTCAAGAGGCAACTTATAGGCGAAGAGGGAGGCCGAGGGGGCAGCCGAGGTGGCCACACCACCCCTAGGCGCGACCTAGCCTGCCCCTCGTGGCCCTACTCCGTCTCGTCTTCTGGCTCCGTGAGTCTTCTGGTGAAATCGGATTTTTGGCATATTTTCCGGGATTTTTCCTGATAGTTGATTTTCTGCACAAAAACTAGACACCAAGGTAATTCTGCTGAAAACAGCGTCAGTCCATGTTAGTTGCATCCAATTCACACAAGTTTAGAGGAAAAACAATAGCAAAAGTGTTCAGGAAAGTAGATATGTTTTGGACGTACCAAGTACATGTCGGTAAAGAGATCAAACTAGGTATAGAGATACCAATGATCGAATCTCGGACATGTAATATATCACGAGACAAAGATATTTAGTTATGACGTTAAAGGTTCACATGGTCACAAGAGTCATCCTTGAATATGTGGGAGTCGGTACGGATCTCCAGGTCCCGCTTCTGATTATAGATCGGAGAGGGGTCTCGATCATGTATGCATTGTGACACACTTAAGGGATACCAACACCATTTGGAGCAAATATGTTTTAGATAAAGATTTAAGAAAGCGTTGGAATTATTTCAATAGAGACCGCAACTGTTTCGGGTGAAATTGCTGAAATTGGTTCTGCATGTAATATTGAAATGTTGCGGGGGTTTTATATGAGTGTTTGTTAATTAAAATAATTAATAAAATTCTGAATAAAATTAATAAAAGAGTTTTATTAAATGAGAGAGCATTAAATTTGGAGAAATTTAATGCATTTAAAGTGGAGACTTTAATAGAGAATGTGAAGGGGCATATTTATGTGGAGGGGTTACCACCACATGAATGAGGGAGGTGAAGGGGCACCCTCCATGGGCGTCGGCCATGGGGAGGGGCTACCCCCTCTCCTCACTTCTCATACACACCTCCTCGTGAAGGATCTCTCTCCCCCTCTAGTATTTTTCCCCATGGTCTCGGATTAGCGAGATACATGTTCCCGGTGGCTTTATCTGGAAAGGAGTTGCTGCTTCCGTTGCTTTGCTGGAGCAAGGGACAGAGGTTGTCGGGGTACCGGACGTGTGTGCGATCACGGATGCACCGCTGCTTTGCGGTGCTAGACTTGGTGGTGCTGGACTTGCTGGAGATGGATCTGATGGACGTGTTGGAGCTAGACCTGCTAGACGTCATCATGATCTTGAGATCGGCAAGTGTATGACTACATCATCCACGAGTTCCATCTTATTAACAAAGATTTGTTGTCTTTGAGGGTATGTTCTCTATAGATGTATATCCACCCATTGCTTGTATCTAATAGATAGATCTTGGCGTATAATAGTTCCCTTCATAGGAAATATTTGTTTTCTATGCTGCGAACCCAACAATACCGAGATGGTATTTTCCCCTCCGTAATGGAGAGATATTCTTTGGGCCTTCTCGTGTGATATGATTCAGAAGCATGGCCATGCGCGACTTGGTTAAGTGTTAACCAAGGAGTCAGACTAAGTGTTAGTCAAGTGAATCGTGTATCAAGGAACAAGAAGAGAGAGTTGAGCTATTAAAGGGATGGCAGCAACTCGCCTATAGCTTGACAAGATGTATCGTGAGGCAAAGAGACTCAGGTGAAAGTTACATTGAGAAAGGTTTGTCTTCTGACTTTACGGCGCTTGGGAGCTGGCACATCTTGCTAGAGACCGCTACCAGCTATCGACTCGGAGTGGTAACTTGTGTCGTGTCTACGTGTGCGTGAACCTACAGGGTCACACACTTAAAGGAAAGGAGGCCATATGGATTCACTCCATGTGGATTGGGATATTGCCTAGATGGGCCTCAAGCAGTGAGCCCAGCTAGGAGTGTATATAAGTGGAGTGACAAGGGATAGTCCCTAACCTAGCCATCACTTTCTCCACTTCCATTTCAGGATAGACAGGATCTAGCAGTCCTCTGCCTGGAGCTCCTTCCTGTACGTGTGGATACTGATAGAGGCGTTGCACGTGCGGCGCTGGAGACAAGGAGGTCCATGGGGATTTGGACGTGCTGTATGGGGGATCGTTTGGCACGGCATCAATTGACGCGCTTCATCAATAATCCACACCTACGCTTCTAGTGGTAAATCTCGTGACCTATCACCTGAGCTAGATCTTGGGTGTCCCGCGTAGGGTAAAAGTTTTTGTTTATCTCTGCGTGGCCCAACACTATGTCCCTATCTACTATAGTTGCTACAAGTTATTTTTCCCATTCTTGAACTTTGTTTTGGTGATGGCACTTCAAATTGCCCTTTTCTTCTTTTTGTCTAGTTTCATTCCTTGGAAAGCCTGAATATGGGTGGATGAATATCTGTAGTGTCAGTCTTTGTCCATAAGTCAACACTAGGTACAGGGTAAACAACTGGCTTGTATGCTTCAAAATACATAGTTTTTTGAAGAAATCATTGACAAATTCTTCAGGGTGTTGTCTTGACTTGTATATTGTTGTTCCCATCCCTTCCTATTGTAGCTAGAATCTGTTGGCATGTGGTCAATTTGATAAAACATCCATCCAAACTTGAAATTCCTAAGTTGTGCAATGTGTAGAGTTTGCAAAGCTCTTCTGAACTGGTACACATCAACAAAGCACAACTACAAGCAAATTTGTTCCTCTGGCTTCAGCATGTTCTCATCATACCAAATTATGGGTTTCTTCTTCTTGGCAATACTCTTTCTTCCTAAGGGTAGTACCCAAGCCATGTTATCAATAACTCCATCATCATCCACTAGTTTCATGTCACCATTTGTGCCATCATCAGAAGATGGAGAAAAATTTGCTGATCTAGTGCTTTGTTGACTACAATGTGACCTATCTATGGGCCCTCTCTTACCAGGATTATTCTTATTCTTCACAACTACAGGTTGTGGTTCTGGCTCTGGAACAAATGTGCAGTCACTGTCATTTGAGTCATAGAACAAATCTTCCTCCTCTGTATCACCTTCATAGTGAGAAATTGGATCTTGTTTCTTCCTTTTCATGTCAATAATCCTCTAGCTCAGAAAAGCCTCTTCTGTCTTATAAGGTTTTTATCCTCTAATACATCTAGATCCTGTAATTATTCCCCTTCCTCCTCCTCCTCTATATCTTCTTCCCATTCATCTTCCATGTCTTCTTCTTCTTCATAAACCTACTTTCCCTTGTGCTTTCTCTTGCTTTATTGTGTAAGAAAATTTCCCTCATCATCAGCTGCAACTGCTGGATTCATCTGATTGATGTTGCTCTCTTGAGTGTACATATACAACATATCTGAATCTTCAGCTGACTATGTGCATTGTTTCCTAGGGAACACAACTACAAGTGTGTTTATGTCTACAAATGGCTCATTGTTTCCTCTCATCACAATCAAATTTATATATTTCTTTTCCTCATTCAGTTGACCATCTCTTGCACATTTACTTGCCCATCTAATAATTCCATCCCACGTAACCCACGGTCCACTTCCTTCACATAAAAAATTATGTCATCTATGCCATAAACTTCCCTTTCTAACAGTCTTAGCAAATTCATGAATGTGATGTCAGATTTGCAACATTCACTTTCAAGATATTGATTAGTTACCAGCTTGAATCTGACATTCCATAGTTGTCGTGGTGGTGTCATGGCAGATGCCATGGATAGGCTAAAGGTGGGGACTAAATGCACTAAGGGAATCCAGGGAGGGATAGTGTGGTGATTCCACACATAGTTGCTTTGTATTTGATTCACTTCCAAGGTTTACAAGTGCTCCTTGAGCTGTATTGGGGAGAGGAGGAAGAAGAACTCTCTTACTCTCACCACTAGTAAAACACAACTCTCTAGGAGACAACCAGAAAAACCAACCCACTAGCGATCAACCAAGCCAAGACCGACCAACCCCTTCTACAGAGGCCCTAGCCCTCCTTATATAGGGGTGGCTAGGTCTCCACTTAGGGCATACGTGGAGGCATATTCCAGGGAATATGCCTCTTCCCAAAATAGTAAGCCGACCGGGTCACTTTAGTCCCGCGTCATCCATGCAGAGGCTACGTGAGCCTCTGCGGCGCCT
This sequence comes from Avena eriantha, assembly GCA_910589775.1. Classification (NCBI taxonomy): domain Eukaryota; kingdom Viridiplantae; phylum Streptophyta; class Magnoliopsida; order Poales; family Poaceae; genus Avena; species Avena eriantha. The sequence continues at coordinate 138,171,290 of OU342744.1, read as the reverse complement.
GCATCATCCGACATAGGCATCATCACCTTTGTCGGCCACGCCTCGGTGGTCCTGCCTCTGTCCGCTTCACTCACGCTCTGCGTACAGTGGTCACCTTTGACCAGCGAGATACCTTCCTTCTCTTACAAGCTTGATATAACCCGGATCATACCTAGTTGATCCGGCCACACCTGTTCCTACATATAAGTTAGATACATCTTACCGACATACGGCATAAGTCGGTTCAGACCCAGTTAGGTGGACGTCCCCTGGTCCGGGTTACTCCGTGATTCGGCCTGCCTTGAGGTGACTCGGCCAGCACTTGATTTGACCTTGTCGTACCTCGGCTAACTAGGCCTTTATACCCTGGCGTTACCCTACCCGGGGGTATCCCCCCAACATTAGTCCCCGAAGCTGGTGCGGTCTTAGATGCCTTAGCCGCTAAGGCCACAGCAGGTTCAATTTTACTGAGCTTCTTGCTCCTTCTCCGAGTTACCTCATGATTCGGATTCCATAGGTTTATTTTCCCTTGGCACATTCCAAGTTTTTACTTGCTGGCCAGGTCACCTCATATTCATCCGGGTCATTCTTCCTTCTCTCGTACGCTTCCCCACGTGGAGGCTAATCATTACTTTGCCTCATTTTAAGGGCCTGCTACAGTAACCGTTGCAGTTATTGTCAGAAGTTACTGTTGCACACGTCACGTCGTGCCTGCCTCCTCGTTAACTGTATCACAACGTCGCTTCGTGGGATCCGCTGCACCCTGTGGCCCTTCCTGTGGCTTGTCGCTGATTGGTCAATCCGGGTCATACAAGGCCACACCGTGTGGCCCGCCCGCACAACGCGATCCCACTACCCCTTAAAGGAGTGGTTAAATAGGGGAGGGACGTGCCCCTTGGGTCCTTTCCCCACTTCCGCGCCCCTTTGCCTCTGCTTCTTCCTCTTCTTCTCCAGCGACAGCGCCGTCGCCACCGCATCTGAGTAGCAGCGCCGCCGCCGCACTGCTTCCACGCGCACTAGCGTCGCCGCCAATTCCACGCATCTCCTCCGCCATGGGTCCTCGCCAGTCCAGGCCACTGCCTCCCACCGCTGCTAGCGCTAGTGAGGATGGTGATCTTGAGATGACCGAGGAGGAGCTCACGTTGCAGAGCAAGAAATGGAGGAAGACGCGGCGAACACCGACCGCGGCACGTGGGCTGGATCTTGGGTCTACCAGGATGACCTGGATTGGCTCTATCGCACCAGGCGTATCCCGGAGGGCGTCACCGCACGCCTCGCTGCCGCCGAGCTTGCCCCCTCACCCAATCCGGTGAGTATGTGGTGTTTCTATCCCACTTCCAACGCGGGTTTGGTCTCCCAGTTAGTGATTTTTTCCACGACTAGCTCAATACGTACGAGCTTCAGCCGCACCATCTTCCGGCTAATGCCATCACATCTCTCTCTGCCTTCGCTTCCACCATCGAGGGCTACGCCAGAGTATGGCCCACGAAGGAGCTCTGGATCCGGTTCTTTGGCCTTCGCCGGAACGTAATTCCGAACATCCAACTTGATCCGGAGGACAAATAGCTCACGCAGTTCGGCTCTGCGTCTATCTCTCTCGGGAAGCAGACCATCTTCCCCCGAGTCACGGGGCTTGACTCTTGCAAGGATGGGCACGGACCTTCTTCTATGTCTAGAACAGCACATCCGAAGATTTGATCCGGCTGCACCCCTACGCTCCGGGTCCTCCTAACCCAGATTTATGGGACAAGGTCCCCAAGAAGCCCACTGTCCTGGCGAACCAAGTCAACAAGAGGTTCCAGGAGCTGAAATATCAGAGATTGCGCAATGAAGACGCAATGATCACGTTTGTTCGCAACCGGATCTCCCCTCTCCAGAAACTCACGCACAAACTCTGTCACATGAGCTGGGGCTGCGACCCCAACCGGACCTCCTCGTTCGAGTTAAGCAACACCGAGATCTACTGTCGGGTCAAGGCCCTATTCACCACCCACAAGGACTCTTCTGAGTGGACGTGGGGGATTGAACACTTCTGCCGAGATAGGCTTCCTCCTGTGGTAAGTCTTGTGCCCCAAACTCTTTCCGAATTAAGTCATGTGTCGGTCATTGTTGTAAGTTTAATCCTGTTGCCTTTTCCTTTCCCTTAGATGTTTCTTCAGCAAACTATCGAGGATGGCACCGAGCCTTCTCTCAAATGGGCGCCCGATCGTGATACCTTGGACGAAGAGGAACCGGATCAGGAGATGTTCCCGCCGATGGCAGATGCGACTAAACGACCCACCGGTAAACTCTCTTCCATTAGAGATTGGCCCGACGATGAAGATGATTCGGATGTTGAGGTGATGGAGGCACTTGACGTTGTCCCCCTTTCTTATGCTTTTCCGGCATCAGCTAACCCCGGTGGGCAGATCCATGAAGATCCTCCCCTTGTCGTGGGTGAGCCTGTCCCAATCGCACCAAAGAAGAAGAGGGGAGCTGCATCAGCATCTTCCTCTGGGCCTTCTCAGCCAGCTAAAAGGTGAAAGAAGTCCGGGGACAAAACTGCCACCAAGCCTCCAACCAAGGCCACATCCCGGAGGTCCTGGAAGCCCAAAGAGCCTCTTACCTCGGATGAGTAAGCCACTTCTCCCTTTTCTGTTTATCCGTTCTTCCTTTGCTATAGTTTCGCATCATTTATGATTTGATTCGGCAGGGCCGCGGTAGAAGTTCCCCAGAGTGGATCTGGTATTGCTTCACCGCTCCGACATAGCCCTTCTCCCCCTCGTGGCGATGATTCACGCCCGTTGAGCCCCATTCAGGAGGGTTCAGCGGTTGCTACGGGTTCCATCCCACCTCGTCAAGAGGAGGGCAACCTTGGAGCGGGGGAGACTGGCTCTGCCGAGGCGGCAGCAACCACCACTTCGGCTCCACCGCAACCAGCTTCGTCCGAGATACCCACGGTTCCTCCGCCAAAACGAAAATCAGCACCAGCACCATCGTCGGCTCCAGCACCAGCAGCTACAACTAAGGCACCAAGCCCCTCCGCCTCGTCCGAGTCTTCCAAGGCTCGGCGAGAAGACACTAGCAGCGCCAAGTCAAGAACCAAGGCAGCTCCCAAGGGCAAATCTGCTGCAGCAACTTCCACCTCACAGCAGCAACCCAAGGGCAAGAAGGCTCCTGACGCCGCCAGGGCAACGTCCATTGAGGCTGGACAGCGCACACTTGCGTCCATGCTCACAAAAAAGACTCCACCGCTGAAGGACGCCCCTGCCGAGCCAGCTAATGCGCAACTTGTTTTGCACACCAGTCCGACCCTTGCCCAGGTTGAGAGGAGGGAAGCTCATGCCAAGGGTCTAGTTGCACCCCACATGCTCAGCGGCGAACGATACCCTCCGACCTTGATCGAGTTTGTGAACAACTGGAACAAGGTGGAGTTCATCCACAATGACGATCTCCCGGAGAAGTTCGGTCCCGCCGAATTTGCTGCCCAGATGAATACCGCTGCCAAGGCAATTAACCTTGCAGGTCGGATGATGGAGGTGCGTTACTTCGCCTTTTACTTAGTATGCAGAAGATATTAGTGATATAACCATTAGTCCCTGAGCCTCGGGGGGAGTAACTTGTTACTCGGCCAGATGCTCCTTAGAGAATTAACGTAGCTCCTTAATAACTTCGAATATGCACACACCTAGAGCCGGGTTAAGTTCCACTTGGCCCGGATCTTGTACACTTTGAATATGCACACACCTAGAGCCGGGTTAAGTTCCACTTGGCCTGGATCTTGTACACTTCGAATATGCACACACCTAGAGCTGGGTTAAGTTCCACTTGGCCCGGATTTTGTACACTTCGAATATGCACACACCTAGAGCCGGGTTAAGTTCCACTTGGCCCGGATTTTGTACACTTCGAATATGCATACACCTAGAGCTGGGTTAAGTTCCACTTGGCCCAGATTTTGTACACTTCAAATATGCACACACCTAGAGCCAGGTTAAGTTCCACTTGGCCCGGATTTTGTACACTTCGAATATGCACACACCTAGAGACGGGTTAAGTTCCACTTGGCCCGTATTTTGTACACTTCGAATATGCACAAGACTAAGCTGTCCATTTTTGCTCTTTCAGGTGACCACCAATCGTCGGAGCGCTGAATTTCAGCGTCTCCTGGATACTCACAAGATGCTGCGCGCAAAGCATAGTGCGCTGCTCGCTGAACACGATAAAAGGGGTAAGTTTTCTCCTTGGCAATTTTCCATTTCTCTTCATCTTTTTCCGCCGAACTAATGCCTCATTCGGATTTTGCAGCTGGTGTGGAGGCTGAGAATATCCTCATGAGGAAAAACTTAGACCAGATAAAGGGTAAGTTAATCTTGCTCCACCTTGCTATGCTTTCTATCTCCTTTTCTCCTTGGCTCGGAAAATATTCATACCTCGGCTTTGCCGGGTCAACAAACTATTTCAGCTTCTCTTGAAGATAGTGTGCCCGTGCCTGACATGATGCTGCATTTTCTCGAACAAGCAGGGCAGCACCAAGCTGAACTCGAGAAGAAAGATGACGAGCTTGCCCTCCCCTGGACCAAAGATGAAGAAATTGCCCAGCTGAAGGCAGATATGAAGAAGCTTAAGGCGCAGCACAAATTCGAACTAGAGAAGGCAGGCCAAGACTTTACTGAAGAAAGAGAGCGCCTCAATCTCCAGATCGCCAAGGACCAAGAACTTCTCCAGGAGGCCGACGTCAAGCTTGAGTTGGCGAATACTAAACTTGTGCAACTTCGCAAAAGGCGTGATGACTGTACCAAGGAGCTGACCCGGATCCACAGCCACATTTCACGTAAGTTCCTTTCCTTCATCCGGCCTTAACTTCTTCGGGTTGCTTCACATGTCTTTTCCTTACTTGCTTCACTCGTCTTGTTTTCAGGCAAATTTCCAGAGGGCAATGCCATTGCGACCACTGCTGTTGCCAAGTTCCGCCGAGAGAGGGGTACCCCCATTGCTCCTGATGCTGAAGAAATTCCTTATGACATGGAGGACCTGCTGGTCAGTTTGTCTTCTCGCGTGGAAATTATGAAGAACTATGGCAAGGATATCCTTGACGTGGCAATCCGGATCTTCAACGCCTTTTGGCCTGATGAAGATACTCCGAAGGGGACCGCAGTTCTCGTCGACAAGTTGATGGAATGCGAAACCCAGCTCGACCTTTGGAGGGAATCCGCTGGACGTGCCAGAGCTAAGATCGTTCTCCACTACATTCTTACATGGTATGAGAAAATCGATCTCAACCTCCTAGCGCGCATGCGCACCGGATCCAGATGGTCCAGCGACCCGGAATGGATTGCTCGGCGCAAGGCTTGCGCCCATAGCCTCATTGAATATGCCCCCATTCATCAATGGAACGAGGGTCCTAGCTTCCTTGGCGCCGCTGACGACGAAAATGCTGAAGATGGTTCGGGTGAGGACGAAGGGGACGATGCCTCGGACGTCGAGGAAAGTGAAGATGACGCTAAACTTCCTCCCCTACTGCTCCTTGAGCGAAAAAACTTTAAAGTTTATCAGATCCCCGGTATGCCGGGTGCAATTGTATTAAGCACATCAGTTATATTTTGCTACTAAGTTTTTATGCCATTAACTTGGGCGTAGTCCCCGAGTTTCATTTTCTTGTTTCTCCAATTTCTTGGCTCGGCTCGTGTCCACCTTGGTTCAGTTTTATGACTTACGAGTCCGAGGTTCGAAAATTGACTTAACAATACTTGGAAACTTTAGAATTAGCTCAAAATAATTCAGCGTAATAAATTTAAAGTAAGCACAAGGTTAGTCCGAAAAACAAACGTCGGCTCGATTAAGTTTCTTTCCTTAGTCGTTTTTCATGTGCTACGCAATTCCAAACTTGTCCTCTTGCTTGCCATGAAGCCAAATCTTGTTGGACAGCAGCAAGTCGAAGAGTTAGGTTTTTGGTGCTCACACACTACTAATCCGGCTTAAGTAGAAGCAACTTACGCCAGCCGACATATAAATAATAAATACAGAAGACAACCAATATTATTAAGCCAGTCCCCGAGTTACTGCTCGAGGTGCCAAGATTTCATTGATAAGCTCATTGTCGGCATACATACCGACATATGAGAGACTCGGATACATACACTTCTCTGCTAAGTGTAGAAAGGATGAAGTAGAGCTATATTCCATGGACGCTTGGATTCCTCGCCGGACCTGTCCGCCTTGTTCTTCTCCTGTGGTTTTGCATCGATAAGATAATAAGAATCATTGTGCAATGCTTTGCTCACAATGAATGGCCCTTCCCATGGGGGGGATAATTTATGCATGCCAGCGGTACGTTGTACCAACCGGAGTACCAGATCACCTTCCCGGAAAATTCGGGGGTTTACTTTCCGGCTATGATAGCGTCGGAGATTTTGCTGATAAATGGCGGATCTGGACAATGCCAATTCTCTCGCTTCTTCCAGCAGATCAACATCATTTTGCCGGGCTTCTTGCACTTCGGCTTCTGTGTATTGGGTGACCCTAGGCGAGTCATGCTCTATGTCGGCTGGTAATACAGCTTCTGCCCCATATACCAGAAAGAATGGCGTATAGCCTGTTGATCGATTCGGAGTTGTTCTTAAACTCCACAATACCGCTGGTAGTTCTTCTATCGAGCACCCCGCTGATCTTTGCAGCGGCTCAATGAGTCGGGGTTTTATCCCGGATAACACCAATCCGTTGGATCTATCCACTTGCCCGTTTGATGCGGGGTGGGCTACCGAGGCAACGTCCAGCCAGATCTTCTTATCTCGGCAAAAACGCGCAAATGCTCCTTCAGCAAAGTTTGTGCCATTATTTGTTATGATACTGTGAGGATAACTGTATCTCAAGATGATATCTTTGAGGAATGTTACGGCTGTAGCTCCATCACACTTTCTTATTGGCTTCACTTCAATCCATTTCGTAAATTTGTCAACCATGACCAAGATGTGGGTCATGTTCCCTCTTGCTGGTTTAAACGGGCCAACCATATCCAAGCACCATATGGCAAATGGCCATGTAATCGGTATGGTCTTGAGCTCCGACATTGGCATATGCGTCTTTGTCGCATATCTCTGACAGCCATTGCATTTTCTTACCAGATCTTCTGCTTGTTCCAAGGCACTTGGCCAGTAAAAGCTACATGTATGAAGAATTAGGGAAATTAATTTACTTAGCAAAATATTCATATTTACCTATCATACTATGGGTAGAAATCTCGAGGAACATGTCACAATCTTAACAAAGAGGAGGATAAAACTTACTAGCCACTACCAAAGCCGAGTGTATAACACTGCTTGATTTGTTCCAGCCTCTCCGGATCATCTCTGGTGAGGGATTTGGTGGCGGGCGAGTTGGATCTCCGGTTGTAGTCGCCTCCCACCGAGAGGACACGCGGGGCCCCACCACCTATGGTGTCGCTCTCCTTGTCGTGACCACCAATGACGTTGCCACTGCCACCATCATCGGGAGGATTCGCCGCCTCCATCAACACAGAGTAGAGAGGGAGTGGGCTCGCACGGTGGGAACCAACCGCACGATCAAGTTAGGTCACAAGGCACCGTTAACGGCCGTCCGGTCAGAGCCGACAAGACAACTATCACGTCAGCATGATCTTGGTGGCCCACCTGTCATAATCGGTTTTAACCGCTGGACAAATGAATGAAATATGCCCGAGAGGCAATAATAAAGTGGTTATTATCTTATTCCTTGTTTATGATAAATGTTTATTTTGCATGCTATAATTGTATTAATTTGGAATTGTTAATACATGTGTGTTTAATAAACAAAAGGAAAGTTCCTAGTTATGCCTCTCTTATAAACTAGCTTGTTGATTAACAAGATCATCAAGGTTTCCTGATCATGGACATTGGATGTTGTTAATAATAAGGTCACGACATTAGTGGAATGATGTGATGAACATTCATCCGAAGTACAACATTAAGATCAAAGTCATTGTGTTTATATTGCTATAACATCATACGAAGTAATCCTAGTCCTTAGACCATGAGATCATGTCAATCACTAACACTAGAAGAGTATCTTGATAACATCAAACATCACACCGTGAAAGGGTGATTATAAAGGTGGCTTTAGTGCTACGAAAGTGTTATGTAGAGGCTCATGGATCAAGAGTGGGATTTGTCCATCCTGATGACGGATATATATACTCTAGGCCCTCTCGGTGATATCACATCGAGAATAGCTTGCAAGCAAGTGATGTGATCACTAGAATGTTATATCATGGGAACAAGAAAAGAGTACATGTCGGTAACGTGATCAAACTAGGTATGGAGATACCAATGATCGAATCTTAGACATGTAATATATCGCGAGACAAAGGGATTTAGTTATGACGTTAAAGGTTCACACGATCACAAGAGTCATCGTTGAATATGTGGGAGTCAGTACGGATCTCTAGGTCCCGCTGCTGATTATTGATCGGAGAGGGGTCTCGATCATGTCTGCATTATTCGTGAACCGTAAGGTGACACGCTTAAGGGATACCGACACCATTTGGAGAAAATATGTTTCAGATAAAGATTTAAGAAAGCGCTGGAATTATTTCAATAGACACCGAAATTGTTTCGGGTGAAATTGCTGAAATTGGTTATGCATGTAATATTGAAATGTTGTAGGGGGTTTTATATGAATGTTTGTTAATTAAAGTAATTAACAAAATTCCGAATAAAATTAATAAAAGAGTTTTATTAAATGAGACAGCATTAAATTTGGAGAAATTTAATGCATTTAAAGTGGAGACTTTAATAAAGAATGTGAAGCGGCATATTTATGTGGAGGGGGTTACCACCACATAAATGAGGGAGGTGAAGGGGCACCCTCCATGGGCGCCAGCCATGGGGAGGGGCTGCCCCCCTCCTCCTATAAAAGTCCCCCCTCTCCTCACTTCTCGAAAACACCTCCTCGTGAAGGATCTCTCTCCTCCTCTAGTATTTTTCCCAATGGTCTCGGATTAGCGAGATACATGTTCCTGGTGGCTTTATCTGGAAAGGAGATGCTGCTTCCGCTGCTTTGCTGGAGCAAGGGATGGAGGTTTTCGGGGTACCGGACGTGTGTGCGATCACGGATGCACCGCTGCTTTGCGGTGCTAGACTTGGTGGTGCTGGACTTGCTGGAGCTGGATCTGATGGACGTGCTGGAGCTGGTCCTGCTAGACTTCATCACGATCTTGAGATCGGCAAGTGTACGACTACATCATCCACGAGTGTCATCTCGTTAACAAAGCTTTGTTGTTTTTGAGGGTATGTTCTCTATCGATGTATATCCACCTGTTGCTTGTATCTAATAGATAGATCTTGGCGTATAATAGTTCCCATCGTAGGAAATTTTTGTTTTCTATGCTACGAACCAACAGTGGTATCAGAGCCTAATCTATGCGTAGGTGCTTTGCACGGGTAGAACACATAAGTGTATGTGGGCGATGATGATCATGTTATTGCTTCTTTCATGTATTTTGGATATTGGTGGCATAGTGGGATGAAGCGGCCCAGACCAACTTTATATGTCATCGCACATGAGACCGGTTCCACAACTGACATGCAACTAGTTTTGCATAAGTGGCTAGCGGGTGTCTGTCTCTCCTACTATAGTCAATATATGATTTACAACGAGTTGCTAATAACTTAGTTATCATCGTTGTGGTTCCATGTTCGTAGGTAAGACCGGTTCTATCTTTGAAAGTCCTAAGCCACGTAAAAACTTGTAATTGATAAATTAGAGGCGTCTAGTTTAGATCGTTGCCGGGCTAGTGTCATGATATGGAAATGTTGTAAGTTGATGTATAGTTGATACCCTTAGAACACACCTAACGTGTAAGTTCCATAGACCTTGGCCTTACATACAAAGGAATGATAGAGATCATACCACGTTGCACATGATAGTGATCAAATGCATGGACCATATCATTCCACTTTACACATATGATGTTTGCATCTTATATTGCTAGTTTGGCGTTTTAGTAGCATTATAAGATGATCCCTCATTTAAATATCAAGATAAAATGTGTTCTTCCTTAGGTATGCCCCGTTCTATGGATCGTGTTTCGAGACATCACGTGATGATCAGGTGTACTCGACTCTGCGCTTTCATACAACGGGTGTAAGATAGTTTTACACACGCAAGGTTCTTACTTGGCGAGCCTAGCATGTACAGACATGGCCTCGAAACACGGACCGAAAGGTTAAGCATGAGTCATATAGTTGATGTGAAGCCCATATTGATGCTCGCCTTTGAAGCTACACCGACTCACGTGATGATCGGACTTGGTGTAGTGGATTTGATTCATGTAATCACTAAAAAGGCACAAGTGATGTCGTTTTTGAGTGGAAGTTCATTTCTAATTTGGATTAGTCGAACCAAATTTGTCATAAACTAAATCAAAGTGAATTTGCATTTTTTTTGTAGCCATTGGCATCTGTTTACTAGCTTATGTTTAGTTTTAATTGAGATAATAGAAGTATAGAATTCTGGATATTTACTGTACGAACCGGTATCGTATTGTTTTGAATGTCAATTGAAAGTTTAGAAGTCCTATTGCAAACTTTCAGCAAACTCTATTTACTCCATGAAGTTTAATAAGTAGTATTAAATCAAGAGTAAGAATTCCAATGTTAGTATCATGTTTGCCTCCATGATTATTGATATTCAAAAGTTGTGTTAATATCAAGATTATCTAGGAGCTGAAAAAATTGTTTCAGAAACCATCATGTGTGGAAGATATTGTGATATCTGAAACAATGTTTTTGGTTGCATTATGATAGAGTATAATTTAGCAAAATACATGTTCTCATATTGTATGAGAATTTGTGAAGGATGGAGATGCTAGGCATCCGGATCTCCCAAAAAGGTTTTGGGAATTAACATTATACTCGCGATTCTTCCTTATAGGCTATAGTAGCTTGATCATGAAAGTTTTCATGATAAGGATGAATATAAGATGTAAGAAAAATGTTTACTACACTAATAGATTACTAAATAATGGATTTTTGAAAGAACACCAAACATTTGATGATGGTGATCCACTTCAAAGTGCAAGTCCAAAGGTATTAGTATTTGACTATATACACTTTGTACTATGTGTCATGTGAATGACACCACTATTGATGTTGATAGATTCTTTTAAATGAAAAGGAATTGCTGAAAGAGAATCTATAAAATATTTGGCAGAAAATAAAAGGTTGGATATGTCCAACATAGGTATATAGAAGATATACATGTTATGGTTGTATTCCTTGCTTGTTAAACAATGTGGTTCTTAGGTATTGGATACCGGTATTGGATACCGAATTGGTTGGTGTGAAGTGTCATACAGAACAACACAATTCATGAACTGCAATAGCCTAAGTAACTAGCAAGAGAATAAGTGATGATGTTCATCGAAAACAAATAAAGTGTTATTGTGTTTTTCGTTGTCGTCAAACCTAGCCTTCAAGATTTGTTTTAATAATTGTTATTTTGTTCCGGTATTACGAGAAAAATGGTTGTTCAAATAATTACCGTATTCCATAAAGGATGGATGAACTTTTACAAGTCTAGTTGGAGAAATCACATCCATAAACATTATTGCTAAAATGTTGTAAGACAAATGATTGGAAGATAACTTATGAAGTGACATCGCCATTTGAATTATATTGGAAAGTAAACATGAAGAAACTCCATGTTGATGGATTTTTGGAGTCTTTTGATTTTGATCAATTGACGCTTGTGAAACTTTCCTCGAGATAATTGAAACTCCATTCATAGGCCAAAGAAGAACGGATGACTAGCTTATTGGAAACTGTGCATGCTGATGTGCATAGTCCATTATGTGTAGCCATATGCGATGGATCTTTTTGCTTCATATGCTTTCTCCAGAAATTTGAGTGAATATATCTATATATTTACTTAATAAGGAAGAAGTATGAAACATTTGAAAATTGTTCAAAGACTTTCAAGATGAAGTGAAAAATCATTGTAACAAGAAAATAAAAGAGTTTATGATTTGATCATAAAGGAAGATATTTGAGTTACAGGTTTAGCAAAACACCTAAGATTTCACGAATTGTTCCATGAATTTGCACTTCCCGATAAACCACAGGAGTATGATATGTTCGAGAGATCAAATCAAACCTTATTCGACATGTTAAGATCAAAGGTGTCATTTATAAAACTGCCACTATGTTTTAAGGATTAAAGCTTTAGAGACTACAGCTTTTACACTGAAAAGAGCACCATCGTGATCCGTTAAAATGACACCATATGAGTTATGGTTTGGGATAAAACCCGAATTGTCTTTTCTTAAATTTTGGTATGTTATGCATAAGTAAAATGTTTACAACCAAAGTCGAATAAGCACGTCTTTGTAGGTTATCCCAAATAATTTGTTGGGAATTCCTCCATAACACCAAGGACAAAAGAGTTTTTCGCTTGGAATGCCAAGTTTCTTGAGAAGGAATTTTTCGTGAAAAGTTAAGTGGGAGGACAATAGAACTTTGATAAGGTTGTTGAACCTTAGCTATATGTGCTAAGTAGCGCATCACCGGAAAGTGTCCCGGTGGCGGCCATAATGCTCATGGCTCTCGTGATTACAAAGGGTGTGATCTTGGAGATTAGAGTTCCTATTTGAACCGTATGCATCGGGTAAGAATCAAATAGTGAGATTTGATAAACAAGTCGTTATTGTTTTGACAATGATGAACCGACTGCATGCAAAGAAGCGATGATGGGCCCTGACTCCATAAAATGACTAGAAGTCATAGAATCCGTGATAGTATCCATACACGGGAAATCAAGTTTCTGAACTTGGAAGACCCCCCAAAAAGGCGTGAAGCCTATCGGTCATGTTTGGATCTATAAAGAAATAGACATGGATGTTTAACATCTATGAAATAGTCAACATGTCGGAAAGAAGTTTACGACAATGTTCAAGGAGTTAACTATGACAAGATTTGATCTTTCATAGTGATATTTAGTCTTGACGGATTAATGTAGCAACCACTACATATAATTTGGTGTATGGTAGTTGAACAAACAAAAACAATATTCTTCTCATAGAATGGTTACCTAGGACGTGTACAAGACACAGTCTGAAGGGTTTTGTTAATTCAAAGGGTGCTAAAAGGGCATGCAAACTTCAATAGTTGAAGTGAGCATAGCAGAGTTGGAATCTTCACCATGATGAAAATGTTAAAGGAGTTTAATTTCATCGGAGACGATGAAGATGCTTGCATTTGCAAGAAATTAAGTGGGAGCGTTGAGACAGATTTCCAATACATTATGCAGAGTACATATTGTTGATTGGAAATGATGTATCTTTTATTGACACAAGTTAAGAATTTCATTAAAATAAGATTTCGATGAAAGACTTGGGCAAAACCGAAATATTTGTCATCAATATCTATATGGATAGATTGAGGCGCTAATATGGTTGTGCTAGACGTACATATATGAGATATTGAAAGGGTTCAATATGGAAACAACAAGAAATGTTCCTGCTGGATGGAAAGGATTGTATCAAGATTCAAGTGTTTCAACACTTGGTGAGTAAAATCACATGAAGATTTTGATCGATTATACCGTGATATGTATATATACAGATATGTCTTATGCTCTAAATGTTATGAGCACATACCAGAATGATTCAGAAGATGATCATTGGACGATAGTAAAGATATTCTTATGAGCTTTGGAAGAACTAAGAATATATCATGTATAAGTGACAAATAGTTAAAGGTAGTTCATTGTAAAGTGTTACATTGATACTAGTTTTGTCACAAGATACAAATTAAATTGATCTCAATTTAGGCTATGGGTGGCACAATGTAATGGAAAAGATTATCCATGATGGATTTGGATGAGTTCCAAAGTTGAGACATTGTGACGGATACTCTAACAAAAAGGTTAAGTATATGACTGCTATAGTAGTAGCAAAGGAGGGCATCTGTGTTAAGTAGTTTGTTATCAAACTAGGTGTGGTTCAAAGTGGGCTAATACTATGAAGATATATTGTATGACAATAATATCAACATATTTTAACCCGAACAAACTAAAGGTCTCACCAAAGGACCGAATTTATACAATGCCATCTCATTTGAGAATGAGTGATGCGTAGAGACGCAAAGTCATGCAAATACACACGGACCAGAAACTGTCAGATCCAGAGATTATGTTAACCACTAGAAATTGCATATATGCAACACGAGAAAGCCATAGGTGTTCAATACGCAAAGTTTTTCAAACTAGATTATTGACTCTAGTGCAAGTGGGAGACTGAAGGGAATATGCCCGAGAGGCAATAATAAAGTGGTTATTATCTTATTCATTGTTTATGATAAATGTTTATTTTGTATGCTATAATTGTATTAATTTGGAAATGTTAATACATGTGTGTTTAATAAACAAAAGGAAAGTTCCTAGTTATGCCTCTCTTATAAACTAGCTCGTTGATTAACAAGATGATCAAGGTTTCGTGATCATGGACATTGGATGTTGTTAATAACGAGGTCACGAAATTAGTGAAATGATGTTGTGTTTATATTGCTATAACATCATACGAAGTAATCCTAGTCCTTAGACCATGAGATCATGTCAATCACTAACACTAGAAGAGTATCTTGATAACATGAAACATCACACCGTGAAAGGGTGATTATAAAGGTGGGTTCAGTTCTACGAAAGTGTTATGTAGAGCCTCATGGATCAAGAGTGGGATTTTTCCATCCTGATGACGGATACATATACTCTGGACCCTCTCGGTGATATCACATTGAGAATAGCTTGCAAGCAAGTGATGTGATCACTAGAATGTTATATCATGGGAACGAGAAAAGAGTGAATGTCGGTAACAAGATCAAACTAGGTATGGAGATACCAATGATCGAATCTCGAACATGTAATATATGGCGAGACAAAGGGATTTAGTTACGACGTTAAAGGTTCACACGATCACAAGAGTCATCGTTGAATATGTGGGAGTCAGTACGGATCTCCAGGTCCCGCTGCTGCTTATTGATCGGAGAGGGGTCTCGATCATGTATGCAATATTCGTGAACCGTAGGGTGACACACTTAAGGGATACCGACACCATTTGGAGCAAATATGTTTCAGATAAAGATTTAAGAAAGCGCTGGATTATTTCAATAGACACCGAAACTGTTTTGGGTGAAATTGCTGAAATTGGTTCTACATGTAATATTGAAATGTTGCAGGGGGTTTTATATGGAAGTTTGTTAATTAAAGTAATTAACGAAATTCAGAATAAAATTAATAAAAGAGTTTTATTAAATGAGAGAGCATTAAATTTGGAGAAATTTAATGCATTTAAAGTGGAGACTTTAATAGAGAATGTGAAGGGGCATATTTATGTGGAGGGGGTTACCACCACATGAATAAGGGAGGTGAAGGGGCACCCTCCATGGGCGCCGTCCATGGGGAGGGGTTGCGCCCCCTCCTCCTATAAAAGGCCCCCCTCTCCTCACTTCTCAAAAACACCTCCTCATGAAGGATCTCTCTCCCCCTCTAGTATCTTTCCCTATGGTCTCGGATTAGCGAGATACATGTTCTCGATGGCTTTATCTGGAAAGGAGTTACTGCTTCCGCTGCTTTGCTAGAGCAAGGGACGGAGGTTGTCGGGGTACCGGACATGTGTGCGATCACGGATGCACCGCTGCTTTGTGGTGTTGGACTTGCTGGAGCTGGATCTGATGGACGTGCTGGAGCTGGACCTGGTGGACTTCATCACGATCTTGAGATCGGCAAGTGTACGACTACATCATCCACAAGTTCCATCTTGTTAACAAAGCTTTGTTGTATTCGAGTGTATGTTCTCTATGAATGTATATCCACCTGTTGCTTGTATCTAATAGATAGATCTTGGCATATAATAGTTCCCATCATAGGAAATTTTTGTTTTCTATGTTGCGAACCCTTCAACAACGAGGGTTACGCGAGAGTGGTGGGTATCTATCACGCTGTTACACTGGAAGTGGTGGTTTTTTTAAACCCTAGCCCCAAATGTGGTGGGGTTTTGTAATTTTATTCATATCATAAAACTCTAACTTATAGGCCTAATAGTAGAATCTAAAAGATTTCAGATCTTTTAGATATTGGGGGTCAATGGAGGACAAGCCTGATCCATGAGAACTTTGCCCCAATTTATGCGAGTCCATCCTTTCTATCAGACTATCCCGCCGCCTAGATGATGATATTCTCGTAGAGCCTTTGGGTGCGTTCTCAATAAGGAGCACGTACGGGCTAGCTCTTGATGAAACCAGATCTCACTATAACGTTGTTGCTACTAGCAATAGACCAGCTGCAGACAATCCTGTTTGGAAAAGGATTTGGAGTGTCGATGTCCCTCCAAAGGTAAATATGTTTGCATGGAAGGTTGCATCCAACGCTCTAGCAATAGAGGAGAACAAGCTGACTAGAAATTTAAAAATTTCTAGACTCTATAATATATGCAGTGGTGAGATTGAAGATGTGGTGCATGTCTTATATAGGTGCCCTCGTGAATGGAACCTATGGGAAGCTATGAGAGCCATCTAGAGTCTACCAATACATGTTGATCTCCAAATTCAGCCTACTCTATGGTTCCAATCTGTCATACCGAATATCCCTATCCATATGATTGAAAACATGATCCTAGTTACGTAGCAGGCTTGGAATGCTAGGAATGAAGTTACCCATGACAAGCCCCTTCCACTAATAGAGTTCTCAGAGGTTTTTATGCAGTTACTTGTATTTGTTCAAGAATAGTAAATCAATGTTGGTTGAAGAGGTCATCAAGGGTAAGTGTCTACTAGATCAGTCAACTAGCCATGGGCATGCTACTACTTTTGTCAAGAACCCACCTAATAAACAGTGGTGCAAACCACCGCTAGGCATTGTTAAACTCTCGGTGGATTGGTCCTTCTTGATCGTACAGCCGAGGCGTGTATGGTTCTTAGAGATGAACATGATAATATTATATTCACGACGACGTATCGAGATTTGGATCAATGTAGCATTCCCCTATAAGCTGAAGTTCGGGCATGCTTGGAAGGACTAGAGTTGGCCATTCATTGTAGTCAACTACTCCCTCTATTCCAAATTATAAGATATTTTAGCTTTTGTGAAGCGAATGTATCTAGATGTCTTTTATGTGATACATTCATTTCACAAAAACTAAAACATGTTATATTTTGGTACGGAGGGAGTACCAATCATTGTTGAAACAGACTGTCTACAGCTGATTACTGGTACTAAAGAGAAGACACGAGAGAGATCGTGTCTACTAGTTCATTTGATTACATAATTTAGATTGTTAGTTAACCATGACAGAGTTTTGTGTGTGTTAAATGGCCCATCTCGAACTTCCTATGAGCTTAGCATAAAAAACTAATGGGTTGTTAAACGGTCCACGGGTGTGCGCCTGATAGCTCCAAATTTTGACTCTTTTTATCAAAGATTTTCTATTGGTTTTTGTCGGGTTTCATTGAGTTTGATCTTTCAACTAACGCGAATACTGCAAGTTAGTGAAACCCTGTTCTCTTGTGTTGGTTTTCGAGTACTAGACACTTTTCAAATATTTGAGAGCATTTATGGGCTAAGGGCATGTACAATGCTAGACAACACGTGTCTTCTCTTAGCCCTCCATCGTAATTTTGAAAAAGTAATAAAAATAAGTGGTACAATGGGTCATCTCTTATTGTCATCTCTAATAATTAATGTGAATTGACTAATTATAGTAAGAAATTGTGTTGATAAGAGAAGGCACAAGGTACAATGGAGAAAAATAGTCTTATCTTATTTTTAAGAGATCATCCTTTAGCTAAGGGAAGGCAAGCTTCTCTTTCTTCATTCTCTCTCCTCCAACTAAGCGAACATCCAAAGTGGCAACTATAAGGGAAGGTTGACGTCACCGCATTGTACATGCCCTAATTACACTTAATTGAGCAAATCCTCAGTTGAATACTTTTCCACTAGAAGGCTACAGAGCCTTTAACGACTGACGGTACAGCCGGAGGCTGACCATATGGTACTCCCGTACTACCCTCGGTCGCCTCTATTATATCAATACAAACAACTTTCATGAAGGGAGGGGAACGAAATACGAACACAACCGCCTCAAACAGTCCTAGAAGAGAGGAGATCGGATCTTAAGAAGGAGAAGAACACCACCTCATCCCTCGAAGATCCTAAGCCTCTTGATAATCAACTCCACCATAATTCCCCATTTATATTGAGAGAGAGAGATTCACACTTGTAAGATTAGAGTTTGAATCTCTATTCCTACTTTGGTTTGTATTTGATTTGATCTGCAATGGTATTGTGGTTTGCTACGGTAAAGTTGAGATGGTTTCCATTTCCAATATGATTCTATCTTTGATATATTCTCCTCTCATGTCTGAGAAAATCCCCATAGGCGTGGAAGATGTAGGGGATTGGTGAGATGTGTTGTTCCTACTCTATTTCCATCCATTTGTGATTATTGTCGTGATTATTATATTGTGAGAATGACTATCTATGTTCGCATAATGCTTGTTATTCAATTTAAGGGCATGGGTAACATGATACTAAGATCTCATAGATATGAACATGTTTACTAGCGAATCGGCGACCCCGAGTGACACGGTCGATATCAAAGAGGAGCTAGTATAACTCGAGGACAACAAGGAACCACCAAGTTTAAAGCCTTGATCTGGTCAGAAGACCTTAATTGATGTGTTGGCCATGACTTTGGTAGCGCCAGAAGGATCATTGGGATCGAGAAGAATCTACCAAGAGGACTCTTGATCTGTATACGGGTTGCTTGCCTACTTGCATATCAATAAGAAGTACCATAATCACTTATTCCATTATACTCACCTCGCACATTCACTATCACCATGAACTAATTTCTCTCCGCGCCGAACTTCTCATCTACAGGAATCTCGAACAACTTCTTTACTTTTACTTTTATGTTATTTACTATTCGTACTGTTCGGTTCTTTAATCTACCTCCTTTTCACTCACCCACTTCCACTCTCAACACTTGCAATCAATTCGCTCAAGACAAAGTGACACCTTGAGTGTTAGAAACACCTCAGATAAACACTTTCCTAGGCTCCTTGTTAGGATAAAACTAGAATTAATACTTCCATGAAAACATGCTTTGACGAACGTGTGCTCTTATAGGCTATCAACGCCCATTCATCACTCTTCTCTCTTAAGGCCCTCAGGGCCTAGCCGGGCTATCTTCCATTCCTCACCCTTCTCTCTCGCCATAGCCGCCGTAAACCCCACCCAAGATCCCATCGCACCTCATCGTCGGCGGCTCACACTGGCCCCACCACTGCTACTGCTGCCCATGGAAATGGCACCGCGCCGCGTGCTCCACCTGTTAACGACTTCTTGGGGTATCTCCTCGACCCCGCATCGGGCCTCCATCGGCTGGTTCGACAAGATCAAGACCACCTTCACCGAAAAGTTTTCGGATGCTATAATATATGCGACAGTGAGATCAAAGATGTGGTGCATGCCTTATATAGGTGCCCTCTTGCACGGAACCTATGCTAAGCTATGAGAGCCATCTAGAGTCTACCAACACATGGTGATCTCCAAATTCAGCCTATTATATGGTTCCAATCTGACATACTGAATAGCCATTTCCATATGATTGAAAACACGATCCTAGTTACCTGGCGGGCTTGGCATGCTAGGAGTGAAGTTACCCACGACTAGCCCCTTCTGTTGATAGAGAATTCTTGGAGGTTCTTATGCAGTGACTTGTCTTTGTTCAAGAACAGTAAATCAATGTCGACTGAAGAGATTATCATGGGTTAATGTCCACTGGCTCAGTCAACTAGCCATGGGCATGCTACTATCGTCAAGAATCCACAAGATAAACAGTGGTGTAAACCACCGTCGGGCTTTGTAGAACTCTCGGTGGATGGGTCCTTTGAGGCTCGTGATCGTACAGCTGGAGCAGGTATGGTTCTCGGAGATGAACATAGTAATATTATCTTCACAACGTGATCCTTGGATCAGTGTAGCAGTCCCCTAGAAGTGCTTGGAAGGATTGATGTTGGCTATTCATCATAGTCAATTACCAATCATTGTTGAAACAGACTGTTTACAATTGATTACTGCTGCTAAAGAGAAGACACAAGATAGATCGCATCTAGTTCATGTGATTACAATTTAGATTTTTATTTCATCATGAGAGAGTTTTTATCTTATAAAAGCGGAGCGGTCTCACAACCTCGCAAATCTCGTGATGGTTGAACACAGTATTGATACTGCTCGAGGCATGATGTTGTTCTTCATATTGTCGGGCAAGACCGTCTTGTAACCCTTCCATGGAGAAATAAGGATAAGGATTTTTGGATTATCCTTTGATGGGCATCGAGTCCAATCTCGAAGCTCATACTTTGTAAAGACACCCGACGAAGGAATCAAAACTCCATTAGCTAGGAATGAAAATCAATTCCATATGTCATTTGTAAGTCTCCTATGCGAACTAACCTGCAGGTGTGACCTTTGGTCTCTTTCGTCGGGCAAACTAAAGCAAGAGAAGCATCAGCCCTTCATCTGGCATATAAGATTTGGGAGCATAACCAGTTACACCTAACTGTCTAAAGTTGCATATCCAAGTATAGATCCCTGGAGAAGAGAAGCAAAGGTATACGCCAATATGTGTAAAGCCACACACACACACCATAAGTCGATACAGCTTTTGATATAGGCTACGGAATTGATGATGGATGTTATTGCACTACCACTAGTTGACCACTACCTAAGTAATAAAACTCCTTTTTATACCTGGAAAAAAGAGAGACTCAGATTTAGATTTTATTTATATCCTTTTAAACCCTTTCTTTTTTTCTTTTTTTGAGAATACGCTTTCTTGTACTCTGCAAATATTAGGGATATTATAACCGAGTCAAAGAGGAGCTCTCCCACGAACTAGACATTTTTGACCGTCCGATCGTGGCATTGGACTCTTTGTAGCCGTTGGATGCCCTTTACTTCCCGCTTGGGCCGAACAGTCCTTGGGGGATGCTACTCTGGAGCTCAAAAAGGCTGCTTGTGGTTGATTGGGCCCCCGAACACTTGTTAGAGCCCATATAATGGTTACTAGATCTCGGGGAAAGGAAATTGGATCAAGAGTACTACTCGATGCAACTCAATGCAACTACCAAACGAGAATCCTCTAAAAAAACTACCAAACAAAAAAAAGGATTGGGGGCTTGGGACTGACTTGATTTGGTAGGGATGCAACCGACACGGCCGGCCGATTCGATCGACGATTGGCGATGCGGGAGAGGAGGACGACCCATGCGATGCGGGCAGGGCACCTGAAGCGACAGCAGCTACGCCTACGCACTGTCGGTATTGAAGATGATTCACCGGTGACCTGGCGTTGAAGAGAGCATTAAAGCATGCATTGCTCAAATCCATTAATTTAAGTGAAGTGCGCCACTCGTCGCCGGTGTAGGTACGTTACTATGTCACCGCCTACATACATCTTAAGTCTTCCCCAGTCACCACTGCAAAAGCCATGTGCCTTGTGTTGTCTTATACCCGTATTGCTTTCCTAGATTTTCCTTCTATCTTCACCTTTGGTCCCAATTTCAATCCATACAATTCCCTTCAACTCGTTACACTAGTGATTCAAAGTTGTTCGGATTCCTTCTAATTGATGATGTTTCCTCGCTCTTAATGTTCTGCAGGTGCTATCAATCAAGTGTTGGCAATTGCTTCTGGTTAAATTGTTTGGGGAATTCTTAGAGGCTGGTTCAGGTATATTTGCTCAGTGGTGATGCACTGGTAGCAGGGACATCATCTCTAACAGGCTACCAACTTCTAGTGATTTGCAAGTACCAGGGATGATTCAATTGTTATTGGTTTGGATGGCGATTACAGATGATGAATTTCCATGACCCTATCCGTCTCCCCCTTTTACAACTAGGCAAAATCCTGAAGATCTATGATCTTGTGTTATCCAACGTTTCCCTTCTAAGGTTGGATTTCAGCTCAATATAAGAATTCGATTTTGTACCTTGGTGCCTTATTTGTCTTTTCTGCTATAGGAGCAACTGGTCGGGCAATGGATGCTTGTGTTGAAACCATTGTTTGGCCAATGGGGAACTATGTTGCACCGCGGTTACAAAATTAGATAAGTACAGGAAGTACATCGAGAAGGATGTTGCTCTTGAGTCTTAAGAGTTGGTTCTAGCAGATAAACTGTGGTTAACCAGCAGTTGAGGATACAGTTTCTAACTGTCTATAATACGTGGTCTGCAAGAGCAAATACTCTTGTTATTGCAGATGTTTTATCAGATCTGTACATCACTGAATTTTTTGTTTGCCTCGCGAAGGTACTACTACATGTTATATGGAACAACTATTGGGAGCTTGGTCACCTTTCTAGGTTTTTAGTTTTTTCGTGTAATTTCCTATGACTAGGGGTTTTATAGGACCTTTGCATGGCTTAATTAGCCGGGATCCCAAATGCTGAGTTTTCCAGCGGGTCAATTTCAGCGGGCTGCATACCTACACTACAGTAGCCTCGATGAACATATATATGGTCTATTGGTGATCCTGAATTTGTTGAGCAATTTGTCATTTGATGACCATATACATCTTCTATGTAGAGTTCCCGAAACCTGTGCTAGAGCTGGGCACTTGATAGTCACCTTCTCA
This sequence comes from Avena eriantha, assembly GCA_910589775.1. NCBI lineage: Eukaryota > Viridiplantae > Streptophyta > Magnoliopsida > Poales > Poaceae > Avena > Avena eriantha. The sequence goes on along the minus strand of OU342744.1, from coordinate 138,148,646 downwards.
CTTAATAATTTTTCTATAGCCCTAGCTGTCCAGTTATGTCACTAATATGCTTCTTGCACCGTCTTCTTCAATGAGAAACTGGACCATGATTAGAAATAGGCTTCATAACTTATGCTATAATAGTATAAAGTAATACAGTACACTCTTAGTCCAGCAGTTAATTGGTAAAACCATGGCTTGTCCTGGCTTGCTCATAAATATCTTGGCTATTGTTTATATTTATAAAAATCCAGTAGTTATAAACTTATATTACTCCTGCATGCTTTTCAGGACTGTATTTTGGTACTGTTGTCTATCAATTGTTTTGAATGATGTTTTGTGTTAGCATATTTGAAATGCACTTTTTCCACTATTGAATGATTATAATATTGATAATGTTTTTTCATTATTAGCAAGTATTGTATTATTTTGTTGCATATCTCTGTATTTTGCAAATTCCAACCATTCTATTGTCAAAATTAATGGACACGCGCCATGGTGATCTAGTTTTGCCTTATTGCTTTCTCCTAACGGCCCATTTCGAGCTTCCTACGAGCTTGGCGTTAAAATCTAATGGGCTGTTAAACGCTCCACGGGTGTGCGTCCATTCATCACTCTTCTTCCCTAAGGCCCTCAGGGCCCAGCCGTTCTCCCTCGCCCTTCTCCCTCGCCATAGCCGCCGTAAACCCCACCCAGGATCCCACCGCACCTCGCCGTCGGCGGCTCACCGTGGCCCCACCGCTGCTACTGCTGCCCATGGCAATGGCGTCGCGCCGCCTGCTCCACCTATTAACGACTTCCCGGGGTATCTCCTCGACCCCGCATCGGGCCTCCATCGGCTGGTTCGACAAGATCAAGACCACCTTCACCGGCGAGAAGCAGGACGACTCGCCCTTCCCTCCCTCCGAATCCTTCACGCTCCTCAGTAAGCATCCTGGTTCCTTCTCTACGTAGGTTCTGTGGTCTGATTCGAGGCCTCGGGGATTTACAGAGTTTGCGGATTCGATGGACATGGCGAGGAAGGTGGGCACTTTCAAGAACTTCGTGTCCGGTCGCGCCAGCGAGGCCACCGTTACAGCCGCCTTCGAGAAGCACTCCGCCGTCCTCCGCTACCTCGCCACCATCGACCCCTTCGGCGAGGTACACCATGATCAATTTGATCATACAGCAGATGCGCCGCTCTTTAAAGTATATAATGGTTTCTTAGTGCAGCAAGGTGGTTGGTTGATTTTGTATGCTGCTCTTTGTCACGCAGAAACTGAAAAACAGTGACAAAATTAGTGCCACCAAGCACTGCAACTGCACGATCGCAGATGTGGAGCAGATACTGGCCAAGTACACATGGGCCAAAGAGGCACAGATGAAGATTGAGAAGCTCAAGGAGGAAGGGAAGCCATTGCCAAAGTCATTCGGTGAGGTAATTCCGGAGTACCTGAGGGTAGTCAGTGTCGGATAGAGGAGCTAATCCTTTTGTTTCACTAGTCATTCGAGAAGGGGGAGAATTTGCATGAATAAGGGGAGAAAGTAGTAGGTAACATCAATGTAAGAGGATCAGCTGAAGATCCATCTTTATGTGAATCATTCATTACCAAGAAATTGTTTAGTAGTATCTGAATATCTCAAAATATAAACTAGGGCAATACAGGATATGCTTTTGGTTCCATTTTGCTCATTTGTTAAGAAACAGTCATGTGATGGTGTTGGTGTCTCTCTTTTTTTATATATAATATAAAGTTCTAGTGGTTTCTTCGTTATAAATGGCTTCCTTAACATCTGATAAATGTCGTAATTATCTCTATAGTATTTAACTCATAAGAGTCTGACCTTAGATTTCACTATTATAGGATGCATGTTACTTCTATGAATGGCCAGCTTAAGCTTCTAAAAAGAAGTAAAAAATATTGCCGTTTCCTTGCATGAGATAATCGGATAATATGCCATCTGTAGGTTCTTGTGGTCAAGCTGAATCATCTGAATCATGTTGCCTTTGTAGGTGCAAAATCTAATGGGTAAGACTACACCATTGGACATTGCAAGATCTAATCTGGCAAAGACAGGTCAAATAAGTAGGAGTGCTCTCTGCCCATGTGGTTCTAAGAAAAAATATAAAAGGTTTGATTCTTCCACTCCTGATCCTGCTCAAATGTTCTGTTGCCACTCTTTTATTGGTGTTTACATTTGAATAAGACTGCTGCAAGTTATATGTGCAGTAACATCTTTTAGATGGACAACCTACAGAGATCAGTGAGCAAAAGGTGGATATAGATTATTTCCAAAATATGCACAGGTTTAGGACAAATTATATCTTACTTGGCAGGTCTCCTTTCGTCAGTTCACTGTAAAGTGGAGCAAGGAGTAGTCAAAAATTATATCCAGCTTAGTAATCCATGGAGGCTTGGGCCAGTTATGATGATACGCTAGTTAACCAGTCTTGTGCATCTGATCACTAGTAGGCTCCGTTTGGCTGCTTGGCTTTTGTCAAACCAAAGTATTCTAAAACCATAGTATATCAACGCTGGGACAATCAATACTACAGTTTGCACAAAACCACAGTATTTGTAAAAAAAGAGCTCCAGACCTCTTTCTTGAATCGTGCAAAAAAAACTCAGTTTTTGCAATATCACAGTTTTGAAACTTTGGTATTTTACTGTGGCCAAACGGCTCAAAGTATTGGAAACTACAGTATTTTTAGATACTACGGTATCTTCCCAATACTGAGAAAAAACAGCAGGTGCCAAACTGGCCCTAAGTGGTGTTCTTTCACTTAACTTATAAATTGAACTCCAAATCCTGTTAGTTCCAGTGCCACACAATGATATATTCCACATATTCTAGGTTAACCTTTCTGTGGTAGAAGTTTCGCTCATTCCATAATCCGCATAGCCAACTGAACAGATCCTTATTTTTCCTCTTCATAAATCCAGCATGCCTTCCTATTTTGTGTGCAGGTTCATACTATTGTTGCTGTACTCTATGTTGTTATGTTTCTTATCTTGTTACTGCATGATGTCTGCAGGTGTTGTGGAGCTTCTTGAGGTTGAAAAAACTACGGTTCCTTCTCTTGCTTGCGTTGACCAGGGGGGTCCTTCTCTATCTTTAGTTTTCTATACCAGGCGTTGTGCGGAACATGTAAATCATTGTAAGTGGATTACACCACTGGGTTACCCAAAAGAACTATTCCCCTGAATTGCGTGATGTCACCGTCAAAAGAAAAAATTGCGTGATGTCTAGGTCATGCAGATGGTGAAAGCATCAAAGCATGTCGTTGCAGTCTTTTAATTGTTTGGTTTTTGAAGTTGCATGTAAATTGAGTATCTGAATAATACGGGAGGCTTTTCACATCTTGGCAACGTAACCTTCTTTCTTTTATGATTGGGTTACACCCATCACTCATTTATGTGGGTGGTACTGGAGCTTCAACATTGAGTTTTCTATACATCAACTGTACTCGGTTATTCGAATTCAATTCCAAATTGAAGGGACTGACAACTCGTTTAAGGAAAATTGAATGCCTTTCTGGATACATTAATCTTATACTAGGTGAAGATGCGCGCTTTGCCGTGCTGGCTGCACTTCGTCCTGGCACAGGGTGGCCGACACGGTAGAATATTTGCATCATCTACTTTTATCACCACGAAAAAACATTGTGTAGTGAACTAAAAATAGCGTGAACTAAAAATAGCTAAATTATTTGCAGCCACGGGCTGAGCGAGCAACATCGGTCAATTGATGTGCGAGAACACCAAAGAGACATGCGTGAATTGATGTAGGAGTATTAATCTTGAGGGCCCCACCTGGAAGCTACACAATATTGGTCAATGTCCTGAGCTGTTACAATGTCGAGGCGGAGAAATAGAGGCGGCCGACGCTGGATGCGGGAGCTAGACGAGAGGAAGTTGCCTCGTGAGTGGAAGGGGTAGAGGAAGCGGAGGGGGCAGCGCAGGTTGCTAGGGATACGGAGGAGGGGCTGGGATGGGCGGGAGCTCGGGTGGAGGGGAACGGGATCGAGATGGGGGCGGGGACGGGAGGGACCAGCTCGTAAGATTTCGGTCAATACCTAAAACTGCACGGTTGAGATGACTCAGAGTGAATATCAGACGGTCAGAAATGCGCGCGCGAGCAGATGGCCTCGGATAGCTTGCTTTTGCTCAGGCTTAAGCTATAGTATAATATGTTGGTTTCAACTTGCAAAAGGTGATTTTTCTTTTGCATTGTCATAAATAATTAGAGGTATTTCATTGCAGTATTTGGGTAACTTTATATGCTTGACATCGTTTTGAAAATATTCAAAGTGAAATAAGAATAAAAGGATTTCAATTTTGTGCTCATGTTTATCCCTCCATTCCAAGAACAGGATTTCACGCGTATCCAAAAAGCTCTGAAGGTTTGTGTCGGACTACTGGCACCTGAGGTATCACATCCCGTTAGGTTGCTAGACCCGTGCTATTTCCCCTCGTGAGGGGTGTGAAGGGCGCCACCCTCAGGAAGACATGATGAAAGTGGTCAAGGCATAAGAATGCTGAGGGCGATCCCTTCTGGAGCCTCCTGCTCCCTAACGAGGGGTTGGCCGAAGCACCGCGGTGGCATACCCATGTCTCGCGTCGCGAACTCACGATGGTGCAACGGCCGGTCCAAGCTAATATCGGTCCGTCTCAGGAAAGTGGTACCCTGCCTAGCCGCTTTGGTGTTAAAGGTGGGAAGACGACGCGGGAGCCGCGTCGGGGCCCGACATTGCTACTTTGGTGCAAGGAGACTAGGGTGACGCGACAAGGCAGAGGATGCGTCATCGGTTACCTCAGCATCATGCCGCCACCTCCAGCCGGAGCCAACCTATGGACAAGGGGAAAGGGGAAACTAGATACTCTCCGATGGCGGGAATGTGGAGACCTTCTCCTACCTTGGAAGGTGTCGATCCCAGCGATCTGTAACCCTAGACATTGGCACACCATTGTATCCTCGCGAAGCACCGCGAGCATACAACCAAACAAGAGTAGGGCTTTTCCTCCTCACGAGGGTCCTGAACCTAGGTAAAAAAACCCAGATCAACCTCTGTCATGCTCGTGCGGCACTGTTGAGAAGCCTAAAGCACGTGTTCAGCTCCCTCTCAAACTCGAGGCTACTCGAGGCTTGTTGGACGCTTTTTCACGCGAGACACTTCTCCAACAGTTCAGCTCCCTCTCAAGCTCAAGGCTTGTTGGACCCCTTTCCCACGCGGGACACTTCTCCAACAGTTTAGACTACACATGCATCTAGACGAAGCAAACAATAGATCATTCTATAATTAATAGAACGATCGATTAATTTGGAACGAAAGGAGTAAATAATTTGGAGATTTCTCTGTAGTAAACAATCTTTTAGGTAACCTCCTACAAGAGATCAACCTATATTAATGATTCTCACGACCAAAACTAGCGCTTCTCTCCCAGTGAAAAACAGAAGCAATAATTCTCACCACAAAGAAAGCATAGGAAACAGATTGCTTCTCTAAACATGACAGGTACATCCATTCAATTGTAAGATCAGCATAAGTCGAGCTACGTAGTTTAGGTAAAGGGATATCTACAAAACAAAACTTGGCCGTCTTCGAGTGATCCAATTTTTACTTGCCAGGCTGATCCCAACTCGTCTCAGAAGTGAGGCTGTTCCCATAGTACACTTGGTTTGTAGACTCGTCTATGTATGCCTGCGAGGGGATAACAATGTTAATACACTACACCAGAGCAAACAATATACAGGCTGTGGTAAAAAGGGTTCTTAATTATACTTTGTATTTGGTTGTCAGCAAGAAAGTTGAGGACCAGCATTTGTTACGGAGAATATTTTTAAATACATACTGTGCATATATGGAACAAGGAAAACACTAACCTGCCACCCAGAAGGAAGACCCTTGGAAAGCTCTGCTAGATCAGGCTGGTCTTTTTGCAGTTCAGCAGTAACATGAACAGATTCGGTCTTTGATTCTTTCTTTGCTTCTTTCCTCTTGCGTTTCACACGGTCACGCCTACAAAAATAATGAAATATAAGTTGAGCCCTTGTGCTATGGTAAAAAAGAACAAGAATGACAAACAATGAACCAAATAAAACAAATGTGTGCATGCAATATTTGTAATCCTTGCAATGCCATGGTATGAAACCCCAGGAAAGAAAAACACTACAGCAAGAAGAATTCATCTCTATAAATAGCGTACAAAGCCAGCCTTATTTTAAACTGGATCAAAAGATTTTACTAGAAAAATTCTACAAGTACTTTATGCTATAGCGAAACAGAAGTAGTTTTACAAGTCAAGCATCATATGACAAAAGAAATACCAGTCACCACCAAGGGGAACAAAGTTAGCATTTTCTTTGGCTTCTCCACTAGCTATTTGTTGCTTACGCCACCCCTGGAATGAACGAAATGTGATCAACTCAGAGACTTGAGAAGAATTTTTCAGTGTGTATGTGCTCTCAAGAGACCAAGTAAAAAAGCGTTACATCTATTTCCTTCCGCCGTTTCCTTTCTAGGGCTTCCAAAGCATCTTCTGGTTCCTCTTCCTCTTCATCACGAAGCTCCTCTTTTGCAGCTTTCCACTGTAATTGTAAAATAGTGTTGTTTTAGTACAGGTAGATCGATAGGGAAACAATTATTATGCATCAACACTCACCTCGTTTTAAGCCTTACCAATTACCATGTAAACAGATTGCTCTGCCTTTAGAATAAGAAATGATAAACATGAGATAAAATAGTCAGGAAACACCATTACATCCCATTTTCACGAGTTGTTTGTTTCTGGATGACCTATATTTTGCACAATAAAATAAACATCGAGCAGTTTGTTTTCCTGTTAACAAAACAATCATGGTCCTGTCTATGACTATATATACAATTGGCAAATATGATATCATCCAAAATGGTTGCTATTTTGACAGCATCATTGAGAGGTTAGTGGGCGAGAGATACCTTATCCACCAGACTCGAGACCTTCTTATTAGATCTCAGTGATGATGCAACAGCAGCAGGTCGCTTCTTAGTGCGAGGAACTGCAAAACATGCAAAATGGTCAACACTGGGCAAAATAACTAAGCTAGAAAGATGAAGCTTCCTTGAAAAGATTAATACAAATTACCTTTAGTCTGATTAGTGGTACTAGCAGAAGTTTGAGTAAAACTTCCATGTACTGTTGTTCCTGAAGCTGATGCTGCTCCTAATGATTGGCTCAAAGACGCGGCTGTGGGCTCCTTGGATATCACTTTAGCAGACTCCATGGGATTTACATTACTATTTGTATCAACAGAGACTGAGCTTGTTTTGCTATCTAATGCACCGCTAGAAATGGCCGAGGTTGATGAAGCATAGTATCCAGAAGATTCAGCTGCTACATTAGTGGCAACCATAGCCACAGAAGGATAACTATAGTAAGAAACTGGTACTGGGGGAATAGATGTGGCATCAACAGGAATAGACATCCCACTTGCAGACACTGGTGCATAATAAGAATGCTGCTGTGACTGAAGAATATGAGACTCGCTCGCTTGCATATAGTAGTCGGCATGTGTGCCATCTGTACCTGCAGCAGGATAGTACTCAGCTCCTGGAACCATATAACCCAAGTTTGGCTGATCTACACATGGCTGAGGAAGTGTATCAGCCTGAGCATATGGCACAACAGGCTCTTCAGGCCCAGGAGGAGGTGGAGGAGCTGGTTCATTCTCAGGTGGTGGAGGTGGAATCCATTCCTCTTCTGGTGGTGGCGGTGGTGGAGGAATGTCATTATCCTGTGGAGGAGCAGAATCCTCCAATGATGACAAAGTTGGCGATCCTACTTGCTCTGAAGAAGGATGCTCCTTATTCAGCATAGAAGTGGAACCTCCTTGCTCTTCAACACTTTCATCATCAACCTCCATTTCCACATCCATGTCTTCATCACTGTCTGATTCAACTCTTGAAGTAACTACTGTGGCACCTTGTGGGATCTGAACAGATGTTGAACATGGCTCCTCAACCTTGACATCTGCATCTACAGTACCAACAGTGCTAACATCAGACTTCAAATGCTCAACACTGGAGGGTGCCACAACTTCAGCTTCATTAGGCACTTTGTATACTGCATCCACTGCCTCCAGATATCCAGGTTTGGTTGTATAGCTAGCTTCATACCCAGAAACCGAAAGTTCTAGTTGCTTAAGATGCACCTCGGCATGTAACCACAACGGAAGCAAAGAAGATCCATACGAGGAGAGTGCATTGCAGTCTGATATTCGTATTTCAATTTCTCTTTTTATCAATTCAACACTGTCAACGGCAACATGTGGCCTGCATAATAATGCTGAAAAATTAGGTACACACTTCCAGGTATAGGAATAGTTGAAAAGAGAATTAGGAAATAACAAGCACCTTTCTAGCAGCTTCAATCTTTGCAGCAAATCCTCACCGTATTTTGCAAGCTGCAAGGGATCAATGTCCACTGACTCATGACTAGCAACAGCTCCAGTATAAGCGTAAGCATTGTGAGTAAGCTCCCCACTTCCACATACCATACCCATAGCAGTATAAGTTGCAGTGCCATTTCCAACAGATACAGCACTTGGATATGCTTCGACATTGCTGTGCGGGAGGACATGTGCTTGACCTTCTATGGAGTATTCCATATGAGTAGGCATAGATCCAGACATGACTCCATCAGCTGCAACTCCTGAAGCTAATCCATTAGGGATTTCCCAAGAAGTTTCTCCAGTAATTGTGTTCCAGTAATAATACTGATTACTCTGTTCATGCATGATAGCCTTCCAAATCCCACCAATGTCACCAACAATTTGCATGCCAGATGAATCTGGGGTGGCTTCGGTTGCCGCCACAGACTCATTTTCTGGAGTTGGCTCAGGGGCAACAGTGATTTCCTCGGCAACATTTTCCACGGAATTCTTGAGATCATCAGCTTGCGATATCTCCTGCTGAACACCAGCAGAAGCAGGCAGCTCATTATCCTCATCAAATTTATCGTCAGTTACGTCCTGATCGTGAATAACCTGAAACAATCAAACAAATTGCATCATCAGACCAACTGAGCTCAAGCTTCTTAATGTTAACGATCTTAGTTGACAGGAATCTAAAAAAGCATGAGAGGATCATATTAATGCTTGCAATGTACAGAAAACAAATCACAAACAAATTGGAGGTTCAGCTAATTCCTCACTGGCTTCAGCGTATTTGGGGCTACAATAATCTTCTCATTATATATGATGAGCACAACAAAGTTCAGGCTTACTTTTGGCTTTTGGACTTTGGCTTATAAGCCAGAAAAGCACCTAATTTTGGGGTGTTTGGTTAGGCTTATTTCTGGCCTTTGGCTTTTGGCTATATTATCATGCAACAATATCCTGTCAAAAGCCAAAAGCACATGTTTACGTGCTTTTCTGGCATATAAGACAAAGCCTAACCAAACACCCACTCAAGCTGCATGGAGCCCGTAAGGCAAGGCTTAAGAATAAGGTACAAGAGATGAAATAGTGAAGACCTGAATTACCTCGGCACTTGCATCTGCTGGACTCCCCTTAGTATCACCATTAGGCTGATCTGCTGCTCCCTCCTCCTCTTCATCATCACTATATTGCCCAAGCAACGCTAGAGGATTTTCCTTCTTATCTGAAAAAACAAATTCATCATTAAAAACACGAAAGCTTGAATGTGACAATCTATTTTTTACTCTTTTCTGAAGTATCTGTGAGGAAATCGGCACAGATATATAAGCAAACAGTTTTGGAAGTTCACTAAAATTACTTATTATGCACTTTACAGCCCAGCATTAATAAAAGACCAGGTTAGAGCTACAATATAAGGAAAGAGACATACGAACCGAGGAGGAAACAATCACATCCTGAAATCCCCACGCTTAGATGCTGCCAAAAGAGAAATTACCAGTAGGGCAAACACCCAGTTTTGACAGTGGCAGCCTGATCTGAAGAATTTATGTTCCTTGCAGGCCGGGAACCCTACACGTGCTTCTGTACCAGATATGTGGAGCATATACATGCTTGAGCAAAAGTTCCAAATTTCCATCAAATTTATGTTCCACATAGGCATTCCTTCTTTAAATATCCCTTGGAAGGAAATTGATTGAACCCACCTGAGGAAGATGGTGAAATGGGAACACCAGTTTGCTGCTCACGGTTTTCCCCTCCTACTCCCTCTTTTACAGATGCCTCCCCTGCAAGTTAAAGCATCAGCAGTCAGCTCATTCATAGAGATCTAACACGGTCTATTGGATATTTGGAACCGCATTTTATGCTCGATACTTATACTAGTACACTCATATGTTGCTAGTCACACTCTTAGGAATTCAAAAGTGGATGAAACACACAACACTAGATTCTCTAGAATTTTACGGAGCGCTGCAAAGAAACTATTAACCATCCCGTCCATATGTCACCTTTGTTAATTCAGTTGGGGTAACGTTAAGCAATCGCACAATGCAAATTCCAAAACGCATGGTTTGTGCAAATGGTATATAAATTGATTTCATATAATGTGAAATAATTCAGCTGGAAGTGGCACTAAAACTACAGAGGGCAAAAAAGATTTAAGGTCGGTCCCAGCCATGCCTCCGTCTTTTGGTTTAGGCTGTAGCTTCATTTGTCCTTCTTATGTCTGAGTTACCGCATCAAGACTCTACCAGTACATACATAGCACAAACAAAACAGCATTTACCTGCATAGCCAAAGCCACCAACACATGAACTGAACAAGTTGGTCTAAACCATCATATTCAGCTCGGGCTGGCGATTCAAGAAGCGTGCACTCGTTCAGGACTGCCGGATTTGGCAGACAAACAATTACTAACCATGGAACTTATATATTACAGCCTTCCGAGGATTTGGCAGACAAACAATTACTGACCATGGAACTTATATATTACAACCTTCCGAGTGTTCAAGGTTCAACCTATCGACTACCATCCAAACCTAGCCCGAATGCAAGCTACTGCCGCAACGCGGGTAACTAGCAACTAATATCGCATCAGGCACGATACAAATAAATCGCGAAGAGCGTGGAATACGGAGGAAAAAATAAAGGGAGCCGGGACAGAAGCTCACCGGCGGGAGGATCGAGGAAGAGATCGAGCTTGACCCTGCGGCCCGAGGCCGCCTTGGCGGCCAGGCGGCGCTCCTTCCGCCTCCCCATCGCGCGAAACCAGGTCTGCGCCGAGGAGGCCGGGGCTGGAGAATTTCTTTTTCACTAGGGTTAGGGTTTGGAGGATTACGGCGAGGGGAAGCGAGACGAGTTACGGCGAGGGGGAGGAACCGAGGAAGCTGGAGGAGGCGGTGGCCGCTTCGGTGCAGTGGCACGTGCTCGCAACTAGCAAATCGTAATTTCGTGCAAGCGGAGGCGCGCTTGGTCCAGCCGTCCAGGAAAGCCCATTTTGCTGGTGCATAACAATTGGGCCCGTTTATTTCCTGGGAAATAGGGCTCCTTTTTGGAATATAATAAGTAACAAAGATTTTTTTTTTGAGAACAAGGTTTTTTCATAAGCAAAGAGAAAATTGCACAAATCACCACTTATTGTTGTCGTTACATAAAACACTAACTTTATCTGATTTTTGCACAAACCACGAACTATTGGTGTAACAGGCCAAATCTCATATTAAGTGGATTAACTGCTGACGACTGGGCCCCATGATGTGAGGATGTGCCATCCATGTGTCATTATCTAGTGTGTTTTTTCAAACTTTATACAAAAAATATGGAAAATTCCAACAATTAAAATAAAATTCTTTTAAACATTTCTTGATTGGTTAGTTTATAGGGTAGTTTATATTATTTCAGTTATTGGAAGTTTTTTATTTATTTTAAAATTTTGAACACGACACAATGGATAAAGACACATTGACGTCACATTATCACTAGCTCGTTAAACCCGGTCGTGATATTTGCAATTAATCAATCTAATATGTGATTTGGACCTACGTGCAACGTATTAACCAATAGTTGGTGGTTTGTGCAAAAAAAAATGTGTAAAGATGGTGTTTTACGCAACGACGACAACAATAGGTGGCGGTTTGTGCAATTTTCTCCATAAGCAAATGGCAGTAGAACAATTGGGCACGTTTAATTTTTCAGTAAAATAGGTCTCTTTTTATTAAAGTACTAGCTGAGTGTTCGTGTGTTGCTACGGTTTCTCTTTATTACTGGCAAGACATACAATGCAATATATAATGAATGTGAACATTCACCTTTATAAAACAAATGTGGCATAATACTCTAAGAAAAATAAGATCCCCCGTCATGCTTAAACTTGTCTATCTTTTTACACCTGATTACTGAAGTGTGTTTTTTATGTTTTCTTTCTATTGACTACAATTACACAATTTCATTCACCTATTTTGCCATCTAATATTACCTTACTTCTACAATCGTAAGCAGCTACACTTTTGGGGACTTTAGCCATGAAGCATATTGGCCGCACATACATTCATTGATCCTAGAAACCAACATCATCCGTGAGAAATGATACGGTACAACAGTGTCGGGTAACGGTGCAACAATGACCCAACTGCACTGCGCGTATCCTGGAAGAACATTGTCGGTAGCGACAACAATGGTCGCAGTGCCTGAAGCACAACGGCGGCCCGGCTAGGCGGTCGCTTCACCATTCCAGGGTAGAGTTGGATGAAAATGGGTCCGTTGATGTGGACACACGGCCATGACCGTGGTGAACGAACTCTAGGACAAAAGAAAGCAATCCAGACAAATACACATCACTCACGGTGCATTTATAGAAGTATGAGTAATTTTCTCTAAAAGTAGCACAAGTACATTCTTAAATCAATTTTAGTGTTTAAGTTTATTGACCTGGTTGGTACGTTGACGGTGAGGTTGGAGATGATAAGGTGATGAGAGAGAGGCGGTGACGCCGCTGATCATGGTTGATGTTGGAGTACATCACCATGACTTTAAGATAGCACTAGTGGAAAAAGGTCTTCGGTTCGGCGCCGAATCAGGCACCAGTCCCGGTTTGTTACGGGTCGGGACTAGTGCCAACACTCTTCTCGGTTCGTAGCGTGTCCAACGGCTAGGAGCGCGGAGAAGCACTAGTCCTGGGTCGTTCCGGATCTCTAGTCCCGGTACGTAATACGGCCCGGGACAAGAGACCTTGAGCTGAGTCGCTGCACTTTACGGGGACAATTAGTCCCGACCCATATCAAATAGTAATCTTTAGAAAGGGCCAGGGTGGACAATCTGTTCCAAAGGACGCTGACGGACCCTAAACCCTAAACCCTAAAGGACGATGACGGACATGCACCCATGTGGAAGAAAAATCTATATTTGGGAGCTACTCTATTAGAAATTCCTAGAGACCTGCAATCGACGTGATGTATGTGACGAAGAATCTTTGCGTGAACCTTCTAGGCTTCTTGAGCGTGTATGGGAAGACAAAAGATACACCAGAAGCACGGAAGGACTAGCAACATATGAAAGACACAAAAGGCATGCATCTAGAATGGTTTCTAGGTCATGCCAGCTATGTTCTTAGCAAACAAGAGAAGAAAATCTTTTTTAAATGCCTGAGAAATATCAAGGTCCCGTTTGGCTTCTCGTCGAATATAAATGAATTAATAAATATGGCAGAGAAAAAGTTCCAAATCCTAAAGTCTCATGACTGCCACGTGATTATGACGCAATTGCTTCCGATTGCATTGAGGGGGCTTGCTTCCGACTGCATTGAGGGGGCTTCTACCGGATTATGTTCGAGTATCCATTGCGAGCTATGTGCATTTCTCACTACAATCTCTCAGAAGATAATCAATCCTGAAGATCTACCATGATTACAGAATGATATGGTCCAATGTCTTGTCAGTTTCGAGTTGGTGTTCCCACCATCCTTCTTCAATATTATGATGCACCTCCTGGTTCACCTAGTCGAAGAGATTTCCATTCTCGGTCATGTATTTCTACACAATATGTTCCCATTTGAGAGGTTTATGGGAGTCTTAAAGAAATATGTTTATAACCGTACTAGGCCTGAAGGAAGCATCTCCAAGGGCTATGGAATGGAGGAAGCCATTGAGTTTTGTGTTGACTTTGTTCCTGACCTTAAGGCGATTGGTCTTCCTCAATCGCGACATGAGGGGAGACTGCGTGGAAAAGGCACTCTAGGAAGGAAATCGATAATATGTAGGGACGGGCATTCTTACACGGAAGAACATTACATAGTTCTATGGAATTCTATCTTGACGACTCCATATATCGAGGAACACAAGCAAATTTTACGCTCCAACAACCCTGGGAAGCATGATGACTGGATTAGAGATGAACACATGATTTGGGGGTTGGTTGCAACATCTCATAGAAAACAACACTCTTAGAGATGAGTTATACTTGTTGTCCAGGTCACCATCTTTGACTATATCGACTTTCCAAGGGTACGAGATAAATGAGAATACATTTTACACGATCGCTCAAGATAAAAAGAGCACCAACCAAAATAGTGGTGTCCGGTTTGATGCAACAAATGACAATGGGTCCAAGACCACATATTATGGTTACATAGAGGAGATATGCGAACTTGACTATGGACCTACTTTTAAGATCCCCTTGTTTCGGTGCAAATGGGTAAAGCTGACAGGAGGTGGGGTAAAGGTAGACGAGTAGTACGGAATGACAACATTGGATCTCAACAATCTTGCGTACTTAGATGAACCATTCATCCTAGCCAATGATGTGGCTCGAGTTTTCTATGTGAAGGACATGTCTACCAAACTAAGAAAAATAAAAAAATAAGCAACAGAATACATCAGACGATGAGTCAAAGCGTCACATAGTTCTTTCAAGGAAAAGAAATATTGTAGGACTGGAGGACAAGACAGACATGTCATAAGATTGTGTTAACTTTCATGAAATTCCACCCTTCGCAGTGAACACTAATCCAACAACCCTATTAATCAAAGAAGATGCTCCATGGTTACAGCGCAATCAGAAAGGGAAACACGCGAAGAAATGATGTGTAATATAATGTATTAAACATTTTGTGTAACTGTGTTCTGAAAACTCATAAGAAAACATTTATGTAATGTATTCCATATTTAGTCCCGGTTGGAGACACAAACCGGGACTTAAGGGGTTGCGGTAGGCTGGGGTCGGCATGAGCATATTTAGCGTCGGTGGGTGTCTCCAACCGGGACTAAAGATGAACCTGTAGTCCCGGTTGGAGACACCATCCGGGACTAAACATGATAGTCGACACTATTCTGTAAGTGGTAGCACTATTCCAGTGAGTGGCAACACTATTTCGGTGCGTAGCAACACTATGACAGGGGTGAGTGTTGACATTATGTCATGAGTGTCGACACTATGTTGTGCTGCTTAATCTATAAATAGGCATCTTTGTGAAGTTATCAACTGTAAACAATATGGTGTGTGAGAGCAGGGAGAACACTATGGCTAGCTTGAAGTTATCAACTGCAAGATGGTTTTAGTCATATTAGGGAGAACACTACGACCAACTTCAGGGAGATGCCTATGGATCCAGTCCTCAAGCATCTCTCTGAAGCTGTCCATAGAGGCACTCCCTGTCCAGCAAAAAACTGGGATTAACACTCAAGACATTTATTATTATTAAAAAAACTGGGACTAAAGACCCCCTTTATTCATACTCATGGCTAGCCCTATAGTACACAACTTCAGGGTCATCTTCGTCTTCGTCGTCGTTACTAGGCGCACGCGGCTGGATCCTCGGCCCAACCATGGCATATTCCGGGCGCACCTGCCACTCCGGCCTCGGATTCACGACACGCGAGGGAGGGGGCTCCTGGATGACGATGCCGCTATGCCCACATCCTTCACCATCGCCACCCTTCTTTGTGGCTCTACGGCGAGAGAAAGTGCGGGCACCGCAGGCGAGGATGATCTCCCTGGGCGATGTAGCGCATCACGCTGACGATAGTCCAGTTTGCCCACCACAGGCGGCGGCCAGCTTCGTTGTGGTTTACCGGGGACGGGCCGTCTCCCTCATACCTGGCGAGTTCTCTTTCCCGCCGGTTAGCGAATAAGGCATTCCAGGGGTCGTAGTTGTCGGGATCCCAATGGGGATCTGTCCGCTGCTCTGTCGTGAGCTCGAGGTAGAAGTGGTTCGTGATGGTTGCCTGGCGTGCGGAACCTTGAGGCACAGGAGGGACAGGAACCCCTCCAGCGCTCAGCATCCAGTCGGCGGGCAGCCGGTAGCCCGGCGGGCATGGGTAGCTGCGGTGACCCGGCATACCGCTGCATGATGTAGTACACTATAGTCATTGACATAACACCAATGAAACACCGTTCACTAGTATTACATCCCTCAGAGTGGTACAACAGAAACACAACATGTCCAAGACATGACTATAGATTACAACTCGACTCTTTACAAAAGATCCAGAGAACACTCTAGGTTAAAGAGAGAGAAAGAAACTTCTTACAAAGAAGAACCAAAAATAATAACTCAGAGCTATCTGACTAAAATGACTAACATCTAAACTATCTGACTTGCAATTGCTACTAAAGTAATGCTCTATAAAAGTAGGTTTTATGGCTAGAGTATCTACTCCTATCTAATCAGAACTTCGTCTTCACTTCGGTTCATGAATACGTTGACTTTGTTGATTTTATTGAAGAACTTGAGCTGTCGATGATGGTTTCTTGAGCAGAAATTAATGTTGACGTCGTCTTCAATGGCTTAGAACCTAGCAAGGGTTAAGAAGGTACGGTTGAGTACAAGCGTACTCAGCAAGTTCACTAAAAAGGAGTGTATGATGCACTATCTCTACAGCCATAAACCAAAGGTCGTAGGCAATGCAGGTTTTCGTAAACATTTCTTCAAAGATTGCTTTTATTCTGAAAACTATGTTCGACAGCCTTCACAGGTTGACCAGAACATTCATGGAGTTCCTTTCCTGCCGCATTCGTAGCTCCTTCCCATAACAGGGAGTAATGATACGTCCAAAACGTATCTATTTTCCTGAACACTTTTGCTATTGTTTCTCCTCTAAACTTGTGTGATTTGGATGTAACTAACACGGACTGATGATGTTTTTAGCAGAATTGCCTTGGTGTCTAGTTTTTGTGCAGAAAATCAACTATCAGGAAAAATCCCAAAAAATAAGCCAAAAATCCTATTTCGCTAGAAGACTCACGGAGTCAGAACACGAGACGGAGTGAGGCTTGGCCCATGCCACATCACCTGGCCGCGCGGGCTAGGCCTGGCCGCGCCAGGGGGTGGTCTGGCCGCCCCAGAAACCCCCTCGGTCTCCCTCTTCGCCTATAAGTTGCCTTCTGACCTAAAAAATCAGGGGGTTCGACGTTTTTCTAGAAAGAGTTCCGCTCCGCCGCCACCACCAGATTTCGTGATACGGAACCAGAAACTCCATTCTGGCACCCTGCCGGGACGGGGAATTGGAGGAGATCATTGCCATCATCATCACCATTGCTTCTCCATCGACCATCCATGTTTCCCCCATCTATGAGTGAGTAATCCCCCGCTGTAGGCTATGGGGATGGTAGGGATTGGATGAGATCGTTCATGTAATGGCATCGGATTGTTAGGGCATGGTGCCTAGTATCTTCTATTAGTGCTTTTTGACTTTGTCGCGACTTGTTATGCTTAATGCTTGTCGCTAGGGCCCGAGTGCCATGATTTCAGATCTGAACATGTTATTGATTCATTATGATAATATTGTTTATGGTCTTACCTGCAAGTTGTATACACACGTTGTTGTCTGAAACCAATGGCCCCAAAGTGAGAGAAATCGGGATAACCGGAGGGAATGCCTTTGATGTGAGGATCACATGTGTTTATGGAGTGTTAATGCTTTGCTCTGGTGCTCTATTAAAAGGAGCACCTTAATTGCCAGTAGTTTCCTTGAGGCCCCGCTGCAAACAGGCTGGCAGGACAAAAGATGTTGTACAAGTTCTCATTGTGAGCACGCATGACTATATATGGAACACATGCCCAGGATTATCTAGTACTTGGATGCTTTATCTTATTTATCTGCAATTGCCCTATGTTCTGATTGCTATATGAATTGTCTTGTCCATGCAACGCATGTCCATCCATCATCTATGCCTATCGCACTCGAATCCTACTGTTTACTGCAATCGTTACTGCTGTATTTACTTTACTATTGCTATTACTTTACTATTCCTACTACAAAACTGTTGCTACTGATAAACTGCTATGAGCAAGATTGTTTCCAGGTGCAGCTGAATTGATAACTCAGTTGTTAAGGCTTATAAATATTCTTTGGCTCCCTTTGTGTCGAATCAATAAATTGGGTTTCACTTCCCTCGAAAATACTGCGATACACCCCCTATACTTGTGGGTCATCAAGTAACATGTCACAGTTATTACACTCTACAGAGGTTCGTTGCTTTACCCATGAGAGACCAAATCCTTATTGTATAACCGGACAATCTTTCCCGTCCACACTTCCTTTGGTGTGGGGCGCCCAGTAGATGATCCAAGCCAATCACTGCCCCTCTCCGCGACACCGCATGAAGACACGACCCTCCAGGACATGCCCTGCCTCTGTTAATCCCCTTATAGGACCAGCTATAACTCTGGTAGGCACCCGAAGACTCTATGAGCTGGTTTTACCCCTAGCAAGCTCCATAAAGGACCGACTATACCTCCGGCAGCCCCTCACAGATAGTCTAGACACCAAAATCGTGGGGAACTAAGGGGTCCCACCCATGTGCTGGATTCTCCACGAGAAATCAACAGCCTCACGATAATGTCATCCGTCTATGCGAAAGAAAGAAGATACAACTGACTTCTCCGTCCCATTCCAAATCTCATGGTTAATGCGTAATATACGGCGCTAGAATCACTGATAATATTGGTTGTTAAGTCCTAGATATTATGTTCCTTTACCACTGGAACTGTATCAGTAGATTATTACCACTTGGTAAATAATCCATAATCATATTATTATGAAAATAGTATTTTCTGACCTTTTTGAAATGCAGGTAATGACAACATTTGAGTTACAAGTATTTGATAGAAAATAACCAAAGGACATGAGCAAGTGTGAACTTGCCTTTTGTGATTGCAAGATTATGCACTCACGGTCTTCAAGACACTAGAAGATCCAAAATCTGGAAATGGCATAATTGGTCCGGTAAGGACGAATGTTTAAAGAAGCAAGATGCAATTATGCATAAGTAATGTAATGCAATTTGATAAACGTGAACCCAGGGACTGATCGTATCTGATCTAGGGTTCAGAAACTAGGAATGGTTTCTTTAGAATGTGTTTCACTTTTATATTAGCTTCACACTTGTGCTTGTTATTAAGGCCTGTGAGAGTGTGTGAAACAATATGTAAATACAACAAGCAGCATGCAATACTAAAGCACTCAAATGGGGCATGGTATCTAAAAGATTTCTTAAGCAAGATTATTAATAAATTAGAGATTTTATAGAAATGCTTTAAGGATTACTTTTAATGTTTCTTAAAAGAATAACTTTCGAGAAAAAGGTTAATTTTACAAAGGGACGTATTTAAATTTGAAGCTAACACTATTTAGGATTTCTTACTAGTTATATTTCTCAAGGAAGAAAGAATTACTTCATTTGAATAATGACCACACTAGTAGTTGAGACTTATCTATCTTGGTCATTAGATGGTATTATAATTTGTTCACTTCATAATGTTTATTTAAGGTTAATTAAGAGTGGTAACACTTCTATTTGAGTCATGTTCTCTTAACATTATAGTTGAATAGAATCATATATTTCCTTACAAATGAGTGGTTATAATTTATAATATGGAAACAACATTACTTAACTACTTATGTATTATCTTTGTATTTTTAGTATGTTTATAACTTGTGGTTGAAGTAATGGTAAAAGGTTTTATTAAGTCAAAAATATCATTCTTGAAGATTTTATATTTGATAAGAATCCGTTTGGAAAATAATATACATTTATTGGTGAATGGTAATTCAAAAAAATTGTATTTAAAATGTTTTGAATTGTTTTGACTTCATATTATCAATACTTTAAGACTAATACTATTTTTTAGACCTTTAATGAACAATATTAGAGGTATTAGCAATTTTATACATACTTTTATGAATTACCAACTAAGGAAATAAGTTTAAACCTTTATTTCACTTCATAAGTGGAGTATTATATTCTTTATATGTAGATATTATTTTTGGGACCATTTTGATATATTATAAGTATTTTTATGATTTTTAAATAATAGGATATGATTTTTATAAGTTTTAACACTTTATAAATACTAAGTAAATAATAAATATTTAGTTAAATGACACAAAAATATATGAAACAAGTTTATAATTGTATATTTTGCCTTTCTAAGAATTTTTATATATCATACCTATTTTTTATAAATTTTTAATAATATAATATACATTTAAAATATTAATCCTTAATAGTTTATTTACTAGTAATAATGATTATCTTATTTAAGTTGTAAACTAAAATATGTCAAGAGGTTTAGGTTATAGATTTTATTTTTCTGAACATTTTGATATATAATATTTTTTTCTGAATTATAAAGCAAAACATATTGAATTAATAAGATATAATTACTTTATTTAATTTCTGGAAAATATTTATATTTGGGTTTATAATGTCTTATTCATTTTTTAACATACAATACTTTTTGTACTCGGACTGGTTCTAGCCCATGTCACAAACAAGTGGGGTCAGGGCCACAAGAGGACCAGTCAACCAGCGGAGGTGGTCGGTGATGACGCCAACATGGCGTCATGATGATGCGAGCGCGACTTCCACCACCTGATGGTGGTTGCAGGCGGCGATCTATGGTGCCCCAGCACACGCAGTTTTGTGCACTAGAAAGAGAAGACTAAGGCGATTCTAGTAGTGGCTGAGTCACCGTCGTCGGAGGATGGTTAACGACGACGGACAGCGGCGGCGGTGTCGGGTGCTCATGGAGGCGGTGCTACGGAGGGCTAGAGACGAATCGGAGAGTACAAAAAGATAGAGAAGCTCACCATGATCATGATGCGATGCTTGGGGAGGCGAGGCGAGGTCAGGTGACGACGGAATCGATGGTCATGGCGGTGGCCAGACTTCGGGAAGGAGGTCTCAATCCACGCGTCAGGGGCTTCTACGGCTTCCGTGAGATGGGGTAATCGGAAGAGAAGATCACGACGGTCACCACAGTGGTCTTAGTTGGCCGAGGTGAGCTCGGAATCGACGGGCACCGGCGAGACCTGGGGCTAGGGTTTCGGTGACCTCCTCTGTGGAGAGGATAAGGACAAGAGGAAGGGAAATGGGGATGAGGATGAGCGAGGTGTCGTGGTGGTATTCTTATCCTCCTCCCTGGCGATGGCAATCCATCGTGGTGGTCGGTTCTTGCTGACAGCGGCAATTGGCATCGGGCGGCGACGCTCTCTCCAGAGAGAAGCTTGTGACGCACGGAAAATCAACAACGGCAATTTTGCATAAAACCCCCTAGAAATCTTCTGTCTCGACCCGCGGTTCTCCAACTGGTCCCACTTGTTAGTTAGAGAGGGAAGGCGAGACAGGCTACTGGTGGGCTTCTGTTGGGCCAAAGCAAAGTAAGCGAGATTTGCTGCTGCTGCACGCGGGCAACAAATAGACGCGAGGGGAATTGGGCCACGGCCAGAAACTTCTGTTCCTATTTTCCTTTTTCTTTTTATCTGTTTTTCTATTCTGTTTTCTTTTCTATTTACAATTTCTTTTCCAATTCTATTTCTACAAGGTTTAACATTTAAAATTCTGGTAGAATATTCAGAATAGTGTAAAGATTCATTATAATCAATTCCCCTATATTATTTTGTTGTATAAAAAGGAAATACAACCATATGAGAGGTTCTCTTATTAAATAGAACAAATAAGACTTAGGCTTCAGGGATTTATAACCATTCTATTATTTTTCAAAGTAGGCATGGATCACTTCTTGAACTAGTTGTTCAGTACTTTCTTAAGTGTGGTTAATGTTTTGATAGAAGTTTATTATATAATGGTGAACAACCATTATCATTAATGTGACACATGTGATCTCAATGCCCATCAACACATATTCAAGGTTTCTAATACCACACTTACTATGGACCCTAGAGGATACACTACCCTCAAGTTTATTAATGAATGTTTCTAGGGATCAAGGTTTAAGGATTGATCCAGAATTTATAATCCTGAATGATATCTCAACTTAGCGTGAGCTATAAAGATTACTTCTTAATGTGGTCTTGATGGTATATAAGACTAAGTCTTTATTACGGTTTAAGATAATAAGGCAATCAAGGCTTTCATACATAAACATTCATCTAGTTCTCTAATTATCTCTCGGAAGCTTCATTTGTCCAAGAGATACAATTCTTTGGCTACCCACTACAAGAAAATTTTCTTTCCGCAACGAATTGGCCCGACGGTCATCGTAGAAGGCGCGTCTTCCGTGATAAAATTCTCGGCTCGGCCGTGACCGATGGAAAACTTTTTTTTTGGGTTTCACGGCCCTCTACTACGACTGATCTGCTAAAACCTGGAGGAAGCTCGGCTGGCGCGTGGTAGAAGCAAGATTTTCGTTTTCTCGCGCGATGTTGACTCGCCGAAGTCTTTTGAGGCGTGTGGGTCCCAGACATCAGTGTCTCTAGCAGACCATACTTTTTAGTCACGCCTCCCTGATTTGAACTCGATAACGTTGCTCGAGGCGCCTGCCGTTTAGTCAGGCTGCTAGGTACCACATGTCAGCCTCTCATTAGAAGGATAGTGTGCATGATGGAATTTATTTCCTTCGCTCGCGTTACCCTGTTCCGAAGTTGATAGCGCTGCTCCATGCATCTACCATTTAATCAACCTCCTAGGACCCACATGTCATCCTCTCATTAGAAGAAACGTGTGTATGATGGAATTTTTTCCTTCGCTGGTGCTACCCCGTTCCGAGTTGATAGCGCTGCTCGACGCATCTACCGTTTAACCAACCTCCTGAGCCCCACATGTCATCCTCTTATTAGAAGAAACGTGTGTATGATGGATTTTTTTCCTTCGCTCCTGCTACCCTGTTTCAAACTTGATAGCGTTGTTCGATGCATCTACCATTTAATCACAATACTAGGCCCCACATGTCATCCTCTCATTAGAAGAAACGTGTGTGTGATGGATTTTTTACCCTCTGTCGTGCCTTCGTGTTCCAAACTTGATAGCGTTACTCGCTGCTTCAGCCGTTTATACAGGCTAGTGGGCCTGACATGTCAGCCTCCTCTGTGCATGAAACGTGTGCATGCTAGACTTTTTTTTTCTTCTCTCGCACCTTCCCATTTGGAACTTGGCAACGTTGCTCGATACAGCACCCGTATAATGTCTCCCTGTTGGGTCCACATGTCAGCCGCCTATGTAGAGGAAACCTGTGTATGTCGGACATTTGTTTTGGTCATGTCCGCCGGTTTGACCTTGGTAACGTTGTTACATGCGGCAAGCGTGTATGGTCTTGCTGCTGGGGCCCACGTGTCAGCCTCTCTCGACAAGAAACGTGTCGATCTTGGTCTTCTTTTTTCCGGTCGAGACTGTTGTACAAGTACTTTTTAAACGTGCTCATTAAACTTGATCTCTTATATGGTAATATTGATGGGCGCTAGTTGCAGGCAGGTGGGTCGGCCATGTCAGGCTCTCAGTACAAAAATATTGCTACAGATAAACAACATATCTTGCCACTACACAAGAAAATTGTTATCCTTTTATAAAATGTAAAAAATGTATAGTAACATCGTATATACCTTATTTATTTTTTCTTAAAAAATTGCTTGTCCATCTGCTAAGCGTGATTGCTAGCAGCTCAACTAAAAAATGTTAAGTATAAATAATGTAGTAGGTAGTACTTAAAAACATGGATAGGCGGAGTTTTTTTAAGGGTGAGTGGACGATGCCCAAAAAATACCGAATTGAAGAAAAATGGGCCAAGCAGGGATTGATGGGCTATTTTTTATGGGCTCTCGTCCAATCTAACTGGGCTATTTGTGCGGCTAAATGACCCAAAATATGGCCGAGTTAGAAGGTCTTGGGCTATAATGAGGCCGGATGGGCTAATTCTTGGGCTCGATAGTTAAAATTCCAAGGTACGTGCTGGGGCTCGGTCGGATTCGAAACAAAGTCGTTAACAAGAGAAAAAAGATATAAAATATGAGCGCCTAGATCCCAGGCGCCTGAGAACTTGTTAAGTTAAGGAGCTGACGTTACTCTATTAATTGTGCTAATACTCAGTTGTAACCTAGTAGTTGCAACTCATTAAATTCCCAGCTACAAGTTGTTGCAACAAATGTGTAACCCTCACGTTGCACCAATCGCGAGGTAAATCCAATGGTGAGAGAGGTGACTCTTGAGAACTGGCAAATCTGATAAAATATTCACAGATATTTCTGTGAAAATTATGGATAAACACCCCGCGCTCGCCAAAACTTTTCGCCGAGACCCCAAACTTTCCTAAGCCCGCCCTCAATCGAGCGACCAACCCCTGTCTCTTCAACTTTTGCGCCGTTCTTATGGGAGATGCACCGGATTAGTACCAGACCGCAAACTTCTTCACGCCTTAAAAAAACTTCTCGACGCTTTTTTATCAATAGTGCCGGCCTACCACCATTGGCCGCCCCGTTCTTCACGAGACACACCGGCCGGCGATTAGCTGGGAGATCCCCACGCTTCGCTTGCTAGATTCAGGCACTAGACATTCTTCTTAGCTTTGGTTTGTTCTCCACCTCTCCTAGAAATAGTAAAGCTTGTGACCATCTAGATTTACAAGGTGCTTGCAGATTTGGGTAGGTACGTTCTTTAGGTTAATCTATAATAAATCTCTGGACAGAAGAGTTCGAAAAAATCTTAAAAAGGACTTGGCAAAGATCCTGTGCAAGCTTTTGACCTGATATATTCCCCATCCTTCTTTGATACGATTGAGCATTTGGTTATTGATGTACCTGACGAGGAAGTACTTAGAGGTACAATACAGTATAGATGGATGTACCCTATAGAACGTCGACTTCGCATTTCCAAGGAGCAGGAAGATATCTGTAGACAGTTTGATAAGTGAGTGTTATGCAAAGATATCTTCACATATAAGACTGTAGAAAAGTTAGATATATTCAGATGTCTGACTTGGCTATGTTTTGTAGGTTCTTCGCAGAAATAAAAGTACCAGCAAATTTCGTTCCACCAATAAAAGGACCGGATGGACTAAGATCTAAGGATCATGTAAGACGCTCAAATTGCACTTTGAATTGTCTATGAATTGTCCAGATGGGGTAACCTCTTGTCTATTTTGTAACGCTAGATTGCGGAGCTTAAATTTCTGGCCCTTATCTGTGGTCCTGATAAGAGTATAACAACAGCTTCAGCTTGCATTTCCAACGGTGTCTGCCATAGCACTGATGTACCTTCTGTGGAGACTGACGCAGCTAGAGGTTGTCCTGATGAACCTGCACTGGATTGCGTTTAGATTCGAAATAGTACACTTGACATTGTCGTCCCCAGGAAAAGAAGATTGTGGATCTGGTAATAACGCCTTCTGTAGAACAAGATGCTAGAGGTGATGATTTATGAATTGCATGTCCCTCTCTATCAATGAAAATGGCATATCGTTTGCCTTGTTTCAAAAATAAATAAATATTTGCATGTCTCCTTGTGTTAGTTGATGCAAAGAAGATACTGTTTTCTGTTCAAGTCATGTGAACAAATATGTTTGTATGTAGAGACATAAATGCGGATTAGGTGACAAAATCAGCATAAAATTGCCAGATCAACAACACAAGCATAATGGCATTTCATGAAAGGAAGAGAACCATCTTTTCACCGTGCTTGTGAAAAGGAGATGAGCCAAGAACCACACCTGCAAGTGGCAGAGGCCAATCCTCGTACAGCTCAGCTAGCATTGGTTTATCTGTCGTCGGGTTGATGACAAGTACGCCATGAGGGGGTCCTCGAGGCATGCGGAAGAGAGGGGTGTGAGACGTACGGTGTTTCGGGACGGTGAGCGCACAAGTTTACCCAGGTTCGAATCCGCCGGCTTTGGACAGATCCTACTCCTGCTAGCAATGCAGTAATATGGCAGAGCTGGAATATGGGTTACAAGGGTTCGCCTGTGCGAGTTGAGATTGTAGACTATTGTGGTGTTGTCCTAAAGGCTCTCCCTAGGACGACTTATATAGATATCCGGCCTAGGGTTTACAGGAGGGATCTATCCAACTACGACTAAGAGTCAGTTACAGAGTACATCTTGAACTACAAGTACCACTATGGGGCTAAGTCGGTAAGTCTTCTGGGCCTTCCCGTAGCCGGATTGGACTCCGTCTCTTCTCCCTAACTAGGCCGCCCGTGAAGCAAAGCTCTAACCCGAAGTGGGCCACCCTGGTCAGTGAGGAACTGTGAGGATACCTGGAAAGTATATCCCCAACAGCAGCCCCCGGAGGCCTCCAAGATCCGAAGTCGGATTTACCATCGTCTAGCTTGATTTTCGGCTTGCAGAATCTTGAAGGGTTCTTGAAACTTCACAAAAAATACGATCCGGGTCTTAAAAATAAGTTGGACCTATCAACAGGTTACTCGGATTTTCCAGCTTGATTTCAAACTAAGCCGGAACTTGGTTTCTAATGCCACCTGACACAAGTCATGGTCAAGTCATGTCATCTGACAGACATCCTATCAGCACGACCGTTGGTGGGTCCATAGTTCACGGAACCGAGGCACCGTTTCAATGCATACGCGGAGATCGAGGCGACATAATCATCGCGTGGGTCCTTCCCAGTTCCTTCCACGACGCGTGGTGGTTACACTGTAGCATTTGCACGAATCTTGGCGCGGTTAGGTGGATATAAGAGGTGAGGATTCTCCTCCTTTCTTCACCTATTCCCTTGCCGTTTCCTCTCCTCCAAATCTCTCCCACGCACAGAGCTCCTCTGCTTTCCCTCCAAAACTCCTAGCGCCGCCCATCCAAGGTCACCAGCTCACCGGAGAAATGGCTTCTTCATCCTCTTCCGGTTTGGCGGCAGCAGCGACGACAACGGCGACGGAGGCGGCGGCGGAGAAGGAAAGCTTTTGCGGGGTCTGGATCCCC
Source organism: Avena eriantha (assembly GCA_910589775.1). Taxonomy (NCBI): domain Eukaryota; kingdom Viridiplantae; phylum Streptophyta; class Magnoliopsida; order Poales; family Poaceae; genus Avena; species Avena eriantha. Next base: position 138,121,612 of record OU342744.1, on the reverse strand, counting down.
TGTGTGCTCGATGACAAGAAGCTCCGCGGCGTGGAGACAGAAGGGCTCCTTCGCGCCGGTGACTAGCGGAGGGGCGTCGGGGAGACCGTCCCCAACCCGCACGCCGACGAGCGGGTCCACTTCGGCACCCACCTCGATAGAGGTTTGTCGTTTCCTCCCTCGGAATTCTTTTCCGAGGTAATAGACCATTATAGTGTTCAACTCCACCATCTTCCTCCCAACTCTCTCCTAGAGATGAGTGCCTATGCGGCTTTGTCTGAGGGATTTCTCGGCATAGGCCAAGCCTTACTCTTTTCCGGTACTACTTCCATTTTCGGAGAAATTCTATTACTGCCGGTGTTCCTTATATCACCGGTACCATTAGTTTTTCACTTGGACGTGAGCGCGCATATCCCAAGATTCTTGCTAGTGACTCGGTCAAACAATGGCCAGCCACCTTCTTCTATCACAAGGATATTCCGGCTCCCGACAAAGCCACTACTTTGCCAACTTTTATCGAAAGAGCTGCCATGGCCCAACCGTCTTGGGACGAGGCCCCTCCGGCTCTCAGTGACGATCTGATCCTCGCTAAGAGGCGGATTGAATATCTGATCAAACACAAAGGACTGAAGGGATCCGATTTGGTCCAATGTTGGGTGTCACGTCGCATCCAACCCCTTCAGTACCACGGAGACCAACTGATGCAGTCCATCACGTCGTCCAAGAAAGACTCCCTCCACATCAGCCCTAGAGCCTACACCACGCAAGGCTACATAAGCCAGATTAAATGGCTGATAAGGGAGCGAATCAAGAGGAGGATCCCGGAGGTTTCTCTGGATATGCATACGGCAGAAAACCTTGTAGTGCCGGTAAGCTTCTAACAGTAAACCTTTTTATGTGTTTCAATTTTTAAGTTACATTGCAATACTGATATGTTTTCTTCTTTTCAGCTTGATGACCTCCCCGAGTCGGAATTTGCTCCACTCGAAGGATATCCTCCAGAGTTTTCTCAGGAGACGGAGTTGGTCCCATTGCCGGACATTGCGCTCAAGAAGCACAAGGCTCCGATAGTGGCTGTTGGCACAAAGGAGGTGCCCATCGTGAAGAGGTAACTTTCAATCACAACTTCCGCCTTTGCACTCTACCTGAATTTTCTTCCGAGATGTAATGTTTCCGACTCTATTACATTCTCAGAGCTAAGCAGCTCATCAAGGGCAAGGGGAAGGGAACTTCTTCGAAGCCCCTGCGACAGACGAAGCTTACCATAGCTTCTCCTACTGTGGCTCCTCCGACTCCTGCCCCTCAACCTTCCGCAACGCCGGTGATCATTCCTTCTCCGGTCGTCGCGGAAGATCCGGCTCCTTCAACGGAGCCTACTATCCTTGAACCGCAAACTGACATCACCATGGGGGAGTCAGGTTTAGATAAGGCTGAACCCTCTTTGGGTAATGATCCCTCGGCAGAAACCTTTGCCGAAAACCTTCTCAGCAATCCGGGACTTGCCAAGTTTGGCCTATCTCGGAAATCTGCTGAGGAGATCCAGCGGTTGGCCAGGCAATGCCTAGAGAAAAGAAACTTATCTTCCGAAGAAGAAGCGCAAGAAGCAGAGGGCATCAAGCACTTTGATCTTCTTGAACAAGTGCGTCTTTGCGACGAGAGGATAAGGACCGGTGAGCTTCCAACTGCTCTAGTGACTCCTCTGACTCTCGCCGAGAAGGTTGCTGTAGAAGTGAATGCGAGTTTGGATAAACTTACTCGCGAACAATATGTAAGTCGGAATTCTAACTCATGTTTTTCCTTTATTTCATATCATATCCTCTAGCCCCCAAGCATGAAGTAGGATAAATAATCCGGGTTTATGCTTCCTTAGGATGCCAAAGAACGAACTAGTGTAGCCCCCAAGGCTCGTGCTGATATTAGCAAAAATATTAGCCCGAGTCCTTAGTAGACTTCTAACTTTGGGTATTCTGACTTACAGAAAGTATATTCCTATAACCAAGATTTGTTGAAAAATGTTTGTGATAAGCGGAGAGAGATCAAAGCTCTCCGACTTAAGAATGCTGAGCTTAAAGTTGCCAAAGATGAGGCCGAAGGTAAACATTCCGAGACTCAAACCTTGTCTTTCATGTTTTCATAGTCGAATTTTTACTGAACTGTTGTTCTTTTTTCACTTACAGCGCTGGTAAAACAGTCCTACGCCATGATTGAAGAGGCCGAGAACCTCAAGACTTTGGTGGTGGAGAACAAGGAACTCCGCCAAGAGCTGGATCAGCTCAAAGCAGATCATGAAAAGACCATTGCTCAAATTCTCGAGTCCTCCTCCATGGCTACTGACGAGCGTGATCGTAAGATTGCTGCTCAAGATCAGAAAATCTTGGACCTCAATAATGAGTTGTGCAGAGAGAGGGACCCTTCCGAGGCGCTCCGGGCTGAACTCCGGAGTCTTCAAGAAGAGAAGACGAAGGTTGACGATGTCATTTTCGGTACGTTCCATCTATCTGACTTTTCTATTTTCTTCGACTTCTTTCAATGTCAGATTTTTTTTAACTGTTTTTGTTTATAGGTCCTCTGAACTTGACGGACTCCACCTCTGTTGAGCCCCACACCCACTGGCTTACCCAAGTCGGTGACCTGCTTCATGACTTCCGCCAATCCCTTGAGGACATTGGCGAAGCTCTCAAGATTCCGGACATACATAGCATGTCGGATTTTCAGGTGCGGGACAAGGCAAAGGAGATGCCGCAACTTGTCCAGGATTGGACCATGTCCTACGCGCGAACCACGGTGCAGAACGCTCTCACCATGGTCATGAGCCACCATGGAAACATGGAAATATCACAAGTGACCAGAGGGTAGTACAAGGTAGATGAAGACGGCCAGGAGCAGGACATCAAGGTCATTATGGACTCCTGCGCCGGATATGGGTGTCACGTGGCTGATTTGACCAGCTACGAAACTCCTTTCTTCACTCGCGTGGACACTCCGCCTCCGTCTCCCGAAGAATCAGCAGAAGTTTCTGACGTTGACCACACCATATCGGAAGTGGACATCTCGAAACGATATCAAGGCGATGTATCCAGCGAGCCGACAGCTCCTTCCTCTCCTGCATCATAGATTACTAGAAACATTTGTGTTATTCTGAAAAACATGATGGGCCTGTAAATATGCAGTACTATAATTTTGCTAGTGCTAAGCTTTTGATCTATTCAGCACTTTTGGCTTTAAAACTTTTTGCGTGCGTGAAATGTTTACATAAGCACTTGTATTTTTTCGTCTATACTTATCGTTTATCTGGCTTTCTGCCTCGTCCCTTTCGTGAGCCGGCTAAACCTTCTGCTCGGAAACTTTGCCGAGCAATGGAGCTCAATTGCTAAACCAGTTTAAACTCGGAAACAAAGCCGGCTTCTAGTACCAACAATTCACTACTCGGAAAATACCCGCATCTAGTAATTAGACAAAGAACCAAAGTATAGACTAGAAACTTTAGAGTTATACCCGAAGGTAGCATTTTTAGAATCGGAAATCTAAACTAGAACGAACATGAGCATAAAGTACTTTCAAGCATTCTGGGATTTTTGACTATGACATGATCATTCGGAAATAAGATGGTAAAAACTTCCCAGAAAAACTTGAGGCAACCAAATCTTTTATTTCTCACAGAACATGTACATATATATGATTACAAAGAAGGATAAACTAAGAATAAAAGGGACGTAGCCGAGCAATATTCCATGGTCTGTCTAACTCATCTGGATTTGTACTACCTCCACCTCTCTTTCTCTTCTTAGTAGCAGGTCTTTCTTTGACTGGCCTCATGTCAGTTAAGTAGTACGATCCATTGTGCAATACTCGACTAACTAGAAAGGGCCCTTCCCATACTGGGGAAAGTTTGTGCTTTCTTTGTTGCACAAGCCGGAGAACCAAATCACCTTTATTGAAAGATCTGTTTCGGACTCTTTGGCTATGATACTTGCATAACTTCTGCTGATAGGCTGTTGATCTCATTTCAGCAACGACACGAACTTATTCGACTAAGTCGAGATCATTTTGTCGAGAAATCTCGGCATCCTCTTCAATATATGCGGCCACTCTAGGAGAAGTATGAATTAAATCACTAGGAAGAACTGCTTCTGCGCCATAGACCAAGAAGAAAGGTGTGTATCTGGTTGACCTGTTTGGAGTTATTCATAAACTCCATATTACAGAGGGTAATTCCTCTGCCCAAGCCCCCGCAACACGTCGTAGTGGTGCTTCGAGTCTCGGTTTTAGGCCTTGTAGGATTAAACCATTTGCTCTTTTGACTTGTCTGTTAGCCTGTGGATGTGCGACTGACGCAATGTCAAGCCAGATATTTTGCTCGTTGCAGAATTCTGCCAATTCTCCCATAGAGAAGTTACTCCCGTTGTCCGTGATAATGCTATGTGGATAACCATACCGGATTATAACATCCTCGACAAATCTTTTGGTTGTTGCTCCATCACAACTAGTGACGGGTTTAGGCTCAATCCATTTGGTGAATTTATCCACCATCACTATGAGGTGAGTAAATCCATTTGGAGCTCGTTTAAATGGTCCTACCATATCGAGCCCCCAGACCACAAAAGGCCATGTTATAGGTATTGTTCGTAGCTGATCGGTCAGAACATGAGCTTGTTTGGCGTAATTTTGGCAGCCTTTGCATGTCTTGACTAATCGTTTAGCATCTGCCTGAGCTGTAAGCCAGAAAAATCCGTGTCTAAAAGCTTTTGCCACTAAAGATTTGGCTGCAGCGTGGTGACCACACTCGCCTTCGTGGATTTCTCTTAGGATTTCCACTCCTTCTTCTGGAGATACGTAGCGCTGAAAACCCCCAGAAACACTCCGCTTATAGAGCTCACCTTTAACCACAGTATAGGTTTTCGCTCGTCGGATGATCTGCCGGCTCAGAACCTCGTCTTTGGGTAATTTGCCATCTACCAGATAATCTAGGTAGGGTTGAGTCCAGCTGGGAATTACAGCCAGAACTGCTATTAGGGGTGAGTCGGATTTGGTCGGATATTCCTCATCTACTCCCTTTATTGAGGGAACCTTGAGGTGCTCTAAAAAAAGCCATCCGGGACTTCTTTCCACGTAGAGCCTATCCGAGATAGTGCATCTGCTTCCTCATTTTCTGCTCGAGGGATGTGTTGAACCTCAAACCCTTCGAATGATTTAGATAGATCATCCACGACAGCTTTATATGCTACCATGTGTTTATTTGCATTACAAATATCCGACACTTGTTGAGCAACAAGATCCGAATCTCCGTAACACATCAAACATCGGATGCCAATATCCTTAGCAATCCGGATTCCATGCAGCAGTGCTTCATACTCGGCAATATTGTTTGTCGCTGTGAAGTGGATCTGTAACACGTATAGAAGTTTATCTCCTTGGGGTGATTTGAGCACCACGCCATCCCCCGAGCCCCCTCGAGCCTTAGACCCATCAAAATAGAGGGTCCAATATTCCGACTCAGGGAGGGTCATATTCTCCTTCATCTCTGTCCAATCAGCGACAAAGTCGGCAAGGATTTGGGATTTGATTGTTGTTCGGGGTTTATACTCAATATCGAAAGCTGAAAGCTCTATGCCCCATTTAGCGACGCGTCCTGTGGCGTCACTGTTGTTGATTATATCTCTCATGGGAGCTGTGCTCACCACGGTAATAGGATGCTCCTGAAAGTAGTGTCGTAACTTACGAGATGCTAAAAAAAACACCATAAGCCAACTTTTGATAGTGCGGATACCGCTGTTTTGATTCTGTCATGACCTCACTGACAAAGTAAGTCGGACGCTGCACCAGGTGCTCCTGATTTTCCTCCGGTCTCTCCACCACCATGAGGATACTAACGACCTTATTTGTCGCAGCAAGATAGAGCAACATCGGTTCCTGAGGTTCCGGCGCTGCAAGGATAGGAGCAGATGAGAGTACTTTCTTCAGGTCTTGTAGTGCAGCTTCAGCTTCGTCAGTCCAAACAAAATCCTTGGTCTTTTTCAGGAGCTTGTATAATGGCGTGGCTCTTTCACCAAGCCGGCTTACAAATCAACTGACCGCAGCGATGCAACCAGTTAATCTTTGTAGGTCCTTCAGGCGAGTTGGCCTGGAAATATTGAGTATAGCCTTGATTTTGTCCCGGTTCACCTCTATGCCTCTTTGAGACACGATGAAACCTAACAATTTTATGGCTGGTATTCCAAAGAAGCATTCCTTCAGGTTAGGCATGATGTTGTATTTTCTTAGATTGGCGAATGTTTCCTCCAAGTCGGAAATCAGCGTTTCCTTCTTTTTGGACATCACCGCAATATCATCCACGTATGCATGTATATTGAGTCCGAGTTGGTCGGGGAGGAAAAGCTGCATCGTCTGCTGGTAGGTAGCTCCTGCGTTCTTCAGCCCAAAGGGCATCGTAACAAAACAGAAGGTTCCGAAGGGGGTTATGAATGAAGTTTTGACTTTGTCAGATTCCTTCATCCGGATTTGGTGATAACCGGAATATGCGTCGAGAAAACAAAGGAGTTCCGAGCCTGTCGTAGAATCGATAACTTGATCAATTCTAGGCAGAGTGAACGGATCTTTTGGACAAGCCTTGTTCAAGGCAGTATAATCAACACACATCCTTAAATCAGTGGTGTCCTTTTTAGGGACCATTACAGGATTGGCCGACCACTCAGTGTGGATGACCTCTTCTATGAATCCGGCTAACTCGAGCCATGCTAGTTCCTTAGCTATTGCCTTACGCTTTTGATCGCCGAAACGTCGTAGGGACTGTTTGACGGGTTTAGCGTCCGGGTTTACATTTAAAGAGTGCTCGGCAAGTTCCCTAGGTACTCCAGTCATGTTAGATGGCTGCCATGCGAAGATATCTTGATTTGCTTGGAGGAACTTGACGAGCGTGCTTTCCTATGCGCTATCTAGGCCTACCCTATCTGGGTCACCTTGGAGGGGTCAGCATCCTTCAATGGCGTCTTTTTCGTCTCTTCTGATGCCTTGAACTCCGGATTTGTCTTTGTCACCTCCTTCTTTGTTGCGGGCATATCGGACGGATCTATGCTCTTCTTGATCTCCTGGTACTCCTGGGCGTGCAGCACAGCTTCAGCAAAGGCGACATTTCCATCCTCGCACTCTCGCGCTTTCTTCGGGTCTCCCCTGATAGTGATTACGCCATTGGGACCTGGAATTTTCATCATATTGTAAATGTAACACAGACGAGGCATAAAAGCCCAGTAAGCCGGACATCCGAATATAGTGTGGTACGCGCTCTTGAACGGGACCACTTCGAAGGAAAGTGCCTCCGTCCGATAATTCTTTGGAGTTCCAAAGGGAACATCCAAAGTGATTTCTCCCAGGGAATTAGCTTGTCTTCCTGGGACAACTCCATGAAAAATCACAGTGCTGTGATTCAGTTGTGTCTCCGAGATCTTCATCCGGCGCAGCGTTTCGACATAGAGAATTGATGCTACTGCCGCCGTCCATGAGGGTCTTGGAGAAACCATAACTGTCAATAAGTGGATTGACGATTAAGGCGTATTTTCCTCGCCTGTGTAGCTTAGGCGGATGATCAGCGCGGTCAAATGTGATTGCCACTTCCGACCAGTCCAAAAATTGGGGGACAGCCGGAACTGTTGCATTGAGCTCATGTAGAACTGCTTTCTTGACCTTTGCTGGTTGAGATCCGAGGAAGGTGACATAAGTGTCTTTCTTGGTCGGAAATTTTTTCTTCACTTCCGGCTTGGGATTTGAAGCATCAGCTTCCTTCATGTCGAAATCTTCCTTGGTCTCTTTATCTTTTTCGGGATTCTTCTTTCCCTTCTTCCTCTTAGCTTTGTAGCCCGCGGTGTCATCTCTTTTGATGTCGTCATTGAAACGACATTCGGCGTTAGTGTGGGACGAGTCCCCATTGGCGTCTAAGTGATGCACACATAGGTTATTGGCAATGTCGGCCCAAGAGTAGGTTTTGCCCGGTTGTTGGTCTCCTCTACCTTGGACTCTCGAAGTTCCACGGCCACGCCCGCGGCCTCCGCCGCGTCCTCCTCGTCCTCCAGACCCGAAAGTAGCAGTAACCACTGTAGTTTCTGCGTTGGGTTTCTCTTCCGAGGTATTTTTGCGCTTCTGAGCTTGTTACTTTGGTTGTTTTGCCGACTGTGGCACAACTAGGGCATTGAGTAATCCCTCTGCATCGTCGTCAGAATCTGCATACTTGCTCGATGTTTCTATCATTTCTCCCAAATCAGTGACCTTGTCACACTTCAAGCGATGGCACAGTAGACCAATTGGGAGTCCTGCAATGAAAGCTTCAATCGTAGTTTGATCATTTACTCCCTCACAAGAGTTTTTGGTGTCGATCCATCGTCCGAGGTAATCCCGGAAAGTTTCTCCGGCTTTTTGGGTGCAATGTTGTAGGTCTCCGACCATACAGGGCCTCCGATATGTGCCTTCGAAATTCCAAAAGAACGCACTTTGCATGTCATACCCGTTGTGGATGGTGTTCTCCGGAAGTTCATTAAGCCATGATCGTGCCGTCTTCTACAACATAAGTGGGAGATATCGGGTTTGCGACCAGGCTGTTTCCGCCTTTGGCGATGCAGCAAGCTTGGAAGAAATCCTGTAGCCAGGTGTCTGGCCGAGCAATGCCGTCGTAGGCTTGGATATGTCTTGAGATAGCAAATCCTTCCGGGAATCTTATAGCTGTGATGCGTGGTCCAAAGCACTTTGGGCCCACATAGATATCATTGTTTTCGTAGCGCCGTGCCTCTATGTTGGAATTGATCCTGTGCCTTGCGTCGTTCGGGGACAGAGATTGTCCTGAATGTCGGCTGTGGTTGCGGTGCCTTGGAGCCGGACTTCGGCTTCTGCCACCACCTCCCCCGCCATGTCGTCCTCCTTGTCCCCCTTGAGAGCCGTTGTGATGACTGCTTGGTGGAGAGGGTGGGGCAGCTGGATTGTTTCGGGCTGTTCGCCGGCCTCCGTACGGAGCGTCATTATTCTGGTTCTGGGGAGGGTCTTTACTACGACGAGACCCCTGCCGGCTTGACCCGGCATGGTTTCCGTCGTTCCTTCGTCCGTCGTTCCCACTACGGTGAGGACCAGCCGGACGGCTTTCATATCTAGGAGGTGGCATTTTTTGACGATCCTCCTCCCGACGTTTCTCTTTATCTTCTCCCCTTCGATCGTTCGACTCTCGTTGGGGAGGATTTCTCGGATACAGTGCAGCAATAGCCTCTTGCTCAGCCGCTGGAACGACGTTGCTCCAGTCACGCGCAGTTCTGTGATGCTGTCCTGACGATCCGGTTCTGGAGTTGTTGTCTTCCCGTCGGTCGGAACGGTGATGCTGTTCCGGAACACGCTGGGGCCTTATATCATTCCAGGCTGAGTCCGTGTGACATTGGTCGAATTTGGAGACCAGTTTTCCACTTCCGGATTTCGCAGCCATCTATTGCTCCAGACCCTTGGTGAGTAGCTTGATGCCTAATCAAACTTGTTCTGGGCCCGGGTTATTTGACAGGATATCTCGAGTTGCGACAGTGTTCTGTACCGATGTCGGATACACCAGATCTCCTTTGCTGTCGAGACGAGGCATCCCTGGATGTCCTTCAAAAAGGACCCTGTTTACTTCCGGAAATTGACCGTCATGTGTGTAACGTTTCCATGTCTTCTGATGCAAATGAGACATGTAGTCCTTAGTTGCGATGCGTTTCTTTTCCTCCTAAATGTTTTTGGCTTCATCCAGGAGTTGTTGACGATGCGCTTCTAGGGCTTGGGCCCTTTCGTCCAGCTCTTCAGCAGTAAGTTCTGCAGCTGTAGGGATAGGTGTGGTTAATGCAACATCGATGAGTTTACGCGCACCTTCAGTGATCACGTGTCCACCCACTGATTCTTCTTTTTTCGGCTCGTCTGGGATAAGTGCTCCATCCGAGTCTTCTTCGTATTCCTCGACAATCACCTCCTTTGTTAGAGGGTCTTTTGCTAGGGTCTTATTCTTCTTCTTTGCCTTCTTGGCCACACCGGTAGCAAAGACGGCTTCGGGTCCGTTTCACGGAGTCAAGCTCTGATCGGTACTTTCGGACATCTGGACCTCGGGATTATCTCCGACTTCCATGTCATCCGGCGCTTTGGGAGAGTGTTCCCCGGATCCTTCATCCATGGCTTCTCCTTCTTCTGCAGCTTTGGAGTTATACTCCTCTTCATATTCCATGGAGAACTTTCGGAAATCCGTTGACGTCATCGATTCATCCGAGGATGCGGGTACGTCGGCGTTTGTTCCAATTGCCTCCAGCACAGAGTCGGCGTTTTCTCCAGCATCGGCAAAGCCGGATCCGGATCCAACATATCCGACGAAGTGCGACGCGTTCTTCCTGAGGTACCTGCAGCTCTCACGATCAGCTTTGTCGAAACTTTTGATGGTCTCGAGAATTGCATCTGTGCTTGCATCTTGCATTATCATACGTCGCAGTGTGTACCTTAGGAAAGGCCTTTCTGTCCCGGTGTCATCAGAGCCGGAATCAGTGTCGTTGATATGCTCCTCCTGGATTTTGACTTCCGCGGGTGGGTCGATCTGGGATCCGGCTTCTCCGAGGAGATCCACTCCAAATTTGATTTTGACCGCTAGGTCTTCCTCAGGCTCGGATTTCTCCACTATCTCCGTAACTAGTGCGGGCTGGGTGGGATTAGGATTTTCTGAGATCCGGAACTTTGCCGCCTCCGCGGACAAAGGGGACCCAGAATATGCTTCTGCCTCTATCATCACCGCTTGGGTGGGTGGGGCAGGTTCAACAAAACCGATGTAAACATCGATCTTGCCAAAAGACATGATTGTGTAGGCAGTCACGGCCTCCCTAGCCGGAATCCAAGTCTCGTCGAGATCGATGAGAGGGACGTCGCTGGCATAGAGGATGCGACCAACGGTAATGGTGTCGCCGATTCTAATTCTTGCAGATTCCGCTCGGAACGCAGATCCGAAGCTCACTTGCCCCATGGTGGGTGCCAACTATCGTCGGATTGATGACAAGTACGCCATGAGGGGGTCCTCGAGGCGTGCGGAAGATAGGGGTGTGAGACATACGGTGTTCCGGGCCGGTGAGCACACAAGTTTACCCAGGTTCGAATCTGCCGGCTTTGGACGGATCCTACTCCTGCTAGCAATCCAGTAATACGGCAGAGCCGGAATATGGGTTACAAGGGTTCGCCTGTGCGAGTTGAGATTGTAGACTATTGAGGTGTTGTCCTAAAGGCTCTCCCTAGGACGACTTATATAGATATCCGGCCTAGGGTTTACAGGAGAGATCTATCCGGCTACGACTAAGAGTCGGCTACAGAGTACATCTTGAACTACAAGTAACACTATGGGCCTAAGTCGGTAAGTCTTCTGGGCCTTCCCGTAGCCGGATTGGACTCCGTCTCTTCTCCCTGACTAGGCCGCCTGTGAAGCAAAGCTCTAACCCGAAGTGGGTCACCCTGGTCAGTGAGGAACTGTGAGGATACCCGAAAAGTATATCCCCAACATTATCATCGATAATACTCAAGCATCCGAATATTATGATTACATACTAGGTGTAGTTCTAGTTCCACACTATAGTTCAACAGGCAAAAGTGTAAGAAATGCATAAGGTAGCTCCATAATACAGGTTCCAAAGAAAAGCATACAACTCAAGAAAGAAAGATCCGCATCACAGTTCACCACCTTTAGGTGCAACCGTTTCTACAGATTGTAAACCCAAATCACCGCCTCCTTCAGGTGGCACGATAATTTCGAGAGCGGGATCATCAGCACCAACAGCAGCGCCAGCACCGGTAGCATGAGTCTCCACAATACGCGAACTATCGAGCACCACAATGTCCTCCAAAGGCACTTCACTGCCAGCTCCAGCCGCACAAGTCTCTGCGGATGGTAAAACCAATCCACCACCTCCATCATCTGGCACGACGATGGCAGGTGCAGGCTCATCAGTACCAGCTGCAGCTGCAACTGCATCAGTCTCCACAGAAGGTAAACAATGAGGCGTCTTAGGTGTAGCAATCTGACATCCATTTTCTACTCCGTAATCAGGAAACTAAGAGTCTTCTTCAACTTTGTGCTTACAGCGATTACAGCAAAACAGAGATTACAGCGAAAGCATCTACATGCAACGACAAGAACATATGTCATTCTATTGATTTACCTTGTCATCTGGGATAGCAAAAGTCACAAGATTGTAACCTATTTCATCGAGAATCCTCTTTTTTGCTCCTTCCCCTATCCCCTTCTGCATCAAGTTGTAATATTGATTACATGATGTTGATTGACAAATATATGCAAATGTTCAAAAGTTTGCATTGTTGAACTACCAACTTCGAACGGATCCCCACCGTTCTTCGTTATTGGATCTAGCCAAGAAAATAAGCTTCTATGGAATCCTAGTGCATACCCGGGATAAGAACTACACTACACATGACAATGCTGCGCAATCGACAATAAAAATTTAACCGCATCATCAACTCTATCATGTAAGTTTGGAGTGAATCTCGATACACTCGTTTCACATAAGCTAAAACATCTTATATTATGAAACAGAGGGAATAGGTACGAGTGTTCTAGTATTTCACAAACTGCCATTGCTGCCGCGGGACAGAGATGACGGATGCTCCACCGCCCTACAGAAGGTTGCCACGCCGATCTCGCCGCCACCTGTAGAGGACGGAGCCGAGGAGCTGGTCAGCAACAATATGGAGCGAGAGGCCAGGGGGCGGTAGTGGATGGGAAGAAGGGACTGAGTAAAATAGGCTGTGTGTGCGTGGGGGGAAGCTGGTGAGGGAGTTAAATCCAGCTTGTCTCGGAAGGAACGCGCTGCCACATGCACCGACATGTGCAAAAATCCCTCCCTCTCTCTTCTGCGGTAGCTACTAACAGTAGTACTCAAACTAGCTTCATCCAGTTTTCTGGTACTCCTACTAGTAGACCTTTACTACTACTACTAGGGTAGACAAGGAGTACTTGTTCAGAAGAAGAAAAAACTAGACTAGCACACCGTCATACAGTATTGCCTTGTCAAATCACTGGTGATGCCATGATGAGCGACATGTTTTTCCTGGTAAACCTGGAAACATCGTGTTCCTTCCACCGCGTGCAGTTTCTGAGCGAAGTACTTACCAACACGTCCAACTTAGGCTTACATGACCCAAACTATAGTGAAAAAATAAACAAAACTACGAACCTGCAAGGAGTAATACTAACAGTACTACTATTATAAAACATTCTAGAAGAAATTATGTACGGAATAGTAGTAGTAGAGTACAACTGTACTCCTAATAAGGTTCTTTTACAAGCTTGGTGAAATATACATACTAGAGAAACTACCAAGTGTACAAAAGGGGTTTTTGGTCATACGGAGTATTTTACAAGCCGGACTGGGTGCGAAACTAAATGCTGAGTACTCGTACATCAGCTAAAAACCAGCCAAAAGAAAGAGTTTAACAGAAGGCTGAGACCAAATGAGCTATCCTTGAACAGGCTCGTTCCACTCCAAGGCGTTTGAGAAGCTTGGGATGAACCAAAATGGAGTCTCCGACCATGTCCAGCGAGTGTTGGTGTGGAAAGCAATAGTTGCATCACCATTCAGACTAAAGTGGCAAATTTCAGGACGCAGCCTGTACTCGTAGCCAATTTCTTGGTGTGATGTGTAAACACAGTTCCTTCTCGTCAGATGTCCTGGCGGATCATTTGCATCGCCTAATGCAATGATAATCGGATAGTTCACACCAAGGAAAAGAGAATATGATCCAAGGTCAGTAACCCTTTTCCATCAGTTAGCTGCAGTTAACTGGCTTGTGTCCATCGAGAACACCATGCACTCAAACCCAGAAGGATAGGTGCAAACAGTTCGACCATAGTAAACAACACTAGTATCATCAGAAATTGCATTGCCCGAGACACCATATGTATAGACCAGAAGAAGTCTTGAACCACTGGTAGATCTTGCTAACCACCACCTACCAGGATCATTCTCCTCATCATCCTCAACAAACCCATGTGTCAGGTACAGCACATCGTGTGGCGATAGGATAAGGATAGGACCTTCAAAGGGAAAGGAAATGTAACATGGAAATAATATTGATATTGATCTGACATTGTAGAAGTTGATATACAATACTATTTTTGAAAATCTTGATTATACTTAAGATGTTTGATTGCATAAAAAAATGCCAACCTAGGAAGATGCTATGGAAATTCTAATTATTTTCGAAATGGGGATATGCTATGGAAATTCTCCTAGAGACACGGTTTGATTCATGGGATCAAATGAAATAGGAAATAATCCTATAGGATCTTGAATGTAAAGTTCATAGGGAAAAAAGCAAGGTTGGATCCTACAAGATTTTGGTGTCTTATATACCAAAGGAAAACCAACAAGGATTATTTCTAGGACGTTTAATATCTTATCTTATCTTATATTACCACTATGTAGTGTATGAATAACTTTGAATATTCACTATTGGATCAGGACTTGTGAATCCCAACATTGCCAACAGTTGGATCTTCTTTTCCATTCTAGCATCTACTAGAAGATTCTATTGATAGTCTTTAGCACAATGAACGCTATGCACAATCCTCAAAACACACTTCTCTATCATTCTAGAATCTTCTCCTTCATTTCTCAAGACCATGTTGAAATTTTTTACAAGTACTAGTACCTAATAAACATCGAATTCTACATGATAGAAAATACAAGAACTAAATATGCGCCCATACTTTATAGATGTCGATCAAATTTCTAATTTTTTGAGCTTTACCTAGTATTATAATTCTATATAGTTATGATATGTCATATGTCTAGTATCTAAGTCTCACGTAAATACTACTAGTAGATACCATATTTTCTATGGATGTACTAGTGCTAGGAGACAAGGCAATACTATCAGCAGAACTCAATCCTATGAATCAAATTACTTATATGTAATAAAACTTAGTAAGGATTGCATTCCTCTGAAATTCCTAGGGAATTCGTACGAATCAAAGAGGCTAAAATTCCTATGAAATTCCTACTAACCAAAGAAACTTCAGAAAAAATAACTTACATTGATTCAGGAATAATATTTGGGTCTCACATAAGTACTTACTATTACATAGTAGATACCATAGTTTCCATGTGATGTACTAGGAGACGAAGCAATACTATCAGCCGAACTCAATCATATGAAACAAACTACTTATATGTAAGAAAACCTCCTAAAGATTGCATTCCTCTAAAATTCCTAGGGAATTCTTCGAATCAAAGAAACTAAAATTTTAATGGAATTCCTACTAACCAATGAAAGTTCAGAAAAATACCTTGCATCGATTCAGGAACAAAGCTAATAAAATACGTAGGGAGGAGAATTTACCAAGTTCCAGAGACTTCCATGCATAAACACAACCGCTCTCGGTCACGGCGAACACACGATCATGTTGGATAATAGCATCGCAGTATCTGAACTAGCCCTGGAACTCGTTCACACAAACTGCCCATCCATGACTATCATTCCCATTGATAACAACAATCTTGAATTCGAAAATGGTGACTAGAAAGAAATCTTTGTATCCCCCAGCAGCTGTCGGAACTTAGCAAATGACTATCTTCTGTAGTTTAGTACGTCGACCTTCATCAACATCATCCTAAAATGTAAGTGCAGAACCTTCAGTCGATTCAAACCCCGACACTTGTGGAATAACAATCTTGCGACGAGTGTACAAGTTGACAAGGTCCCACATGAAATCAAGCCCAACTGTGATGATCCAATCTCCATTGCCGCTTGCTCGTTGCTCATCAAAACCATTTGGCATCACAACATCGGAGGAGAACCTGTCCAGCGGCATTAGCTTGCACGGGCTGCCCGCCACTTTGAAGCAGTCTTTGGATTCCCACGGTCTCACCGTCGGATGAGAATGAAGAAGACATGGGAGGCCAAACGGATGAGAAGAAGGCGCAGTTCCACTCTCTTTTGCTGATTGAAGAATATGTTTGGACGAATCGACGAGGCTCATGGCGGTGGTGGCATCGCAATGGTTGATGAGTACTTGAAGAGGGTCTTCAGTGAACACCTTATGAAACTGCTCAGGATCTTTACAGACCTTGCTCGATCTCACCATGGAAGGAGGCTTCAGAGGGTGTTTTGGGGGCTTTCTTTGGGGTGGGGTGGGGTAGGGGAGGGAGGGAAGATTGTTGGTGTGAGCTGGCGGCCGGGGTGCGATGGAGAAGACAAAGGCTGATGGTGTGTTACTCTACTACTAGTAGTACTGCAGAAGGTGGGCGAGTGGGGGTGGGGCTCCAATTGAGGCTAGTTGCACAAACCTCCAACAATTAGAGCCGTAGTTGCAAAGAGCTCCAACAGTTGAGCCCCGAGTATGTAAGAAATAATGCTAAGAGGGCTAATCGAGAATTTTGTGCTATGTGCAGCATTTGTACCCAAAAGTAATTGTAGTACAGTAGTTTCTTGCAACTAGACTATCCTGATTATCTGGAGTTCCCTACAACTTCGAATCCAATTGTTGGAGGTTTGTGCAATTTCCACCCTCCTCGTGTTCCGAGGAAGCTCGACCCTATGTTCAAACAAAAAATGATCAAAGACACAAAAAAGGAAGATCATCTCTCAGGGCTCGTTTGATTTGCAGGCTTCTCAAAACATAAGAAGAGGAAACTACAAGAATTTGGATCAAGTATGTGTTTAAATCATAGGGAAAGCAAAGGAATACTTTGAAGGAATCTCAATTCCTGTGTTTTTCCTATTCCTATATTTTTCCTATCTTGCGTTCCAAACAGGACATAATTCCTACATATTGGAATCCTATCAATCAAACAAAACAACGTAGGATTATTTCCTAAGGGACAAGATCCTTCACAAAAACTTTGAATTTTCTTTGAATCAAAGAAGGAATAAAAAGGTTTCCTCTCTCAGGAAAAAAGGAACTCCACCTCTTGGAGAAAAAAAGGAACTCCACCTCTTGGACAATTCACTGTGACGAGAGTAACTACTAAAGTCTATGTCTAGTACTAGCTGTAGGGCCCAACCGTAGCACGTTATTTACAAGTAGTACTACTAGTACAATACAGTATCAGTCTTTGTAGGTGCCTAGAAGGAAATAAAATAAAGCTCTGCAGGTAATAAATGGCCAGGGCAATTTTCAAAATACACAATCTTTTGCTTGTTCATTTTGATCTGGACGACAGCCGGAGGATAGAGGAGTATTAGCTGCTTCGTGTCTTGAGCCATCAAGCTGGAGTAGAAATTTAGATATCTAAAAACCTGAATTGTCCTGTCAAATCAATGCTCGTTGCATGCAGCTTGACCAAACAGACTTACTGCACTACTTTACTGCGCGATCGAAAAACTAGGGAGTACAAGAAGTACTAGTACACTAATGTTACATAAAGAGTTTTTTTTGAACGGACACAGAGAGTTCCATATTCATCTTGTAGCGCCAAAGTAGAAGTTGTGCCAATATAGTACTGTAGTAGTCACGTGCAGGTTGCCTTACAGGGAAAAAATAGTATGATGAGCAACAAGATCTATCTATTTTTGTACTCCTATTTGCATATACTAGTAGTATTACTACGTACCTAAGAACGGCACGAGCGTTTGCTCTACTAGTGTGCCTCCGCACGTAGGGTAATCTAGTACAGAGTATTATTATGCATTGGTCCATGCTCTAGTCGTGGGCACGTGCTGTAGCAGTAATTTTTTTGTGAAAAATAGATTGCTCATAAATAATTACTCCCTCCATGCTAAAATAGTAGTTACTGACTTGGCTTTGTCTAGATATACATGTATTTTGATGCATTTTAGTACTTAGATGTTCCCTTATTTCCAAATTAGAAAGCATACTAGGTTTTGTCGAAGTCAATATTTATAAAGTTTGACCAACTATATGTACAAACATACTAACTTACATAATGTCAAACGCATATAATATAAAAATATAGTTCGTGATGATTCTGATAACATTGAGTTGATATCGTAGATGTCCATATTATTTTCTAGATATTTAGGCTAAATTCCAGGGCAGCCTATCCTGCACGCTGGACCCACGTCAATGCGTCATCCACACCAGCGCAATTTCGACGACAATCTTGGTTCAAGACTTAAATCAAGTCGAATTGACAAGTTTGGGCATAAAATTCCGTAATCACTGAGTTAGATGACTCAAATCGAAGCACCGTAAGAAAGGTTAGTATGTTTATCTCTGGTTCATGTCGTAGAAGTGAACAATTACATAAAAGTCGTACTAAACCCCTAAATACTCCATAATAACATTAGCAGCAAACTTAGTTTATATCCAAAATGCATCCTTCCTAGTACCAAAAGAGAACCTACATGCGACTACTACTAGTAAACTGGAGTAGTAAAATAGTACTACTAGTAATACTATTTATCTGCTAATACACTATTACAGTCTTGATCATCAGCCGTAGTTTAAGATCATTTTTTCCTGTCGATGCAAATCCAAAAAGATACATGGGTGCATGGGTGAACTGTCCAACCTTTATCGGGAACCGTGGCGGCACCTTGAGGTACGTCCTGAGCTTGTCGGACAGGAGGTTAGCCGGCGACGAGCTGCTCATCAGCTCGATTACCGCATTAAAGCTCTCGACCATCGACAAGTCCGCCGACCCCGGAGGGCCAGGCGCACACAGTTTCACTGTGTACCGCGGCCACAAGCACCTGTCCTGCCTGATGCACACCAAGGACACGACGGCGGCTGGGCCGAGCGCACAGATGGTTAGGCCGAACACGACATCGTCATCGCCGCAAAGGAAGCGCGTGAATCCCCTCATGCTTGTTGGTGGTGGAGTCGGGAGGAGGCAAAAGAAGGCACTGCCGTAGATGTCCCTGGTTACTATGACCCCGTGGGCCTCCTTTATGTGGGGAAGGATCCCTGCCGACGAGGCAATGAAATCACAGGTGGAATCAATGCAGGAGCACGGGCCGTGCGAGCACGCGATCTTGTGCTCACCGAGCCTGTCAAGGCGACCAAACTAAAGCAGCCGTCGTGGGGGCACTCAATCATCGCCTCAGACTGGACGACGTCCATAGCAGCCGGCTCATGGTCGAATCCGCCGACACGGTACACGAACTCCTGGGAGTGCTTATAGAGGGAAGATCGGCTCGCCGACATAGTGCCCGCCGGCCAGAAACCCAGGTTGGGTGGGTATACTGAAGAGTATACTAATTGAGTTTCGTACTGTACTGGTACAATTGTACAGGAATACACTAGGCATGGGCGCACTGGCGGCAACTTCACTTGGCCACTTTTTTCTTAGACAGTGTCCACACATTGTACATGCTTCATAAAAACAAAAAGGCTGCAGAAAGTTGACAGGTGAGTAATAAAATAGGTATCATGCTGTACTGTACCAGACAGAGGGAGAGACCGAGGCAAGATGATCCAGGTGAGTGAGAGGCAAGAAGATCTACTCCTGGAGAGAGATGAAAAGCCTGCGGCCTGCTGCAGGGTGTACAATGCTGCAGGGGAGAGACCAAGGACTGCATGCATGTCTTCGACACCAACCTGTAATTAACTATTTTGGTCTTATGAAATTTAAATGGTCTTAATAATCCCAGACAGAGGGAGTACTAGTAATAGTAGTAGTACTACATCTTACGACAAATCAGACAAAGCAGTACTGCATTTATTAGTGGTTTTGAGAAATTATAATTAGTAGTAGTACTTAGATATGTGAAAAACTAATCCAAGTTACTACTCCAATAGAGAGTACGATCACTCTGTCTTATGGATTCTTGTTTACTATACGTACTAGTAGTAAAAGCTAGAATGTAGATTGTTTCAAAACAAATTTTGGCTCAACAATATCTAGCATATGCAGAAACCTCATTGCTTAGTTTCAGGGATCTTGTGCTAAATGCATGGACTTGGATGTAATTTTCATTTTATGAGGTCATTGATGTAACTTGGTTTCAGGGATCTTCCACCGACCGCGTGTTAACTAATAAAGTACCTTGCTCCTACGTGACCTACCATAATTAAAAAATAATTACACTGCCCCGATTAGCAGATAAAGTGGAACATGGTTTCTTATAATTCCAAAGTTTTAATAAATAGGATGTTTCAAGCTTCCCATCTAATTTTGCACACTTTAGTGACTTTTTGCCGATTTACCGAAATTAGGTCAAACATTTGCTACACAAGTAAGGACAATCGATTGCTATTGAATTAAATGTATTTTTAGAGGTAGATGGGTGATGTAGTAAACAATGTCGTCGGTGTTAGTTTCCAACTATCATGAAAGAACATTTAATTCTCAATTTTTCAAGTGATGACGAGATTGTTCTTTTACGTAAAGAAACTCTGAAGAATATGGATCTGAATACCACAAGATAAGTTTTCAGACATAAAGATTGGAGCAACATGTTGTGCTGACGATACCCATGTTTTATGATCTTTCAAACTTCCAAGCTAACTCCACCAACTTGAATGACTTTATGCCAATTATTTATCGAATTTAGGTCAAATTTGAACTACAAGTAAATTGTAGGTTGCTTTGAAAGTTTTATGAAAACTCTTCTAGAGGTACCTATTCAGGGGACAATTAATATATCATAAACCACCGAGAGTTTTGACGACATGTTCAACTTCATGCTAAGATTTTGCATCTTGATAGTTTAACAAAATTAGGTCAAACTTGAGCTACAAGTAAGCGCGAAAGATCGCTCTTGAATTAAATGTTTATCTATATTTGAATGACTTCCTAACTAACTCTCTCCATTTGAATGACTTTATGTCGATTTATCGAAATTAGGTCAAATTTGAAACTATAAGTAAATTGTAGGTTGCTTTGAAAGTTCTATGAAAAAGCTTTTGGGGGGCACTCATCGAGGGGTCACAATCAATAAGTCAGAAACCATCGAGAGTTTTGACGATAGTTTCAACTTTTTGCTAAGATTTTGCATCCTGACTATTTAACGAAATTAGGTCAAACTTGAGCTAGAAGCAAGTAAGCGTGATAGATTTCTCTTGAATTAAATGTCTTTTCTAGGATAGATGGGTGCATCTTCTTGTAGTAAACAATCTTGTCAGTGTGAGTTTCCAATCAGTAAAGAGCATTCTCAATTTTTCGAGTGATATCGAGATTATTCTCTCCTATAAAGGAAGTCCAAAGAATAAGGATCTAAATGCCACAAGCCAAGTTTTCACACATATATAGTGGACCAACATATTGTACTTATGATTTCTCGTGTTTTATGAGTTCTCAAACTTCCTATAGCTTATCCTTCTGCCCACTTGAATGACTTTATATGTCGATTAATCAAAATTAGGTCATATTTGAACTATATACTACAAGTTTTGTAAGTTGCTATGAAAGTTATACGAAAAAGCTTTTGGAGGTACCCATCGGGGGTTCACAATCAATATATGAGAAACAACCGAGAGTTTTGACAATTGATTTGACTTTATGCTAAGATTTTGCATCATGACACTATTTAACGAAATTGGGTCAAACTTGAGCTACAAAGTAAGAGCGATAGATTGCTCTTGAAATATATGACTTTTCAAAGGTAGATGGGTGTATTTTCCTGTAGTAAATAATGTCATCGGTGTGATTTTCCAACTATGAGGAAAGAACATTCAATTCTCAATTTTTCGAGTGATGATGAGTGAGGTTGTTCTTTTCCGTAAAGAAATGTCCGAAGAATATCAGATGTGAATGCCAGAAGCCAAGTTTACCGACATATATAGTGGACCAACATGTTGTACCAACGATTCCCATGTTTTATGAGTTTTCAAACTTCCTAGCTAACTCTACCCATTTGACCGAATGACTTTATGCCGATTTATCAAAATTAGGTCAAAATTTGAAACTTCAAGTACATTATAGGTTGCTTTGGTAGTTTTACAAAAAAAAAATTGGAGGTACCCATCGATGGGTCACAATTAATATATCATAAAACACCGAGAGTTTTGATGATCGGTTTAGCTTCTTGCTAAGATTTTGCATCTTGACAATTTAACAAAATTAGGTCAAACCTGATCTACAAGTAATTAAGCGCGATAGATTGCTCTTGAAATTAAATGTATTTTCAGAGGTAGATCGGTGTATCTTGTTGTAGTAAACAATGTCGTCAATGTGAGTTTCCAACTATCAGGAAAGAACATTCAATTCTACATTTTCCTAGTGAAGACGAGCAAGGTTGTTCTTTTTCGTAAGAAGTCCGGAGAATATTGGATGTGAATGCCACGCCAAGTTTACAGACATATATAGTGGACCAACATGTTGTACCAATGATTCCCATGTTTTATTTATGAGTTTTCAAACTTCCTAGCTACCTCTGCCCATTTGACCGAATGACTATATGTCGATTTATCGAAATTAGGTCAAATTTGAAACTACAAGTAAATTGTAGGTTGCTTTGAAAGTTTTAAGAAAAATCTTTTGGAGGTACCCATCGAGGGGTCACAATTAATATATATGAAAACAACGAGAATTTTGACGATAGGTTCAACTTCTTGCTAAGATTTTGCATCTTGACAATTTAACGAAATTAATTAGGTCAAACTTGAGCTATAAGTAAGCACGATAGATAGCTCTTGAATTAAATGTCATTTCAGAGGTAGATGGGTGCATTTCTACTAGTAAGCAGTGTCGTGGGTGTGAGTGTCCAACTACCAGGAAAGAACATTGAATTCTACATTTTCTGAGTGAAGATGAACGAGGTTAGTTGTTCTTTTCCGTAAAGAGAAGTCCAAAGAATATTGGATGTGGATGCCACAAGCCAAGTTAACAGACCTTAGATATATATAGTGCATCGACAACATGTTGTACTTGTGATTCCCATGTTTTATGGGTTTTGAAGCTTCGTATAGCTAACTCTGCATATTTGAATAACTTTATGTCGATATCTTCGAATTAGGTCAAATTTAAACTACAAGTAAATTGTAGGTTTTTCTTTGTTAGATTTACAAAAATCTTTTGGACGTACCCATCGAGGGTTCAAAATTAATATACCAGAAACCAGCGAGAGTTTCGGCAATAGGTTCAACTTCTTGCTAAGACTTTGCATATTGGTAATTTAACAAAATTAGGTCAAAGTTGAGCTAGCTACAAGTAAACGCCATAGATTGCTCTTGAATTAAATGTATTTTCATAGGTAGATCATCAGTGCATCTTCTTGTAGTAAACAGTGTTGTCGGTGTGAGTTTCCAACTATCAAGAAAGAACATTCAATTCTACATTTTCTGAGTGAAGAATACGAGCGAGGTTGTTCTTTTTCCTAAAGAAAGTCCGAAGAATATTGGATCTGAATGCCACAAGCCAAGTTTACATACATATATATTGGACCAACATGTTGTACCAACGATTCTCATGTTTTATGAGTTTTCAAACTTCCCAGCTAACTTTGCCCATTAGAATGACTTTATGTCGATTTATCGAAATTAGGTCAAATTTGAAAGTGCAAGTACTAGTAAACTGCACGTGCCCTGCACGTGAGACTCAGATAATAGATATCTGGCATATCATTACTATATAAAATTATAATAGGCAAAGCGGAAAAAATATAATAGGTAAAATTTGAACTACTACAAGTAAACCGTGTAGGTTGCTTTGAAAGTTTTACGGAAAATCTCTTAGAGGTACCCATCGGAGGGGGCGCGTGAGGGGGGGGATTAATATACTATCAGGAACCAAAATAGAGTTCTGACGACAGGTTCATCTTCTTGCTTAGATTTTGCGTCTTGACAGTTTAATGAAATTAGGTCATACTTGAGCTACAACTAAGTGCGATAGAATGCTCTTGAATTTAATGAAATTAGGTCAAACTTGAACTACATGTAATAAATTGTATGTTGCTTTGAATTTTTTATGAAAAAAGCTTTTGGAGGTACCCATCGAGCGGTTAATTAATATATCAGAAACCACAGAGAGTTTTGATGAGTGGTTCGACTTCTAGCTAAGATTTTGCATCATGAAAATTTTGAACACCTTTTGAAAACGATCACATGAAATAGGGAGAGAGGGGAAATGATATTTCTATTCTCTATGGGTAACCCACAACCTTGAGGTGCACCTTAGGTTTAAAGATAACTTTATTTTTTCCACTATGTATAAGGTGAACCTTAGCGGATGCCACATAGTAGGCCATTTTTTTGAACCGTTAGTATGCCATATTAAGGTGTGATTTTTAACACAATGCGGGAGTAGTATATTTCTTTGCTTAGACATATGGTCACCTCTGTCCACGCGTTGTACATGCTGAGAGAATAAAACATTGGTGGGGGAAGAGGGTAGCAGCGAAGAGAAGTTGAAGGCGATTCCATGTCAGAGCAAAGTTATGATGGGTTTCTGACACGAGGTACTCCTACGGCCTTATAGCGTACTACACTATGCTAGTACTAGTAAATTTCAGGACCTATGCACGCAAAACAAATTGTGTGTTTTCTCTCTCCTTCGTTGCCTCTCACTATCCATCCTCCCTCTCTCCTACCCTTTCCCCTCGCGCACCGGCCCGGCTGATCTCTTCCTCGTCCACAATGTGGTGCTACGCACGTGTGCCTTGGTATGGCGGCTCTTTGTCTCTGGCATGTTCAGCAGCCGCGTTGGTGTGGTGTAGGGACGAGGAGTACATAGGAAGGAAACCACTTTGGTCCTTGGCGGCAAAAAAATTCAAACCTTTCTGGTTTTTGAAATTTTCACTTGCTTCCCAAACATTGGGAGGGAAGGTTAATCAAAAGATCGGCCCGCAGTACTTCTTATCTTATCTTTATCTTGTCTTATCTCTTACAATACCATACCATACCACTGTATAGTGTATGGATAACTTCGAACATTGACCATTGGATCAAGACCGACAAATCCAAACATTGCTAACTGTTGGATCTTCTTTTCCATTCTTAGCATCTACAAAGATTATACTGATAGTCTTTAGCACGATGAACGCTAGTATGAGCAAACCTCAAAACACACACTTCATTGCTCAGTTTCAGGGTCCTTGTGTTAAATGCATGGACTTGGGTGCAATTTTCATTTTTATGAAGTCCTTCATGTAACTTGTACTTCCATCGACCATGTTAACTCTCAAGCACCTCGCTCCTACGAGACCTACCACGGTTAAAACAAAATGCAACCACCCTAATTATCAAACAAACTGGACCACAGTTTCTTATATGTAATACCCAAGTTTTTAGTACTAGGATTTTTCAAGCTTCCTAGCTAACTTCGCACACTTCAGTGACTTCTTGTCGATTAACGAAATTAGTTCAACATTGAGCTACAAGTAAGCGCGACAGATTGCTCTTGAAATAAAAGTATTTTCGGAGGTAGATGGGTGCATCTTCTTATAGTAAACAATGTCGTCAGTGTGAGTTTCCAACTATCAGGAAATAAAATTCTCAGTTTTCCGAGTGATGACGAGATGGTTCTTTTCTGTAAAGAAAAATCGAAGCAGAATATGGATCTCAAAGCCAAAATCCAAGCTTCTAAACATATTAAGTGGACCGACGTGTTTTACTTACGAGGAGAGGTAGATGGGTGCATTTTCTTGTAGTAAACAGTGCCGTCGGTATGGTGTGATTTTCGAACTATATCAGGAAAGAAGATTCAATTATTCTCAATTTTTCGAGTGATGACGAGCGAGGCTGTTCTTTTCCGTAAAGAAATGTCCAAAGAATATACCATGTTTTTTGAGCTTTGAAACTTCCTAGCTAACTCTGTCCATTTTAATGACTTTAAGTTGATTTATCGAAATTACGTCAAATTTGAAACTACAAGTAAATTGTAGGTTTGCTTTTAAACTTTTACAAAAAAAGCTTTTAATTTGGAGGTACCCATCGAGGGGTCACAATTAATATATCTGAAAACAGCAAGAGTTTTGACGATAGGTTCAACTTCCTGCTAAGATTTTGGATCATGACAATTTAACGAAATTAATTAGGTCAAACTTGAGCCACAAGTAAGCGTGATAGATAACTCTTGAATTAAATGTCATTTCAGAGGTAGATGGGTGCATTTTCTAGTAGTAAGTAGTGCCATGGGTGTGAGTGTCCAACTACCAGCAAAGAACATTGAATTCTACGTTTTCCAAGTGAAGACGAACGAGGTTAGTTGTTCTTTTCCGTAAACAAAAGTCCAAAGAATATTGGATGTGGATGCCACAAGCCAAGTTGATAGACATATATATAGTAGATCAATAAGATATTGTACTTGCAAATCCCATGTTTTATGGGTTTTGACGCTTCCTATAGCTAACCCCGCACATTTGAATAACTTTATATCGACATCTCAGAATTAGGTCAAATTTGAAACTACAAGTAAATTGTAGGTTTTGCTTTGACAGATTTACAAAAAAGCTTTTGGACGTACCCATCGAGGGTTCAAAATTAATATACCAGAAACCAGTGAGAGTTTCGATGATAGATTGAACTTCTTGCTAAGACTTTGCATATTGGTAATTTAACGAAATTAGGTCAAACTTGAGCTAGCTACAAGTAAACACCATAGATTGCTCTTGAATTAAATGTCTTTTCATAGGTAGATCATCGGTGCTTCTTGTAGTAAAAAGTGTCGTCGATGTGAGTTTCCAACTATCAAGAAATAACATTCAGTTCTACATTTTCTGAGTGAAGAATACGGGCGAGGTTATTCTTTTTCCTAAAGAAAAGTCCAAAGAATATTGGATCCGAATGCCACAATCCAAGTTTACATACATATATATTGGACCAACATGTTGTACCAACGATTCCCATGTTTTATGAGTTTTCAAACTTCCCAGCTAATTCTGCCCATTAGAATGATTTTATGTCGATTTATCGAAATTAGGTCAAATTTGAAACTAGAAGTACTAGTAAATTACACGTGTCCTGCACATGAGACTCAGATAATAGACATTTGGCATATCATCAATATATATTAAATTATAATAGGCAAAGCGGAAAAAATATAATAGGTAAAATTTGAACTACTACAAGTAAATTATGTAGGTTGATTTGAAAGTTTTACGAAAAAGCTCTTAGAGGTACCCATCGGAGGGGGCGCATGGGGGGGGGGGGGGGGTCAATTAATATACTATCAGAAACCAAAAGGGAGTTATGACGACAGGTTCATCTTCTTGCTAAGATTTTGCTTCTTGACAGTTTACTGAAATTAGGTCAAACTTGAGCTACAACTAAGTGTGATAGATTGCTCTTGAATTTAATGAAATTAGGTCAAACTTGAACTACGAGTAATAAATTGTAGGTTGCTTTGAAAGTTTTATGAAAAAAGCTTTTGGAGGTACCCATCGAGTGGTTAATCAATATATCAGAAACCATAGAGAGTTTTGACGAGTTGTTCGACTTCTAGCTAAGACTTTGCATCATGAAAATTTTGAACACCTTTTGAAAACGATCCCGTGCATCCGGACATAGTTCGTGCCCCAAAATTTCAGATACTTCAAAATTCCCATTCGACCCCTATTAAATTCGGTAGGTGGGGGGCTTCACTCGTAATTTTCCCAGTATAGTGCTAGTAGTACCTAAATCCAACCCCTCCCCCTCTCTCTCCTCCAGGAATACGTCACCGGCCGGAACATCCCCGCTGCACTTTAGCCGGCATACCCGCACACCTGATCCGCTCAACGAACCCTCTTGTCCGGCGCGCTGATCACATCATCGACCGCCTAGGATCTGCTCCATGGACGCTGTGGTCCAGTGTTCTGCTCGTATCCTCGTCCGCCCAAGATCTGCTTCCCCGTCATCGACACCCACTATGACCGTAGCACCTTCGGCGACCTCGACATGACCCATGAGGATGAGGAGGAGGCCTAGACACCACCCCAACCATGGTAAAACCAGATCTCCCTGCGCGATTTGTTTGTTGGCAATGTACTATATTCGTGCTAAATTTCCTAACTAACAGGTTCTTTACTTGATATACACCTGTTCTATACTCCCTTTGATTCAAAATATAAGATGCTTTAGCTTTGTGAAAGAAGTGTATCCAGACTCATTTTAGTGTGTAGGTTCACTCCAAACCTAGATGAACCTACACCTAATAGAGGTCTAGATGCACTCTTTTCACAAAGCTAAAACATCTTATATTTTGAAACGGAGGGAGTACTAAATTAACCCGTTGTGGTTACGCTTAAACTCCACACATTGAACGGTTTTTATGTACTGTACTATTTCTTTGTGAATTAATAGTCACTTAACATATTTGTTTACATTCTCTGATGTACCTATCCACATGAGATATGATTATATAATATCTCTCTCATTCGTTGATTTACGAACTATAGTATTTCCATCATGTTATTGTCCTGCTATCCTATACTACACGTTTACACACCTCATACTATTTGACCATTATGTAGTGTCAATTTGATCCCTCTTAACCTGTGGCTCAAACTGTTTGCTGTTATTATGCAAGGAACAGCCTGAGTTTGCACACAATATCATAGAGTGAATGGCTCCTATAATCTCGTAAGACCCCATCACTTTTGTTTCACTTCATGCCAACATAGATCATGTTGGAACCTGTTTGTATTTACAGTTGGCCTTACCTTTATGCAAAGGAGAAACAATGGAGTACAAACTCTGCCCGTCCACACGAGCCACCGTAGATCTCATGTAACACATACCGTAAGGCCCCCACCCAAAGTTTGGTCCTTGCCACATTTTTTGTTTGCTTAAATTTACCATTTGTCTTTATTGTTTTCATATTTTTTTGCCAAAAATTAGCGTCAAACATTTTAGCCCCACTATGGTCTACTTTTGTTCCATGTGCTTAGTTCAATTTTCTAGATATGGAGAGGTCGGTGTATTGTATCTGAGTTGTGTGATAATAAGAACAAGGCCACACTAGCGATAAGATCCACAGATGTATCATAAGGAACTCTGTGCAGTTCATCTCACTCTTGTATCTACAGTGTATCATAGTTAAATGAACTGGCTATTTTAATACGAGCCACTTGATGGTTCAGTTTGTTGTTCTCAGGCCGCTGAAGCGTTGAAATTATCTAGCCATTCATGAATAATTCAATGTATGATTGCTTGATTTATTATTTGTCTACAATTATCTGGCTAGCATATTCGAGGCTCACAATTGATGTGTTTTTATTGGCCAAGTTACTCTTTTTTTGTCTATGATTAAATCCGTGGCAGATTTCGTTGTGTAGTTCCTGGCTAGTTTATATGTGAGAAACATAATGGCTTAGTTTTAATATTCGTTTTATTCATGTTCTGCACATTCTAATTTGAGCAGTCTGCATCAGGTACTTTGGTTGATTGCTCGCATTGTTATTCAAAATGAACTTGTAGTTTGTTTCCCAAGTCTGTTGTTTAAGTAACTTGTTTTGTCTTGGTCTCAGCCATCTTCAAGTAGAGCAGTCATTTCATAGAGCAGCACATGCTCGCATCGCTCCATGGCGCCAGCTGGTCCACTTATTCAAGAAGAAATAGATGTATGAGCCACCACTGTTAATTGCTTCCTTCCTTATATATTACCGCATTGACACATTTAAAATTCATGGCGGTGTGAGTGCATGGTAATGCTGTTATAACTTGTTTTGTGTTTGTTTCAGGCTGTAAATGACCCTCTGAATGCCTAACAAAGACCCGCTTCTCCAAGTTTATATTTTGTTTCACACAACAGCAGTGACAATACCTATTGCTCATGGCACACCGCTTCGACTGATCCTCGTTTTTAAGCTGAAAGATTATTTGAGGATGCCCTCCAAGATGCCCGTGATATTGTTGAGCAAGAAGCCAACAAAACAGATTTAATAATCACCATAGCACGCAAAGACTTATATGAATTGAAAAACATGCAAGCTTTAACGTAGAACATACTTAATAATCTCATCTGCAGCTCTCATGGGAAGCCAGTTGTTACATGTCTCGGGATGCAAGCTCCATAGAGACCTTTTCTGTAACACTAGTTATGGTGTGTTTTTAGTTGTCTGGACTCTGATGCAACTTTTATGCTTCATTTTATTACTATCAAGTTTACTGAGGATTGTAATAATCTACTGTAATTTGCAGTTGTAAGTTGTTTGAGGATTGTTACAAACTGAGCATCTATCAGAATTACTACACACACATGAAAAAACAGTGAAATTGTAAGAGGTACAACACACGATCTATCGGAACAGGGAGAACATCCATTGTATTACACGGGCACCATAGAACTTGCAAAATTCATAGACGTTCACTCAACAAACTGAACACATAAAGAGCTGACCTGAAGAGAATACATCAGGAGCAGACCCACACAATCCATCAATCTGATGGATAGCCGTCCTAGTAATCGTAGTGGGTGGTACCATCCTCGCCATATGGCGGCACCATCTGCAGCTCAGAATGCTCGACGATTCTGCAATACTCCGCTAGCAATCGGTCGAGTTCAAAAGGACGGTCATTCCATAATCCTCCTACTCCATACCCATATACAACGCTTGGCTCCTCTTCCCATGCAAGAGCCTCAAAGTTGTATGATCTAATCTCGGATAGATCCACATAGTATATGTTGCCGGCCTGCACCGCGGGTACCCTGGTCCTGTCGACGCAGATGCACCGATTGTCAGCAACAAAGAGAGCACGACTTCCGATGCCTCTAACCGGCTGAAGGACATGGTTCTGGGTATCAACCCGGTAAACAACCGGCCTGTCGCCATAGACCGGTCCACTCACAACGAACAACAACTCCCCATCAGACTCGACGAGGTAAAAAGATTCTCTGGGAACTAGCAGCGCGGAATAGGGCCTGCAACGGTGGGATGCATCTCCAGGGTTCGTGCGGAGCGCTACAGCTGCACATCTCCATGAGCAGCACCACACATAGTCGAGAGGATAGACCCGTATCTGTCTATGACAAAAACATCACCGGCATAAGAAGTCATGCTCCAGAGTTCCGTGAAGTCATACGGCGAGTACCACCCTTCACCAAAGACCGGGCATCTCCCTTCCTCCGTGCTCTCATCCGCCCACCGAATGGTGGTGTTCTGATTGTTTGATGTAAACACCATCAATGACGGGAACATCGTCACAGCGATAGAAGCCACCCGCTCAGTCGGTATCTCCGTCCTCAGGCGCTTGATAGCGCCCGAGAAGGGGTTGTACAACCAGGTCTTGTACGGCTGCACCCTCTGTCCAAGCACAAGGAGGCCGCCAGTTGTGCTACATACATAAAAGTACCTTCCAGAGATGGAGGGAGGAGAAACAGAGATTCAGTCAAGGTAAACAGACTGAAATTCAATCAAGGTAAACCATGGAGCAAAACCCTGGGCAACAAGTGGACGAAGAAACAGAACTTGAAAAATAGATAGTATATGATGTGAATGAAAAAATGGTTCGCATATATACAGAAGAATATAAAGAAAGCACCTGCGAATAACCCGGCTAATCTTCTTCTCAAGGTGGCGGCCAGTTCTCATGTTCAACAACGTGATGACGATGTCTTCTACCCGATACTCCTCCAATAGCTGGTGCTCTAGAACAATCCAGTTGGCTGCCATAAAGCGCTCCTCCATGAAGCCGTGCCAGGCGCTGCAGACTGCCCAAAAGGCGGTGTAGTAGTCAAAGTCGTCCATCGAAAGTAAGATGTCACCTATCTTCTGGACGCGTCCCTCAGGGAGACCAGCCCATGGCGAGTCCTCCTGCTTCTTGCCGGCCATGGATGATGGCGTTCGTGTGGTCTCGGTCCCACCGACTGGCACGGGAAGCGGTTCCAGAGACACACATTTAAACAAAGGCCTAGGAAAGCCAAGCGAATCATGTGGAAACGAGACTATGACATGCACACAACAACCGCAAGCGCATCCCATCAAACTGACACGGGCATGCGCATGCGTACACGGACTAATTACGGTACAACGGTCGTGCACACACCATCTTTATGACTCCTGGGAGCACGGGAGTGTGTAGGTGTAGGATGATACTACTAGTAGTAGTATCAGAACCTCATTGTATTTAATTATCCCAAAATCTAAGAAGAAAACCTGCAGTCCCTGGTCCTTGCTTGCTCAATATGTAGAGCTTGTTGGGGAACCCCAAGGGGAAGGTATGATGAGCACAACAACAAGTTTTCCCTCAGTTATGAAACCAAGGTTATCGAACCAGTAGGAGTAAGGAAACACCTCCAAGGTGTTGTTTCCAACTTGGAATCCTGCACAACACAACCACATAACTTTTCCCCAACTTCTAGTGAGGTTGTCAGTCTCACCGTTTGCTGAAAACAAAGGATTAAACGTATTGTGTGGAAGATAGTAATTTCTTGCAGAAAGTAAATAGAAAACATTAAATAGCTTTGTAGATTGATGGTAAAAGAATGGACCGGGGTCCATAATTCAGTAGAGGTGATTCTCCTTAAGATAGATGACATGTTGGGTGGACAAATTATAGCGGGGCAATTGACAAACATCGAGAAAGCATACATGCATATACTAATCATCTTGACTTCTATGAGATTTGATTGGGCATTCCAACATTATACATAGACCATAATCCAACTGCATCTATGACTAATAATCCACCTTCAGGTTATCATCTGAACCCCCTCCTGTATTAAGTTGCATGCAACAGATAATTGCATTAAGCAAAGTGTGTAAAGTAAACAATACGATTGTTCTATGAACAAAGGATTGCTGTTTTCTCCCTAGTAGCAACATCACATCTAGTACCCTAGAGATTTCTGTCACTTCCCCAGATTCCTAGAGGCATGAACCCACTATCTAGCATAAATACTCCCTCTTGGAGTTGCTAGCATCTACTCGGCCAAGATAGCTACTAACAACGGAAATCATGCAAGATCACAAATAACAAAGACATGATAGAATCAATAATCAATCTGAAATATCATCTCAATATCCATTGGATCCCTGCAAACACGACATGTAGAATTACAAATAGATGATCTTGATCATGAACGGAGCTCACAAGATCTAAACATGGTAGCACAAAGGAGAAGAACCAACCATCGAGCTACTACATGGACCCGTAGTCCAGGGAAGAACTACTCACGCATCACATTGAAGGCAAACATGGTGATGAAGAAGGCCTCCAGGGTGATCTCTCCCCTCCGGCAGGGTGCCGGGAAGAGCTTCAGATCCCTCCCTATCTAGGGATGGAGATGGCAGCGGCTACAAACTCTTTCGTGGAATTTTGATTGGGTCCTTAGGGTTTCTATATCGGAGGCTTCTTATAGGAAAAAGGGGAGGCCGAGGGAGTGCCCGAGGCGGCCGCACCCCGAGGCGCGGGCCAGGCCTGGCCGCGCGGCCAGGGTGTGTGGCCCCCTCGAGGCCCTTCTCCGTCTCGTCTTCTGGCTCCATGTTCCCCTCGGTGAAATATTGACTTTGGATTTTGTCCCGTCCAATTCCGAGAATATTCATTTTCTGGCTTTTCTGGAACCAAAAACAACAAAAAACAGGCAACTAGCACTGTGGCATCTTGTTAATAGGTTGTATAAAAATACTCCAAAGTGTGGACAAAACATAAGAAAGTAGATATAAAACAAGCATGGAACATCAAAAATTATAGATACGTTTGCAACGTATCAACATCCCCAAGCTTAACTCCTGCTTGTCCTCGAGTAGGTAAGTGATGAAAAGAAAGAATAATTTTTTAGGTGACATGTACCATCATAATCTTGCTCAAAGTATTTTTAGAACATTGATAGCTGGGATCATAGTACTCTAACATAGCATGAAAGATATATTTCTAACAATAAGACATAGCAACTATGTTGTAACATGAAAAGGTACAAACAAAAGATTCATGAATAACAATGCTTTGAAAGAAGTTTGTTTGTTTCACATATAGAAAACATAATAAGAATGGTATTCAGCTAGTCCCTCATAGTGTAGCAAAACATAAATGCATAGGACACCTTCAAAGTTCATAAGGGTGACTAGATACAAATAGTTTAAGAACAAGCAATATCAAAGTTATGAATCAATCAACAAGTCTTGGGACAATGCACATTAAACTAAGAATGGCCACTATGCTCTCTCAATAGGTGCATAAAGATAGAAGATGGAGACTCAACATAAAAGTAAAAGAAAGGCCTTCATAGAAGGAAGCAGGGATTCAAGTCTCATAAAGAGCTTCCAAAAATTATGGTACTTATTAGCTTTCAGTTCTCATTGCCCCTATCATAAGCATCTTGAAGTGATTAAGGTTAAAGTGAAAAAACTATGGAGTATATGCTTGACAAAGTATGAGTTGGCAATCTCATGTCCCTTGAATACGAGGACCGCACCTCATGCTACTTAAGTTTAGTTACCGGTAAGTTCTTGTCATAGTAAGTACATGTGTATCATAGAGAACCGCCAATGGGGTACCCCTTGCACATGATACATGAGCTATCCCTCAAAATGACAAGGCAAGCAGACAATGAGCATCTCAGCAATCTTCTTATTTACCATGGGAAAATGGTGCTTTTTTCTCTCTTTCCTCTTTTCTTATCTCTTTTTTTTCTCAATCTCTGTCTCTTTTTTTATAAGAAGAATGCTTCATAGATTGCTCACTATGGTGATGCTACAAGTTTCCACCATGATTAGGCATGGATTAGGCTAGCGGCCCAGGCGTTTCTCTAACACACATACATAACTCCATGGACTTACAAGCTCCCCTTTCATTTCACACCGACGACATCCATAAACAAAAGAGCATGATATCAACTGGGTACAATGTACAAGTGCAACATTGAAAGTGTTCCCCATGACAGCATGGTTCTGCTAATCCCCAACGTATAAGTGCAAGCATATACAACATAGATGATACAATGGTTCAAGTTTATTAGGGGCAAGAAAAGTAAAGTGTGCCATCAAGTTCGTGAGAGCTTTAATCACTGACTTTCACATAACAAGTTTAATTCGGAAGGTAGATAAAAACATGAATGTACTTGGAAGAGAAAATGCTAATAAGTAGGTATGGTGGACTCTTTAGAATACCTTGGTTTTATTTGGAGTTGGATTCATGAGTGGAACTCATACTTGGTACATGTGGAGGCTAGCAAAAGACTGGGAGAGACCAACTAAGAAAGCAATAATGGCCATAATCGTGCAGATCGACAAACCATTATTAATTAAAGCATAAAGTGATATTACAAGTCGAAACCTAAATGATCATAGAGGCTATGGTGACTTGGTATAGTCTTAACATGGTGTGAGCATGCGCCAAGTTAACCCAAATAAAGCATTAAAGGAGAATACCGCAATAATATGCTTTAATATGCTAAAACAACACATGATTCTTTCAAGGCACATTAAGCAATCTCAATTGTTTATAACATGTCATGCTACAACAAAAATCACTAAGCATAAAGCCAAACAATATCAAGCATGACATGATAAAGTCTAAGTCACTGTCAAAAACAAACTCCTTTTATACCACTTAAGCATGAACTTTTCCTACTCTTTTCCAATCCAAATCAACTTTATTTGAAAACTAATGCATGAATGAGGGGATCCAACCAATTTATTCAAGAAAACTAAGCAATCAAAAACTAAGAACGAAAAAAGACGCTCCAAGAACAACACAACTATGCATGAAATAATAAAAATGAAGTGTTTGGAGGAAACCAGAAATTTTTATTGATGAAGAAGGGGATGCCTTGGGCATCCCCAAGATTTGACGCTCGTAATTCTTGAATGTTTCTTGGGGTGGCACGGGTGGCATCCCCAAGCTTGAGCTTTTGTCCATTCTTCATCTTATCACATTACTCTTCCCTACACTTTAAAATTTCCTTCATACAAAACTTCACACAATCTTCATTAGCAGCATTAGTGCATTCAAAACATAATAAACCTTTGGGTTTTAGTTTTAAAACAACAAAACTTTCATTAAAAACACAAGATACTGTAGCAATTCCCTTAAAAATCTCAATTCACCAAAAAACCCAAAAAGAAATCGATAAAGAGGCAAATGCAAGTAATGGCAGAAATCTGTCAAAATAGACCAGCAGGTGAAAACGGATTTTTTCGAAGACCTTCTGTTGCTCAAGCTGGGTCAGAAGCACAAAAAATTATAGCTCAAACCGACATACAAAGATTTTTCACTAATTTTTACAGCAAAGCACAAAAATCTGTTTCGGGACAATAACTTTCCCAAGCATTACTTCTCTCTCATTAGAGGTTACTCTTGGCACAAAAACCACACAAAAATGATAAGGAGAGGTTATTACTGAAGCAATAACTTCCAAGACTCAACTAAAACTTTTGGGTTATCTCCCAATATGTACTTTTCTTTAACGCCTTTAAGTTAGGCATAAGAAGCATGAAAAGAATCAAGTATTCTCAAATAAAGAAGCATTAAGAGCAAATTTTGTTTTAATACGAGAGGCAAAAGGAATCTTCTCTCTCTTCTTAGGGAAGTGTTCTATACCTTTCTTGAGTGGAAATTGATATTTAATGGTACCTTCTTTCATATCAATAATGGCACCAACAGTTCTAAGAAAAGGTCTTCCCAAAGTAATAGGACAAGAAGCATTGCATTCAACATCCAAAACATAGAAATCAACGGGGACATAGGCATTGTTAACCATAATAAGAACATCATTAATACTCCCCATGAGTTTCTTTTTAGCATTATCATCAAGTGGGACATTTAAATAATAATCCTCCAACGCTGGTAAATCAAGCATTTCATAAATCTTTTCAGGCATAATAGAAACACTACTATCAAGATCACATAAAGATTTGAAATCGAAATCATTCACTTTCATATTAATGATGGGTTCCCAACCATCTTCTAATTTCATAGGAATAGAAGCTTTATGTTTCATCTTTTCTTCTTTAATTTTTACGAGAGCATCAGTAATGTGTTTTGTAAAGGCCATATTCATAGCACTAGCATTAGGACTTTTTGCAAGCTTTTGTAGGAACATAATTACTTCAGAGGTATTGCAACCATCAAGATCAAAATCATAATTATCATCTAAAGTACTAGAGCTACTGTTTCCCATATTTCGAAGAATTTGAGCATTTTTATTAGAAAAGGTTCCATTGGGTTTACTAGCTTCAACATTAGTGGTAGTGATAGTATAAATACTAATATTTCTAGCAATTTCATCTTCTCTCTCCCACTTAGCATGCAATTCAGCTAACAATCTAACATTTTCATCAATTCTAACTTGTATGGAATTAGTGGCAGCAAAGGGATTTTCAATAGTTTCAGGTTTAACAGCCATTTTATTCAAAGAAGATTGTGCTTCAGACAATGATGCTATATTTCTTTCAGCATTAGAGAGTTTTTCCTCAATAGTTTTATTGAAAGTAGTTTGTTTACTAATAAAATCTTTAAGCATAACTTCAAGTTCATAGGGTGCACTTCTATTATTGTTGTAGGAATTTTCATAAGCATTACCATTATTGGGAGGATATGGCCTATAGTTGTTATTACCAAAATTATTCCTGTACGCATTGTTGCTAAAATTATTATTTCTAATAAAGTTCACATCAACTTGCTCTTATTGAGCAACCAAAGAAACTAAGGGAACATGATTTGGATCAATATGGGCTTTCCCATTAACAAGCATAGACATAATAACATCAATTTTATCACTCAAGAGGAGGTTTCCTCAACA
Source organism: Avena eriantha (assembly GCA_910589775.1). Taxonomy (NCBI): domain Eukaryota; kingdom Viridiplantae; phylum Streptophyta; class Magnoliopsida; order Poales; family Poaceae; genus Avena; species Avena eriantha. The sequence continues at coordinate 138,084,095 of OU342744.1, read as the reverse complement.
AAATTTACCTTCTTACCTTGTGGAGCTCTCTCAGTGTGCCATTTAAAATAGTTAACCATCATATTATCTAGAAGCTTTGTTGTAGCACCCAAAGTAATGCTCATAAAGGCACCTCCAGCAGCAGAATCCAGCGGATTTCTTGAAGAATAATTCAGTCCTGCATATAAGGTTTGGATAATCATCCAAGCAGTCAGTCCATGAGTGGGACAATTTTTTACCAACGATTTCATTCTTTCCCAAGCTTGAGCAACATGTTCATTATCGGATTGTTTAAATTTCATTATTTCACTTCTCATAGATATAATCTTAGCAGGAGGATAGTATTTTCCAATGAAAGCATCTTTGCATTTAGTCCAAGAATCAATACTATTTCTAGTTAGGGATTGCAACCATTCTTTAGCTTTTCCTCTCAAAGAGAAAGGAAACAATTTAAGCTTAATAATATCCCCATCTATATCCCTATATTTTTGCATCTCACAAAGTTCAACAAAGTTATTAAGATGACCAGTAGCATCTTCAGTACCAATACCAGAAAATTGTTCTCTCATAACAAGATTGAGTAAAGCGGGTTTAATTTCAAAGAAAGTAGCTCTAGGAACAGGTGTGCACATGAAATCATTGTTGTTGGTGCTAGTGAAGTCACTTAACTTAGTATTTTCAACAGTAGTCATTTTTTGTGTTTTTAATATCAAAAGCAAACTAGTATAACTATTTTTTGTGTGGTTTTGATAAAGAAACAAGCAAACAAAGCAGAAATAAACTAAGCAAAATGAAAACAACAAAGTAAAGAGATTGGTTATGAGACACTCCCCTTGTGAATATGTCCTTGAATCCCAGGCAACGGTGCCAGAAAAATTCTTGCTTTCTCAATATGTAGAGCTCGTTGGGGAACCCCAAGAGGAAGGTATGATGAGCACAACAACAAGTTTTCCCTCAGTTATGAAACCAAGGTTATCGAACCAGTAGGAGCAAGGAAACACCTCCAAGGTGTTGTTTCCAACTTGGAATCCTGCACAACACAACCACAGAACTTTGCCCCCAAGTTACAGTGAGGTTGTCAATCTCACCGGTTTTGCTGAAAAAAAGGATTAAACGTATTGCGTGGAAGATAGTAATTGCTTGTAGAAAGTAAACAGAAAACAATAAATAGCTTTGTAGATTGATGGTAAAAGAATGGACCGGGGTCCATAGTTCACTAGAGGTGATTCTCCTTAAGATAGATGACATGTTGGGTGAACAAATTATAGCGGGGCAATTGACAAACATCGAGAAAGCATACATGCATATACTAATCATCTTGACTTCTATGATATTTGATTGGACATTCCAACATTATACATATACCGTAATCCAACTGCATCTATGACTAATAATCCACCTTCAGGTTATCATCCGAACCCCCTCCAGTATTAAGTTGCAAGCAACAGATAATTGCATTAAGCAAAGTGTGTAAAGTAAACAATACGATTGTTCTATGAACAAAGGATTGCTGTTTTCTCCCTAGTATCAACATCACATCTAGTACCCTAGAGATTTCTGTCACTTCCCCAGATTCCTAGAGGCATGAACCCACTATCTAGCATAAATACTCCCTCTTCGAGTTGCTAGCATCTACTTGGCCAAGATAGCTACTAACAACGGAAAGCATGCAAGATCACAAATAACAAAGATATGATAGAATCAATAATCAATCTGAAATATCATCTCAATATCCATTGGATCCCTGCAAACACAACATGTAGAATTACAAATAGATGATCTTGATCATGAACAGAGCTCACAAGATCTAAACATGGTAGCACAAAGGAGAAGAACCAACCAGGCGCGGGCCCAGGCACGGGCCAGGCCTGGCCGCACGGCCAGGGGGTGTGGCCCCCTTGAGGCCCTTCTCCATCTCGTCTTCTGGCTCCGTGTTCCCCTCGGTGAAATATTGACTTTGGCTTTTGTCCCATCCAATTCCGAGAATACTCATTTTTTGGCTTTTCTGGAACCGAAAACATGCAACTAGCACTATGGCATCTTGTTAATAGGTTAGTCCCAGAAAGTGTATAAAAATACTCCAAAGTGTGGACAAAACATAAGAAAGTAGATATAAAACAAGCATGGACCATCAAAAATTATAGATACGTTGCAACGTATCAGTCCCCAGGGCACACGCAAACATAGGGCATTTTCCATTTTTCGCATGACATTTTCCATTTTTTCAATTTCGCTTTTTGGCTGTGCCCTTGGATGCTCACCATGTGGCCGGATGGGGTGTATGCTCTGTGGAGCTAAAAACCTCATGTTCTCTCAATAGCACGGTCGTTAATTATTGAGGTATATATGTTTTTAGTCCCACAACTTGCACCACGGGAGCATTTTAGTCCCACATCTTGCAAAGTGAGCAACACTAGACCCACAACTTGTAACTAGGAACATTTTAGTCCAATTCAATCAAATTTCTGTGATTTTGTCCGAATTCATCGTAACTAATTCTGGAAGTGACATGTGGCATCATAATTTTTGCAAAATGACCCCTGTGTATTTTCTTCCTGCCAGTTGTGACCTTGGTACGACTTGACAGGATGATCTAAATAAAAAAACAAATAAGAAAAACTACCAATGCATTGTAGGGTATCGAACTGATTACCTGCGCTAGTGAAGAAATCAACCTTGCCACTACAACATGCACACAGAAGCGATTAACTAAAGAGCGCTCTGCCTGATGTGTTCTATATTTTGTATATTCAAAAATATGTGTTCTGGGGTAAAATAACAACTCAACTTTATTCCTTTTCATTTTTGCAAATAAGAAAAAACTCAAGTTTATTCTAGACACTGCAGCTAACTACTAGGTTAACGACAAAGCTATACAATTGATATTATGGACCGTGCCAACATAGACGTGAGCATTTTTTGCGTTCGTATGTGCTTTTTTATTGTATAAATAATTACTTTCCCCCAAGTACTCCTCGTCTGGCATAATTACGTCCTCTCAAGTACTCCTCGTCTCACATGAGTAGTCGTGGGCATCTACCGGCATAGTGGCTTGTGGGTGTGTGTGTCGTTGTACAAAAGTGTTAAGTTCGAATCCATTCTCCTCTTAGAGGTTTAACTATTTTATTTGTATGTCTACTAACAGGTGGCCCACTTATCAGTCCGCATAGGGACACAAGTGACATAAAAAATATAGAGGGATCATTTTAAAAAAATCAACGTCATTTGTGGGCAAATTGAGTCAAATTCACTGAAATTCCATTAAATTGGACTAAAATGCTCTCGAGATGTAAGTTGAGGGACTAGTATTGCTCATTTTTCAATATGTGGGACTAAAACGCTCTTGTGGTTCAAGATGTGGGACTAAAGGTGTATATACCTCTTAATTATTTTTCAGCCTCAATTGCTAGGCCGGAGGACCAATTAATGCTCATAGTTTTTCTCAATTACTCCTCTAGTTGACTGTAAAATATGAACCACCACGTCGTGTAATGCTCCTGGCCGATCATGTTGTTAAAACGAGAGTGCATCTATTGGCTTGCATGTTTTCAATTAGATGCGGTGGCCACGAGCATTGCCTGGATTTTAGGATTACTATAAAGCGAGTAGGTGAAGTTAATTCTCCAAAATAGTACTACTCCTGCCTAGTAATACCGAACACATGGAGTACCTCAAGTGTGGTTATATGGATGATCAGTTGATGTGACTCTCGACCATGAATTCCTGATCATATAGTCGTACGTTCTACCACCTTTTTACTACTACTAGTAGTACATGGACGCTAGCAAAATTTAAAATCTCAATCGAGCGGCAAAATCACACACACCGACTTCAAAGCATTTCCTGCCTAACCGTCAAAAACTTTGAGCCAAAATCTCCCACCTAGGGAGTACCATTTTTATATTATTATTATTATCAGATGGGCTCTTGTCAAATTCAAACTCTCAATCCAGCGGAAAAACCGCACACCGACTTTGAAGCATTTCCCGCCCCTCTGTTTCAAAAACTTTGAGGCAAAATCTCCCACCGGGGCTGTACCATTTTTGTATTATTATCAGATGGGCGCTTGTCAAATTCAAAATCTCAATCGAGCGGCTAAACCATACACTGACTTTGAAGCATTTCCTGCCCCTCAGTTTCAAAAACTTTGAGGCAAAATATCCCACCGGGGCAGTACCATTTTTATATTATTATTAGATGGACGGTCCCCAAATTCAATATCTCAATCAAGCAGCAAAATCACACACCGATCTTGAAGCATTTCCCGTCCCTCAGTTTCAAAAACTTTTGACTTCAAAATTTCGATTCTACCCATTGTTCTGACACCCTATGGGCAAGCTAAAGTCGGTAGCTTGGGGTCACGATCGTAATTTATATTTCTGTTCACCTCCTTAGTCCGGATTTTCCCAGATTTTCCCGCTGGTCCTTCCAAAAATCCCAGCCCCTCTCTCCCACGCCCTCACCTCCACGACCATGACGTGCACCGGCCCACGGCAATTCCACGGCTGCCGGACCCGCTTGAGCGGCAGTCTCGTGCACCGCCGCGGAGCCGCTTCACCGATGCTCACCCACCAGATCTGGTTCACCCGGTCTCTCTGCCACTACACCGGAGTTGCGGTGTCGTTCACCATGCCGATGGCGTCATCGACCGCCCAATCTCTGCTTCCCGACCGCCGAAAGCTACCCAACCGTACCGGATCTGCTTCACCGGTGTACACCGGACGTGATCTAGTTCAGGGAGTTCCATGTCCACCGCTCTAGACCAGCTGCTCGACCATCGCTCATTCACTGCACTGGATCTGCCTCAGCGACACTCTCGTCCACCGCGCTCAAGCCAGCATCGACCGTCCAAGATCTGCTTCCCCGACGCCAACATCCACCGCAACTGCAGCACCCTCGGTGACCTGGACGTCACCCGCACGGTACCGATGATGCTTAGATGCCTCTCCGACCAAGGTTAACCAAATCTGCAACCCGTTTTTGTTTTGTCAGTAGTATAGCAAGTTCAAGCCTGTCGCAGTGAACTGCATTTTTGTCATCATGCTCGTAGATACAAGTTAGTGGGCATGCCTATTCTTCATGCTAGTACATAAAAGGTCATTAGACATGTTGGTTTGCATGCACCGCTCTACAAATTTCAAGTCATGGACATGTCTATTATTTTGTCATACACATGTTCTTCGCTACTCCATACAATAGTAATTGTCTGCTACCATGTAATTCTTGCAAAATCTGAAGTCAGCGAAAAATATTAGTGTGGATTCCCTGCTCTACAGTTGCTGAATCTATCTGTTTCCTCCTAAGATCAGTTCCTGCTATTATTTCCTCCTTGGCATCATTCTGTTATCCTGTAGTAGCCATTTAAACTCTTCGTACTAATTCGGTTATAATTTTTTTGTTGCCATCTGCTTCTTTAAAAGCTACATCACTAACTATTTCCTTTTTCTTGCATATAGCTCAAAATGGAACAATGAACATGTTGGTTTGCATAGCCTATTCTACAGGTTCACAAGGGATGCCATTAATTCCTTATCTGGTGCTGGTTTGTCCTGACAACGGCATAACTGTCCTCTACTATGTAGTTCACTCGTGGTTTGCATTCCTGCTCTAGATGTTCTCTTATGATGACATTATAATTTCAATATGGTTGATTCTGAGCTATGACAGTAACTACATGCCATTGTGTAGCTCACCGCAAATCCTGAGTCACCCAACGACTATGCATTCCAGGAGATGCCACTGCTTCCATATATATTTGCTGAAATGACCTCGCTTGTTTATATTTGCTAAAATTCTAAGAAACACTTTGTTTGATTTCTCATTTCATTCTAGGCACACTTGTCTAATGCTTTTTTGTCCTGCTCTACAGGTTCACGAGCGACGCCATTATATCTTGCATCTAGTTCTAGTTCTGGGTCTGGTTCGTCCTAAGTCACGACATAACTATCCTCTACAATATATAGTTCATTCGTGGTTTGCATTCCTGCTCTACAAGTTCTCGTATGATGCGGTTAAAATTTCTATCTGGTTCATTCTTTGCTATGATAGTAACTGCATGCCATTTTGTGTCTCAGCACAAATTCCGAGTCACCCGATGTCTCTTGCATTTTAGGGTATAGAACTGCTTCCATATATATTTGTTGAAATGACCTGGCTAGTTTATTTTTGCTGAAATTCTAAGCCACACACACACATTTTTTGATTGCTCGTTTCACGGTAGGCACACTTGTTTAATGTATGCTTGCTTCTCCTGTTTGTGTGACGTGTTGGTTAATAATTGAACCATTGACCAGTTTTAAACTCCAGATCATAGCTCCTGTCATATTAGTCAAATGAGTAGTTTGTCTTGTTTGATGTATTAACTTGTTATTACTTAGTTTCAGGGTGCAATTATTGCTATCGCCACCAGTAGTTATGTCCCTATTGGACAAATCTCCCCAATCGGGGGTAGAAGTTACGGCACCCTACCTTTCTTTACGCTGCCTGTCATGTCTCCTCCAATGTAGCTGTCACACTCAAAGGAAGATGCAGGTGATCAATTGAGGACTCTGCTATCAACTTGATTGTCAACTGAAATGCCGATTTTTCTTTCCCTTGATTTGATAATATGTAATAATTTTAAGAAGTTTGCAGCTGATGTAATATCTAGATAACTCGCGTAGGCCATGTATGCATTTAGTTGACGCCGTCCACATATGTGGTAGTCATTACGGTAACTATGCCAGGTAGGTCGATTAGGGAACAATATCGTGCTTTGTTATTGGCCCGCCGTGTATTCGGCCGACGCTGAACAGTAAAAAATGCTGGGTTATATAAATGTTTTATGTTATTGGCATGGGCTTCAGAAAAGGCCAAAAATGTAAAAGGCCGTAAACGTAATGGGCCGACCTACAAGTTGTAACTGGACATAACAGTAACATGCCGTAATAGTAACATGCCGCAAGAGTAACATGTCATAACTTTAACATGCCATAACAGTAATAGGCCTTAATAGTAGCAGGCGGTAACAGAAACAACCCATCATAGTAACAGGCAAGAAACCGTGAAATCTCAGAACAGTAACAGGCCAGAACAGTAGCCGGCCGCAATAGTAAAGGGCCGCAATAGTGAAAGGCCAGAATAGTGACAATCCATAACAGTAACGGCCTGAGAAATTTCCAGGCGAGGGCAGTAACAGGCCGACACATTTACCAGACTAGAATAATAGAGGGCCGCTTGTGGGCCTGAACAGGTAAATCCTAGAACAGTGAAAGGCCAGGACAGTAACATGCATGAACAATAACGGGCCATCTCAGTCAAGGGCCATCTGTAGGCCACCCACGATGGGCTGCGATAAACAGTGATAGGCCGCCCGCAAGCCTTAAATGTACATGAGCGACTTGGCGCAGGCTGCTAATGGGCCGCAGAGTGTTGGACCATCATGGGCCTTCTTTAGGTTGAAATAGTATTGGGCCGGCCTAGTTAGAATTTAGCAGGCCTTGGATGGGCCTAGCTTCTGCCACGGCTTCTAAGGCCGTTAACGGTGGTAACTGGCCGCTAACAGCGGCTGCCACGTGGCAGTTTGCATGACGTCAGCAGTCAACACGACTGGCGAATAGATCTACGACAGAACAAGATTTCGTGGCTGAAGATTGCGATCCATCACAGTCAGGGAAAAAACCGTGGTAGATTCTTTTGTGACGGGGCTTTTACCACGATGGCCATCCGTCGTACAAGACTTTTTATCCACAAAAACGGGCCTTCAACCACGAAAATCGTCCATTGTAATAGCTAACTTTTCTTGTAGTGACCTAAAAAGAGGAATTGATCCCACTGCTAACTTCATTCTAGGATTATGAATAATGAAGTGAACATGGTTATGTTCATGGCTTGATAAGACCTTAGTTAAAGGTTTCTCAAGAATTCCTACCCTCACACTTCACTAAGTTTGGGTCATAGTTAAGGAATTCCTTTCCTAAATATACTCTATTTGAGTCTCTCATCTAGGCCACTAAGATCTCTTATGCCTAAATGAACTAGTTATCTGGCTTGACCATATCTATCATCATATGATGACATGATCATGCCACTTCAACATTTCTCCTCCATTCTTCTCCTAGTATATATCTTCCATTTCTTAGCTACTACTAATGAATCTATCAATGTAGCTATTTCTAGCTCCATCCATTAACTCCTTTTATATGCACCTTGCATTTACTTACAAGGCTTGCAAGATTACAATTCTCTCTGTATCACATGTGATACCAATCCTCTGGAATAGGTATGGTACTACTCTCCATAATACAAGTTGTTCTTGTATTAACTTGGTTAAACTACTATGCTTCCACTACTCCATTCCACTTAGGTTCTATACTTCATCATACCCTAGCTTGACTACTCATGATCAAGCTAAATGGTTCAGCTTACTAGGTTTTGCCTAATTTGGTATATTCACATCACTTCTTCATCATCTAGTCATCTATTCTCAAGTGACTTGAGAATAATGACCACCCACCCTTGATCAAACAAATCTTAGGCTTTAATTGTCTGATCAAGATCTATCATCAACTAAGTAGTAGACTTGTACTAGTCTCTTTATAGGATTTATCTTATTAAGGAAGCTTACTTTAGGTTTATACCTACTTGGTTTAACAAGATTATCATTTGATATTCTATCATTTCTAACTTTCTTATAACTTCTCAAGTATCAGTTAATTCTTAGGTTTATATACTTCTTGTAGTTAACTCAAGAGTGAGCTATCTCCTCCAACATCAGATGGTTTGATCTTCACTAAGGATCTCATTCCATTGATTATGGCACACTTCACCATAGCTAGTTCCTCCTCCTTATTAATTTACTTGAGGTCTTTGAAAGGTCAATATAATAGGTCGAAGACTAAAAGTCAATAAGTGCTAGGTTAAGAATTGATTACTCAACATTGATGATCAATTGACACTAGGACTTGGTTAAATAGGAATATCATCTCTTCATATGATATTAAGCGTATATGTTGGATGATCAATTGACACTAGGATTTCCCTTTCTACTCTATTTGTGACAAGAATTAATGTTTAAGAACTACCATGATACCCATGGTAGGAACAACTATGGCAAACAAGTGTTTCAAGATTTAGTTATGGGGTTTCTTTACTTAAGTTATATACTTAACTTGGTATTCAGGGTTTGTGGTAGATAATACCTTGATATCATCTTCAGAATATTATGTATTCATCCTTGAGTTGTTGTATGGAATACCATGTCATGATCTCTAGAAGATCTAGTACTCCTTGTTAAGTAGTGTGTTGTGACTTAGTTTTTTTAAATTTGATCTACCCTTAGATCAAATTATGTTACCCAAAGGTAAGATTTTAGCAAAGGTCATATAGAAACTTATCACAATCAACTTGATGATCTACTTCAGTTTCACCAAGTTAAGAGAAGCTTCAATCACTTTGACAAGTTTTACTTAAAAGCGCGGAAATTATCCAGATTTTCTATGCATGAATGCAATGCACACACCTGAGCTCAGCTTAATTCTAAGCTCTAATGCTGGGATGTTACAGACTCTCCCCCTTAAAATAAACTTCGTCCCTGAAGTTCATACTCTCTTATGTTTAGGAATGAGGTGTCGACTTGTATTGATCACACATTTGTCAAATTCCATTGTGATCACAAATGGGGATAATTGCAGTATCCCGCATCCAGATCTTTTTCCTTGAATTCTCTTTATTCTTAACAGAATCCACTTGCCATTTCTAATTACCCCTAGTTCCTTATACTATAATCCCTTTGGATGATGTTCTACTAGTCCTACTTTGGATTGGTGGTGGACACATTTTGTCCATTCCAATCAGGTCTTCCTGTTACACTACACCTGCCTATTATGAAATATGTTCTTCTCTCCTAAGGATAACTTGAGAGTTGTTTCATTTAGGACGAGTCCACTAGAGTTAATCCATTGTATCTCCTTCAACCTTGGATCAGCTGGACATACTCTCGGAAATACTTCATAATGATGACTTCTTATAACCTTATGAGAATAAGGCTTAACCTCATCATAGTCTAGTAAACCTTCTCCAACCTTTAGTCAGAAAGTTAGACAACAACACTTCAGTGTTTATTGTTTATTCTCCCCCTTGGGGTTTCCTAATGGTCTTTAAACTACATGTATAATGCCCATTAGCTCAATAGTAAGGATATTGGTCTCCATATAGCTTATATCTTACCTATATAAGGTCTCACGAAATAATCTACGATACACCCACACAGTTGTGGATCTCCAAAACGAATCTTCCAACGTTACTTGTCTTCCTTTTATCTTCTTAGACATTATTTCTCACTGATAAACTTGATTTCACTAAATGTCTCGGAAGCCGTTTGCTTTAATTTTCATACTTCTTTATGACTCTCTTAACTTAGGCCAAGTCTTATGCTCTTTAAATCATACCAAGATGACCTAATTAACTAAACCGCCAGGATACCAGCTACGGATACCAACTTTCGTAGGATACCAGCTACGGATACCGGTTGCGAATCCTCCTAGGTGTATGGATTACCCTATAGGTTCTGGACTTACTACTGGCATTCTCTCTGAGTTGTCAGAGCTTGAATACCACGTTTGTTCCAAGACTTCTTCTTTGCACTGATTCATGATACTTACATGCACTTGGTACAACTACTTCATTAGCTTCTTATTGCCAACTAATAATAAGTTGGGATTGATCCATCCTTCAAAATAGTGTTGATACACCTTACATTTGGCTTCCTTTTTCGTGTAAGTCTTCATCTTGATCTTTGGAACTCGTCACTCCCTTACATGAATTCCCTTTTCTATCTAGGTCTATAACATCAAGTAATAACTTGATGATGCAACATGCATTTGCACATCAAGTCAAACTTCATGCATAGATCTAGTCAATCCAAAAGATGCAAGAAAAACTAAGAAATCCAAATGTGGTACATATAACGCACATCATTCTAAGCCCGGAATATAGTACTCGAGTATAATATCTCTAGAATTTAGGCTTAGCTGTGTAGTATATGACACCTCCTAGGATAGGTTTACCTCGTGATACTTAACACTTAGGGTTAAACTATTTATTACTCTTTGTCTCAATATTTACCCAAATAGCTCAGTTGCAATAGAATAATTTTGAGCAAAGTGGTCTCACTCTGGTTCTGACTAACCTCTTACCTTTCTTCTGGGACCACTAAATAATACCAACTTTCTAGTATATCATTAATTATCCTCACATGATCTCTCAAAACTACTAACAAAATTTTGTTACTACCTTAATCCAAGAATTATCGTAAGGTTATGACACCTATGACTTCTATCATGGACCTACACTATTCTTAACTTAATGTTGTTACAAGATTATTAGCTAAGTACTTGTCTTGATTACAAACTTATCATGGTCTTGGAGCTAATCCCAGCATGAACTTGTTAAGATTTTCCTAGTCATCATGATTGGGGAGCTAATCTCACCATGATGATTGTTCTTCTTAGCTTACTATTAATGATTCTTAATATAATTCTACTCCATCACATGGAATTCTCAAGTGAATTCCACATGATTTACTTCCAATTGTATCTATACATACTCTAATGGTCTACCCTATATGGTATAGTTGTATCAACTAGTGGTAAGATTCTGCTACTTCACAGGGATTCTAAATATAGACTCCATCACTAATACTACTCCACATGATATCCTAATTTTAGTCGTAATATTCTTTGATATTTTAACTTACTTAAGATATCTTAGTGGTGTATACCTATTTAGAGCTACACTCAAATGACATTTCTGTAGATAAGACATATTACTAATCCTTAAGAAAGATGACAAAACATCCAACTTAAGTGTGACAAGGTTTATCCTCAAGTGGATATCCATCACAAGTATTGGTTTAGATAAGATGGCTTCCTATAGTCACTATCCAACCTACAGATCTTCCTAAAAGGGTTTTAATCCTAAGGTCAAAGCATATGCTCTGATACCAGCTGCGGTGACCCAACATACCACTGCATGATGTAGTACATTATAGTCATTGACATAACACCAATGAAACACCGTTCACTAGTATTACATCCCTCAAAGTGGTACAAAAGAAACACAACAGGTCCAAGACATGACTATAGATTACAAATCGACTCTTTAGAAAAGATATAGAGAACACTCTAGGTTAAAGAGAGAGAAAGAAACTTCTTACAAAGAAGAACCAGAAATAATAACTCAGAGCTATCTGGCTAAAAATACTAACATCTAAACTATCTTACTTGCAATTGCTACTAAAGCAATGCTCTATAGAAGTAGGTTTTATGGCTAGAGTATCTACTCCTATCTAATCAGAACTTTGTCTTCACTTCGGTTGATGAATACGTTGACTTTGTTGACTTTATTGAAGAACTTGAGCTGTCGATGATGGTTTCTTGAGCAGAAATTGATGTTGACATCGTCTTCAATGGCTTAGAACCTAGCAAGGGTTAAGAAGGTACGGTTGAGTACGAGCGTACTCAGCAAGTTCACTAAAAAGGAGTGTATGATGCACTATCTCTACAACCACAGACCAAAGGTCGTAGGGAATGCAGGTTCTTGTAAAAATTTCTTCAAAGATTGTTTTTATTCTAAAAACTATGTCCGACAGCCTTCTGATACGTCCATTTTGCATCACTATTCTATATCATAATTTACTGTTATTCATTGATATATTTCATATTAAGGGATGATACTTATGTAATTTCATCTGTTTTTTCATGGTTGATGACTTTTGGAACATGGACCGTTGCAGTTAGGATTCTGATGGAAAAGGTGCTGTTTGGAGGCAAAATTCGTGAAGATCAGAAAATCCGGGAAAATATATGGAAAATCCTATTTTTCCAGAAGACGAAGACTGCCAGAAGGAGGAGTGGAGATGGGCCAAAGGGGGCCCACACCACCCCCTGGCGCGGGCCAGCCTAGGTCGCGCCACCAGGTGGTGTGGCCGCCCTGGCCCACCTCCAGCTCTCCCCTCTAGCGTATATTATCTCCACGGAACCGTAATACCTAGAGGCCGACCATAGAAAGATTCCGCCGCCTCTGCGGGGTGGAAAATACCGAGAGAGAAAGATCTCTCTAGCAGACAGATTTCTGCCGGGGGAATTCCTTCCCGGAGAGGGGAGATCGTCGCCATCAACACCACCATCAAGCTATACTTCATCGGGATCATCATCACCACCATCACCACCATCAGCACCCTCATCACCATCTCCATACCGCTGTAGCACTTGGGTTGAATCTTGCATAGTTCTTAGGGGAAACTTTCCCGGTGTTGATTACTCTTTCTAGTTGATGCTATTGAGTGAACCATTGAATTATTGTTTATGTTCAGATTGTTATACATCATTATTCCATCTCTGATCATGATCCATATGATGTCTTATGAGTAGTTCGTTTTGTTCTTGAGGACATGGAAGAAGTCATGTTGTTAGTAGTGGAATTGTGTTGAGAAAGATTCCATAGTTTGATATTTAAGTTGTGGTGTACTTCTTCTAGTGGTGTCATGTGAACGTCGACTACATGACACTTCACCTATATGGGCCTAGGGGAATGTATTTGGCTACTAATCGTAGGGGTTGCCGAAGTGAATGAAACCTGAACCCCGTTAGGAAACCATTGCACAAGGGACGTCAGGGTCTTAGAGTTTAAAGTTGTGGTTAGGTTTCTACCTTAATTACTTTCTTGTACTTACAGATGTTTGCAAGGGGTATAATCACAAGTATGTATTAGTCCTAGGAAGGTCGGTACATTAGCATAGGTTCACCCACACAACACTTAGCAAGCTAAAGAAGATTAATCAACTATATGAAGCGAAGACACTTGACAGAATTCCCGTGTGTCCTCGAGAACGTTTGGTCATCTTAAGTAATACAACCGGCTTGTCCTTTGCTGAATAAAGGATTGGGCCACTTGCTACATTTATTCTTATTGTCTTTTATTTACTCATACTTTATTTACCTGCATCATCAAAAACCCCTAAAAATCCGTTTGCTAAGTATTTGCAGAGAATTCATGATCCATACCACTAGCCAGCACCTTCTGCTCCTCGTTGGGTTCGACACTCTTACCTATCGCAAATACTGCGATACACCCCCTATACTTGTGGGTCATCAAGACTATTTTCTGGCGTCGTTGCCGGGGAGTGAAGCGCTATTGGAGAGTGGAACTGGTAAAGGAAACTTCTACTATGAGTATTGTTTACTTCTGCTAGTTGCTTTATTTTCATTATGGATAATTCGCCGAGTTTCTTATTTCGTAATGCTACTAGCATTGCTAAGGTAGTAGATGAACCACCACCTGCTAAGAATGATACTTTTAAAATACCTACAAGAATTATTGATCGTGTTATGGATAACTACTATGTTGGGATGGAACTGCCCATCCCGGTGATCATTTACTCTTTGTACATGAATTATGCGGGTTGTTCAAGTGTGCAGGTATTACTACAGATCAAGTTAAGAAGAAGTTATTCTCATTGTCACTGAAAGGAAGAGCTGAGGAATGGTATAAGCTGCTGAAGAATGGTCAAGCTCTTGAATGGGAGGAAATAGTACCTTTCTTTTATTCAAAGTTTTATCCTCCTAGTGAGATTCATAAAGATCGGAATCAAATATACAACTTTTGGCCTCTTGATGGAGAGAGTACAGCTCAAGCTTGGGGGAGATTGAAGTTACTAATGCTCAAATGTCCCATTCATGAGCTCCCCAACAATATTATTATCAATAACTTTTATTCAAGGCTTTCTCTTCATGATAAGGATTTATTGGATGCCTCTTGTGCTGGATCATTTACACGCATGGAAGAAGAAGCTAAATGGGATCTTCTAGACCGTATTCAAGATAATGCTGAAGCATAGGAGAATGACAAAGGTAGGAAGTCAGGTATAAATTATGATTATAAATGCATTGAATCTTTTATGGGAACTGATGACTTTCAAAATATTAAAAATGCTTATGGTCTAGACTCTCAAGCTATCGCAACTTATTTTAAGGCTTTTGCTTCCTATATTGAAGTTCCTAAAAAGAAGTGGAATAAGTATCGTGAACCTTATAAAGATATTGCTAAGAGTGTTCCTGCAAGAAACACTGAAGTTTATACTGCTAATCATGTCTTATCTGAACCTTACATTGAGAAAATCCCTTTCCTAGTTAAGATAAAGTAACATTCTATGGTAGCTAGTATGGTTAATGAAAGTACAAATGAAGCTATTGAACCTGATAAACAAATGGATGATGAACCTATAATAGCAAATGTGAAAGACTTTGTCACTAAATATGTACAATAGGGACACACTATCCTTTGTAAGGATAACTCTAATATTATTTCACAAAATAGTGTTATGAGAACTAGTATTCCTGTGTTTTCTGTTAGGCTAAGTGAACATTGTTACGATGGTCCTTGTGATAGTTATATTGTTAAGTTTATGCATGATACTGAAAGTTACTATGAGAGAGGGAAAAGTGTTCTTATGCATCTCAATAATATCAAGTTTCCTCGTTTTATGCTAAAAGTTTTTATGTTGCACTTCTTTTGCCTTCCTATGCTAGTGGTTTCGGGTTTCAACAACTTGTTTGTTTACAAAATTCCCTTGCATAGGAAGTGGGTTAGACTTAAACGTGTGTATTTTTGCTTCTTAAATGCTCTCTTTCACTTCAATTCGTATTCCTAATGAGCATCATCAAAATTATCATGCCCATCTTAATGGCTATAAAGAAAGAGCTTATTGGGAGACAACCCAATTTATTTTTGCTTTCAGTTTGTTTTTGTTTCTTTGAGTCTTGGAAGTTATTACTTCGGTAATAACCTCTCTTTATCCTTTTTGTTTGGTTTTTGTGTCAATATCAACCTCTAATGGGAGAGAAGTAAGATTTGGCGAAGTTGCTGTCCCGAAACAGATTTTTGTGCTTCACCATAAAAATTCGTGAGAGATCTTTGTATGTCGGATTGAGCTGTAATTTTAGTGCTTCTCACCCAGGTTGTTATTTAACTTTCGATAGTTTTGCACTTTTTGATTTGAGCAATAGAAGATTTTCGAAAAAATTGATCTTTACCTGCTGGTCTGTTTTGACAGATTTTGCCACTCTTGCATTTGCTTCTTTAATCGATTTCCTTTTTGAATTGTTTTTGGGTTTTCGGAAGGAGTTGCTACAGTAGCTTATGTTTTTATGGTTTTCAGTTGAAATTGGACTCAAAAGGTTTTATCACTTCACTTATACTAATGTTGCTAATGAGAACTATGTGAAGTTTTGTGTGAAAGAAATTTCCAGGTAGGTGGAGACAATGGTGTAATGATAAAGTGAAAGGTTTCATGACTCAAGCAATAAGTGTATGAAGATGAAGATATTGATATCATTCAAGTGGTGACTCCGGAAGAATCTACTAAATATCAAATTCAGAGACCTGCAGAGTCCGTTTTCAAATAGGTAACAGTTCTGGTAAGAAAAGTTCCATGATAGATCTGTCCAATTATATTTTTGCAGTTTTTAGCCAACAAGGAAAGCTACTAAGCGAAAGAGGGACGGAAATGGAGCCAGGGTGGCTCACACCACCCCCTGGCCACGCCACTAGGTGGTGTGGCCACCTCGGCCTCTGTCTCTGACCCGTTTTCTCCCAGTACCTTCCCTTTGTTGTGAAACTTCGTAATATACAATCCCCCGGATCCCCCGAGGTTCATATATCGTGTTCTCGTCGTGTTTTTGTTTCGGTCTGTTTTGTTCAGATGTCGTCTAGAGGATCATCTTCAAAGGACTACGAGCTGCGACGCCATCGCGAGCTCCATCACAATCTTGAGCAGAAGACCTTCGTAGGATGGGTGGAAGAAGAAAGGATCGCAACTAGGCACGAAGACATGGATCGGAACGGCAGGGAGGAAGTAAAGGACATGACAACAGGCATGAAGGGGCTGATACCTCCAACTCTTGATCTCAGTTCTTGCTGTGCAGCAGGGGAGGCTCTACGAGTCACTGATGAGTTCTGCGACAAGTACCGAGTCTTGAGGAGGAAGGTGGATATGCTTCAAGAGGAAAATAACAGGCTTCGCAAGATGCTAGAAGATTTCCTCGCGCTAACCGAGAAAATACCACCACCACCGAAGGAGTAATTCGTCATCAGGTTTGGCATCCCCTTGGTTTGCTCCAAGCTTGGGGGAGTGTCGCGGTATCATATCACTATCTTCTATCTTTTTACCTTTTTAGTAGAGTCATATCATGAATAGAGAAGTTATCATGTAGGATGGTTTGCATTATGGAAGTGTACCCTCTCTCGTTAGATATGTATCCCTTGGTGTGAGTAGCTGTTATGGAATATTAATGAGAAGTTCTATCATTTACTCTTTTGCATATCTTATATTAGTTTTCAATTCATAGTTATATGATTGATCTTGTTGTTAGTATTGGTATCACATTGGGATCATTGAGTTAATTTAGTTGGTTTTGGCAAACCTGGCTCGGTCAGTAGCAATAGTATTTTTGAGAGTTGAATGAAAAAGATAAAAGTACCCTTAAAGAAATATAATTTCATCATCTTTCTTTCTTGATTTGCTCATAAGTTTAGTATTCTCTAGTTAAGATCTTTTGTGCTTTCAAGCAAGATTACATATTTGTTTTTATCACTTGTATGTTTGTTTGTTTCCATAAACTCTTATACTTCCTACCTAGCCTTGCTAGCCAAAAACCTGTACTGAGAGGGAATTCTTCTCGTGCATCCATTCCTTAAACCAACACCTATGCCATTTGTGTCCACCATACCTACATATTAGTACTATTACTATTCCAAGTAAATTCTTGTTTTTATCTACCTTCCAAATTGAACTTGTTATGTGAAAATTAGTGATTAAAGCTCTCACGAACTTTATGGCACACTTTAGTTTCTTTCCTTTAATAAACTTGAACCATTGTGCCCATCTATGTTGCGTATATGCTTGCGCTTTGTAAGTTGTGAGTTAGCAGAACCATGCTGTCATGGGGAACGCTTTCAACATTGCACTGGTACTTTGTACCTAGTTGATATCATGCTCTTTTGTCTATGGATGTCGTCGGTGTGAAATGAAAGAGGAGCTTGTAAGTCCATGGAGTTATGCATGTGTGTTAGAGAAACGCCTGGGCCACCGGTCTAATCCATGTTGTCATGGTGGAAACCTGCAGCGTAACCATAATGAGCATTTATGAAGCATTCTTCTTATAAAAAAGAGATGAGAAAAGAGGAAAGAGAGAAAAAAGCACCATATTCCCATGGTAAATAAGAAGATTGCTAAGATGTTCGTTGTCTGCTTGCCTTGTCATTTTGATATGGGGATTCTTCCGTATCATCGGGCAAGGGGTACCCCATTGGTGGTTCTCCATGATACACATGTGCTTACTATGACAAGAACTTACCGGTGACTAAACTTGAGTAGCATGAGGATCGACACTCGTATTCAAGGGACATGAGATTCTCAATTTACAACTTGTCAAGCATATCCTCGTATTTGATCACTTTAACCTTAATCACCTAAAGATGCCTATGATAGGGGCAATGAGATCTGAAAGCTCATAAGTATCATAATTTTTGGGAGCTCTTTATGAAACTTGAAATCCCTGCTTCCCTCTGCGAAGGGCCTTTCTTTTACTTTTTAGTTGAGTCAATAAACCTATTCCCTTCTATATCAGCAAGTATTTTTTGTTATTGTGGTTCATTCATTCATATGATGATTTATTCAATCATGTCCCTTATGTTCCTTGTTTTGCACATTACTCTTATCTTGGTGTTTACTACTTCGAAAGTTATCATTGAAAATTAGTTATTTGTGAACTCCAGCAAATTTTCAACTATCCTTCGACCAAGAGCTAAGTTTGCCAGTACCAATTATGATTCACTTTATGTATCTTTATTTTGTTTCCTTTACTTATTACAAGTTAAGTTATATAATAGTGAGCTGTATTCTATTATGATATATGTATTGATGAATGTGATGCTTCTTGTCCGTATTCCTTTTATCAACTCTTCACTCCATAAACCTGAGGCCATGTTTATTGAGCTCAATTTCGCTTGGGGACAAGCGAAATCTAAGCTTGGGGGCAGTTGATACGTCCATTTCGCATCACTAGTCTATATCATAATTTACTGTTATTCATTGATATATTTCATATTAAGGGATGATACTTATGTAATTTCATCTATTTTTGCATGGTTGATGACTTTTGGAACATGGACCGCTGCAGTCAGGATTCTGATGGAAAAGGTGCTGTTTGGAGGTAAAATTCACGAAGATCAAAAAATCCGGGAAAATATATGGAAAATCCTATTTTTCCAGAAGACGAAGACTGCTAGAAGGAGGAGTGGAGATGGGCCACAGGGGGCCCACACCACCCCCTGGCGCGGGCCAGCCTAGGTCGCGCCACCAGGTGGTGTGGCTGCCCTGGCCCACCTCCAGCTCTCCCCTCTAGCGTATATTATCTCCACGGAACCGTAATACCTAGAGGCCGACCATAGAAAGATTCCGCCGCCTCTGCGGGGTGGAAAACACCGAGAGAGAAAGATCTCTCTGGCAGACAGATTTCTGCCCGGGAAATTCCTTCTCGGAGAGGGGAGATCATCGCCATCAACACCACCATCAAGCTAGACTTCATCGGGATCATCATCACCATCAGCACCCTCATCACCATCTCTATACCGCTGTAACAATTGGGTTGAATCTTGCATAGTTCTTAGGGGAAACTTTCCCGGTGTTGATTACTCTTTGTAGTTGATGCTATTGAGTGAACCATTGAATTATTGTTTATATTCAGATTGTTATACATCATTATTCCATCTCTGATCATGATCCATATGATGTCTTGTGAGTAGTTCGTTTTGTTCTTGAGGACATGAGAGAAGTCATGTTGTTAGTAGTGGAATTGTGTTGAGAAAGATTCAATAGTTTGATATTTAAGTTGTGGTGTACTTCTTCTAGTGGTGTCATGTGAACATCGACTACATGACACTTCACCTATATGGGCCTAGGGGAATGCATTGTGTATTTGGCTACCAATCGTAGGGGTTGCCGGAGTGACAAAAACCTGAACCCCCATTAGGAAACCATTGCACAAGGGACGTCAGGGTCTTAGAGTTTAAAGCTGTGGTTAGGTTTCTACCTTAATTACTTTCTTGTACTTACAGATGTTTGCAAGGGGTATAATCACAAGTATGTATTAGTCCTAGGAAGGTCGGTACATTAGCACAGGTGCACCCAGACAACGCTTAGCAAGCTAAAGAAGATTAATCAACTATATGAAACGAAAGCACTTGACAGAATTCCCGTGTGTCCTCGAGAACGTTTGGTCATCTTAAGTAATACAACCGGCTTGTCCTTTGCTGAATAAAGGATTGGGCCACTTGCTGCATTTATTCTTATTGTCTTTTATTTACTCGTACTTTATTTACCTGCATTATCAAAGACCCCTAAACATCCGTTTGCTAAGTATTTGCAGAGAATTCCTGATCCATACCACTAGCCAGCACCTTCTACTCCTCGTTGGGTTTGACACTCTTACTTATTGAAAATACTGCGATACACCCCCTATACTTGTGGGTCATCACCTTGACAAGTTAACTAGAACTTTCATGGAGTTCCTTTCCTGCCGTGTTCATAGCTCCTTCCCAGAACAGGGAGTAACATGTACTAGTTCTTACTCTCTGTAGAGGTGCGTTGCTTTACCCATGAGAGACCAAACCCTTGTTGCACAACCGGGCGATCTTCCCGTCCACACTTCCTTTGGTGTGGGGCCCAGTAGATGATCCAAGCCAATCACTGCCCCTCTCCACGACCCTGCATGAAGACATGACCATCCAGGACATGCCCCACCTCTATTAATCCCCTTATAGGACCAGCTGTAACTCTGGTAGGCACCCAAAGACTCTATGAGCCGGGTTTTCCCCTGGCAAGATCCATAAAGGACCGACTATACCTTCGGTAGCCCCTCACAGATAGTCTAGACACCAAAATCGCGGGGAACTAAGGGGTCCCACCCATGTGCTGGATTCTCCACGAGAAATCAACAGCCTCAAGATAAGGTCATCCATCCATGCGAAAGGAAGAAGATCCAGCTGACTTCTCCGTCCCATTCGAAATCTCATGGTTAACGCGTAATATATGGTGCTAGAATCACTAGCGACATTGGTTGTTAAGTCCTAGATATTATGTTCCTTTACCACTGGAACTGTATCGGTAGATTATTACCACTTGGTAAATAATCCATAATCATATTATTATGAAAATAGTATTTTCTGACCTTTTTGAAATGTAGGTTGATATGTCGTAAATGTATCTATAATTTTTGATGCTCCATGCTAGTTTTATATCAACTATCTTATGTTTTGTCTACATTTTGAGATACTTTTATGCATTTTCTAGAACTAACCTATTAACAAGATGCCGTAGTGCCAGTTGCCTGTTTTCTGCTGTTTTTGGTTTCAGAAAAGCTCGTAAAGAAATATTCTCGGAATTGGACGGGACAAAATTAAAAGTTCCTATTTTACCAGAAGACTCACGGAGCCAGAAGACAAGACGGAGAGGGGCCACGAGGGGCCCACACTACCTGGTGGCACGGGCCAGGCCAGGTCGCACCAGGGGTGGTGTGGCCACCTCGGGCGCCCACCGAGCTTGCCTCTTCGCCTATAAAAGCCTCCCGGGACGAAAACCCTAGGCATGAGATCAGATTTCCATGAAAAGTTCCGCAGCGCCTCCACCACCGAAGAGGAGATTCGGGGGACAGAAGTCTCTGTTCCGGCACCTTGCCGAGACGGGGAAGTGCCCCCGGATCCATCTCCATCGACTCCACCGCCATCTCCATCACCGATGCTGACTTCCATGATGAGGAGGGAGTAGTTCTCTCTCGAGGCTAATGGCTCTACAAGTAGCTATGTATTCATCTCTCTCTCTATGCGTGATCTTATTGAGATCATGAGCTTTCTAATATAGATCTATTCTTCTACTCAAGTGCTTTAATTAATCTCTACTATCCCCACGTGTGTGAAGTTGATAGTGTGCACACCTTGTGACAGTTAGGCTAAGGTTACAAAAAATACTTATCATGGGTATAATTTGAGTTGGATGTCTCTATGAGATT
The DNA here is from genome assembly GCA_910589775.1 of Avena eriantha. Taxonomy (NCBI): domain Eukaryota; kingdom Viridiplantae; phylum Streptophyta; class Magnoliopsida; order Poales; family Poaceae; genus Avena; species Avena eriantha. The sequence continues at coordinate 138,062,013 of OU342744.1, read as the reverse complement.
GTGGTGTTTGTTGGAACCATCTAGCGCTCAAGGTGACAGTGAGGGGTTATCTAGATGGGGAATGAGAACTTTAAGGTGTGTTGTTATAGCCCTACATCATCCAACCGGAGAGTAGTTCAGGGTAGCATCATGAAGAGAAGATATTTATATGAGAGTGTCCACTAGTGAAAGTATGATCCCTAGGCCTTGTTTCTAAGAATTGAAACACCGTTTACAATCAGTCCTGTTACATGTTTGCTTGCTACCACTCTTATTTCAAATTGAAATTACCACTTATAATCATCCACATTATTTGTATTTCACTATATCTTCGCCGAAATAGTGCACCTATACACCTGACAAGTGTATTGGGTGTGTTGGGGACACAAGAGACTTCTTGTATCTTGATTGCAGGGTTGCTTGAGAGGGATACCTTTGAACACTTCCTCCCTGAGTTTGATAAACCTTGGGTGATCCACTTAAGGGAAACTTGCTGTTGTTCTACAAACCTCTCCACTTGGAGGCCCAACACTGTCTACCAGAATATAAGTGTGCGTAGACATCAAGCTATTTTCTGGCGCCGTTGCCGGGGAGGTAAGGTAAAAGGTATTCACATCCTCTGGCTACTAAGATATCTTCTAGTACTGTTGCTGGTGTGTGAGTCCTCAAAGTTATTTCCTTTAGATTCTGCAATTAGTTTTTATTCTCACTAGTTAGGCTTAATGGAAAACAACAACAAAATTAGAGAGCTTTATAGTATTTATATAGAGTTAGGACATGAAGTGTTTGAAGAGAAAATTAAAAAACCTATGGAACTTTATTTGCGTGCTAATAGAATTGTTATTTGTATAAATTCTTTGAACACCATTATTGCTAATGCTATGGAAAATTATAAGCTTGGGGAAGCTAGTTTTTATGAAACAGATCTTTTTAGTCCCCCAAGCATGGAGGAGAAAATTTACTTTGATGATACCATGCCTCCGATATATGATGATTACGATGATGAGTATGATATTTTCAGTCCACCTACTATTGAGGAGAAAATTAATTATGATTACAATATGCCTCCTATATTTGATGATTATGGTGATGAGAATAATAATGATAGCTATTTTGTTGAATTTTCTCCCACTACAATTAATAAGAATGACTATGCTTATAGGGAGAGTAATATTTATTTTATGCATGTGGCTCATGATAAGAATGTTTTATGTGACCGTTATATTGTTAATTTTATTCATGATGCTACTAAAAGCTATTATGAGAGAGAGAAACATGGTTTTATGTATCTCAACAATATTAAGTTTCCCCTCTTTATGTTGAAAATTTCGAAGTTGCACTTGTTTTGCTTTCCTATGCTTGTTGCTTTGTGCTTTCATGACTTGTTTCTTTACAAGATTATTTTTCATAGGAAGTGGGCTAGACTTAAATTTGTTCCATATTTGCTTCTTGATGCTCTCTTTTACTTCAATTCATATTTCTTATGAGAGCATCATCGAAACTATCATGCCTATCTTAATGGCTATAAAGAAAGAGCTTTTGGGAGATAACCCATTATATTTTTACTTTCAGTTTATTTTTGTTTTTTTTGAGTCTTGGAAGTTATTGCCTCTGTAATAACCTCTCCTTATCCTTTTTGTGTGGTTTTTGTGCCAAGAATAACCTCTAATGAGAGAGAAGTAAGATTTGGGAAAGTTGCTGTCCTGAAACAGATTTCTGTGCTTCACTGTAAAAATTCTTGAAAAATCTCTGTACATCGTATTAAGCTGTAATTTTTTGTTATTATGCCCCAGGTTGTTATCTAACTTTCGTTAGTTTATCGCTTTTCGATTTGAGCAACAGAAGGTATTCTAAAAAATCAGTTTTTACCTGCTGGTCTGTTTTGACAGATTTCTGCCATTATTTGCATTTGCCTCTTAATCTCTTTCTCTTTGAGTTCTCTTTGATCACTTGAGCTTTTAGAAGGAATTGCTATAGTATCTTGTGTTTTAATGGAAGTTTTACTTGTGTTGAAACTAAACCCAAAGACTTATTATCTTGAATACACTAATGTTGCTAATGAAGATTGCGTGAAGTTTTGTATGAAGGAAATTTTAAAGTGTCGGGAAGAACAATGTGATAGGATGAGTTAGGGACAAAATCTCAAGCTTGGGGATGCCACCCGTGTCACCCCAAGAAATATTCAAGAAGTACAAGTGATGTCTACGCACTTCTATTCTTGTAGACAGTTGTTGGGCCTCCAAGTGCAGAGGTTTGTAGAACAGCAGCAAGTTTTCCCTTAAGTGGATTACCCAAGGTTTATAGAACTCAGGGAGGAAGTGGTCAAAGGTATTCCCTCTCAAGCAACCCTGCAATCAAGATACAAGAAGTCTCTTGTGTCCCCAACACACCCAATACACTTGTCAGGTGTATAGGTGCACTAGTTCGGCGAAGAGATAGTGAAATACAAGTGGTATAGATAATTATAAGTGGTAACGGTGATAGAAGATAGCTTGATGGCGTGGAAAAGACTAAAGTAAAACTGAAATAAGATAGAAGCAAGCAAACATGTAACAGATCTAATAGCAAACGGTGTTTCAGTGCTTAGAAACAAGGCCTAGGGATCATACTTTCACTAGTGAACACTCTCATATAAATATATCATTTTCATGATACTACACTGAACTGCTCTCCGGTTGGACACTCTAATCGATGGTAGGGCTATAACAGCACACCTCAAAGTAAATCTTTCCCATCTAGAAAACCCCACACTGTCACCTTGAGTACTAGATGAGTCCAACAAACACCACAATTTCATAAAGACATCCAACTCCAAATATAACTCATAACAAGTATTTGTAATCTCTAGCCTAAGTGCCACCATGGTGTGCCCGATGTCACTTTCACACACATGGGGAGAGCAGAGATTCATTAAAGCACTTGAGTAGCAGAATAGATCTATAGATTACAAGCTCATGATCTCAATAAGATCATGCATAGAGAGAGAGAGAGATGAACACATAGCTACCGGTAGAACCCTTAGCCTCGAGAGAGAACTACTCCCTCCTTATCATGGGAATCAGCAATGGTGATGGAGATGGTGGTGGAGATCGATGGAGATGGCTCCAGGGGCACTTACCCGTCCCGGTAGGGTGCTGGAACAGAGACTTTCTGTCCCCCGAATCTCCCCTTCGGTGGCGGCGGCGCTGTGGAACTTTTCGTGGCTGGAGGCTTGATTATTTAGGGTTTATGCATCCTGAGGCTCTTATAGTCGAGAGGGCAAGGTGGGTGGGCGGCCAGGGGGCCCACACCATGCCCTGGCACGGCCTGGGGGGACCCGCGCCATGGGGTGGTGTGGCCACCCTGTGGCCCCTCCCCGACTCTCCTTCTGGCTCCGTGAGTCTTCCGGGAAAATATCAACTTTGGCTTTTGTCCGGTCCAATTCCGAGAATATTCAATTTCTGACTTCCTGGAACCAAAAACAACAGAAAACAGGCAACTGGCACTGTGACTCTTGTTAATAGGTTAGTCCAAGAAATCATATGAAAAGTACTCCAAAGTTGGAACGAAACACAAGAAAGTGGATAAAACTAAGCATAGAACATAAAAAATTATAGATACATTTGCAATGTATCAACATCCCCAAGATTAACTCCTATTCGTCCTCGAGTAGGTAAGTGATAAAAAGAAAGAATAATTTTTGAGGTGACATGCACCATCAAAGGCTTGATCAAAGTATTTGCAAAACATTCAAAGCTGGGATCATAGTACTTCAATTATAACATGAAAGATAAAGTTCTAGCAATAAAACATAGCAACTATGTTGCAACATGAAAAGGTACAAACAAAAGATTCATGAATAACAATGCTTTGCGAGACGTTTGTTTGTTTCACATAAAGAAAACATAGCATAATAGTATTCAGCTTGTCCCTCAATAGAGAAGCAAATATAAATGCATATGACACCTTCAAAGTTCATAAGAGTGACTAGATACAATAGTTTAAAACAAGCAATAACAAGTTATGCATCAATCAACTAGTCTTGGGACAATGCACATAGAACTAAGAATGGCCACTATGCTCTCAAAGTAGGTGCATAAAGATAGAAGGTGGAGACTCAATATAATGGTGGAAGAAAGGCCTTTGTAAAAGGAAGTAGGGATTCAAGTCTCATAAAGAGCTTCCAAAAATTATGGTACTTATAGCTTTCAGCTCTCATTGCCCCTATCATAAGCATCTTTAAGGTGATTAAGGTTAAAGTGACACAACTAAGAGGATATGCTTGACACGTTATAAACCGAAATCTCATGCCCCTTACTTACGAAGACCGATCCTCATGCTACTCAACTTCAGTCACGAGTAAGCTCTTGTCATTGTAAGTACACGTGTATCATTAAGAACCGCCAATGGGGTACCCCTTGCACATGATACGGGAGCTTTCCCATAATCAAAATGACAAGGGAAGCAGACAATGAGCATCTCAGCGCCTTTTTATTTGCTATTTGCATAGGTTTTTATTGAGGATGCTTCATAGAGTGCTCATTATGGTGATGCTGCAAGTTTCCACCATGATTAGGCATGGTTTAGGCTAGCGGCCCAGGTGTTTCTCTAACACACATACAAACTCCATGATCTTACAAGTTCCACTTTTATTTCACACCACCGGGATCCGTAAGCAAAAGAACATGCTATCAACGAGGTACAAAGTACAAGTGCAATGTTGAAAGCGTTCCAAATGAAACATGGTTCTGCTAATTTCAACTTATAAAGCACAAGCATATACACAACAAAGAAGGACCCAATGGTTCAAGTTTACTAGATGCAAAAACGTAAAGTGTGCCATCAAGTTCGTGAGAGCTTTAATCACTAGTTTTCTCATAACAAGTTTAATTTGGAAGGTAAAAAAAAGCATGAATATACTTGGAATAACATAAGCTAGTAGGTAGGTATGGTGGACTCTTTGGAATAACTTGGTTTAAGGAGTTGGATGCATGAGTGGAACTCATACTTAGTTGTGGAGGCTAGCAAAAGACTGGGAGCGACAAACTAAGAGAGCAATAATGGCCATAATCACGCAGAGCGACAAAACATCATTGATCAAAGCATAAAGTGATACTACAAGTTGAAAACTAAAGGATCATAAAGGCTATGGTGACTTGAGATAGTCATGACATGATGTGAGCATGTGCCAAGTCAACCCAAATAAAGCATCAAAGGAGAATACCACTATACTATGCTTTAATATGCTAAAACAACGCATGATTCATCCAAGGCACATTAAGCAATCTCAATTGTTTACAACAATTTATGCTACAACAAAGAATACTAAGGATAAAGCCAAAACAATATCAAGCATGGCATGACAAAGCATAGGTCACGGTCAAAAACAAGCTCTCTTTACCACTTAAGCATGAGCTTTCCTACTCTTTTCCAAACCAAACCAAACTATTTGAACACCAATGCATGAAAGAGGGGGTCCAACCAATTTATTCAGAAAACTAAACAAACCAAGCAAACGAAAAACGAAAAATAAGACGCTCCAAGAACAACACAACTATGCATGAAACAATAAAAATGAAGCGTTTGGAGGAAACCTATGATTTTTATTGATGAAGAGGGGGGATGCCTTGGGCATCCCCAAGCTTTGACGCTTGTACTTATTGGATATTTCTTAGGGTGACATGCGTGGCATCCCCAAGCTTGAGCTTTAGTCCATCCTTCATCTCATTACTCATTCCTTCCATACACCTGAAATTTTTCCTTCATACAAAACTTCACACAATCTTTATTAGCAACATTAGTGCACTCAAGATAATAAGTCTTAAGGTTCAGTTACAACACAAATAAAACTTCCATTAAAACACAAGATACTGTATCCCTTACCTCAAAAAGCTCAATTCCCTAAAAGAACTCAAAAAGAAACCAACAAGAAGCAAATGCAGAAAATGGCAGAAATCTGTCAAAACAGACCAGCAGGTAAAGACGATTTTTTTCGAAAACCTTCTGTTGCTCAAATCAAAAAGTGTTGAACTAACGAAAGTTATATAACAACCTGGGTCAGAAGCACAAAAATTCATGCATCAAAAAGACGTTCAGAGATTTTACACGAATTTTTACGGTGAAGCACAGAAATCTGTTTCGGGACAGCAACTTTCCCAATCATTACTTCTCTCTCATTGGAGGTTACTCTTGGCACAAAAAGCAAATAAAAGGATAAGGAGCGGTTATTACAGAGGTAATAACTTCCAAGACTCATCTAAAATTTTTGGGTTATCTCCCAATAAGTACTTTTCTTTAACGCCTTTAAGTTAGGCATGATAGTTTGAGAAGATGCTCACATAAAACATATGAATTGAAGTAAAAGAGAGCATCAAGAAGAAAATTCAAAGCGCATTTAAGGCTAACCCACTTCCTATGCATAGGAATCTTGTAAATAAACAAGTCATGAAAGCACAAAGCAACAAGCATAGGAAAGCAAAACAAGTGCAACTTCAAGACTTTCAACGTAAAGAGGAGAAACTTAATATTATTGAGACACATAAAACCATGTTTCCCTCTCTCATAATAACTTTCAGTAGCATCATGAATAAAATTAACAATATAACTATCACATAAAACATTCTTATCATGAGCCACATGCATATAATAATTATCACTCTCCACATAAGCATAGTCATTCTTATTAATTGTAGTGGGAGTAAATTCAACAAAATAGCTATCATTATTATTCTCATCACCATAATCATCAAATATAGGAGGCATATTGTAATCATAATCAATTTTCTCCTCAATAGTAGGTGGACTGAAAATATCATATTCATCATTGTAATCGTCATATATGGGAGGTATAGTATCATCAAAGTAAATTTTCTCCTCCATCCTTGCGGGACTAAAAATATCATACTCATCAAAACTAGCTTCCCCAAGCTTAGACTTTTCCATAGCATTAGCAATAATTGTGTCCAAAGAATTCATACTAACAACATTGCTATTAGCAATCAAATAAAGTTCCATAGGTTTTTTAATTTTCTCTTCAAACACTTCATGTCCTAACTCAAGATAAATACTATAAAGATCTCTAATTTTGTTGTTGTTTTCCAGTAAGCCTAACTAGTGAAAACAAGAAACAAAAAGACAAAATTGCAGAATCTAAAGGAAATAACTTCGAGCACTCACACCGGAGGATGTGAGTACCTTTTACCTTACCTCCTCGGCAACGGCGCCAGAAAATAGGCGTTTGCCGTGGGAGGTTCTTCTTCTTTAATCCTCTAGTGTGAATACCTTTTACCTTACCTCCCCGGCAACAGCGCCAGGAAATAGCTTGATGTCTACACACTTCTATTCTTGTAGACAGTTGTTGGGCCTCCAAGTGCAAAGGTTTGTAGAACAGCAGCAAGTTTTCCCTTAAGTGGATTACCCAAGATTTATCGAACTCAGAGAGGAAGTGGTCAAAGGTATTCCCTCTCAAGCAACCCTGCAATCAAGATACAAGAAGTCTCTTGTGTCCCCAACACACCCAATACACTTGTCAGGTGTATAGGTGCACTAGTTCCGTGAAGAGATAGTGAAATACAAGTGGTATAGATAATTATAAGTGGTAACGGTGATAGAAGATAGCTGATGGCGCGGAAAAGACTAAAGTAAAACTGAAATAAAGATAGAAGCAAGCAAACATGTAACAGATCTAATGGCAAACGGTGTTTCAGTGCTTAGAAACAAGGCCTAGGGATCAGACTTTCACTAGTGAACACTCTCATATAAATATATCATCTTCATGATACTACGCTGAACTACTCTCCGGTTGGACACTCTAATCGATGGTAGGGCTATAACAGCACACCTCAAAGTAAATCTTTCCCATCTAGAAAACCCCACACTGTCACCTTGAGTACTAGATGAGTCCAACAAACACCACAATTTCATAAAGACATCCAACTCCAAATATAACTCATAACAAGTATTTGTAATCTCTAGCCTAAGTGCCACCATGGTGTGCCCGCTGTCACTTTCACACAAATGGGGAGAGAAGAGATTCATTAAAGCACTTGAGTAGCAGAATAGATCTATAGATTACAAGCTCATGATCTCAATAAGATCATGCATAGAGAGAGATGTACACATAGCTACCGGTAGAACCCTTAGCCTCGAGAGAGAACTACTCCCTCCTCATCATGGGAATCAGCAATGGTGATGGAGATGGTGGTGGAGATTGATGGAGATGGCTCCGGGGGCACTTCCCCGTCCCGGTAGGGTGCCGGAATAGAGACTTTCTGTCCCTTGAATCTCCCCTTCGGTGGCGGCGGCGCTGCGGAACTTTTTGTGGCTTGAGGCTAGATTATTTAGGGTTTATGCATCAGGAGGCTCTTATAGGCAAGAGGGCAAGGTCGGTGGGCGGCCAAGGGGCCCACACCATCCCTGGCGCGGCCTAGGGGACCCATGCCATGGGGTGGTGTGGCCACCCTGTGGCCCCTCTCCGACTCTCCTTCTGGCTCCATGAGTCTTCCGGGAAAATATCAAATTTTGCTTTTGTCCGGTCCAATTCCGAGAATATTCATTTTCTGACTTCCTGGAACCAAAAACAGCCGAAAACAGGCAACTGACACTGTGGCTCTTGTTAATAGGTTAGTCCAAGAAATCATATGAAAAGTACTCCAAAGTTGGAACAAAACATAAGAAAGTGGATATAACTAAGCATGGAACATCAAAAATTATAGATACATTTGCAATGTATCAACAAGCGTCAAAGCTTGGGGATGCCCAAGGCATCCCTATCTTCATCAATAAAAATCTCAAGTTCTTCCAAACACTTCATTTTATTGTTTCATGCACAATTGTGTTGTTCTTGGAGCGTCTTTGTTTTTAGTTTTTAGTTTTCTTTTGTTTGGTTTGCTTAAATAAGTTGGTTGGATTCCAACACACTTCTTTTGGAGAGAGACACACCCCGTTATTCATTACCTAGAACATTCTAGTTTTCACTCTTATTGTTCTACGAGTGTTCTCCTTTGCTAGCACTGCGTTTAGCTTTAGTTTTCAATTGGTGTTGGAAAAGAGTAGGAAGTTTCATGCTTATAGTGGTACAAAAGGAAGCTTGTTTTGACTGTGGCCTAGACTTTATCATGTCATGTTTGATATTGCTTTGACTTTATGCTTAGTGATTATTGTTGTAGCATGACTTGTCACAAACAATTGAGATTGCTTAATGTGCCTTGAAAGAATCATGCGTTGTTTTAGCATATAAAAGCATAAAATTGTGGTATTCTTATTTGATGCTTTATTTGGGTTGACTTGGCGGATGCTCACACCATGTTAAGACTATACCAAGTCACCATAGCCTCTATGATCATTTAGTTTTCGACTTGTAATATCACTTTATGCTTTAATTAATAATGTTTTGTCGCTTTGCATGATTATAGCCATTATTGGTCTCTTAGTTGGTCGCTCCCAGTCTTTTGCTAGCCTCCACATGTACCAAGTATGAGTTCCACTCATGCATCCAACTCCAAATAAAACCAAGTTATTCCAAAGAGTCCACCATACCTACCTATTAGCATTATTGCTATTCCAAGTATATTCATGCTTTTATCTACCTTCCAAATTAAACTTGTTATGTGAAAATTAGTGACTAAAGCTCTCACAAACTTAATGGCACGCTTTACTTTCTTGCACTTAATAAACTTGAACCATTGTGCCCATCTATGTTGTGTATATGCTTGCGTTTTGTAAGTTGTGAATTAGCAGAACCATGTTACCATGGGGAACGCTTTCAACATTGCACTTTATTTAGTTGATATCATGTTCTTTTGCTTATGGATCCCGGCGGTGTGAAATGAAAGGGGAGCTTGTAAGGCTCATGGAGTTCGTATATGTGTTAAAGAAACGCCTGGGCGGCTAGTCTAAGCCATGCCTAATCATGGTGGAAACGTGCAGCATAACCATAGTGAGAAATCTGTGAAGCAACCAAAAAAAGAAAAAAAAGAAAAAGGGAAAACCCTATGCAAATAGCATACAAAAAGATCGCTGAGATGCTCATTGTCTGCTTGCCTTATCATTTTGATATGGGAAAGCTTCTGTATCATCGGGAAAGGGGTACCCCGTTGGCGGTTCTCTAAGATACACATGTACTTACAATGACAAGAACTTACTTGTGACTAAAGTTGAGTAGCATGAGGAATGATACTCGTAAGCAAGGGGCATGAGGTTTTCAGCTTATAACTTGTCAAGCATATCCTCATATTTGTTCACTTTACCCTTAATCACCTAAATATGCTTATGATAGGGGCAATGAGAGCTGACAGCTAATAAGTACCATAATTTTTGGAACCTCTTTATGAGACTTGAATCCCTGCTTCCTTCTATGAAGGGCCTTTCTTTTACTTTTATGTTGACTCTCCATCTTCTATCTTTATGCACCTATTGAGAGAGCATAGTGCTCATTATTAGTTTAATGTCCATTGTCCCAAAACTTGTTGATTGAATCATAACTTTGATATTGCTTGTTCTTAAATTATTTGTATCTAGTCACCCTTATGAACTTTGAAGGTGTCCTATGCATTTATGTTTTGCTACACCATGAGGGATAAGCTGAATACCATTCTCATTATGTTTTCTATATGTGAAACAAACAAACGTTTTTCAAAGCATTGTTATTCATGAATCTTTTGTTTATACCTTTTCATGTTACAACATAGTTGCTATGTCTTATTGTTAGAACTATATCTTTCATGTCTATGTTAGAGTACTATGATCCAAGCTATCAATGTTTTACAAATACCTTGATCAAGATTGTGATGGTGCATGTCACCTCAAAAATTATTCATTTTTTCACTTACCTACTCGAGGACAAGCAGGAGTTAAGCTTGGGGATGTTTATACGTCATAAACATATCTATAATTTTTTATGCTCCATGCTAGTTTTATATCAACTATATTATGGTTTGTCTACATTTTGAGATACTTTTATGCATTTTCTAGAACTAACCTATTAACAAGATGCCGCAGTGCCAGTTACTTGTTTTCTGTTGTTTTTGGTTTCAGAAAAGCTCGTAAAGAAATATTCTCGGAATTGGACGGGACAAAATCCAAAGTTCCTATTTTACCAGAAGACTCATGGAGCTAGAAGACGAGACGGAGAGGGGCCACGAGGGGCCCACACTACCTGGTGGCGCGGGCCAGGCCAGGCCGCGCCAGGGGGTGGTGTGCCCGCCTCGGGCGCCCACCGAGCTTGCCTTTTCGCCTATAAAAGCCTCCTGAGACAAAAACCCTAGGCACGAGATCAGATTTCCATGAAAAGTTCCGCAGCGCCGCCTCCACTGAAGATTGGATTCGGGGGATAGAAGTCTCTGTTCCGGCAATTTGCCGGGACGGGGAAGTGCCACCAGATCCATCTCCATCGACTCCACCGCCATCTCCATCGCCGATGTTGACTCCCATGATGAGGAGGGAGTAGTTCTCTCTCGAGGCTAAGGGCTCTACAAGTAGCTATGTATTCATCTCTCTCTATGCGTGATCTTATTGAGATCATGAGCTTTGTAATATAGATCTATTCTGCTACTCAAGTGCTTTAATTAATCTCTACTATGCCCACGTGTGTGAATTTGATAGTGTGCACACCGTGTGGCACTTAGGCTAAGGTTACAAAAAATACTTATCATGAGTATAATTTGAGTTGGATGTCTCTATGTGATTGTAGTGTTTCTTGGAACCATCTAGCGCTCAAGGTGACAGTGAGGGGTTATCTAGATGGGGAATGTGAACTTTAAGGTGTGTTGTTATAGCCCTACATCGTCCAACCAGAGAGTAGTTCAGGGTAGCATCATGAAGAGAAGATATTTATATGAGAGTGTCCACTAGTGAAAGTATGATCCCTAGGCCTTGTTTCTAAGAATTGAAACACCGTTTACAATCAGTATTGTTACATGTTTGCTTGCTTCCACTCTTATTTCAGATTGCAATTACCACTTATAATCATCCACATTACTTGTATTTCACTATATCTTCGCCGAACTAGTGCACCTATACACTTGACACGTATATAGGGTGTGTTGGGGACACAAGAGACTTCTTGTATCTTGATTGCAGGATTGCTTGAGAGGGATACCTTTGACCACTTCCTCCTTGAGTTCTATAAACCTTGGGTGATCCACTTAAGGGAAACTTGCTGCTGTTCTACAAACCTCTCCACTTGGAGGCCCAACACTGTCTACAAGAATAGAAGCGTGCGTAGACATCATAGGTGATGACAACATTTGAGTTACAAGTATTCGATATAAAATAACCAAAGGACATGAGCAAGTGTGAACTTGCCTTTTGTGATTGCAAGATTATGCACTCACGATCTTCAAGACACTAGAAGATCCAAAATCTAGAAATAGCATCATTGGTCCGGTAAGGACTAATGTTTAAAGAAGCAAGATGCAATTATGCATAAGTAATGTAATGCAATTTGATAAACGCGAACCCCCGGACTAATCATTTCTGATATAGGGTTCGGAAACTAGGAATGGTTTCTTTAGAATGTGTTTCACTTTTATATCAGCTTCACCCTTGTGCTTGTTATTAAGGCTTGTGATAGTGTGTGAAACAATATGTAAATACAACAAGTAGCATGCAATACTAAAGCACTCAAATGGGGCATGGTATCTAAAAGATTTCTTAAGCAAGATTATTAATAAACTAGAGCTTTTATAGACATACTTTAAGGATTACTTTTAATGTTTCTTAAAAGAATAACTTTTGAGGAAAAGGTTACTTTTACAAAGGGAGGTATTTAAATTTGAAACACTATTTAGGGTTTCTTACTACTTATAATTCTCTAGGAAGAAAGAATTACTTCATTTGAATAACGACCACACTAGTAGTTGAGACTTATCTATCTTGGTCATTAGATGGTACTATAATTTGTTCACTTCATAATGTTTATTTAAGGTTAATTATGAGTGGTAACACTTCTATTTGATTCATGTGGTAAAACTTTTATTATTAAACTCTATATGAATGCATGAGTGATTTGCATTAAAGCATGAATGATTGCATTTGCCATGTTTGATTGCTATAAATGATAAGGATTAGTTTAAAGATGATTACCACATCATCTAGATCTTTTCCAAGCAAAATCAAATAAAAGGAAAACCAATTGTGAAGCATATGATCATATGGTCACTTTGGCCAAAGTTAACCACTAGATTACTTTGGCCATATCTAGTAAAAGATTTCCAACAGAAACAATTCTAATTCTTTTCACCCCTTGCTAGACCAAGTAAAAATGAACCCAAGCAAACTTACATAAACTATTTTTAAATCTATTTGAGAGGCAATTCAAAATTGAATCAAGTGTAGGTACATAGATCATCATTTTTCAAAAACGGCTCGAAACAACACCACTTTGACAATTCCTACCAACCAGAGACTACCAAGCATGTGACCAGCTCACCCACCAAAAATCATTGAATAATTCAAAGATTAAGCTCATGCGGCCATTTAGTCGAACACTTAGCAGACAGAGTACAAGTTCAACAACTATCTACTGTTTTGATCAATCAATTGATCATCCTTTGTACCCAATTCGACTCCATAGCCAGCCCACGATCACTTTAGATGGGATCACTTGGTCTTGGATACCATCAGGATAGTAGAACTAGTCTTGGGGTACTTATACTTGATTAGCACCCCTTCAATAGAGATACACTCAATACTAGTGGCTAGTGCTAAAACTAAACCTTAACCACTTTAGATGGGAACACTTGGTCAAAATGATTATGAAAACCTTGGAATGATGATTCATTCTATTGAAATGTTTTGACATGTGTTATGAAATACAATGGGTTGATGATGAAACTGAATGAGGCATGAGCCTTGACTTTGACAAAAACTGATGGTTGGGTTCGGATGCGATACCATTCCAATTTTACCATACAACCACAATACCTGAGTTGGGTAGGGCTTAACTGGAAGTTTATATGTCTTAGTATGGGCTCCCTTGTGGAATAGGTTGAGATGAGGCTACCTCGAAAATATGAATGTCCACCTATGAAGTTCCCGGGATGGCAGTTGGCCATGGCTGGGAGACCAAGCTCATAGGGGAGGTGCCTATACTAGGGTATGTAATTGAAAGGTTAGGATTGATTATCCGCATACCAAGTATGATGATTCAGGGTTATCCCTGATGGATGTATTGAATTTTGTGGTGAAAGTGTACCACCTCTGTAGAGTGTCAAACTATTCGAATAGCCGCGTCCATGGTTATGGACAGTTGGAGTGGCCATACTATTCCGTTGTTAGATGTTTTCAAAATGACTTGTGACTTGAAAGATTACCTTGACTTGACCACAACAGAGTTGTGGACATGAAATCTAAGTTCCCACTTAAGTGATGTAGAGAACTAAAATTAGGTCTTTACTCTTAAGTTCTTATGGAATAAACCTGGCTTTTTCCAAACAAACCTAGAGCTTAAGATTCCTACTGGTTTTACCTTACCTATGTTAGTGGTAGTTTGCGAGTACTTAAAGAGTACTCGGCTTTGTCCCTGGCTATTCCCATGGCCAGACTATAAGGAAGACTACCCGGAAGATGGACAACATGAGGTCTATGACAACTAGGATCATCTCCCATTGTCAGCATTGCCTGTGACCATGAAGATGGAGCCCTACTACATTTACTTTCTGCTGCTTTGATTGTATTCAGACTGGATCATGAGATCCTTTATTTGTAAGACTATTATGGTTTGTAATGGATGATGTACTGTGGTACCAATTCTGTTATGTCTCGCAAAATGGTAATCCTAGGATTGCGAGGTATGGCATAACAGGCATCTGGACTTAAAAATCCGGGTGTTGACAAGTTGGTATCAGAGCCATCCTGACCATAGGAGGCCTTAGTTAGAATGGACGCCTGAAAAACCTAGTTTCAAAAAAAGTGAGTATTTACAAAAACCTATTCTCCCTCTTACCCTTGAGATTCTTTCAAAAAAGAGATCACTTGTTCCCCAAAGTTTTATAATACTACATAAAAAGTTACACACGTGATCACCTCACTAACTTACTCATCTTTATTGCTTATAGATGGAGGTCAAATATAGCAAGTTTTACTAGTTGGGCAATGGAGAGGAGCTGATCTTTGAGAGGGATTTGGACCAACTCTCGGAGTATCTTGGATGCCCGCACCTGTAGTTCTTCGGAGCACAGCTCAATGACCAATCTGGAGGAGAGCTACAGACCTGAGAGGCAAAATGGAGCCACCGCTTTCAGAGAAGATTCCGTTCAGCTTGAGGGAGAACAACTGGTTAGATGGACTAGCCAGGTCAATGCAGGAGGCACTTGCTCGCTTGTGTGCGCATAACATCAACCAGCTCAACGGCACCCGTTTTGCCCACTATGCAAGACGTGACTCTATGGGACAGCCTTTCGCCATACCGGCACATCCGGAACTAAAGCACCACGTGGACCACATGGACTTCATGCTGCATGAGACTCAGAAGGAGTTGGAAAATTCCCATGCATACGCTAACCTGAATCATGCGGAAGCCACTGAAAGGAAGCAGACCCTCTCCATGCTTGCTAAGGAGCGCAAGTCACTCTGTCACCAACACGATAATAAGGATCACATTATCTCCCGTCTTCGTCAGAAGGTGGCAACCCTGGAGGAGACCATCCACGATCAAGAGATCCAACTGGAGGAGAAGGAAGAGGAAGGTGAAGATATCCGTGGAGATCCTTACTCTTACCTCAGTGACGATGATGACTACTTGGAGGACGCTGCTATGGAGGACCACACTGATGAGGATGATGCTGCCTCCATTGATGACGCTTGATAGTTCTGATGCTTAGTAGTCGCACCTGAGCACCACCGTAGGTGTGAGTGTACCCGGTCCCATTGTATCGTAGCTTGCTAGAATGGCCCTTAAGACCATCTGCTTTAGTATTTGTGGTGTGTGTTTGTATTGTGTGCCTAGAATGAATGAATGAGAAGAAGTTGTTAGTTTGCAAACCTTAGTCATGCTCAAAGTCTAAAGATTTTTCTGAAACAAACCCATGAACCATAGAAATTTCCCACTTGTCTCATTATCTATCTCAATCTTCAGATGACTCGCGGTAACCCCGGAGGAAGCAGCTCATCTCAGGACCCAATGCTACAGATTTTGTAAATGTTAGTTTTCGACCGTGAAGCCGGTAGAGCTGAACGCCAAGCCAACTTAGCCACTCTTCAACAGATAGCCCAGATTGCTCACAATAATCAGGGCCATGGAAACCAAGATCACCATGGATCCAAACTCAAAAACTTCTAGAATACCAACCCTCCTATGTTTAGCAAGTCAGAAGAACCCTTGGATGCTGATGATTAGCTGTAAACCATGGAAAACAATTTAGAAGATGCGGGAGTTGATGCAAATGAGAAGGTACTGTTGCCACTCACTATCTGTCCGGTTATGCCAGATCCTGGTGGAATAGCACTCGTACCATGAATGGAGGCCAGATGATGATGTGGGAGGAGTTCAAGCTCAAGTTCAGTAGGACCCATGTGCCCCCGGGTCTGATCAAGAGGATGAGGGATGAGTTTAGAGATTTAAAGCAAGGAAGGATGACTGTGGTGGAGTATCATGACATATTCCCGTCTTTAGCTAGATATGCCCCGGATGAGATTGACACAGAAGCGAAGAAGAAAGAGAGATTCCTGAATGGTCTGCATGATGAGATGCAGACAGTGCTAGTCAACATTCCCTTTGATGACCTAGAATCTTTAGTGGATTCCGCCATTCAGATGGAAGCAAAGATAAACCAAGCCAGTGAGAACTGCAAGTGTCATATGATGCACCAACCAGGACCCCACCATACCCTGAAGTACCGCCCAACCTGTCTGCAGGATATGCACCTAGAAACAATAGACCCCCTATGTCTCATCCGAACTACCCCAATCGTGGTGGAGGAAACCCGAGGCCCGGAGGCCACCACAACAACAACAACCCCAATAACTTCAACCATGCACCGCCAAGGTCCAACAACAACAGCAACACCAACAACAACAATACTGGCCCGAGGACTGGAAGCAATGATGTGCCTATCGCAGGGAAAGACAAGTCAATGATAACTTGTTTTGAGTGTGGAGTTACGGGTCACTACTCGAACAAGTGTCCCAAGAAGCTGGCAGCAGCCACCAATGTTACTACACCTGCCCAACAGCAGCGCCGTGTCCAGCCTAGAAAGAGAGTTGCCCTAGGAAACCCACACAACCGTACCAGCCGTATTTTCCACATGAATGCTGAAGAAGCCCAGGAAGCGCCAGATGTCGTGTTGGGTATGTTTTCTGTTAAGTCAGTACTTGCAAGAGTGTTGTTTGATTCAGCAGCATCGCACTCGTTTGTTACAGAAGAATATGCATGCACTAGTAAAATTCAACCAACAAATTTGAAGCATGTTATGATAGTTCAAATACCCGGTTCAACCACTAAGGCTAGAAAATTTTGCAAGCCCATACCTATCAGAATCCATGGGATAGATTTTTATGCCAATCTAATAGTACTTGGAACCAAAGGTTTGGAAGTAGTACTAGGGATGGATTGGATGTCGAAACATCAAGGATTGATCGACTATGCCAAGAAAGCCATAACCATGACAAATAGCACGGGAGTATCAGTAGAGAATGTATCTGAGACACTGCCCCGTCAATTCAAGTGCAACAAGATTTTAGCTCAATCCACCATCGACCAACTAATAGTAGTCTGTGAATACACCGATATGTTCTGATACGTCCATTTTGCATCACTATTCAATGTCTTAATTCACTGTTATTCATTGATATATTTCGTATTGAGAGGTGATACTTATGTTATTTCATCTATTTTTGCATGGTTGATGACTTTTGGAGCATGGACCGCTGCAGTGAGGATTCTGATGGAAAAGGTGCTGTTTGGAGGCAAAATTCGCGAAGATCAGAAAATCCGGGAAAATATATGGAAAATCCTATTTTTCTAGAAGACTCAGGATGCCAAAAGATGGAGTGGAGGTGGGCCACAGGGGGCCCACACCACCCCATGGCGCGGGCAGGCCTAGGCCGCGCCTAGAGGTGGTGTGGCCGCCCTGGCCCACTCCAGCCTCTCTCCTCTGGCGTATATCATCCCCACGAAACCCTAAGACTCGGAGAGCGACCACAGAAAGATTCCGCCGCCTCTGTGGGGCGGAAAACACCGAGAGAGAAAGATCTCTCCGGCAGACAGATTTCTACCAGGGGAATTCCTTCCCGGAGAGGGGAGATCGTCGCCATCAACACCACCATCAAGCTAGACTTCATCGGGATCATCATCATCATCATCATCACCACCATCATCACCATCAGCACCCTCATCACCATCTCCATATTGCTGTAACAATTGAGTTGAATCTTGCATAGTTCATAGGGGAAACTTTCCCGGTGTTGATTACTCTTTGTAGTTGATGCTATTGAGTGAACCATTGAATTATTGTTTATGTTCAGATTGTTATACATCATTATTCCATCTCTGATCATGATCCATATGATGTCTTGTGAGTAGTTCGTTTTGTTCTTGAGGACATGGGAGAAGTCTTGTTGTTAGTAGTGGAGTTGTGTTGAGAAAGATTCAATAGATTGTTATTTAAGTTGTGGTGTACTTCTTCTAGTGGTGTCATGTGAACGTTGACTACATGACACTTCACCTATATGGGCCTAGGGGAATGCATTGTGTATTTGGGTACTAATCGTAGGGGTTGCCGGAGTGACAGAAACCTGAACCCCCGTTAGGAAACCATTGCACAAGGGATGTAAGGGTCTTAGAGTTTAAAGCTGTGGTTAGGTTTCTACCTTAATTACTTTCTTGTACTTACGGATGTTTGCAAGGGGTATAATCACAAGTATGTTTTAGTCTTGGATGGGGCGGTACATTAGCACGGGTTCACCAACACAACACTTAGCAAGCTAAAGAAGATTAATCGATTATATGAAGCGAAAGCACTTGACAGTCTTCCCGTGTGTCCTCGAGAACGTTTGGTCATCTATAGAATTACAACCGGTTGTCCTTTGCTGCATAAAGGATTGGGCCACTTGCAGCATTTATTCCTACTGTCTTTTATTTACTCGTACTTTGTTTACTTGCTTTATCGAAAACTCCTAAAAATCCGTTTGCTAAGTATTTGCAGAGAATTCCTGATCCATACCACTAGCCAACACCTTCTGCTCCTCGTTGGGTTCGACACTCTTACTTATCGAAAATACTGCGATACACCCCCTATACTTGTGGGTCATCAAGACTATTTTCTGGCACCGTTACTTCGGAGTGAAGCGCTATTGGAGAGTGGAACTGGTAAAGGAAACTTCTACTGTGAGTAATGTTTACTTCTGCTAGTTGCTTTATTTTCATTATGGATAATTCGCCGAGTTTCTTATTTCGTAATGCTACTAGCATTGCTAAGGTAGTAGATAAGCCACCACCTGCTGAGAAAGATGTTTTCAAAATACCTACAAGAATTATTGATCGTGTTATGGATAACTACTATGTTGGGGATGTAACTGTCCATCTCGGTGATCATTTACTCTTTATATATGAATTATGCGGGTTGTTCAAGTGTGCAGGTATTAATACAGATCAAGTTAAGAAGAAGTTATTCTCATTATCACTGAAAGGAAGAGCTGAGGAATGGTATTAGCTGCTGAAGAATGGCCAAGCTCTGGAATGGGAGGAAATAGTGCCTCTCTTTTATTCAAAGTTTTATCCTCCTAGTGAGATTCATAAAGATCAGAATCAAATATACAACTTTTGGCCTCTTGATGGAGAGAGTACAGCTCAAGCTTGGGGGAGATTGAAGTTACTAATGCTCAAATGTCCCATTCATGAGCTCCCCAACAATTTTATTATCAACAACTTTTATGCAAGGCTCCCTCTACATGACAAGGATTTATTGGATGCTTCTTGTGCTGGATCATTCACTCGCATGGAAGAAGAAGCTAAATGGGATCTTTTGGACCGTATTCAAGATAACGTTGAAGCTTGGGAGAATGACAAAGGTAGAAAGTCAGGTATAAATTATGATTATGAATGCATTGAATCTTTTATGGGAACTGATGACTTTCAAAATATTAAAAATGCTTATGGTCTAGACTCTCAAGCTATTGCTTCTTATTTTAAGGCTTTTGCTTCTTATATTGAAGTGCCTAAAAAGAAGTGGAATAAGTATGATGAACCTTATAAAGATATTGCTAAGAGTGTTCCTGCAAGAAATACTGAAGTTTATACTGCTAATCATGTTTTACATGAACCTTATATTGAGAAAATGCCTTTTCCAGTTAAGGTAAAGGAACATTCTATGATAGCTAGTATGGTTAATGAAAGTACGAATAAGGCTGTTGAACCTGATAAACAAATGGTTGATGAACCTATAATAGCAAAAGTGAAAGACTTTGTCACTAAGTATGAGGAAGAGGGACACACTATCCTTTGTAAGGATACCTCTAATATTGTTTCACATAGTAGTGTTATGAGAGCTAGTATTCCTGTGTTTTCTGTTAGAATAAGTGATCATTGCTATGATGGTCCTTGTGATAGCTATATTGTTAAGTTTATGCATGATACTGAAAGTTACCATGAGATAGGGAAAAGTGTTCTTATGTATCTCAATGATATCAAGTTTCCTCGTTTTATGCTGAATGTTTTTATGTTGCACTTCTTTTGCCTTCTTATGCAAGTTGTCTGTGGTTTCAATAACTTGTTTGCTTACAAAATCCCCTTGCATAGGAAGTGGGTTAGACTTAAATGTGTGTGTGTTTTTGCTTCTTAATGCTCTCTTTCATTTCAATTCATATCCCTATGAGAGCTTCTTCAAAATTATCATGCCCATCTTAATGGCTATAAAGAAAGAGCTTTATGGGAGACAACCCAATTTGTTGTTTCTTTAGTTTGTTTTTGTTTCTTTGAGTCTTGGAAGTTATTAATTCAGTAATAACTGCTCCTTATCTGTTTTGTTTGGTTTTAGTGTCAAGATCAACCTCTAATGAGAGAGAAGTAAGATTTGGGGAAGTTGCTGTCTCGAAACAGATTTTTGTGCTTCACCGTAAAACTTCGTGAGAGATCTCTGTATGTCGGATTGAGCTGTAAGTTTTTGTGCTTCTGCCCCAGGTTGTTATTTAACTTTCGTTAGTTTTGCACTTTTTGATTTGAGCAACAGAAGATTTTCTAAAAATTGATCTTTACCTGCTGGTCTATTTTGACAGATTTTGCCACTCTTGTATTTGCTTCTTTATTCGATTTCCTTTTTGAATTCTTTTTGGGTTTTCGGAAGGAGTTGCTATAGTAGCTTTTGTTGTGATGGTTTTCAGTTGAAGTTGGACTCAAAAGGTTTTATCACTTCACTTTTACTAATGTTGCTAATGAGAACTGTGTGAAGTTTTGTGTGAAAGAAATTTCCAGGAAGTGGAGATAATGGTGTAATAAGGAAGAGAAGGGTTTTATGACTCAAGTAATAAGTATATGAAGATGAAGATACCGATGATTCAAGTGGTGACTCCGGATGGATCCACTAAATACCAAATTCAGAGACCTGCAGAGTCCGTGTTCAAATAGGTAACCGTTCTGGTAAGAAA
This sequence comes from Avena eriantha, assembly GCA_910589775.1. Taxonomy (NCBI): domain Eukaryota; kingdom Viridiplantae; phylum Streptophyta; class Magnoliopsida; order Poales; family Poaceae; genus Avena; species Avena eriantha. The sequence continues at coordinate 138,040,476 of OU342744.1, read as the reverse complement.
AGTTCCGCGAAAATACACCCCAACTATATTTTTGCAGTTTTCAGTCAATGAGGAAAGCTACGAAGCAAAAAAGGGACGGAAACAGAGCCAGGGTGGCTCACACCACCCTGTGGCGCGGGCCCACCCCTGGCCGTGCCACCGGGTGGTGAGTCCACCCCGGACTCCGCCTCCGACTCGTTTTCACCTAGTACCTTCCTTTTGATATGAAACTTCGTAATATATAACCCCCCGGATCCCCCGAGGTTCGTATATCGTGTTTTCATCGTGTTTTTGTTTCAATCTGTTTCTGCCAGGACATACTCTTTGAAGGTTTAGAAGCACAATGGTGTCCGCCAAGGCAAAAGCGAAGGAGCCTATGGAGGAAGACCTCCAAGACCCCAAGCAGGGGCTAGTACCTTTTGTTACTTGCCCTGCATCAACGGAAGCCCTACGAGTCACTAAGGAGTTCTGCGATAAGTACCGAGACTTGTAGACGAAGGTGGACATGCTTCAATGGGAGAATAATAGGCTTCGCAAGATGCTGGTCGATTACCTCATGCCAACTAAGAAAATATTACCACCACCACCGAAGGAGTAATTCGTCACCAGGTTTGGCATCCCCTTGGTTTGTTCCAAGCTTGGGGGAGTGCCGCGGTATCATATCACTATCTTGTATCTTTTTACCTTATTAGTAGAGTCATATCATGAATAGAGGTGTTATTATGTAGTATGGTTTGCATTATGGAAGTGTCCCCTCTCTCGTTAGATATGTATCCCTTGGTGTGAGTTTCCGTTATGGAATATTAATGAGAAGTTCTATCATTCACTCTTTTGCATAGCTTATGTTAGTTTTCAATTCGTGGTTATATGATTGATCTTGTTGTTAGTATTGGTAGCACTTTGGGATCATTGAGTTAATTTAGTTGGTTTTGGCAAACCTGGCTCGGTCAGTAGCAACACCTTTTTGAGAGTTGAAAAGAAAAAGATAGAAGTACTCTAGAGAAAAATAATTTCATCATCTTTCTTTCTTGATTTGCTCATAAGTCTAGTATTCTCTAGTTAAGATCTTTTGTGCTTCCAAGGAAGATTGCATGTTTGTCTTTATCACTTGTATGTTTGTTTGTCTCCTTCAACTCTTATACTTGCTACCCAGCCTTACTAGCTAAAAACCTGTACTGAGAGGGTATTCTTCTCGTGCATCCACTCCTTTAAACCAAAACCTTTGCCATTTGCGTCCACCATACCTACCTAGTAGCATTATTGCTATTCCAAGTAAATTCTTGTTTTGTCTACCTCCAAATTAAAATTGTTATGTGAAATTTAGTGATTAAAGCTCTCACGAACTTGATGGCACACTTTACTTTCGTGCACTTAATAAACCTGAACCATTGTGAACTCTCCATGAAAGTTATATGCTTGCAAATTATAGGCTGGGGATTAGCAGAACCGTGCTGTCACGGGGAATGCTTTCAACACTTGTAAATATATACCCAGTTGATACCTTGCTCTTTTGTTTGCGGATGTCGTCGGTGTGAAATAAAAGGGGAGCTTGTAAGTCCATGGAGTTATGTATGTGTGTTAGAGAAACGCCTGGGCCGCTGGTCTAATCCATGCTGACATGGTGGAAACCTGCAGCGTAACCATAATGATATCTATGAAGCATTCTTCTATAAAAAAGAGAGAGATAGTTATTGAGAAAAAGAAAAGAAAAAAAGGGAGATACTATGAAAAGAGGAAAGAGAGAAAAAAGCACCATTTTCCCATGGTAAATAAGAAGATTGCTGAGATACTCATTGTCTGCTTGCCTTGTCATTTTGATATGGGGATTCTTCCGTATCATCGGGCAAGGGGTACCCCATTGGTGGTTCTCAATGATACGCACATAGTTACGATGACAAGAACTTACCGGTAACTAAAGTTGAGTAGCATGAGGAGCGGCCCTCGTACTCAAGGGACTTGGGATTTTTAGTTTATAGTCTGTCAAGCATATAACTCAGACTGGACCTCACTTTCACCTTAATCACCTAAAGATGCCTATGATAGGGGCAATGAGAGCTGAAAGCTAGTAAGTATCATAATTTTTGGGAGCTCTTTATGAGACTTGCAATCCATGCTTCCCTTTGCGAAGGGCCTTTCTTTTACTTTGTAGTTGAGTCAGTAAACCTATTCCCTTCTATCTCAGCAAGTATTTTGAGTTGATGTGTTTCATTCATTCATATGATGATTTATGCATTCATGTTTCTTATGTTCCTTGCTTTGCACGTTGCTCTTATCTTGAAGTTTACTACTTTGAAAGCTTTCTTTGAAAACCAGCTATTTGTGAACTCCAGCAAATTATCAACTATTCTTCGACCAAGAGCTAAGTTTGCCATTACGAATTATGATTCACTTTATGTATCTTTATTGTGTTTCCTTTACTCATTACAAGTTGAGTTATATAATAGTGAGTTGTCTTCTATTATGATCTATGTATTTGATGAATGTGATGCTTCTTGTCCGTATTCTTTTATCGACTCTTCACTCCATAAACCTAAGGTCATGTTTATTGAGCTTAGTTTCGCTTGGGGAAAAGCGAAGTCTAAGCTTGGGGGGAGTTGATACGTCCATTTTGCGTCACTATTCTATGTCTTAATTCACTATTATTCATTGATATATTTCGTATTGAGAGGTGATACTTATGTTATTTCATCTATTTTTGCATGGTTGATGACTTTTGAAGCATGGATCGCTGCAGTCAGGATTCTGATGGAAAAGGTGATGTTTGGAGGCAAAATTCGCGAAGATCAGAAAATCTGGGAAAATATACGGAAAATCCTATTTTTCTAAAAGACTCAGGATGCCAGAAGTTGGAGTGGAGGTGGGCCATAGGGGGCCCACACCACCCCATGGCGTGGGCAGGCCTAGGCCGCACCTGGAGGTGGTGTGGCCGCCCTGGCCCACTCCAACCTCTCTCCTCTGGCGTATATCATTCCCAAAAAACCCTAAGACTCGGAGAGCGACCACAGAAAGATTCCGCCGCCTTTGCGGGGCGGAAAACACCGAGAGAGAAAGATCTCCGGCAGACAGATTTCTGCCGGGGGAATTCCTCCCCGGAGAGGGGATATAGTCGCCATCAACACCACCATCAAGCTGGACTTCATCGGGATCATCATCATCATCATCACCCCCATCATCACCATCAGCACCCTCATCACCATCTCCATATTGTTGTAACAATTGAGTTGAATCTTGCATAGTTCATAGAGGAAACTTTCCCGGTGTTGATTACTCTTTGTAGTTGATGCTATTGAGTGAACCATTGAATTATTGTTTATGTTCAGATTGTTATACATCATTATTCCATCTCTGATCATGATCCATATGATGTCTTGTGAGTAGTTCGATTTGTTCTTGAGGACATGGGAGAAGTCTTGTTGTTAGTAGTGGAGTTGCGTTGAGAAAGATTCAATAGATTGTTATTTAAGTTGTGGTGTACTTCTTCTAGTGGTGTCATGTGAACGTCGACTGCATGACACTTCACCTATATGGGCCTAGGGGAATGCATTGTGTATTTGGCTACTAATCGTAGGGTTTCCCGGAGTGACAGACTCTTGAACCCTCGTTAGGAAACCATTGCACAAGGGACGTACGGGTCTTAGAGTTTAAAGTTGTGGTTAGGTTTCTACCTTAATTACTTTCTTGTACTGACGGATGTTTGCAAGGGGTATAATCACAAGTATGTATTAGTCTTGGATGGGGAGGTACATTAGCACAGGTTCACCCACACAACACTTAGCAAGCTAAAGAAGATTAATCGACTATATGAAGCGAAAGCACTTGATAGTCTTCCCGTGTGTCCTTGAGAACGTTTGGTCATCTATAGAAATACAACCGGCTTGTCCTTTGCTGCATAAAGGATTGGGCCACTTGCTGCATTTATTCCTACTGTCTTTTATTTACTCGTACTTTGTTTACTTGCTTTATCGAAAACTCCTAAAAATCCGTTTGCTAAGTATTTGTAGAGAATTCCTGATCCATACCACTAGCCAGCACCTTCTGCTCCTCGTTGGGTTCGACACTCTTACTTATCGAAAATACTGCGATACACCCCATATACTTATGGGTCATCATGTTCCTAGATGAATTGCCCGATATGCCCCTAGATCGGGATACCGAGTTTATAATTGAACTAGTTCCTGGAACTGGACCCATAACCTAGAGACCTTATAGTATGAACCCATCAGAATTAGTGGAGCTCAAGAAGCAACTTGATGACATGTTGGGAAAAGGTCTAATTCAACCAAGTGCATCACCATGGAGATCACCTGTTTTGTTTGTGGATAAAAAGGATGGTGTCAACCATTTATGTATGGATTATCAGAAGTTGAATGATATCACCATCAAGAACAAGTACCCACTTTCTAAGAGCGAAGATCTGTTTGATCAACTGACTAGTGCCAGAGTGTTTTCTAAGATTGATCTTAGAACTGGTTATCATCAATTGAAGATTCGTGCAACGGATATTCCAAATACTGCCTTCACCACCAAATATGGATTGTATGAGTACAATGTCATGTCTTTTGGATTAACCAATGCCCCCGCTTATTTCATGAACCTCATGAATAAGATTTTTATGAATTTTCTAGATAAGTTTGTCGTTGTTTTTATCGATGACATTCTGATCTACTCCAAATCAGAAGCAGACCATGAATAACACCTAAGAACCAACCTTGAAACCCTTAGGGAGCATCAGTTGTATGCCAAGTTTAGCAAATGTGAGTTGTGGTTAAAGGAGGTAGGATTCCTAGGCCATATCATGTCGGCAGGAGGAGTTGTCGTCGATCCCGCCAAGATTAAGGATGTTGAAGAATGGAAAGCCCCAACCACCCAAACCGAAGTCCACTCATTTCTTGGATTAGCTAGATATTACTCCAAGTTTGTTGAAGGATTTTCAATCATCACCAGGTCGATGACTCAGTTGTTAAAGAAAGATAAGAAGTTTGAATGGACAGACAAATGTGAAGCAAGTTTTCAAGATCTCAAAAAGAGATTGATTTCAGCCCCAATTTTGTTATGCCTGATATCAAGAAGCCTTTTGATGTATATTGTGATGCATCCAAGATTGGTCTCGGATGTGTGTTGATGCAAGAAGGCAAAGTCATATCATATTTGTCCAGACAACTGAAGCAACATGAACAAAACTACCCTACCCATGACTTAGAACTGGGAGCCATAGTTTTAGCTTTGAAGACATGGTGTCATTACCTCATGCGTAACCGCTGTGAGATTTATTCGGATCACAAGAGTTTGAAGTATATATTTACTCAGAAGGAGCTGAATATGAGTCAAAGGAGATGGATAGAGTTAATCAAGGACTATGACCTTGACATTCACTATCACCCCGGCAAGGCCAATGTGGTAGCGGATGCTCTTAGTAGATTACCATGTAGATTAAACACCATGATTAAGGAAGCCCAACCAAGTCTGCATGAGGAGATGGAGAATTTCAGAGTGGAGCTAGTTAACGAAGGATTTGTAGCCAGTATCGAACTTCAACCCACTTTGATCAGTCAGATAAAGGAAGCCCATTAAGGAAATGCCAGTATTGATGGAATTAAGCATCGTATCGGTACAGGGAAGGTACCTGGATTCACGGAGGATGAAGAAGGAGTTATCTGGTATAAAGGATGTATCTGTGTGCCTGCAGATTCAGAGTTGAAGCAAGTCATTATGCAGGGAGCCCATGATACCCTATATTCTATTCACCCAGGAGGAACCAAGATGTATCAGGATTTGAAGGAGCAATTTTGGTGGCACAAAATGAAGAGACAAGTCGGAAGCTACATCGCCAAGTGTGATACCTGTCAGAGAGTCAAAGCGGAACATCAGAGAACCACAGGACTTTTGCAACCATTGCAGATTCCGAAATGGAAATGGGATTCTGTCGGAATGGATTTTATCACACGTTTGCCTACATCTAGTAGGGGAAATGACTCTATTTGGGTCATAGTGGATAGACTGTCTAAAGTAGCTCATTTCATACCCGTCAAGACCACTTACCAGAGTTCGAAGCTAGCAGAGTTGTATATTGCTAGAATAGTCAGTCTGCATGGAACCCCCAAGACCATAGTGTTAGATCGAGGAACCCAGTTTACCTCAAGATTCTGGAAGAAAGCCCAAGAAGGATTAGGAACCAAACTGAATTTCAGCATAGCTTATCACCCGCAAACCAACGGATAAACAGAAAGAGTAAACCAGATCTTAGGAGATATGCTGAGAGCTTGTGTGTTGGAATATGGATCAAAATGGGAAGATTGTCTGCCTTTCGTGGAATTCTCATACAACAGTTATCAAGCTAGTTTGCAAATGGCCCCATTTGAGTTTCTGTATGGAAGGAAGTGCCGTACACCCTTGAATTGGTCGCAAGTAGGAGAGAGTTAGATTTTTGGACCCGACATCCTACGAGAAGCCAAAGAGAAGGTTCACAAAGTCCGTGAACACCTCAAGACCGCCCAATCCAAATAGAAGAGTTATGCTGACAAAAGACGTCGAGACCTGACCTTCAATATCGGAGATTTTGTGTATCTCAAAGTATCACCTTTGAAGGGAATGCAACGTTTTCAACTGAAAGGGAAGATTGCCCCAAGATATATTGGACCCTTCAAAATCTTAAATCGTCGAGGAGAAGTATCCTATCAGTTAGAACTGCCTGAAGAGATGTCAGTCGTACATGATGTGTTCCATGTCTCGTTACTTAGGAAATGCTTAGAAGTTCCATAGAAGACCGGAGTTTTCAAGAACATCGATCATAGAGCCATAGATATCAACAAGGATTTAACCTATCGTGAAGTACCCATCCGTATTTTGGAAGAAGCATTCAGAACCACCCGGACTAGGAGTATCAAGTTTCTCAAAATCCAGTGGAGTAACCATACTGAAGAAGAAGCTACTTGGGAACGAGAAGATTATATTAGGACTGAGTTTCCCAATCTATTTAGTTCCTAATTTTTTTTCTTGAATCTTGGGACGAGATTCTATTTAAGGATGGAAGATTTGTAACACCTCAAAAATATTATTTTTTTATCAAGTTCCAATCACCCAAGTTTAGGGTTAACAAAAACTTTTATTATTAAACTCTATATGAATGCATGAGTGATTTGCATTAAAGCATGAATGGTTGCATTTGCCATGTTTGATTGCTATAAATGACCAGGATCAGTTTAAAGATGATTACCACATCATCTAGATCTTTTCCAAGCAAAATTAAATAAAAAGAAAACCAATTGTGAAGCATATGATCATATGGTCACTTTGGCCAAAGTTAACCACTAGATTACTTTGGCCATTTCTAGTAAAAGATTTCCAACAGAAACAATTCTAATTATTTTCACCCCTTTCTAGACCAAGTAAGAATGAACCCAAGCAAACTTGACAAACTTACATAAACTATTTTTAAATCTATTTGAGAGGCAATTCAAAATTGAATCAAGTGTAGGTACATAGATCATCATTTTTCAAAACCACTAGAACCAACACCACTTGAAAATTCCTAGCAACCAGAGACTACAAAGCATGTGACCAGATCACCCACCAAAAATCATTGAATAATTCAAAGATTAAGCTCATGCGGCCATTTAGTTGAACACTTAGTAGACAGAGTACAAGTTCAACAACTATCTACTATTTTGATCAATCAATTGATCATCCTTTGTACCCAATTCGACTCCATAGCCAGCCCACGATCACTCCTAGTACTGTAATGGAGAAACACCACTCGCCATAATGACTAGTGCCATGACCGTATCGAGCATGTCATGCCGGTCGACCATGGACAAGACGCCACACACCGCACCGCCCTCTCCCACGAAGTCTATCGAGTAGATGTGACCTTAACGCTTGTCTCTGTCCACCCCTTTACCAATGGCGAGAAGTGGAGAAGCTAGAACAGTTGTGCCCATTTAAGTCTCTGCCATGCCAAGAGCACGATGGAGCGCTGAAGCCGCCTCGCACAGCCACGCCGCGCCTCGCTCTCTCCGCTCGTACCCGCACCCACCGCGTCACCATCCACCTCCTAGACATGATCATTCGCCGCCGTGCGCCCCGTGACCACTGTACTCGATGAGGAACACTTCCATACCCGAACAGAGTGCCGATGTTGCCCGACTGATTGAGACCACCCCTTGCCACGCCACTACGCGTGTGACGACCGCTATAGTCCACGGCGTCGACCCATGCCATCCGCCATGCCTATCGCGACCGGTAGCAGCGTCGCCGATGAGCCCGACCATGCCGCCCTGCCTCCAACGCTGGTGTATAAATAGGAGCCACCCTAGACCTCAACGACACACCATCTCACTCTCCACTCTCTTAGAAACACTCCATACCTCTCCCTGGAGCAAGGCGAGCACCACCCCGCCAGAATTTGGCCCGAGCCTTGATGGCCCAAATATATCGAGCTTGTTGGGGAACCCCAAGAGGAAGGTATGATGAGCACATCAGCAAGTTTTCCCTCAGTAAGAAACCAAGGTTATCAATCCAGTAAAAGCAAGGAAACACCCCAAAGGTGTAGCTAGCTGAACGTTGGCAGTGCGCACTACCGGTGCCAGCAGCAACGTGGAGACCTGCACAACACAACCACAGAACTTTGCCCCCAACTTGCGATGAGGTTGTCAATCTCACCGGTTTTGCTGAAAACAAAGGATTAAAGGTATCGAATGGAAAGAAGCGATAGTTTGCAGAAAATAAACACAAAGCAGTAAATAGTTTGTAGATTGTATGTAAAAGAAAGGACCAGGGTCCATAGTTCACTAGAGGTGGCTCTCGTTAAGATAGATAACATGCTGGGTGAACAAATTACAGCGGGGCAATTGACAAACACCGAGAAAGCAATACATGCATATACTAATCATCTTGACTCCTTTGGAACTTGATTGGGCATTACAACATTATACATAGACCGCCATCCAACTACATCTATGACTAATAATCCACCTTCAGGTTATCATCCGAGCCCCCTCCAGTATTAAGTTGCAAGCAATAGATTATTGCTTTATGAAATGCGTGTAATGTAAACAATAAGATTGTTCTATGAACAAAGGATTGTTGTTTTCTCCCTAGTAGCAACAACACATCTAGTACCTTAGAGATTTCTGTCACTTCCCCAGATTACCAGAGGCATGAACCCACCATCGAGCATAAATACTAACTCCTCAAAAAGTTCAATTCCCGAAAATAACTCAAAAAGGAACCAACAAGAAGCAAATGCAGAAAATGGCAGAAATCTGTCAAAACAGACCAGCAGGTAAAGACGAATTTTTTCGAAGACTTTCTGTTGCTCAAATCAAAAAGTGTTGAACTAAAGAAAGTTAGATAACAACCTAGGGCAAAAGCACATAAATTAACGCCTAAAAAAGGAGCATTTATTACTGAAGTCATAACTTCCAAGACTCATCTAAAACTTTTGGGTTATCTCCCAATAAGTACTATTTTTCTTTAACGCCTTTAAGTTAGGCATAAGAAGCAAGAAAGAATCAAGTGTTCTCAAATGAAGAAGCATTAAGACCAAATTTTGTTTTCATATGGGAGGCAAAAGAAATCTTCTCTCTCTTCTTAGGGAAGTGTTCTATACCTCTCTTGAGTGGGAGTTGATATTTAATGGTGCCTTCTTACATATCAATAATGGCACCAACAGTTCTAAGAAAAGGTCTTCCAAAAATAATAGGACAAGAAGCATTGTATTCAACATCCAAAACATAGAAATCAATGGGGACATAGGCATTGTTAACCATAATAAGAACATCATTAATACTCCCAATGAGTTTCTTTTTAGCATTATCATCAAGTGGGACATTCAAATAACAATCTTCAAGTGGAGGCAAATCAAGCATATCATAAATCCTTCTAGGCATAATGGAAACACTACTATCAAGATCACATAAAGCTTTGAAATCAAAGTCATTCACTTTCATATTAATGATGGGTTCCCAACCATCTTCTTATTTTATAGGAATAGAAGATTTATGTTTCATCTTTTCTTCTTTGATCTTTATGAGAGCATCAGTAATGTGTTTTGTAAAGGCCACATTCATAGCACTAGTATTAGGACTTTTAGCAAGCTTTTGTAGGAACTTAATAACTTCAGAGATATTGCAACCATCAAGATCAAAATCATAATTATCATTTAAATTAGTAGAACTATTACTAGCCTCAACACTAGTGGTGGTGATAGTAGAGACACTAATGTTTCTAGCAATTTCATCTTCTCTTTCCCACTTAGCATGTAATTCAGCTAATAGTCTAACATTTTCATCAATTCTTACTTGTATGGCATTAGTGGGTGCAAAGGGATTACCATTAGTTTCAGGTTTAGCAGCCATTTTATTAAAAGAAGATTGAGCTTCAGCGAAAGATGCTATATTTCTTTTAGCATTAGGGAGTTTTTCCTCAATAGTTTTATTGAAGGCAGTTTGTTTACTAATAAAGTCTTTAACCATAACTTCAAGTTCAGAGGGTGCACTCCTATTATTGTTGTAGGAATTTCCATAAGAATTACCGTTGTTGGGAGGATATGGCTTATAATTGTTGTTACCAAAATTATTCCTATAAGAATTATTCCCAAAATTGTTGTTTCTTATGAAGTTCACATCAACTTGCTCTTCTTGAGCAACCAAAGAAGCTAAAGGAACATTATTTGGATCAATATGGGCTTTCCCATTCACAAGCATAGACATAATAATATCAATCTTATCACTCAAGGAGGAGGTTTCCTCAACAGAATTTACCTTCTTACCTTGTGGAGCTCTCTTAGTATGCCATTCAGAATAGTTAACCATCATATTATCCAGAAGTTTTGTTGCAGCACCCAAAGTAATGGTCATAAAGGTACCTCCAGTAGCAGAATCCATTAGGTTCCTTGAAGAATAGTTCAATCCTGCATAAAAAGTTTGGATGATCATCCTAGCAGTCAGTCCATGAGTGGGACAATTCTTTACCAAAGATTTCATTCTTTCCCAAGCTTGAGCAACATGCTCATTATCAAGTTGTTTAAACTTCATTATTTCACTTCTCATAGATATAATCTTAGCAGGAGGATAGTATTTTCCAATGAAAGCATCTTTGCATTTAGTCCAAGAATCAATACTATTCCTAGTTAAGAAATTCAACCATTCTTTAGCTTTTCCTCTCAAAGGGAAAGGAAATAGTTTTAGCTTAATAACATCACCATCTATATCCCTATGCTTTTGCATCTCACAAAGTTCAACAAAATTATTTAGATGGGCAGCAGCATCTTCATTACCAATACTAGAAAATTGTTCTCTCATAACAAGATTGAGCAAAGCAGGTTTTATCTCAAAGAAAGTATCTTCAGGCACAGGTGGAGCAATACATGTGCTCATAAAATCATTGTTGTTGGTGCTAGTGAAGTCACACAACTTAGTGTTTTCAAGAGTAGTCATTTTTTTGTGTTTTTGATAAAGAAAGCAAACTTGTAAAACTAATTTTTTGTGTGTTTTTGATGACAAAACAAGCAAACAAAACAAAAAGAAACTAAGCAAAACAAAAATAACAAAGTAAAGAGATTGGTTATGAGGGACTCCCCTTGTGAAGATATCCTTGACTCCCCGGCAACGGCGCTAGAAAAAGTTGTTGATGGCCCAAATATATCGAGCTTGTTGGGGAACCCCAAGAGGAAGGTATGATGAGCACAACGGCAAGTTTTCTCTCAGTAAGAAACCAAGGTTATCAATCCAGTAGGAGCAAGGAAACACCCAAAGGTGTAGCTAGCTGAACGTTGGCAGGGCGCACTACCGATGCCAGCAGCAATGTGGAGACGTGCACAACACAACCACAGAACTTTGCCCCCAACTTGCGATGAGGTTTTCAATCTCACCGGTTTTGCTGAAAACAATGGATTAAACGTATCGAATGGAAATAAGTGATAGTTTTCAGAAAATAAACACAAAGCAGTAAACAGTTTGTAGATTGTATGTAAAAGAAAGGACCGGGGTCCATAGTTCACTAGAGGTGGATTTCCTTAAGATAGATAACATGCTGGGTGAACAAATTATAGCTGGGCAATTGACAAACACCGAGAAAGCAATACATGCATATACTAATCATCTTGACTCCTTTGGAACTTGATTGGGCATTACAACATTATACATAGACCGCCATCCAACTGCATCTATGACTAATAATCCACCTCCAGGTTATCATCCGAACCCCCTCCAGTATTAAGTTGCAAGCAACAGATTATTGCTTTACGAATTGCGTGTAATGTAAACAATACGATTGTTCTATGAACAAAGGATTGTTGTTTTCTCCCTAGTAGCAACAGCACATCTAGTACCTTAGAGATTTCTATCACTTCCCCAGATTACCAGAGGCATGAACCCACTATCGAGCATAAATACTAACTCTTGGAGTTGCTAACATCTACTTGGCCAAGATAGCTACTAACAACGGAAAGCATGCAAGATCACAAATAACAAAGACATGATAGAATCAATAATCAATCTGAAATAGCATCTCAATATCCATTGGATCCCCGCAAACACAACATGCAGAATTAGAAATAGATGATCTTGATCATGAACGGAGCTCACAAGATCTAGACATGAAAGCACAAAGGAGGAGAACCAGCCATCTAGCTACTACATGGACCCGTAGTCCAGAGATGAACTACTCACGCATCACACCGGAGGCTTGCATGTTGATGAAGAAGGCCTCCAGGGTGAATTCCCCTCCTCGACAGGGTGCTGGGAGATCCCTCCTGATCTAGGGATGGAGATGACGGCGGCTACAGACTCTTTCATGGATTTTTGATCGGGTAACTAGGGTTTTCGTCCCGAGGGCAATATATAGGCGGAAGGAGAGGCCGAGGGGGGTGCTGGGGTCGGCCAGACCACCCCCTGGCGCGGGCCAGGCCTGGCACGCGGCCAAGTGGTGTGGCTGCCCCCCAGATCTTCTTCGTCTTGTATTCTGGCATCTGATGACTTCTGGAAAAATAGGCACTTTGGCTTTTGTCCCGTCCAATTCCGAGAATATTCATTTTCTGACTTTCCTAGAACCAAAAACAGCAGAAAACAGGCAGCTGGCACCGTGGCTCGTGTTAATAGGTTAGTCCAAGAAATCATGTGAAAAGTACTCCAAAGTGTGGACAAAACACAAGAAAGTGGATAAAACCAAGCATGGAACATCAAAAATTATAGATACATTTGCAATGTATCAAGCCTGCCGCTGTAGTGAAGAAAGGGAGCCCTCGATTGGAGACACCCCAGGAGCCGCCGCGATCGCCAATCGCCTCGCCGTCATCGACCAGCCCGTTCGCCCGCATTGCTGGACCAAGCCGGAGCCCTGGTAAGCCCCTAGCGACCCCCACTGTGCCGCTAGGTTTAGAATATCGCTGAAGCACCGTGACATAGATGACGAACCTCAGTCGTAGATCTTGTTCTAATCATAGCGCTGAGATTTGCGGATACCGCTTCGATTAGATAGAGCAACTGATGCGTAGGACCAACCTGTCAGCAGCCTGCTGCGTGCGCCGTGCAGTTGGGCCGGCCCATTTCTTTTCCCGCGTAGAGCCCAACAATTCAAATAGAATTTGTCTATTTAGTTTACAACCCTATTCTATCAGTAGATTCAAAATTCAATTCAAAGAGATTTACTGAACCAAAATGCATGATTTCAATTTTCTTAGAAAGGTACTTAAAATATCTAATCACTCCCATTGGATTCAAACTATTTGAAATTACAGATCACCTATACTAAAAATAACAAAACAGAGACGTTTACCACTTCAAACATTTCTATAAAATCAACCATGAATGCTTTTGAGTTGATTCCAACTCTCAAAAATCACATTTACCATGCTCTACATGAATATGTAAAAAGATTTGGTTTTACATATATTAAACATGGACTAGTATTAAAAGGATGCTATATAGGCTGTTATAGCCACTTTAATATTATTAAATAGTAATATTAAATCTTGTAATATATGACCACCAGTTTAACACACTTTCCCAAGTATTGAAATATGTGGTGATGACATGTGTCAACATGATCCCATATTTTAATTAAGGATATTAAATCTTCAGTATTTTCAATGAGTAGAAATTACTTTTCCAAAAGAAGACAAATAAGAAGGTGTAAATATTTCATGTGATGATAGAGATGATGCTAGATCATCTAGTATGAGCCATGTGTGCTAAATAGAAGTAGTTAAGTATTGTTTGGTGATTGTGTACATTGAATGTATTTATAGATGCTAGTACCGACCCGGGATACGACGAGGAGGAGTACTTCGAAGAAGAGGAAGAGAACTTCAACAACTGCACTACTCAAGGCAAGCTAAACTATGCCAGCTAAACTATGCCAGCTATCCATGCAAGCCCACTATGCTAGATAACCTATGCAAGATGCATCATGCATGCTTGGTTATGCAATTTTGATTACCCCAATCCCAGTTTTATATGCAAGCTTTACTTTCCCTTTTACTAAAGTTTCTTACTTAGTTAATGAATGGTGATTAGTGGAAAATAGGATGGATACAATCAGGATAGTAGAACTAGTCTTGGGTACTTATACTTGATTAGCACCCCCTCAATAGTGATACACGCAATACGAGTGGCTAGTGCTATGATACGTCCATTTTGCATCACTATTCTATATCATAATTTACTGTTATTCATTGATATATTTCATATTAAGAGATGATACTTATGTTATTTCATCTGTTTATGCATGATTGATGACTTTTGGAGGATGGACCGCTGAAGTCAAGATTCTGGTGGAAAAGGCACTGTTTGGAGGCGAAATTCGCGAAGATCAGAAAATCTCAGAAAATACATGGAAAATCCTATTTTTCCAAAAGACGAAGGATGCCAAAAGGGGGAGCGGAGATGGGCCACAGGGGGCCCACACCACCCCCTGGCGTGGGACAGCCCTGCCACGCCACCAAGTGGTGTGGCCACCCTGGCCCACCTGTGGCTCTACTCTTTGGCGTATATTATCCTCCCGAAAGCCTAAGACTCGCGGAGCGACCACAGAAAGATTCCATCGCCTCTGTGGGGAAGAAAACTACAGAGAGAGAAAAGCTCTCCGGCAGGCATAAATTTGTCGGGGAAATTCTTTCGCGGAGAGGGGAGATCGTCGCCATCAACATCGTCATCAAGCTAGACTTCATCGGGATCATCATCATCATCGTCTCCATCATCATCTCCACCAGCACCATCATCACTACTCCATACCGTTCTAACAATTGGGTATAATCTTGCGTAGTTCTTAGGGGAAACTTTCTCGGTGTTGATTACTTGTTGTAGTTGATGCTATTGAGTGGAACCATTGAATTATCGTTCATGTTCAGATTGTTACTTATCATTATTTCATCTCTGATCTTGATCCATATGATGTCTCGTGAGTAGTTCGTTTAGTTCTTGAGGACATGGGAGAAGTCATGTTGTTAGTAGTGGAATTGTGTTGAGAAAGATTCAATAGTTTGTTATTTAAGTTGTGGTGTTATTCTTATAGTGGTGTCATGTGAACGTCGACTACATGATACTTCACCTTTATGGGCCTAGGGGAATGCATTGTGTATTTGGCTACTAATCGTAGGGGTAGCCGGAGTGCAGAAACCTAAATCCCTGTTAGGAAACCTTTAGACAAGGGAGTGTAGGATCTCAGAGTTTAAAGTTGTGGTTAGGTTTCTACCTTAATTACTTTCTTGTACTTGCAGATGCTTGCAAGGGGTATAATCACAAATATGTATTAGTCCTATGAAGGTCAGTACATTAGCACAGGTTCACCCACACAACACTTATCAAACTAAATAAGATTAATTAACTATATGAAGTGAAAGCACTTGACAGTATCCCCATGTGTCCTCGAGAATGTTTGGTCATCTTAAGTAATACAACCGGCTTGTCCTTTGCTAAAGAAAGGATTGGGACACTTGCTCCAATTATTATTATTGTCTTTTATTTACTCGTACTTTTTTATATGCATTGTCAAAAAACCCTAAAAATCCATTTGCTAAGGAATTACAGAGAATTCCTGCTCCAAGCCACTCGTCAACACCTTCTACTCCTTGTTGGGTTCGACACTCTTACTTACCGAAAATACTGCGATACACCCCCTATACTTGTGGGTCATCAAGACTATTTTCTGGCGCCGTTGCCGGGGAGTGAAGCGCTATTGGAAAGTGGAACTAGTAAAGGAAACTTCTACTGTGACTATTGTTTATTTCTGTTAGTTACTTTATTTCAATATGGATAATTGACTTAGTTTCTTATTTCGTAATGCTACTACCACTGCTAAGGGGGTAGATGAACCACCACCTGCTGAAAATGAAACTTTTAAAATACCTACAAGAATTGTTGATCGTGTTATGGATAACTACTATTTTGGAGATGGAACTGTGCATCCCAGTGATCATTTGCTCTTTATACAGGAATTATGCGGGTTGTTCAAGTGTGCAGGTATTACAATAGATCAAGTCAAGAAGAAGTTATTCTCATTATCACTGAAAGGAAGAGCTGAGGAATGGTATATGCTACTGAAGAATGGCCAATCTCTTGAATGGGAGGAAGTAGTGCCTCTCTTTTATTCCAAATTTTATGCTCCAAGTGAGTTTCACAAAGATCGGAATCAAATATACAACTTTTGGCCACTTGATGGAGAGAGTACAGCTCAAGCTTGGGGGAGATTCAAGTTACTAATGCTCAAATGTCCTATTCATGAGCTCCATAACAATATTATTATCAATAACTTTTATGCAAGAGTTTCTCTTCATGATAAGGATCTATTGGATGCTTCTTGTGCTAGATCATTTGCATGCATGGAAGAAGAAGCTAAATGGGATCTTCTGGACCGTATTCGAGACAATGCTAAAGCATGGGAGAATGATAAAGGAAAAAAGTCAGGTATAAATTATGATTATGAATACATTAAATCTTTTATGGGAACTGATGACTTTTGTAATATTAGTAATGCTTATGGTCTAGACTCTCTAGTGTTTGCAAATTGTTTTAAGGCTTTTGCTTCATATATTGAAATTCCAAAAAGAGAATGGAACAAGTATCATGGACCGTATAAGGATATTATTGATTGTGTTCCTGCTAGAAGTACTGAAGTTTGCACTATTGATCGTATTTTACTTGAACCTTATATCGAGAAAATACCTTTCCCGGATAAAGTAAAGGAGCACTCTATGATAACTAGTGTAATCAATAAAAGTACGAAGAGAGCTGTTAAGCCCGATGAACAAATAATCATTGAACCTGCAGTAGCAATTGTGAAAGACCTTGTCACTAAAAGAGTAGAGGATGGACACATTGTCTTCTGTGAAGATGCTTCTACTATTGTCTCACATGCTAATAAAACTAGAAAAGATAGTGTCCTTGTGTTATCTATTAGAATTGGTGATCATTGCGACTATGGTTTATGTGATATTGGTGCAAGTTCAAGTGTTATTCCTTACGAGCTTTACAAATAAATTATGCATGAAATTAGTCCATGTGAACTAGAAGAAATTGATGTGGTTATTCATCTTGCAAATAGAGAGACCATCTCTCCAATTGGCATTGTAAGAGATGTGGAAGTTCTTTGTGGTAAGATTAAATATCCTGCTAAGTTTCTAATACTTGGTTCAGCTGCTAGTAAAACCTATCCTATAATTTTTGGTAGACCTTTCTTGAACACGTGTGGAGCCATCATAGATTGTAAAAGGGAGAAAAATTTAACTAAATTTGATGGGGAACCTTATGAGTTTAATTTTTCGAAATTTGCTGAAGTTCCTTAATGAAAATGAAACTCCTAATGAGGATTTTAGAGTTGAAGAACTTGCTTCTATTTCTCTTTCTCCTAATAATGCTTTGCAGCAATTTATGGAAGACCACGAAAGTGAGATTCTTCATGGAAGAAAGAAATGAGATTGACGAGATTCTCCATCGTCAACCTAAGATGCTTAAGCATAACTTGCCTATAGATGATTTGGGTACCACATTGCCACCTAAAAAGGATCTGGTTTTCGATCTGAAACCTTTACCTGATGATCTTAAATATGCTTACATTGATGATAAGAAAATATATCCTGTTATTATTAGTTCTAAACTTTCAGGGAAGGAAGAGGAAAGATTATTGGAAGTATTGAAGAAACATCGAGGAGCTATGGGATATACCCTTGATGATTTAAAGGGGATTTATCCTACTATATGTCAGCACACTATCAATATAGAACTCGATGCAAAACTAGTGGTAGAACATCAACGTCGTTTAAATCCTAAGATGAAGGAAGTGGTAAGAAACGAGGTATTAAAACTCCTTGATGCTGGTATTATTTATCCTATTGCTGATAGTGAATGGGGTAGTCTTGTTCAATGTGTCCCTAAGAAAGGGGGTATTACTGTTGTGCCTAATGATAATAATGAGCTTATCCCCCAAAGAATAGTAGTAGGTTCTAGGATGTGCATTGACTTCAGAAAGGTTAACAAAGTTACTAAGAAAGATCATTACCCATTGCCTTTATTGATCAAATGTTAGAAAGATTGTCTAAAAAAACCATTTTGCTTTCTTGATGGATACTCAGGGTTCTCTCAAATTGCTGTTAAACAACAAGATCAAGAAAAAACTACTTTTACGTGTCCTTATGGAACCTATGCTTACATGCGAATGCCTTTTGGTTTGTGTAATGCCCCTGCTACTTTTCAAAGGTGCATGTCTGCTATCTTTCATGGTTTTTGTGAAGAAATTGTGGAAGTATTCATGGATGATTTTTCCGTCTATGGAACTTCTTTTGATAATTGTCTGCACAACCTTGATAAAGTTTTGCAGATATGTGAAGAAACTAATCTTGTTCTTAATTGGGAGAAATCCCACTTCATGGTTAATGAAGGAATTGTCCTTGGACATAAAATTTCCGAAAGAGGCATTGAAGTTAACATAGCCAAAGTTGAAGCAATTGAGAAAATGCCCTATCCTAGGGACGTCAAAGGTATTCGTAGTATCATTGGTCATGTTGGTTTCTATAGAAGGTTTATTAAAGATTTCTCCAAGATATCAAAACCCCTTACTAATCTTCTCCATAAGATGTACCCTTTATTTTTTATGATGATTGTAAGGAAGCTTTTGAAACTCTAAAGAAAGCTTTAACTACCGCTCCTATTGTCCAACCACCTGATTGAAACTTACCCTTCGAAATCATGTGTGATGCTAGTGACTTTGATGTAGGTGTTGTTCTTGGGCAACGAATAGATAAAAAGTTAAATGTTATCCATTATGATAGTAAGACTCTTGACGCTGCTCAAAAGAATTATGCTACTACTGAAAAAGAGTTCTTAGCCGTAGTCTTTGCTTGTGATAAGTTTAGACCTTATATTGTTGATTCCAAAGTTACCATTCATACTGATCATGCTGCTATTAAGTACCTTATGACGAAGGAAGATGCTATGCCTAGCCTTATTAGATGGTGTTGCTTTTACAAGAATTTGACCTACATATTGTAGATAGGAAAGGTGCTGAAAATCCTGTTGCTGATAATTTATCTCGTTCAAAAACATTTCTTTTGACCCTATGCATGTTAATGATAGTTTCCCAAATGAACACTTAGCTGCAGTAGGGGTAAGCTCGCGGGAGAGTCCTTGGTATGCTGATTATGCTAACTTTATTTTTTCCAAGTATTTGCCTCCAACTTTTACAACTCATTAAAGAAGGAAGTTCTTTTACGATTTGAGGCATTATTTTTGGGATGACCCACATTTATATAAAGAGGGAGTAGATGGTATTATGCGAAGATGTGCTCTAGAATATGAACAAAAGGATATACTGCGGAAATGTCATGGTAGTGCCTATGGAGGACATCATGCGGGAGATAGAACCACACAAAAGGTTCTACAATCAGGTTTTTACTAGCCTACCCTTTTTAAGGATGCAAGAAAATTTGTCTTATCATGTGATGAATGTCAACGAGTTGGTAATATTTCTAGACGCAATGAAATGCCTATGAATTACTCTCTTGTTATTGAACCATTTAATTGTTGGGGATTTGACTTTATGGGTCCTTTTTCCCCTTCAAAAGGTTATACTCATATTCTTGTTGCTGTTGACTATGTTACTAAGTGGGTAGAAGCCATACCTACGAAAAGTGCTGATGGTGAGACCTCTTTGAAAATGCTTAAGGATATTATCTTTCCTAGGTTTGGAGTTCCTAGATATCTTATGACTGATGGAGGTTCTCATTTCATTCATGGTGGTTTTAGAAAGACCCTTGCTAAATATGATGTTAATCATAGAATTGCTTCAGCTTATCATCCCCAAACTAGTGGGCAAGTAGAACTATCAAATAGAGAAATTAAATCCGTCATGCAAAAGACTGTTAATAGATCTAGAAAAAATTGGGCTAAAAAGTTAAATGATGCTTTATGGGCTTATAGAACTACTTATAAAAATCCTACGGGAATGTCTCCTTACAAAATGGTTTATGGGAAAGCTTGCCACCTGCCTTTAGAATTAGAACACAAAGCTTATTGGGCAATAAAAGAACTTAATAGAGACTTCAAACTTGCCGGTGAGAAAAGATTATTTGACTTAAGTTTGTTAGATGATTGAAGGAGTGAAGCATATGAAAATGCTATACTCTTTAAAGAAAAAGTTAAAAGATGGCATGCCAGGAGAATTCTTAAGAGAGAGTTCCATGTTGGTGAGAAGGTTCTATTGTATAGGTCTTGTCTCAGATTTTTTGCAGGAAAACTACTCTCAAAATGGGAAGGACCTTTGTTATTGAAGAGGTGTATCGTTCAAGGGCAATAAAAATTTCTTCCTTATAGGATAACACTACACAAGTGGTGAATGGTCAGAGACTCAAGCACTATATTTCTGGAGATTCTTACAATGAATATAATTATCCTATTCAAATGGTGACGCCGGAGAAATTTATTAAAAGCCAAGTTCAGAGACCTGTAGAGTCCATTTTCGAATAGGTAACAGTTCTGGTAATAAAAGGTCCGCGAAAAACCTTTCAAGTTATATTTTCGCAGTTTTTATCTAGCATGGAAAGCAATGAGTAGAAAGAGGGACGGAAACGGAGCCTGGGTGGCTCACACCACCCCGTGGCGCGGGCCCACCTGGCCACGCCACCAGGGGGTGTGGCCACCCCGGAGCCCATCACCGACCTGTTTTCTCCCAGTACCTTCCTTTAGTTGTAAAATTTCGTTAAATATAATCCCCCGGATCCCCAGAGGTTCGTATATCGTGTTCTTGTCGTGTTTTTGTTTCGATCTGTTTATGTCAGGAACTATTCTTAAAGTTTAGAGGCACAATGGTCTCTACCAACGATAAGGGCAAGGATCATGCGGAAGATGATCTCCAAGACCTTGAGCAGGAGGAGGATATCGAGAGTGAAGTTGAAGAGGAGGCAAAGGAAGACCAGCATCCGCACACCAACACCACCATTGCAAGCATTGGAGTGGTGGCAAATCCTGCCAAGTTCAAGAGGACTGCACGGATGTCCACTGGAGGGAAGACCCCACGTCATTTCTTGGCTTCACGGTCACCTTATCCATGCACCAAGAATCCTTTCCATACCCTTATACATGAGCATCAATTCCAAAATATTCCCAAGGAAAAATTACCCTCCAATTGGGATATGCCTCGTTCTAACCACGCAGGAAAAGAATACTTCAAGGAGGAAGAGTGGGGAAAGAATTGCAAGAGCTGGGATTCACAGCCCGACATGATCATGAACCGCATTGAGCACAACTCGGAGTTGATCCGTACTCTCACCTTCGAGATTGAGGATTTGAGGAAATTGATTGAAAAGCTCATCGAGAGAACACCACCACCATCGAAGGAGTAATCCGTCATCAGGTTTTGGCATCCCCTTGGTTTGTTCCAAGATTGGGGGAGTGCCGCGGTATAATATCACTATCTTTCATCTTTTTACCTTTTTAGTAGAGTCATATCATGAATAGAGAAGTTATCATATAGGATGGTTTGCATTATGGAAGTGTCCCCCCTCTCGTTAGTTATCTATGTATCCCTTTGTGTGAGTTGCTATTATGGAATATTAATGAGAAGTTCTATCATTTACTTTTTGCACATCTTATATTAGTTTTCAATTTCTGTTATATGATTTCTTGTTATTAGTATTGGTATCACTTTGGGATCATTAAGTAAATTTAGTTGGTTTTGGCAAACCTGGCTCGATCAGTAGCAACACTATTATGAGAATTGAATGAAAAAGATAAAAATATTCATAAGAAATATAATTTCATCATCTTTCTTTCTTGATTGGCTCATAAGCTTAGTATTCTCTAGTTAAGATATTTTGTGCTTCCAAGGAAGATTGCACGTTTGTTTTTATCACTTGTATGTTTGTTTGTTTCCTTCAACTCTTATGCTTGCTACCCAGCCTTGCTAGCCAAAAACTTGTACTGAGAGGAATGCTTCTCGTCCATCCAATCCTTAAACCAACACCTATGCCATTTGTGTCCACCATACCTACCTATTAGCATTATTGCTATTCCAAATAAATTCATGTTTTTATCAACCTTCTGAATTAAAACTTGTTATGTGAAAATTAGTAATTAAAGCTCTCACGAACTTGAAGGCACACTTTACTTTTCTTACACTTAATGAACTTGAACCATTGTGCCCATCTATGTTGCGTATATGCTTGCGCTTTGTAAGTTGTGAATTAGCAGAACCATGCTATCATGGGGAACGCTTTCAACATTGCATTTTATTTAGTTGATATCATGTTCTTTTGCTTATGGATCCCGGCGGTGTGAAATGAAAGGGGAGCTTGTAAGGCTCATGGAGTTCGTATATGAGTTAGAGAAACGCCTGGGCGGCTGGTCTAATCCATTCCTAATCATGGTGGAAACCCGCAGCGTAACCATAATGAGCAATCTATGAAGCATCCTCTATATAAAAAAACCTAGGCAAATGGGAAAAAAAAGAGGAGCCTATGCAAATAGGAAATAAAAGGATTGCTGAGATGCTCATTGTTTTCTTGCCTTGTCATTTTGATATGGGGAATCTTTCGTATCATTGGGCAAGGGGTACCCAGTTGTCGTTCTCTATGATACACATGTACTTACAATTACAAGAACTTACCTGTGACTAAACTTGAGTAGCATGAGGAACGGTACTCGTAAGTAAGGGGCATGAGATTTCCAGCTTATAACTTGTCAAGTATATCCTCACATTTGATCACTTTTACCTTAATCACCTAAAGATGCTTATGATAGGGGCAATGAGAGCTGAAATCTAATAAGTACCATAATTTTTAGAAGCTCTTTATGAAACTTGAAATCCCTGCTTCCCTCTGCGAAGGGCCTATCTTTTACTTTTTAGTTGAGTTAGTAAACCTATTCCTTTCTATCTCAGCAAGTATTTTGAGTTGTTGTGTTTCATTCATTCATATGATGATTTATTCAATCATGATTCTTATGTTCCTTGTTTTGCACACTGCTCTTATCTTAGTGAATATTACTTTGAAAGCTATCATTGAAAACCCCATTATGCTTGAACTCCTGCAAATTGTTAACTATTCTTTGACCAAGAGCAAAGTTTGCCATTACCAATTATGATTTACTTTGTGTATCTTTATTGTGTTTCCTTTACTTATTGCAAGTTAAGTTATATAATAGTGAGTTGTCTTCTATTATGATTTATGTATTGATGAATGTGATGCTTCTTGTTCATATTCTTTTATCGACACTTCACTCCATAAACCTAAGGTCATGTTTATTGAGCTCAGTTTTCGCTTGGGGACAAGCGAAGTCTAAGCTTGGGGGGAGTTGATACGTCCATTTTGCATCACTATTCTATATCATAATTTACTGTTATTCATTGATATATTTCAGATTAAGAGATGATACATATGTTATTTCATCTGTTTTTGCATGATTGATGACTTTTGGAGGATGGACCGCTGAAGTCAGGATTCTGATGGAAAAGGCACTGTTTGGAGGCGAAATTCGAGAAGATCAGAAAATCCCAGAAAATATATGGAAAATCCTATTTTTCAGAAGACGAAGGATGCCAGAAGGGGGAGCGGAGATGGGCCACAAGGGGCCCACACCACCACATGGCGCATGCCAGCCCTGGCCGTGCCACCAGGTGGTGTGGCCACCCTGGCCCAGCTCCGGCTCTGCTCTTTGGCGTATATTATCCTCTCGAAACCCTAAGACTCGGGGAGCAACCACATAAAGATTTCGCCGCCTCTACAGGGGGAAACTGCAGAGAGATAAAGAGCTCTCCGGTAGGCAGAAACCTGCCAGGGAAATTCCTTCTCAGAGTGGGGAGATCATCGCCATTAACACCGTCATCAAGCTGGACTTCATCGGGATCATCATCATCATCATCTCCATCATCATATCCACCAACACCATCATCACCATTCCATACTGTTGTAACAATTGGGTTGAATCTTGCATAGTTCTTAGGGGAAACTTTCCCGGTGTTGATTACTTATTTTAGTTGATGCTAGTGAGTGGAACCATTGAATTATCGTTCATGTTCAGATTGTTACTTATCATTATTTCATCTCTGATCTTGATCCATATGATGTCTCGTGAGTAGTTCGTTTAGTTCTTGAGGACATGGGAGAAGTCATGTTGTTAGTAGTGGAATTGTGTTGAGAAAGATTCAATAGTTTGTTATTTAATTTGTGGTGTTATTCTTCTAGTGGTGTCATGTGAATGTAGACTACATGATACTTCACCTTTATGGGCCTAGGGGAATGCATTGTGTATTCATAGGGGTTGCCGGAGTGATAGAAACCTAAACCCCCGTTAGGAAACCTTTGCACAAGGGAGTGTAGGATCTCAGAGTTTAAAGACGTGGTTATGCTAAAACTAAAACTTGACCACTTTAAATGGGAACACTTGGTGAAAATGATTAAGAAAACCTTGGAATGATGATTCATTCTATTGAAATGTTTTGACATGTGTTATGAAACACAATGGGTTGATGATGAAACTGAATGAGGCATGAGCCTTCACTTTGACAAAAACTGATGGTTGGGTTCGGATGCGATACTATTCCAATTTTACCTTACAACCACAATACCTGAGTTGGGTAGGGCTTAACTGGAAGTTTATATGTTTTAGTATGGGTTCCCT
This sequence comes from Avena eriantha, assembly GCA_910589775.1. Classification (NCBI taxonomy): domain Eukaryota; kingdom Viridiplantae; phylum Streptophyta; class Magnoliopsida; order Poales; family Poaceae; genus Avena; species Avena eriantha. The sequence goes on along the minus strand of OU342744.1, from coordinate 138,015,394 downwards.
TGCAGAAGAGGTTGAGCTGAGGCTACCTCATAAATATGAATGTCCACCTATGCAGTTCCCGGGATGGCAGTTGGCCATGGCTAGGAGGCCAACCTCATAGGGGAGGTGCCTATACTAGGGTATGTAATTGAAAGGTTAGGATTGATTATCCGCATACCAAGTATGATGATTCAGGGTTATCCCTGACGGATGTATCGAATTTTGTGGTGAAAGTGCACCACCTCTGCAGAGTGTCAAACTATTCGAATAGCCACGTCCGTGGTTATGGACAGTTGGAGTGGCCATACTGTTCCATTGTCAGATGTTTTCAAAATGACTTGTGACTTAAAAGATGACCTTGACTTAACCACAACAGAGTTATGGACATGAAATGTAAGTTCCCACTTAAGTTATGTAGAGAACTAAAATTAGGTCTTTACTCTTAAGTTCTTATGGAATAAACCTGGATTTTTGCAAACGAACCTAGAGCGTAAGATTCCTATTGGTTTTACCTTACCTATGTTAGTGGTAGTTTGCGAGTACTTAAAGAGTACTCATGGCTTAGTCCCTGGCTATTCCCATGGCTAGACTACGAGGAAGACTACCAGGAAGATGGACAACAGGAGGTCTATGACAACTAGGATCATCTCCCATCGTCAGCATTGCATGTGACCATGAAGATGGAGCCCTACTATGTTTACTTTCCGCTGCTTTGATTGTATTAAGACTGGATCATGAGATCCTTTATTTGTAAGACTATTATGGTTTGTAATGGATGATGTACTGTGGTACCAATTCTGTTATGTCTCGCAAAAATGGTAATCCTAGGTTTGCGAGGTACGGCATATCAGGCATCTGGACTTAAAAATCTGGGTGTTGAAAATGGACAAAACAAAACTAGTAAAGACTAGGTGGTTGGCAGATGCAATCATGGATTGGATGAGAACGAACCCATCACTTGGTGCAACAACGCTCATAAAAGAAGTTTCTGAAAAGTTTAAATTACAGTACCTTACATGAGGATGTTCTATGCAAAGGAAATGGCTTTTGATAGGATCAATGGTCCATGAAATGAAAGTTTTCAGTGCTTTACAGCTTCAAAGCTGAAGTGGAGATGGCTAGTCCAAATAGTGTTGTACAAATAGACATTCATAAAGTTCAGTACAAAATAAGAGGGAAGACAATGGAGAAGGAGTGCTTTAGAAGGGCTTTATTTGTTTCAAAGCTTGCTGGCAAGGTTTTCTGGATGGTTGCAGGCCTTATTTGGCCGTGGATGCAACATATCTTCATGGCAGATTTAAAGGACAACTAGTAGCTGCTACTGCAGTTGATGGTGACAATTGGATGTTCCTAGTTGCTTTTGGAGTTTTGGAGATTGAGTGAGAGGAAAGTTGGACTTCGTTTCTGGAGAATTTGCGCGACCTTATAGGTCATCCACCAGGACTTTATATCCACACGGACGCTTGCAAAGGTTTGGAGAAAGCTGTAGAAGCAGTATTCCCTGGAGTGGAGCATAGGGAATGTATGCGACACTTAGTGCAGAATTTTACAAAAAAATTTAAGGGCAAAGTTTATACTGACAACCTATTGCCAACTTCATACACATGTAGCTTGAGGAAGCATCTGTATCATTTGGAAGTGTTGTATAAACAAAAACCTGCGATGAAGGAGTACTTGGATGCACATCATGGAATGGTGTGGTCAAGAAGCCAATTCAGTGAAATTTGCAAGGTAGTCTATGTAACAAGTAACCTTGCAGAGAGTTTCAGTGCAAAGGTTAATAAATTGAAAGAGCCTATGTTGTGGCAAATATTTGATAAGGTTAGTGAGATGATCATGATAAAGATCGATTTGCGTCAAAGAATTGCATCAACAGTATATGCTGGCCATCTCATCCTCCCATCTTTGATTAAGTCTTTGCATGCCAGCGAAAAACAATTGAAGATGAAATGCATTAGAAGAGGAATGTAGGCTAGGGTAGTGTACACTGACAGTAAAGATAGGCAATGGAGGTATCTAGTGAGTTTGGTTGATAGGACATGCCATTGCAAGCAATGGAAGCTCCGTGGGAAACCCTGCATACATGCATTGTTTTTCATGGGTGTTCTAGGAGGTGAAGAGGGTGAAGTTGATCAGTACGTGTTGGAGTATTTTTCCGTTGCCAAATTTAGGTAGCGTATGCTTAGAATGTTCCAGCTTTGTTGGGAAAGGACCAATGGATGGAAGTGGATCCAGGCTTCAAGCTATACCCTCCAGTTTTTACTAGACCAGCAGGTACGCCAAGGAAGAATAGGATGGGAGTTAGTGCAGAGGGTGGTGCACCACCTCGACAACGTAAGTGCAAATGTTGTGGGATCCTAGGGCACATTGCTAGGGTTTGTAAAAATGAAGTGGACCCATCTTATGGAATGGATGATCAGGCAGGAGCAGCAAATGTAGATGGGAATGAAGTATTTGAACGAGAGGAGAATGAAGCAATGGATACATTGCAGATGGAACCAACGAATCGAGAGGATATTGAACCAAATGCAAAGGAGATTGAACCAAATGCATGGGAGATTGAACCAATGGATCAAGATGAGATTGAACCAAATGCAAGAGAGATTGAACCAAATACAGGGGAGATTGCACCAAATACATGGAAGATTGAAGCAATTGATTCATTGGATGCAGGTGCTGGTTGGGGAACCCCAAGAGGAAGGTATGATGAGCACATCAGTAAGTTTTCCCTTAGTTATGAAACCAAGGTTATCGAACCAGTAGGAGCAAGGAAACACCTCCAAGTTGTTGTTTCCAACTTGGAATCCTGCACAACACAACCACAATACTTTTCCCCCAACTTACAGTGAGATTGTCAATCTCACCGGTTTTGCTAAAAACAAAGGATTACACGTATTGTGTGGAAGAAAGTAATAGCTTGCAGAAAGTAAACCGAAAACAGTAAACAGTTGTAGATTGATGGTAAAAGAAAGGACCGGGGTCCATAGTTCACTAGTGGTGGTTCTCCTTAAGATAGATGACATGTTGGGTGAACGAATTACAACGGGGCACTTGACAAAAATCGAGAAAGCATACATGCATATACTAATCATCTTGACTCCTATGAGATTTGATTGGGCATTACAACATTATACATAGACTGTAATCCAACTACATCTATGACTAATAATCCACCTTCAGGTTATCATCCGAACCCCCTCTAGTATTAAGTTGTAAGCAATAGATAATTGCATTAAGCATTGCATGTAAAGTAAACAATATGATTGTTCTATGAACAAAGGATTTTTGTTTTCTCCCAAGTAGCAACAACACATCAGTACCTTAGAGATTTCTGTCACTTCCCCAGATTACTAGAGGCATGAACCCACTATCGAGCATAAATACTCTCTCTTGGAGTTGCTAGCATCTACTCGGCCAAGATAGCTACTAACAACGGAAAGCATGCAAGATCACAAATAAGAAAGACATGATAGAATCAATAATCAATCTAAAATAGCATCTCAATATCCATCGGATCCCCGCAAACACAACATGTATGATTACAAATAGATGATCTTGATCATGAATGAAGCTCACAAGATCTAGAAAATTTAGCACAAAGGAGAAGAACCAACCATCTAGCTACTACATGGACCCGTAGTCCAAGGATGAACTACTCATGCATCACACCGGGGGCTTGCATGATGATGAAGAAGGCCTCCAGGGTGAATTCTCCCCTTCGGCAGGGTGCCGAGAAGAGTTTTAGATCCCTCCCGATATAGGGATGGAGATGACGACGGCTACAAACTCTTTGGATTTTTGATCGGGGTACTTATATATAGGCGAAATGGGAGGCCGAGGGGGTGCCCTAGGAAGCCACACCACCCCGTGGCATGGGCCAGGCCTGGCTGCATGGCCAGGTGGTGTGGGCGGCCCCTGGCCCCTCTCCGTCTCATATTCTGGCTCTGTGTCCCCCTCGGTGAAATATTGGCTTTGGCTTTTGTCCCGTCCAATTCCGAGAATATTCATTTTTTGACTTTCTTGGAACCAAAAACAGCAGAAAACAGGCAGCTGGCATTGTGGCATCTTGTTAATAGGTTAGTCTAAGAAAGTGTATAAAAATTACTCCAAAGTGTGGAAAACATAAGAAAGTAGATATAAACCAAGAATGGAACATCAAAAATTATAGATACGTTTGCAACGTATCAGCAGGTAATAAAGAAGTTTATTCATTGGAAGCGGAGTTCAAAAGTAAAGGAATTACATAGGATATTGAAGAAATGATGCCAATGCATTTTGAACTATATGAACCAATGAATCTAAACGTGATTGAACCAATTATATGACACACTTAAGCACTTGATTCATTGGATGCAGAGAAAAAGAACAAACGGAAGAAGCTGATGGTGGACTCTGAGAATATTCCAGCTAGGATCACCTAGAGCAAGGTGGTGAACTCTGAGAATATTCCAGCGAAAAACACTAGGAGCAAAAAAATGAATTTGAATTATTAATTTGAATTTGTATGATGAATTTGAACTACTAAAAATGTTTGTATTGAATTCTAACTAGTGTGACGCTCCCAAGTTTGTATGTTGGATAATCCCATAATATATGTGTTATTGCAAGTTTCTATGGTCATCCACCTAGTTGCTTAGCATTGCTCCGTTTTACCCTCGACATGTGGTCAACACATGGGGTTTATCTAGGTCATGGCTTAAACCATAGCAAATGTTGACCAATTGATCCAACACTTGGCACACTTGTGTATCTTGGATTGATTTACCATATGAAATTCGAAGTTTTGGATTTACTTGTAATCAGCCACATTTTTATTTTTCTAAATGATTAAATTCAAAAAAATGTTTTAGGGTTAGTTTAATTCAAAAAAAAGTCAAAACATAGTGCAACCTTCGCATGGAGTCTTGTTATGTTACCTACAACCTAGAATGAATAATAAAGGAAAAGGAAATAAAGATAAATGGACTTAACCACTAAACCACTTCTTAAACCCTTCTTGGAATGAGCTACTAGCTATGAAGATGCGTGGCTTTCTACTCAATTAACCTCCAAAATAACCCGTCCCAAAAAATACTTTGTCTAAATGAGGCCAAATTTGGAACATTTGTGTATTTTTGAGTTGCAAACAATATAATGTCGAAAGATAGATTATTTTGTTCAAATAACACATTTTCCATATTTATGCCAAAAATACGAATTTCCCTTACTCATTTTTTATCCGAGTGCCCTTGTTTTCCTTAGCTCTACTCAGTTTTCCCCTCCCGATAAAGTTTTTCTCACTTCCCCTCCCTCTCTAAAGCTTTCCTCACTTTTCCCCTCCCGCTAAAGTTTTCCTCACTTTTCCCCTCCCTCTTGTCTCAGTTTGGCTGTGCTCTAATTGGTCGAGATGTACATCATAGGGATCTTGGCTAACCACCGTTGGATACATCATGATCCGATGGGCTGGAGGTATTTCTCTTGATGGGTGCACCTACCTTGTCGCATGTATACCAGCCGCATCAACTAGTGCTCAGTTTGGCTATGCTCTGATTGGTTGAGATGTATGTCACGTGGATCTTGGCCAACCACCATTGGATACATCATGATCCGGTGGGCTGGAGGTATCTCTCTCCCAACGGGCTGGATGTCTCTCCCTCCCTTTCCCTGTCGATGTAGGGTGGCGTGGCAATCCAAACAACGAGCAGTGGCATTGAACTAAGTGTAGCGATCCGAAGAGCATGCGGCGACGCGGATCTAAGCATGGTGGTCCGAAGGCGTGCGGTGGCGTGGACCTAAGCGTGGCGGTCGGAACGGCGTGCAGCAGCGCGGACCTAAGCGTGGGGGTCGGAATGGCTTGCGGTGGTGCGGATCTAAGCGTGGCGGCTAGAACGACGTGTGGCGGTGAGGATCCAAGCGTCTGAAATTTCCGTCTTTGTCTGTCTCACTTCCGTTCACCTTCTCAGATGCAATGACGATTGAAGCCATCATCCGCAACATCAGTGCGACAACGGTGGTGCTGAAATGGATCGTATGGGCACCTAGAGGAGGGGGGGTGAATAGGTGCTGATGGGGATATGCTGAAGGGGGTATGCCCAGCAGGACGTTCCATTTGGGCCGAAAGGCCTGCGAGTGTGTCCGAAAGGCGGCGACTGGACTACGAAGGAAGGAAAGGCCCATCGGATTAGGTCAAAGACTCTGGATCCTTATCTTGTTCGGGGAAAGCTTGTAAACCCTAGCGAGGTGCTTCATATATAAACCTCCCTAGGGTATCCCGGAGACTTATGTTCCATCATACACCCCCTCAAGTGACTCGCTGCCTAGCCGAGCTCGCCCCCCTGTAACTCGCTCTCTCATAATCTAGTCTAGCAGGAGTAGGTCTTTACACTCCGGGGGGCCGAACCTGGGTAAACCCATGTGCATCCGCCCCCATCTCGCACCGCAGATGGCTGCCAACTCTTCCTCATGAAACACTCAATCGCTGCCAGTGGCAGCGACTGCCGTGGCAGCGACTGCCGTGGCCATTTCCACGACAGTGGCGCCCACCGTGGGGCATAGCGGGACTGGCCTCGCTGGCGGCCGAGTCGTACTCGGTGATGAGGCCCCTGATGGAGCGGACTGCTCCTCCGAAAGCAGATCGCGGTGTGGCGGTGATCTGCCAACGATCATCGTCGCGACTGGATCGATCGTGCCGGTGAAGCCGACGAAGAGGTTGATGGAGCCGACCGACATCACCGTAGCGTGAGTGACCGGACGTGACGCCAGGGTCGCATGATCGCCATCGGCGGGATCTTATAGATCCTGCCCAGCAGGTACATCCCGGCGTCACGTCCGGTCACTCACGCTACGGTGATGTCGGTCGGCTCCATCAACCTCTTCGTCGGCTTCACCGGCACGATCGATCCAGCCGCGATGGTGATCGTTGGCAGATCACCGCCACACCGCGATCTGCTTTCGGAGGAGCAGGTCCGCTCCATCAGGGGCCTCATCACCGAGTACGACTCGGCCGCCAGCGACGTGGCCGAGACTAACGCCGCCACCAACGACGACACCAACTCCGCGACCCCTGCATCGGTCGACGGGTCCATCACCGCCGCGTCACGGGAGGACTCCATCACGCGAGTCTCCAACCCCGAGGACTTCGAGGACCCCTCCATCCTGGGGATCTTCGACTCTGATTCCGGCTCGGAATCCCCCAAGGATTTTTGCACCAGATCCAATCGCTTCAACGCGATCTACATGGCGGGTAGCACGGCTGCCCCGCCAGATCCGTTCTCCACGCCGATCCCGCGACCGCGAAGGCCACGGAGGTGGAGGAAGCCTGCTTGCGGCTCGCGGAGGCACAACGCAATGAACTCGCCGAGCGCGAGAAATGTCGCCTCGAGCGAGAGACGGCGCAGGAGCTATCACTCTATCACCAGCGCTGCATCAGGACCCGCCTGAACCCCAACGTTCAGGGTCGCGTCCTGAATTTCAATGACGAAGGCGACCCCACACGCGCCGTCGAATGCGAATACTGCGAGAACGCGCCGTCAGGCGGGAGCAACCCCGCAAGACCACCACCTGGTGCACCGGCGACTGGTGCCCCCTGCCACCCATGGGCCGCGCACCCCCGCTAGACCAACCGCGGATCATCATCTCGCCTCAAGCCCGAGACGCCAACGGGCTACAGCTATACTCCACCCCGATGGACAACGTCGTCGCGGCCGACGCCGCGATCGCCAACCTCGACGTCCAAGGCGACGGCGCGCTACAGATCCAGTACGCCAAGGTCCTACTCGTCAGGGCCGTCGAGCAACAAGCCGCGGGAGTCGACCTGCGGGGGCGGATGTACTCCCGCTGATCAGCAAGCAGAGAGGCATCGAGCGTCCACCCCACCGTGGCTAACGCATTAGTTTGCCTACCACCCCAGCCCCTGGCGAACCAACCATGGGCCGCCAATCCTGCGTTGTCAACCAACGAGCCGCGACCGGCGAACAACACAGTCGCTGCCAACGGGCAGCCCCTCGATGCCCAAACGAACATCATCAACAATCAGGCATGGCGGTCGCGCCAGCCCTATGACATGCGCCACACCCTTACCAACCGCGGCGACCTGGAGCCAAGAGGCTCGCTCAGCCGAGTCGGGCCGCAATGCTTTGGGCCAATGATTCGTGGGGAAAAATACCCCGCCAACTTCAAGTCCCCCAAGGAGATCGAGAAGTATGACCCAACGTACGACCCCGCTGTCTGGTTGGACACATACCTCATGGCGATGGGGATCACAGGCCACACCGACCTGCTCGCCGCTCGCTACCTCTCCCTGATGATGGAGGGTGCGACTCGGCAGTGGATCAACACGGTCCCCGCCGACAGCATCGACTCCTGGGAAGAAATGCGGGACGCCTTCGTCAGGCACTTCGAGGGCTCCTACACCCGCGCCACCACCATAAAGGACCTGGAGCGATGCATCCAGGGACAACGCGAGCCGACTCTCCGGTGGATCCAAATATGGCAAGAACTGTGGATAAACACCTTCGGCATCGACCCAGACACGGCGATACACTGCTTCAAGAACGTGTGCCGGTATGAACCCCTGGTCGCCAAGATCAAGAGGGTCTACCGTACGCTCGACAACATCCCCGACCTCCTCGATATCGCCAAGCGCTATGTGGAGGAGGACCCCAACCAAGACTCCGACGACGAGTCGGGAGGAAGACTCCGCACTAGCATCCACGACAGCGGGCACCTACGTGACATGCGCTACAGCAACACCCGCATCACCGGCAAGCGCCGCACGGACGGGCGAGTCGACTTCGTTGCCAACGCCGGCTACGGCCAGCACGACTCCAAGAACTACCGCCGCGATGGAGGAAACTACCGCGACAGCGGGAACTACCGCGCCAACAACACGACGAGGCCGAAATTCGACCCCGCCGCCCTGCCTAATCAGCCCTGCATCTACCATAGCAGGGAGGGAAAACCAGCCACCCACACCACCGCCGATTGCCACTCTCTCAAAGAGATCGAGTAGGCGAGACGAGCAAGGGAGGACCCCAATAACAACCCACCTCGGGACAACGGGAACGGCGGCGGCCTCGGCACCGCCGTCGGTTCACTACATACCTTCACCGGACTCGGCACCAAGCGCGAGAAGAAGGTGCTGGCCCACGCAGTCGCCGTCAATGTGGTGACGCAAGTCGACATCCCCCGCTTCCTAAACTGGTCCGAGCAGAGCATCACCTGGAGTCGCCAGGACCATGCGCCAAGGATCGAATACCCAGGGCGAGTCGCCCTGGTAGTCAGGCCCAAGGTGGCCGATTACTGGCTGCCCAAGACGCTAATGGACGGTGGGAGCTCCATCAATATCTTGTACCTCGACACGTTCAAAAGGCTCCAGCTCCCAGAAGCAGCCATCGAGCCAACACTGACGACCTTCCACGGCATCGTCCCCGGTAGGAAGGCGTACCCGATCGGGAAAGTGACGCTGCCAGTCACCTTCGGCACTCCAGCAAACTACCACACGGACAGGATCGTCTTCAAGCTGGTGAACTTCCGCAGCCCTACCACTGCGTCCTGGGCCGCCAGGCATTCGCAAAGTTCATGGCGACCCCACACTACGCATACAACATGATGAAGCTCCCCGGGCCAAGCGGCATCATCACCGTCCACGGCGACCCCGACATGGCCATGGAATGCAAAGACAAAGGCGCCGAGCTCGCCGATGCCGTCATCGCCGCGGAGACCGACCACGCGGAGGAGCTCGCGAAATACGCGGGCAACATCAACAAGGACGACCCCACCATCCTGAAGAAACCAACCGCCGCGAACTCCACGTTCGAGGCGACCACGCACACCCACACCGTCGAGCTCATTCCAGGCGACTCCAGCTAGACGGTCACCATTGGGGCGCACATGAGCCTCGCATAGGAAAGCGCGCTCATTGGGTTCCTCCGTGAGAACCACGACATCTTCGCATGGAAGCCATCTGACATGCCAGGTGTCCCGAGGGAACTCGCTGAGCACAAATTCAATGCCGACCCCAAAGTGCGACTAGTAAAGTAGTCGCTACGACCCTTCAATGAAGAGCGCCGTCGAGCAATCGCCGAGGAAGTTCAGCGCCTGCTAGCCGCAGGCTTCATCCGGCCAATCAAGTACTCCAAGTGGCTGGCAAACCCAGTCCTGGTTCTAAAAAAGAACAACACATGGAGAATGTGCATTGACTACACCAACCTCAACAACGTCTGCCCGAAGGAGGAGTTCGTCCTACCGCGCATCGATCAGATCATCGATTCGACCGCGGGATCGAAGTCACTGTGTTTTCTCGACGCTTACTCTGGTTATAACCAGATCAAGATGGCGGTCGAGGACGAGGAGAAGACGGTGTTCATTACGCCATTCGGAGCATTCTGCTACACGGCCATGACGTTCGGCCTCAAGAACCTAGGCGCCACATACCAGAAGTGCATGCAGGAGTGTCTAGCAAGCCAAATTGGCCGCAACATTCATGTCTACATCGACGACATGGTGGTGAAATCCACTCGCCAGGACGATATGCTCACCGACTGTAACTACCTTGGACCCTACGCTCTAAGTTCAAGCCTGGATGAATCGGAAGTGGTTAAAATAGTATAGCGGGGGCCCAGAGTACCGCCCACGTGCAGACCCGTCGGCCGTCCTAACTACTTCCAAGACATCGGGACAAGAGCGAGCGGCATAGGCAACATGCGAAGAGATCAAATACATACACAAGTGAGTATGTATGCAAGCTACCATACAACAATCTTCAGAGCCATTCCATCTAAAAGAAATAGAAATATTGCAATGCCATACGGCAAGATTCAAATATCCTAGATAGTGATAATAGTTTAGGATAGCTCCTCATACATCAAACATCAGAGTATCAGGCGGAAGTGGAAAACAAGATCCGAGTACAGATAAGAAGCAAATCGGCATAAGATGCCACATAAATAAACATATCCCGCCCACAGATCTCACGGATCCCCTTCCCCGGAATCTCTACACCGAGTGATCGTTGCCAACATCATCCGTCTCCTCCACCCAGTATCCATCTTGCGAATACACCTGTTCATCTGAATCAAACAATTTATCATGTGAGACCCTAGGGGTACTCAGCAAGTCTTTATGCCTCTAAAGGGGACATATACCTAGGGTGACGCAATTGCAGCAAAATATAATAACTAACAAGTCTAGAGATACTCGCTAACCATCCGCCTAACCAAAGATAGACGGATGTCCGTTAATCAGTAACAACAGTTATAACAGTATAAAGTAAAAGATCCATCCTCCTTCTCGCTTACCAACGAGAAAGCGGACGAACAACCCATCCATTGGCAGTTTTATTAACCACTCCATGAGTATTGCACTATTTACTAATCAGGTATTTAGTCAGGTTAAAAGCGGTACTTTAGTTATACTTGTCTATGATCGAGAAACTATGCTCCAAGTCGTCCATAACCGCGGACACGGCTTTCAGAAAGATTTACCCTGCAGGAGTGCACAAATAGCAACACACACTCGATCAACCTCGGAAAAACCAAATCAAAACCCAATGAGCCATTCACGACAAAGCGATCATAGGATTCATAAAATATTTTAGGGGGCCACCCCACTAAGCTACCCGCAACGAAGTTGGCCGGCTCCGGAACGGACCCAGGGTTTGCGTCTGATGGCTGTAAATGACCAGGAACCCGAAAAATATGACTGGGCTTGTCGATACCGCGAAAACGTGGCGCGATCCAAAATAGTACATGTGCTCCACGCACAATCTTAAATAAAACAGTACCATGGCATAAGTACAGGATAGTAACAAAGCCCCAAACTACTTTGTGGCCCCAAGAAATAGAAATGAATCAAGCTCTGGCTCAGGGGGGTCCATAAGGCCTCCCGGATGTGGATAGTGCGAAAAACAAGGAACAGGTATCAAGTACTCGAGGTCCTACGGGACACAAGTGAGCATGAAAAACCAAATAGCAGATATTGCTCACCGGTGCCTCTTTCATTAGTTGTCCCATTACTACTCTGGTTAAGTTGTTTAGGTACCTTGTTATCCATCAGACACTCACATACCCTACACATGATGTTCTACGACTCGCATGGCTCAAACAACTCATGTAGTAATGGCTCATGGGATGGAGGAACAAGCTTCGGTGGGGTTTAAAAGTAAAGGCTATGCAGTACTTGGGATTCAATTTAATGCAATCGCGACTCAATGATGCAAGAGTAAGATAGAGGCAATATGTACTATATGTATGCAAGCATGTGGTAGTGCTTGCCTGGCAGCTCAGTTGAAGCGAGAGATGGATCTGGGTAGTACTCCTGGGATTCCTGATATTTCTCCTGCTCGGCGTCTATTCGAAGAAGAACCAAACAAACAAGGGCCAACATAAATAAAGTGCACAAGCATACGAATTAGAATGCGACAAGCAAACAAGCATGCCATGATGAATGATGCACAAATTTTCATGGCAATAATGTAGCATGGCAAGGGTGAGGTGTGGGGACGAGAATAAATCAGTTTATTAATTATCTGGTCAAGTTTTATTGCCATAAACAGTTCTGATTTTTAATAATGACATGATGCATGCTTCAATTCATAACATGGAATGCATAGACAGAACGGGCTCATCGCGCTGATCGATTTAGGCATATTATTTGTTAAATTTGGAGTTATAGAACTAAAGTTATTAATTAATTAAGAAAAGGGCATTTTATTGTAATTTTAATTATCTCGAAAATTTGAAATTGCTCAAATAATATTTTGAGTGGCATATTTGAATTCCTCACATTTTCTGATTCAGAAACATATATTATTTGTATTATTTGGAATTACACATTAAAAGTTGTTAAAAACAGAATTTAAATCATATTTAAACATTTCTGAAATTATTTTATAAAACAGATAAACGCAGAACTTTTTATACCCAGGCCGAGCAAGCCACAGTCGCTGACAAGCAGGCCCAAGCTGATCTGGCGCTACTACGCGTGTCAGGGCTTTTCTCACCGCGGGGAAAGTGAGCCACAGTGACTGACGGGTGGACCCGACGCTTGGACGGGCCCACGTGCCAGCGGGGGAGTGGGGGTTGGCCACGCGGCGAAGCTAGGGACCGCGGGTTGAGAACCGCAAAGTAGCGGTACCTTTTTGTAAAGTTGTCACTGAGGCTGACAGGTGGGGTTCGGGTGGAGCGCGGGTTGAGGATTACAAAAACCCAGGTATCTTTTTGTAAAACGGACACAACCACCGACAAGTGGGCCTGGGCTGGACCGCGGGTTGACCTGGCAAAAAGGTGGGGGGTTATCTGCAAGATTCACATCGCTACTATTTTCTTCCTCTGTTTGTCTGACGAACTGATGGACGACGCGCGCGGCGCCGAGGGGGATCGAACGCCCGATCACGTGCGCGCGCAGAGGGGCAGAAGCCACTGCGGTGGCTAAGGGGTTGGTGAGAGGATCTGCGGCGTGGGGTAGATAGGGTTCTGCGGCGCATCCGCGAGGAAACCGACCGCGAACGCCGGCGCACAGAGGGCGTTCGACGACGGGAACTACACGACCAGGAAGCGACAGCGAGAGGGAAGGTGTCTGGGGGCATCGGGAGCTCACCGTGAGTGCATCGGTGGGGTTGGTTCGGGCCGGGGAGCGGCGGATCAGCGACGGTGCAAATGCTCGCGAGCTAGGGTTTCGGGTCAGCGTCATGGACGTGCAGCGGTCCTGGGCCTCCTCCTGCTCGTCTGTGGCCACAGGGGTGATGCAAAGGGTTGCCTCGGTCTTCCCCGCCAGCCAAACGCCACGCCCGCCGCCTGTCACGATGAGGCTGAGAGGGAAACCGACGGTGGCCGCCGGAGTTGGAAGAGAGAGGGTTCGCGGTAGGTGGAGAAGGAGAGGGGAAAAGCAGGGCCCTGGGTGGATCTGGACGATGCCAGGTAGAGAGGAGGGAGTAGATAGGGACGAGAGAGGAGAGGGGGTGTCGTGGGGGATCGGGTGGAGAAAAGGTGGCTTCGGCCACCTTTTTCTTCTTCTCCCTCACGTGCTCAACGTGGGAAGGGGCCAGGCAGGGTGGCTGCGGCTGGGACCAGCAAAGGGCAAAGAGGGATGGCTCGGTGGGGCTGGCTTGCAGCGAGAGAGAGAGAGAGAGAGAGGAGGCTCGGGGTGGCATGGAGCTAGGGTTGGAGGGTGGTATGGGAGGTGGCTCGGCATGGGGGTGGTTAGGGTTAGAGAGGGAGTAGATGGGGGTGGTGCCACAACATGGTTAGGTTTAGGGGTGGTGAGGTGGCTCGGCTAGGTAGAGAGAAAGAGAGATGAGGGTTTAGGGTAGGGTAAGGTGGTAGGGTTAGGGTTTCTCATGAACAAAGCAAGGAGGGGTTATGATGGGTAGGGTTTGAGCATGGTCAAGACAAGATCAAGCATGAGGATGTTTGAGTAAGAGAGAAAGGGAAGCTTGACAAAAGAGAAGATCCACTCAAAAACCAAAGAAAACCAAAGGAGAAAAGATGGTGGTGATTTGCATGGCCCATGCATAGCAATTAAATGCCCTGTTTATTCTTGTAAAAACAATAATAAGGTCTCATGCCATTTATTCATGTGCAACCCTAAAATATGTAGATAAGGCCAAGCCAAAAGAATTTAAATGGATGTTCCATGTGGAGTAGATGGAGATGCTCAAATTTGAATATAATTTGGACTTGCTAGTGTGTATATTCCACTAGGTGTTTAATATCCTCAACAATATTCCAACATGAGCAAATATTCCAAAACACTCCATATGGAAGATAGGAAAAGGGGTACCACTCATAAAGCATACAAAAGTGGCTCCACATATCAATAATGTGAAAACTACATGATACAAGTGTGAGAGCATGTGGAAATAGAAGCGGATACATCCCAACCCACATGAGCTAGATTTAAAAGTCAAAGGAACAATGTAAAAGCTCATGGATAATTAGGATGGTGGAATTATAAGGTGGTGACAAGGAAAAGGTGGTGGAGTTGAATAAAAGATATGCCCCCAACTCAACTTGGGCATCAAGCATTTATCAAGAACCAAATACAATATATCAAGAGCCAAATACAATTACTAATGCATATGAGATAAGAACCAAATGGAAAAGGTTTTATATGATGCTCAAATGCAAGGTGGAATGATGACATGAGCATGATATAATTATGATGCAACAATTATATGTAGGAAGTAGCAATTATATTACTAGACCATGTAGCATTACATATGTTAGACAGATGGGATGCTACACCGACCTAGCAGAAACCTTCGCAAATTTGCGGAGGTACAACATCAAGCTAAACCTCAGAAAATGCACATTCGGCGTCCCCACCGGACAACTCCTGGGTTATGTAGTCTCCAAGCGAGGCATCGAAGCAAATCCCACCGGACAACTCCTGGGAAACCCGAGTGCCTGCGCGACGTCCAGAAGTTGGCAGGGCGAGTCGCAGCTCTCAGTCGCTTCATCCCCCGACTAGGCGAGAAGGCGATGCCCCTCTACCGCCTGATGCGCAAGAACCCCACGTTCCAATGGGACGCGGAGGCCGACGATGCACTCAAAGCACTCAAAGAAGTGCTACTCGCGGCACCTCTACTTGCCGCGCCACTCAACAAAGAGCTAATGCTTGTCTACGTCGCGGCCTCCACTCGAGTCGTCAGCGCCGTGATGGTCGTCAAATGACCGGAAGAGGGCAAGGAGCGCCCCATACAGCGCCCCGTCTACTACATCAGCGAAGTCCTAACGGATTCACGACAGCGCTACCCGCAATACCAAAAACTGGTGTACGCGGTATTCTGAGCACAGCGGCGATTCCCACACTACTTCTAGGAGCACCCAATCACGGTGGTCTCCTCCGCACCCCTTCAGGACATCATACGCAATCGTGAGGCGACCGGGCGAGTCGCCAAGTGGGCCATCGAAATCGGCGTCCACAACATCAAGTACGAGCCCCGCAAAGCGATCAAGTCACAAGCCCTGGCTGATTTCCTCGCAGACTGGGAAGAAGCACAGCAGCCAGAGAAGCTCCCATACCTCCACTACTGGTCGCTCCACTTTGACGGCTCCAAGAACGCCGACGACGCAGGGGCTGGGGTCATCCTAACCTCCCCAAAGGAGACAACCTCTGCTACGTGCTCCACCTCAACTTCAAGCCTTGCACCAACAACATGGCAGAATATGAGGCCCTCCTTCACGGCATGAGAGCCGCTAAGGAGATGAACGTCAACCGCCTATGATGCTACGGCGACTCCGACCTAGTCGTCGGCCAAGTCGCCGGGACGTGCGACGCCGTCTCCCCAACGATGATCGCGTACCGCCAAGCTGTGGACCAGTTGGGAGGACACTTCGACGACTACTCCGTCGAGTAGATCGACAGGCGCAAAAACGAGGAGGCGGACGCCCTCTCCCGCATCGGATCGACCCGACAAGCGCCTCCAGTAGGCGTCTTCCTCGACATCATCCACAAACCATCGGTCAACCCACCAAAGGAGATCGACGTCGGGATCCCACTACAACCAGAACCGGCCTTAGTCGCCATGGTTGTGGAACCTAGCGATTGGACAGCACCATACGTCGCCTTTCTGGAACACAAACTCCTACCGAGCAATCAGACAGAGATGCGAATGGTCGTGCGCCGCTGCAAATCCTTCGTCATCATCAACGGCGAGCTCCACAAGCGCAGCGTGACCGGCGTGTTCCAGCGCTGCGTACAGCCAGAAGAAGGCCGCAAGATCCTCCAGGACATTCACGCCGGCGACTGCAGCCATCACGCCGGCGCCAAGTCGCTAGTCGCCAAGGCCATGCGGCACAGTTTCTACTGGCTCACCACACACGCCAATGCTACCAACATCGTTCAACGATGTGTCGGGTGCCAGAAGTACGCCAACCAGACGCACCTCCCTGGCTCGGCACTCAAGACAATCCCCATCACGTCTCCATTCGCCGTATGGGTCATGGACATGGTAGGCCCGTTCAAGAAGGCCCCGTCTGGTTTCACTCACCTTGTGGTCGCAGTCGACAAGTTCACCAAATGGGTCGAGGCCAAGCCGATGAAAAAGTGCGATGGCAAGACGGTCACCAGGTTCCTACGTGAACTCATATACCGGTACGGCTACCCGCACAACGTTATAACATATAACAACACCAACTTTGCCAAGGGGGCCATGGCAGAATTCTGTGAAGAACATGGCATCCGACTCGACCTCACATCAGTTGCTCACGCGGAATCGAATGGCCAAGCAGAGCGCGCCAACCAGAGCGTTCTCCATGGGCTCAAGCCGCGACTGCAGGTGCCCCTCGAGCTCACTCCAGGATGCTGGGTCGACGAGCTCCCCTCTATGATATGGGGAACTCGCACCTCCGTCAATCGCTCAACCGGGTTCACACCCTTCTTCATGGTGTATGGCGCCGAGGCCATAATGCCAACCGACCTGGAGCATGACTCACCTCGAGTCGCCAACTACGTCGAGGCGGCCAACGAGGTCGCCCGCCAAGACAGCATCGATAAACTCGACGAGGCACGCGACCTGGCGCGCTCTCGCACCACCATATACCAGCAAGGACTCCGCCGCTATCACAGCCGCCGAGTGTGAACTCGCACCTTCCAGGAAGGCGACCTGGTCCTGCGACTGGCCCAAGACAAGAAGGGCATGCACAAGCTCTCCCCCCCCATGGGAGGGGCCATTCGCCATAGGCCGAGTCCTTGGCAACGATGCCTACTACCTCATCGACATACGGGGTGACGGCCAATTGGAGGTCGGGAGGCCATGGAATGTAAACCTCCTCAGAAATTTCTATACTTAGAACCTCACACTGTACTCCATCGGAATATATAGTGAAATTCATTCGGATCGCACAAATTGTGTCCACTCGCCATATTCTTGTGCCACTCGCACTCGTACATACTAGCAATACGCTACTTATGGAAGTCAACCTCCGGTCGAGCGACCGGCACGGCTAAGTAGTGCGGCACAAGGGCACCAGAAATATTCGGGCCTTGGGTCGTCCACGAAAAACGCCAACCCGGAGCCGCCATGGGAGTCGCCCCGCCCGACTGGCCTGCCGGGCCAAGACATCCGGTACACGCTTCTCACAGCGATCTGTTCCTCCCACCCTCGTGCAAAGCGACTTGAACGGTTAAGTACCACGCACGGGAACTCCGCAAAACGGGAACCCCCACGTGGCTCGGGAACACACCAAGTAAGAGAGCTGCCTAGGGCTCGCCAAGTGACTGGTCCTCCGAGCCAGGGGAGGAGACGCGTTACAAACAATGCACTCACAACCTGCAACAGGAGCATGACCAATACGGTCGGGCACCACGCTCGAGGACTCGCTTATAAGTCAGACCTACTCGCGCTCGGGGACTCGCCACTCAAAAGACACGAGGGATAAAAACAATGCATAAACAAAACAAATACACAAAAGTATACAATCGAGTTATACCCCATTAAAAGGGGGGACGCGCTCGGGGACTCACTCAATCAAAACAATGCATAAACAAAACACAACACACATTCCTAATCACAACACGAGTCAATCGACTCCTCGTGGCATATATTGCAAAAATACCTTACAGCATTCGCCACTTGGCGTACATTATAACTTGGACAATTACATTGTTTACTCCACAGGCCCTGATGAAGAAGCAGCGCCACCCCCTTGATGCGCACAAAAGGCTGCCACGGGTTCGTCGGGTACGTTGTCAGCGACTTCGACAACGACGACCGGAAGGGCTGCTCCGACTTCATGTCGCGGTGCTCTGGCTCGGGGTCGCCAGGCGCCAACACCGTCTCCTGATACGGCAGCAGATCCCCCATCGCCAAGTCACGATCGGCGTAAGGGGTGGCCTTCGCGGTCAGCTTCAGCACCTCTGACATCTCCACCGTGCCGGTCGCCGATGGATAGCCACTCGTCACATCATAAAGGTCGAAGTCGTCGGGGAAATGGGCGAGACCCAAGCTCAACGATGTGGCGGCCCCGCGCCTAAACGCTGAGCGCGTCATCCACTCCACAACGGCGGGCACCTCTTCCAGATAGCGCCACACCTCCGTGAGCCCCCCAGGGATAACTTCGGTGGGAGACATGCCCTGAAGAGCCGCTTGGACGCACAACGCCGAGGCCGTGGCCGCATTCACCACGGCAGTCACGCACTGCGAGGTGTTGTAAGTTTGCACCACCGGGTCGCTTTGGCCTACCACAGCTGCCAAGTCAGGTGTCAGTGAAACTACGAAACCCCCAAAGCGGGGACTCGACAAAAAGGGTCAAGCAAAGACAAGAGACTCACCAAGGAGTTTGTGGCAGTTCTCCTTGACGTGCTTCTCCAAGGCAATTTTCTCGTTGTGCAGCCCCACGATGATGGAGTCCGTGGCTTTGCTGTCAAGTGCTTTCGCTTCATATAGTTGATTAATCTTCTTTAGTTCTCTAAGTGTTGTGTGGGTGAACCTGTGCTAATGTACCGACCTTCCTAGGACTCATACATACTTGTGATTATACCCGTTGCAAACATCCGTAAGTACAACAAAGTAATTAAGGTAGGAACCTAACCACAACTTTAAACTCTAAGACCCTGACGTCCCTTGTGCAATGGTTTCCTAACAGGGGTTTAGGTTTCTGTCACTCCGGCAACCCCTACGATTAGTAGCCAAATACACAATGCATTCCCCTAGGCCCATATAGGTGAAGTGTCATGTAGTCGACATTCACATGACACCACTAGAAGAAGTACACCACAACTTAAATATCAAACTATTGAATCTTTCTCAACACAATTCCACTAGTAACAACATGACTTCTCCCATGTCCTCAAGAACAAAACGAACTACTCACAAGACATCATATGGATCATGATCAGAGATGGAATAATAATGTATAAAAATCTGAACATAAACAATAATTCGATGGTTCACTCAATAGCATCAACTACAAAAATTAATCAACACCGGGAAAGTTTCCCTAAGAACTATGCAAGATTCAACCCAATTGTTATAGCGATATGGAGATGGTGATGATGGTGCTTGTGGAGATGATGGTGGTGGTGATGATGATGATGATCCCAATGAAGTCCAGCTTGATGGTGGTGTTGATGGCGACGATCTCCCCTCTCCGGGATGGAATTCCCCTGGCAGAAATCTGTCTGCCGGAGAGATATTTCTCTCTCGGTGTTTTCCGCCCCGCAGAGGCGGCGAGATATTTCTCTGGTTGCGCCCTGGGTATTAGGGTTTCGGGAGGATTATATACGCCAGAGGGGAGAGATGGAGGTGGGCCAGGGCGGCCACACCACCTGGTGGCGCGGCCTAGGCTGGCCCATGCCAGGGGTAGTGTGGGCCCCCTGTGGCCCATCTCCACTCCTTGTGGCAGCCTTCGTCTTCTGGAAAAATAGGATTTTCCATATATTTTCCCGGATTTTCTGATCTTCACGAATTTTGCCTCCAAACAGCACCTTTTCTGATCTTCACGTATTTTCTGATCTTCATGAAATATATCAATGAATAACAGTAAATTATGATATAGAATAGTGGTGCAAAATGTACATATCAACTCCCCCCAAGCTTAGACTTGGCTTGTCCCCAAGCGAAACTGAGCTCAATAAACATGGCCTCGGGTTTATGGAGTGAAGAGTCGATAAAAAGAATACGGACAAGAAGCATCACATTTATCAAAGCATAGATCATAATAGAAGACAACTCACTATTATATAACTTAACTTGCAATAAGTAAAGGAAACACAATAAAGATACATAAAGTGAATCATAATTGGTAATGGCAAACTTAGCTCTTGGTCGAAGAATAGTTGATAATTTGCTGGAGTTCACAAATAACTGATTTTCAATGATAACTCTCAAAGTTGTAGACACCAAGATAAGAGCAATGTGAAAACAAGGAACATAAGGAACATGATTGAATAAATCATCATATGAATGAATGAAACACAACAACTCAAAATACTTGCTGAGATATAAGGGAATAGGTTTACTGACTCAACTAAAAAGTAAAAGAAAGGCCCTTCGCAGAGGGAAGCAGGGATTTCAAGTTTCATAAAGAGCTCCCAAAAATTATGATAATTATTAGCTTTCAGCTCTCATTGCCCCTATCATAGGAATATTTAGGTGATTAGGGTTAAAGTGATCAAATATGAGGATATCCTTGACAAGTTGTAAATTGAAAATCTCATGTCCCTTGAATACGAGGGCCGCTCCACATGCTACTCAAGTTTAGTCACCGGTAAGTTCTTGTCATAGTAAGCACATATGTATCATGGAGAACCGCCAAAGGGGTACCCTTGCCCGATGATATGGAAGAATCCCTATATCAAAATGACAAGGCAAGCAGACAACGAGCATCTCAGCAATCTTCTGATTTACCATGGGAATATGGTGCTTTTATCTCTCTTTCCTCTTTTCTCATCTCTTTTTTCTCTTTTTCTCAATCTCTATCTCTTTTTTTATAAGAAGAATGCTTCATACATGCTCATTATGGTTACGCTGTAGGTTTCCACCATGACAACATGGATTAGACCGGCGGCCTAGGCGTTTCTCTAACACACACGCATAACTCCATGGAATTACAAGCTCGCCTTTCATTTCACACCGACGACATCCATAGACAAAAGAACATGATATCAACTAGGTACAAAGTACCAGTGCAATGTTGAAAGCGTTCCCCATGACATCATGGTTCTGCTAATTCACAACTCACAAAGCGCAAGCATATACGCAACATACATGGGCACAATGGTTCAAGTTTATTAAATGCAAGAAAGTAAAGTGTTCCATCAAGTTCGTGAGAGCTTTAATCACTAATTTTCACATAACAAGTTTAATTTGGAAGGTAGATAAAAACATGAATTTACTTGGAATAGCAATAGTGCTGATAGGTAGGTATGGTGGACACAAAGGGTACATGTTTGGTTTAAGGATTGAATGCATGAGAAGAATTCCCTCTCAGTACAGGTTTTTGGCTAGCAAGGCTGGATAGAAAGTAAAAGAGTTGAAGGAAACAAACAAACATACAAGTGATAAAAACAAACATGCAACTTCCTTGGAAGCACAAAAGATCTTTACCAGAGAATACTAAACTTATGAGCAAATGAAGAAAGAAAGATGATGAAATTATATTTTTAGAGTATTTCTATCTTTTTCATTCAACTCTCAAAAATAGTGTTGCTACTGACCGAGCCAGGTTTGCCAAAACCAACTAAATTAACTCAATGATCCCAAAGTGATACCAATACTAACAACAAGATCAATCATATAACCACGAATTGAAAACTAATATAAGATATGCAAAAGAGTAAATGATAGAACTTCTCATTAATATTCCATAACGGCAACTCATGCCAAGGGATACATATCTAATGAGAGAGGGGACACTTCCATAATGCAAACCATCCTACATGATAACTTCTCTATTCATGATATAACTCTACTAAAAAGGTAAAAAGATAGAAGATAGTGATGTGATACCGTGGCACTCCCCCAAGCTTGGAACAAACCAAGGGGATGCCAAACCTGATGACGAATTACTCCTTCGGTGGTGGTGGTATTTTCTCATCATCGTCCGACTTCCAGGGTAAGGGCTCCCCATCAACAAAGGACATCGTGGTCTCCAGCATCCTGAAACTTGCAGTACACTTATGCATTTAAACCTAACCTCGTACTCATAGTTTTGATTTTGAACGTCGTAGAGATGTGCTTGCAGTTCGTTGGTTGTTTGGCGGAGTGAGAGGACTTCATCCTTCAGCTCAGCAGTCTCCTTTTGGTTCTCGGTGATGAGTTCAGAACAAATCTTATGGATGATATCCACTTCGTGTTCCACCATCTTCTTGTACCTAAAGACTTCTTGCCCTAGTGCTTCCATCCTGTCCTCCAGACTTCCTTCACCTTTGGGGCCTTGAACCTATTTTATCCGTACCTCCCCATCTTCAAGCAACAACTCCTTGGGATGAATCTTCAACTCTCTCATGTATGGGTTGATGATATCCGCTGAGAAATCTTCCTTGGCTGATCCAGATGAAGACATTGTGACTCCAAATCGGGGACTCTACCTGTCAGAAACAGATCGAAACAAAAACACGACGAGAACATGATATACGAACCTCGGGAGATCCGAGGGATTATATATTACGAAGTTTTACAACAAAAGGAAGGTACTGGTAGAAAACGGGTCGGAGATGGAGTTCGGAGTGGCCACACCACTTGGTGGCACGACCAGGGGTGGGCCCGTGCCACAGGGTGGTCTGAGCCACCCTGGCTCTGTTTCCGTCCATCTTTCGCTTCATAGCTTTCCTTATTGGCAAAAAACTACAAAAATATAACTGGACAGATCTTTCGCGGAACTTTTCTTACCAGAACTGTTACCTATTTGAAAACAGACTCTGCAGGTCTCTGAATTTGGTCTTTGATAAATTTTTGTAGAGTTATAACTTGAATAACATCAATATCTTCATCTCCATACACTTATTGTGAGTCATGAAACCATTCACTTTCTCATTACACCATTTTCTCCACCTACCTAGAAATTTGATTCACACAAAACTTCACACAGTTCTCATTAATAACATTAGTATAAGTGAAGTGATAAAACCTTTTGAGTCTAATTTCAACTAAAAACCATCAAAACATAAGCTACTGTAGCAACTCCTTACTAAAACCCAAAAATAATTCAAAAAGGAAATCGATTAAAGAAGCAAATGAAAAAGTGACAAAATCGGTCAAAACAGACCAGCAGGTAAATATCAGTTTTTTCGAAAATCTTCTTTTTCTCAAATCAAAAAGTGCAAAACTAACTAAAGTTAAATAACAACCTGGGGCAGAAGCACAAAAAATTACAGCTCAATCCGACATACAGAGATCTCTCACGAATTTTTACGGTGAAGCAGAAAATTTTGTTTCGGGACAGCAACTTCCCCAAATCTTACTTCTCTCTCATTAGAGGTTGATCTTGACACAAAAACCAAAAAAAAGGATTAGGAGTGGTTATTACCGAAGTAATAACTTCCAATACTCAAAGAAACAAAAACAAACTGAAAGCAAAAATAAATTGGGTTGTCTCCCAAAAAGCTCTTTCTTTATAGCCATTAAGATGGGCATGACAATTTTGATGATGCTCACATAAGAATATAAATTGAAGTGAAAGAGAGCATTAAGAAGAAAAAATACACATGTTTAAGTCTAACCCACTTCCTATGCAAGGGAATTGTGTAAACAAACAAGTTGCTGAAACCAGAGGCTACTAGCATAGGAAGGCAAAAGAAGTGCAACATAAAAACTTTCAGCATAAAACGAGGATACTTGATATTATTGAGATACATAAGAACACTTTCCCTCTCTAATAGTAGCTTTCAGTATCATACATAAACTTAAAAATATAACTATCACAAGGACCATCATAACAATGATCACTTATTCTAACAGAAAACACAGGAACACTAGCTCTCATAACACTACTTTGTGAAACAATATTAGAGGTATCCTTACAAAGAATAGTGTGTCCCTCTTCTACATATTTAGTAACAAAGTCTTTCACATTTGCTATTATGGGTTCATCAACCATTTGTTTATCAGGTTCAACAACTTTATTTGTACTTTCATTAACCATACTAGCTATCATAGAATGTTCCTTTATCTTAACTGGGAAAGGCATTTTCTCAATGTAAGGTTTAGGTAAAACATGATTAGCAATATAAACTTCAGTATTTCTTGCAGGAACACTCTTAGCAATATCTTTATAAGGTTCATGATACTTATTCCACTTCTTTGTAGGCACTTCAATATAAGAAGCAAAAGCATTAAAATAAGAAGCAATAGCTTGAGAGTCTAGAGCATAAGCATTTTTAATGTTTTGAAAGTCATCAGTTCCCATAAAAGATTCAATGCATTCATAATCATAATTTATACCTGACTTTCTACCTTTGTTATTCTCCCAAGCTTTAGCATTGTCTTGAATACGGTCCAGAAGATCCCATTTAGCTTCTTCTTCCATGTGAGTGAATGATCCAACACAAGAAGCATCTAATAAATCATTATCATGTAGAGGGAGCCTTGCATAAAAGTTATTGATAATAATATTGTTGGGGAGCTCATGAATGGGACATTTGAGCATTAGTAACTTCAATATCCCCCAAGCTTGAGTTGTACTCTCTCCATCAAGAGGCCAAAAGTTGTATATTTGATTCTGATCTTTATGAATCTCACTAGGAGGATAAAACTTTGAATAAAAGAGAGGCACTATTTCCTCCCATTCAAGAGCTTGACCATTCTTCAGCAGCTTATACCATTCCTCAGCTATTCCTTTCAATGATAATGAAAATAACTTCTTCTTAACTTGATCTGTAGTAATACATGCACACTTGAATAACCCGCATAATTCGTGTATAAAGAGCAAATGATCACCGGGATGGACAGTTCCATCCCCAACATAGTAGTTATCCATAACACGATCAATAATTCTAGTAGGTATTTTAAAAGCATCATTCTTAGCAGGTGGTGGTTCATCTGCTACCTTAGCAGTGGTAGTAGCATTACGAAATAAGAAACTCAATGAATTATCCATATTGAAAATAAAGCAACTAGCAGAAGTAAACAATACTCACAGTAGAAGTTTCCTTTACTAGTTCCACTTTCCAATAGCGCTTTGCTCCCCGGCAACGGCGCCAGAAAATAGTCTTGATGACCCACAAATATAGGGGGTGTATCACAGTATTTGCGATAAGTAAGAGTGTCAAACGCAACGAGGAGCAGAAGGTGCTGGCTAGTGGTATGGATCAGGAATTCTCTACAAATACTTAGCAAACGGATTTTTAGGGGTTTTTGATAATGCAAGTAAATAAAGTACGAGTAAAAAAGACAGTAAGAATAAATGCAGCAAGTGGCCCAATCCTTTATGTAGCAAAGGACAAGCCGGTTGTATTACTTAAGATGACCAAATGTTCTCGAGGCCACACGGGAAGACTGTCAAGTGCTTTCGCTTCATATAGTTGATTAATCTTCTTTAGTTCGCTAAGTGTTGTGTGGGTGAACCTGTGCTAATGTACCGACCTTCCTAGGACTAATACATACTTGTGATTATACACCTTGCAAACATCCGTAAATACAAGAAAGTAATTAAGGTAGGAACCTCACCACAACTTTAAACTCTAAGACCCTGACGTCCCTTGTGCAATGGTTTCCAAACGGGGGTTTAGGTTTCTATCACTCCGGCAACCCCTATGATTAGTAGCCAAATACAGAATGCATTCCCCTAGGCCCATATAGGTGAAGTGTCATGTAGTCGACGTTCACATGACACCACTAGAAGAAGTACACCACAACTTAAATATCAAACTATTGGATCTTTCTCAACACAATTCCACTACTAACAACATGAGATGGAATAATGATGTATAACAATATGAACATAAACAATAATTCAACAGTTCACTCAATAGCATCAACTACAAAGAGTAATCAACACCGGGAAAGTTTCCCCTAAGAACTATGCAAGATTCAACCCAATAGTTACAACGATATGGAGATGGTGATGATGGTGCTGGTGGAGATGATGGTGGTGATGATGATGATGATCTCGATGAAGTCCAGCTTGATGGTGGTGTTGATGGCGACGATCTCCCCTCTCCGGGAAGGAATTCCCTGGCAGAAATCTGCCTGCCGGAGAGATCTTTCTCTCTTAGTGTTTTCCACCCCGCAGAGGCGGCAGAATCTTTCTGTGGTCGCGCCCCGAGTATTAGGGTTTCGGGAGGATTATATACGCCAGAGGGGAGAGCTGGAGGTGGGCCAGGGTAGCCACACCACCTAGTGGCGCGGCCTAGGCTGGCCCGCGCCAGGGGGTGGTGTGGGCCCCCTATGGCCCATCTCCACTCCTTCTTCTGGCAGCCTTCGTCTTCTGGAAAAATAGGATTTTCCATATATTTTTCCGGATTTTCTGATCTTCGCGAATTTTGCCTCCAAACAGCACCTTTTCCATCAGAATCCTGAATGCAGCGGTCCATGCTCCAAAAGTCATCAACCATGCAAAACAGATGAAATTACATAAGTATCATCTCTTAATATGAAATATATCAATGAATAACAGTAAATTATGATATAGAATAGTGATGCAAAATGGACGTATCAAATACCATTGTCATCGGTGCATGGGGGAGGGCAGCATCTTTATTGGGCTTGAGTTGGGTGATGATGCGGTGGCCACTAGCACGGTTCCTGTGGCAGAAGGGATAACCAAGCACCTCAGCAAAAACACAGAAATCAGCTTGCATAGGCCTGTCACGAGTCATCCACTTCATGGTGCAGTGCTCATCACTCCAAATGACCAAGGTGGAGAAGAACTGCTTCACAGTCTCAGAATCATAGGAGCATTGGAGGGCCATGAGATGGTGCAGCCCCATCCTCTCAAACACATACATGGAATCAACAAGGTGAGGCTTCTCCAAGGCCTCAGCAAGAACTAGAGGATGCATAGTCCAAATCTTCTGCTGAGCATACACATCTTCATAGATCCCCTTTTGTTCAGCGCACCAACAACGAGAGTCACCCAGCTTAGTATCATGCGGCACTTCATCAAATAGATCTCGATGACGAATGGAGGAGAAGGTAACATGATCCATCTTCTTATAGTTAATCTTGGGCCCTTTGCCCTTCCTCTTGGACACACCCTTTCTATCTCTCTTTGCCTGTTCAGCCATGCGCTTCTCCTTGTTCTTTCTTCTCCTCAGCTCAACCTCGTCCACTAAGTTACCCTTTCTGTCGTCCTGAAAGTATTTAGCATGAGGACGACGCTTGTAGGTCTTGGGAGCACTGGAACCACCTGTGAAGCGAATAAGGGGGATAACAAAGGGGATAAGCATACACACAAGTCCAAGATAGAACATAGAGAAAGTAGGTAAATAGTTCATAGACCAATCCTACTCAATGCACAAATCTATACGAAACTAAACCAGTTTTGAGTCTGTCAGGCCGGATTATCCGGCCTGGCCAGGGGCGAGTAATCCGACCCTGGCAGAAATTTTCAGAATCGCCTAGATTGAATGCAAAAGAGTAGATCGGGCCTAGATACTGTAAGACTACAATTTCTACGTGAAACAACATCCTTGTAGACAACGTTCCACCCAACAAGCAACACATCCAGCCAAAGATGGGGAGAGAGGGAGTTACCCTCACTCATTAGAGGAAGAACGTGGAGGAGAAGGTACCCGGAGGCACAGAGGAGAAGATCCGGGGAGGCCCGGAGAATCCGGTGGCCAAAGGGGCTCCGGGGAGGGTGGGGGACGGCAGGTGGAGGCTGGGGAGAGGGAGAGGGTCAGGGGAGAAGTGCTGCTTATTATGAGCCCTTCCCCTGACCACAGCCCTTAAAGACTGAATCCGCTAGGGCCAGATTATCCGGCCTAAATTCTAAATTTCTGTTACACACAGATTCAGGCCCGCGCATCCCCAAACAACACCCCCACAAGTTGTACAAGGGACTTGTGTGCAAGAATAGATGGCTTAGGGGTAGGGAAAGGCTTAGGATTCAGAGAACCAAATTGAGATGGTACTACACACTCAAAATTGCAAAAATCAAATCAACACCAAAATTAAGTGTGATTCCCATAAGAACAAAAGATGAGCACGAATAACCAAAAAGATCCAAATAAACTCAACTCTTCTCATGGAAGAGGGTGGTGGCCGAAGCCACCTTGTTGGAGTGTATGGTATGACACCACGAAGATGTATCTTGAGTTCATGACCAATACTCATCAATAAGCTCACATATCACAAAATGATATTAAGAGGAATGATTTGACTTGCTTTCGGCATTACGGGGGGAGGGTTAGCCCAATCAATTAGGACCACACTCCCCCTATATCCATGCCCACATCTAGACCAAATAAGACTGAGATGTACGAGTGAGTGCATGGGTAATCAAGACAGGCTCCTTGAATCAACGATATTTAGCTCATTCCTCAAGTAACAAAACCTTGCTTCATCAAGTGGCTTCGTGAAAATATCAGCAAGTCTGGATCTTCAAGAGCTTCAAACACTTTCTTGGGTTCCACCATTGAGATGTGGTCTTGATGCTCACCGAAACTTGCCAACTCCCTTCTTGTGGAAACCCTCCGTCGAAGATCACCTACAACTTTGTCAATAGTATGTCCCCTTAACTCAAGATTCCTATCGGCACAAGCCTTGCGATGAAGTTCAATAAGTTTGTTGTCTCTTGGTGGAATAGTTTCATCATTTGAGTCTTCATTGGAATCATTTGCTTGGCCTTGATCAGTAGCTTGATTAGCAGTAGTAGGAGTTGATGAACCTTGCCCTTGAAGTGGATCAACAGCCGTAACATGAGGCTACTAATCATTAGGAGTTTCAGGGCCGGATAATCCGACAGTGTGTGGGGTCGGATAATCCAGCCTAGGAGTTCCTGAAGCATCTTCACTAGCTTGACTGGAACTTTCTTGAATTGGCGAGTGGCCGGATAATCCAGGGGTAGCCAGAAAATCCAGCCTGGGACTTGTAGCTGTTTCTTCGACATGATGATCAGTTTGGTCACCAAAGGAGTGAGGGCCAGATTATCCGGTGAATCCGGCCGGGAGCATTCAGAAGCATGTTGACCTTCAGCATTTGGAGGAGTTGGTGTAGAAGTATCTCCCATGGTTCGAGCATATTGAGTCTGTGTAGATGAGGGATCTACATGAGTAGAGCATTGTCCTTCCTAATCCGCGACAAGGGGTTCCTCGATTGGGCGGAAAAATCCCACGCCCATTCTTCTTATGGCATCTTGGGGTATTTCAACATCTGCATCACAAACATCAACTTGCCCCGCACGGGAGCCATCATTTTCCTCGAGCACCAGACTACAAGATTCTACAACAGTTTCGGAGAGCTTATTGTAGACTCTATAAGTGTGGGATTCGGCACCATAACCAACAAAAATACCTTCTAAAGCCTTAGACTCAGATTTAGATAAACGAACTCCTTTGATGAGAAAGAAACACTTACACCCAAACACCCGAAAGTATGAGATGTTTGGCTTGTTACCGGTAAGTATTTCATACAGAGTCTTGTCCAAGATTTTACGGAGGTATAACCGATTGGATGAATGACAAGCGTTATAGATTGCTTTAGCCCAGAAGTTATATGGAGACTTGAATTCAGCTAGCATAAATCTTGACATATCCATTAGGGTTCGGTTCTTCCTCTCGGCAACACCATTTTATTCAGGGGTGTACGCAGCGGAATATTGATGTCTTATCCCCTCTTCACTTAGGAATTCGTTTAAGGTGTAGTTCTTGAACTCGAAGCCGTTATCACTCCTTATTGCCAATATAGAGACATTGTGTTGACGTTGAACCTCGTTGGCGAAGTCGATGACCGTTTGTTGAGTCTCGCTCTTCAACTTGAAGAAATAGACCCAAGTGTATCTTGAGTAATCATCAACAATCATGTTGGGTTCACAGCATAGAAAACAAAAAAATTCGTACGATGGGAACTATACGCCAAGATCTATCTACTAGATACAAGCAACGGGTGGATATACATCCATAGAGAACTTACCCTCGAAGACAACAAAGCTTTTTTAACGAGATGGAACTCGTGGATGATGTAGTCGTACACTTGCCGATCTCAAGATCATCATGAAGTCCTTCAGGTTCAGCAGTTCCAACACCATCAGGTCTAGCACCATCGAGTCCAGCACCGCAAAGCAGCGGTGCATCCGTGATCGCACACGCATTCGGTCCACTGAACAACCTCCGCCTCCTCGCTCCAGCGATGCAGCGGAAGCAACAACTCCTTTCCAGATAAAGCCACCGGGAACATGTATCTCGCTAATCCGAGACCATGGGGAATAACTAAAGGGAGAAGAGAACCTTCACGAGGAGGTGGTGCAAGAGGAGAGGAGGAGGTGCTCCTTATATAGGGGAGGGGCAGCCCAAGGGGGCATGGCACCGACCATGGTGGGTGCCCCCACCTCTCCCGCATTCATGTGGGTGGAGCTCCCACTCACATAAATACACACCTCCACTCATGTCCACTCACATGCATTAAATTTCCACCAAATTTAATGCAAGCTCTCATTAAATAAAACACTTTTATTTATTTTATTCAGAATTTTGTTAATTACTTTAATTAACAAACATTCACATAAAACTCCCTATCACATTTCAATATCACATGCAGAACCAGTTTCAAAAATTTCACCCGAAACAATTCCGGTTTCCATCGAAATGATTCCAGCACTTTCTTAATCTTTATCTGAAACATATTTGCTCCTAAATGGTGTCGGTATCCCTTAAGTGTGTCACCCTATGGTTCGAGAATAATGCAGACATGATTGAGACCCCTCTTCGATCAATAATCAGCAGCGGGACCTAGAGATCCGTACTGACTCCCACATATTCAACGATGACTCTTGTGATCGTGTGAACCTTTAACGTTAGTAATGTCGTGGTGGTGTCACGGCAGATGCCATGGATAGGCTAAAGGTGGGGACTAATACACGCTAGGGGAATCTAGGGAGGGATAGTGAAGTGATTCTCCACAACAGAAGTTTGTATTGATTTCCTTCCAAGGTTACAAGTGCTCCTAGAGCTGTATTGGCGAGAGGAGGAAGAAGGAGCTCTCTTACTCTAACCCACAGATCACCCCTGAAACCCTAGCCCAAAACAGAATAGTAGAGAGACCAACCCCTCCTTCAGAAGCCCTAGCCCCCCTTTTATAGAGGTGGCTCGGTTCCTGCCTAGGGCATACGTGGAGGCATATTCCTAAGAATATGCTTTCTCCCAAAGGGGTAAGCCGACCGGGGTGCTTTCTCCCCCGTGTCATACTTGCTTTAGCTACGTGAGCCTCTGCGGCGGCCGCGTCAGCCGACATGGGCGTCGTCACCCCTTTCGGCCATGACCCGGTGGTCCCGCTCTTGTCTGCTTCGCTCATGCAGTGCGTACCGGACCCTCCTTTTGACCGGCAAGATTCCTTCCTTCTCCTAGAAGCCAAACATGACCCGGATCACAGCTGATCCAGGCACCCCTGTTCCTGCATACATGTAAACATACACTTCTGACTTACTGCTTAAGTCGGTTGAGACTTAGTTAGGCGATCACCCCCCCCGGTCCAGGTTACTTCGTGATCCGGCCTGCCTTTAGGTGACCCGGCCAGCATTCGCTTTGGCCTTGCCGAACCTTGGCTAACTTGGCCTTTATACCCCGCCGTGACCCTACCGGGGGGTATCCCCCCAACATTAGTCCCTGAAGCTGGTGCGGTCTTAGCTGCCTTGGCCGCTGAGGCCACATCAGGTTCAATCTTGCGCTCCGGTCTTTACCTCGAATTGTATGGATTTACGTTCCCTTCGCACATTTCAAGTTTTCACTTGCCGGCCGGGTTACCACAGTTCCATCCGAGTCTTGCTTCCTTCTCTCGTACGCTAACCCATGTGAAGGGTAATCATTATGTCGTCTTATTTTAAGGGCCTGCACAGTAACCGCTGAAGTAATTGTCAGTTATCACTGTGCGCGGGTCACGTCATGCCTGCCTCCTTGTTTACCGCATCAGCGCGTCGCGTCATGGGATCGCCTCTGCCTTGTGGCCCTCTGTGTGGCCCCTCACTGATTGGCTGAGGCGGGTGATACATGGCCACACCATGTGTCTCATCTGCTGGGTGCGATCCCACTCACCTCTTTAGGGAGAGGTTAAATAGCGAAGGGGCTCGTCCCTTAGGATTTTTTCCCTCCGCACCCCTCTGCCTGCTGCTATTCTTCTTCGTCTTCCTCGCGACCGCGCTGCCGCCAGCACTGCCAAATAGCAGCGTCGCCCCCGCGCCTCTCCGTCGCGCCTCCGCGTCGCCACCATCGCGATGCAAATTTCTCGCCACGGGTCCTCGCCAATCCCGACATCTGCCCCCCGCCGCCGCTAGCGCCAGCGAGGGCCTCGAGGACCAGATGACGGAAGAATAACTCATCGTCGCTGAGCAGGAGATGGAGGAGGATGCCGCGGCGGCGGACCGCGGCGCGTGGGCCGGGTCATGGGTCTGTCAAGATGATCTTGACTGGCTTTACCGAACCAGGCACATCCCCGCCGGCATCGCCGCTCGTCTCCCTTCTAACGAACTGGTCCCCTCACCCAATCCGGGCGAGTTCGTCGTGTTCTTGTCCCATTCCCAACGGGGCTTCGGCTTGCCGGTGAGTGATTTTTTCCGGGACTAGCTCGGTACGTACCAACTCCAGCCGCACCATCTTCCAGCCAACGCCATCACCTCTCTCTCTGCCTTTGCTTCTACGATCGAAGGCTACGCCGGACTATGGCCCACGAAGGAGCTATGGATCCGGTTCTTCGGCCTCCGTTGCAATGTCATTCCCAACATCCACGCTGATCCGGAGGACAAGCGACTCACTCAATTCGGAGCGGCCTCCATTTCACCCCGGAGGTTTTCTGTTTTCCCTAGGTCACCGGGTTAGAGTCCTGCAAGGGATGGGCCCGGACCTTCTTCTATGTCCGGAATACGGGAACTGAAGACTTGATCCGGTTGCTTCCCTACACTCCGGGTCCTCCTAACCCGGATCTATGGGATGAGATCCCCAAGAAACCCACGGCCTTGGCCAACCAAGTGAACAAAAGGTTCGCGGAGCTGAAGGGGCTCGGGCTACGCAACGAGGATGCCATGATCACTTTTGTGCATAACCGAATCTTACCCCTCCAGAAGCGCACCCACAAGGTGTGCCACATGAGCTTCGGCCGCGACCCTAGCCGGACCTCATCCTTCGAGCTGAGCAACATGTAGATTTATCGCCGGGTTAAGGCTCTCTTCACCACTCACAAGGACTTCTCCTCTGAGTGGACTTGGGGGATTGAGCATTTCTGCCGTGACCGGCTTCCTCCCATGGTAAGTTTCATGTTGCAAACTTCCCCCGGACTAATTACATGTCAGTTATTGTTGCATTTTTGACTCTTTTGTTCGTTCTTTTCCTCAGCAATTCCTTCAGCAGACCCTCGAGGACGGCACCGATCCGACCCTTAAGTGGGCACCGGACTGGGAGACTCCGGATGAGGAAGAGCCAGACCAGGAGATGTTCCTCCCCATGACCGACGCCACGAAACGACCCACGGGTAAATCCTCGTCTATTAGAGATTGGCCCGATGACGAGGTGATTGAACCTTTTGAGGTTGTCCCCCTTTCTTTTGCTTTTCCTCCATCAGCTCACCCCGGCGGTCACATCCATGAGGATGCCCCTCTCGCTACGGGCGAACCTGTTCTGGTGGCATTGAAGAAGAAACGCAGGGCTTCTTCAAGTTCTTCCTCCAGACCTTCCCAGCCCGTTAAAAGGTGAAAGAAGTACGGGGACAAGACTGCCTCCAAACCAGCAGGCAAGGCCCTAGCACGAAGGGCTCGGAAACCCAAGGAGGCCGAAACCTCGGATGCGTAAGTCATTCTTTCTTCTGTAACTTGCTCTTCCTCACTTCGTCGTAATTTTTCTTCTGACATTGTTTGATTTTGCAGGGCTCCGGTGGAGGTCCCTCAAAGTGGATCTAGTATCTCTTCCCCTCTCCGACCTAGCCCTTCTCCCCGCCGTGACGACGAGTCACGCCCGCTGAGCCCTATTCCAGAGGGTTCTACGGCCGCTCCGGGTTCAGCTCCACCTCGGCAAGAGGGGGTAGCCTTGGAGCGGGGGAGACCGGCCCAGCCGGAGCAACGGCATCCACCACCTCGGCAACGCCACAACCGGCAGCCACTGAGGCTACTTTGGCTCTAGCACCAGTTCCAGTACCAGCAACCAGACTAGCACCAACTCCCACTTCGGCATCAGCACCAACTCCGGCTGCAAAAGGATCAGCGCCGGCACCAAGTCCAGCAGTGAGAGTACCAGCGCCTAGTTCCTCTGCATCTTCCAAGTCTTCTCAACCTCGGCAAGGAACTACCTCGGCAATTTCTAAGGGGAAAACCGCTGCTACGGCTTCCTCTTCCCAGCAAGCCAAGGGCAAGAAGGCTCCAGATGCTACCAAGCCCACTGCCGTCGAGTCTAGGCAGCGCACCCTCGTGTCAATGCTTCCCAAGAAAACACCAGCAGCAAAGGACGCGCCTGCCGAGCCAACCGATGCCTAGTAGTTGGTTCTGCACACCAGCCCCGCCCTTGCCTTGGTGGAGAGGAAAGAAGCGCATGCAAAGGGCTTGGTGACGCCCCATATGCCCACCGATGAATGGTACCCTCCGAGCCTAATGGAATTTGTTATGAATTGGAACAAGGCATAGATAGTTCAGGATTCTGATCTCCTGGAAAATTTTGGCCCTGCCGAGTTTTCCGCTCAGATGAACACAGCGGCAAAGGCAATTAACCTCACTGGGCGAATGATGGAGGTACGTCGCTTCCCCTTTACAAGTTGTATATAATAACCATTAGTCCCCGAGCCTCTGGGGGAGTAACTTGTTACTCGGCCGGATGCTCTTTTAGAAAACCTACGTAGCTCCATGAGAACTTCGAATATGCACACACCTAGAGCCAGGTTAAGTTCCACTTGGCCCGGATTTTATTATACTTCGAATATGCACACACCTAGAGCCGGGTTAAGTTTCACTTGGCCCGGATTTTAGTATGCTTCGAATATGCACACACCTAGAGCCGGGTTAAGTTCCACTTGGCCCGGATTTTAGTACACTTCGAATATGTACACACCTAGAGCCGGGTTAAGTTCCACTTGGCCCGGATTTTAGTACGCTTCGAATATGCACACACCTAGAGCCGGGTTAAGTTCCACTTGGCCCAGATTTTAGTACGCTTCGAATATGCACACACCTAGAGCCGGGTTAAGTTCCACTTGGCCCAGATTTTAGTACACTTCGAATATGCACACACCTAGAGCTGGGTTAAGTTCCACTTGGCCTGGATTTTAGTACGCTTCGAATATGCACACACCTAGAGCCGGGTTAAGTTCCACTTGGTCCGGATTTTAGTACACTTCGAATATGCACACACCTAGAGCCGGGTTAAGTTCCACTTGGCCCGGATTTTAGTACACTTCAAACATGCATCAAGCTGACTTAAGTTTCTGTATCTCTTTTAGGTGACCACCAACCGCCGGAGTGCTGAATTCCAACGCTTGCTAGATACCCACAAGAATCTACACACAAAGCAGGCTACACTTATTGCGGAATACGAGAAGAGGGGTAAATTTCTTCCTTAACGCTCCTTCGTTTTGCTTCATTTTCCTTTACCGGACTAATCTGATTGCTCGGTTTCCGCAGCTGGGGTGGAGGCTGAGAACAAGATAATGCGCAAGAACTTGGAGCAGATCAAGGGTGCGTCCTTTTTGTCTGTCTTTACCGTACTTTCCATCGGCTTTCCTCCTTGGCTCAGCAAACATTCATACCTCGGCACTGCCGGGCCAACACACTATTTCAGCATCGCTGGAAGATAGTGTGCCTGTGCCTGATATGATGCTGCATTTTCTCGAACAAGCAGAGCAGCACCAAGCCGAGCTAAAGAAGAAAGATGATGAGCTCGCCCTCCTCCGGACCAAAGACGATGAGATAGCCAGGCTCAAGGCTGAGATGGCTAAGATGAAGGTGCAGCACCAAACCGAGCTAAAAAAGGCTAGCCAGGACTACACCGAAGAACGTGAGCGCCTCAACCTCCAAAATGCTAAGGACCGTGAGCTTCTTGAGGAGGCCGAGGTCAAACTTGAGTCGGCAAATGCTGAGCTTGAGCAGCTTCGGAAGAGGCGTGATGCTTGGACCAAGGAACTGACCCGGATTCACAGCCACATCTCGTGTAATTTCTTTTCCCTTATCCGCCTTATTTCCCTGGGTTACTTCATACTTTTTGTTTTCTCAACTTCGTCCTTTGCCTTGTTTCTCAGGCCACTTTCCAGAGGGTACTTCTATTGCAAGTGCTGCTGTTGCCAATTTCCGCTGAGAAAGGGGTACTCCCGTCGCTCCTGACGGTGAGAGCATTCCCTTTGACATGGAGGACCTATTGGTCAGCCTGTCGTCTCGCGTGGAAATCATTAAGAACTACGGCAAAGATCTCCTTGATGTTTCAGTCCGAGTCTTCAACACTTTCTGGCCCGCTGATGACGCTCCAGAGAGAGTTACACATCTCGCTGAAAAGCTTTTGGAAATCGAGACCCAGCTCGACCTCTGGAGAGAGTCTGCTGGACGTGCCGCAGCTGATACCATCCTTCACCACATTCTGACGTGGTATGAGAAGATAGATCTCAGCCTCCTCACACGCCTGCGCACAGGATCCAAATGGACAAACGACCCGGAGTGGGTAGCTCGGCGCCAGGCTTGCGCCCACAGCCTCATCGAATATGCCCCCATTCACGAATGGACTGAGGGCCCGAGCTTCCTGGAAGTCGTTGGCGAAGAAGAAGTTGAGAACGTTGAAGATGAATCGGGTGAGGACGAAAAGGACACTGCCTGGGATATCGAAGAGGGCGACGATGATGCCGAACTTCCTCCCGCTGCTCCTTAAGTAAAAACACTTGAAAATTTATGAGATCCCCGGTATGCTGGGTGGAATTGTATTTCAAACACATGTGATATTTTGCTACTAAGTGCTTATGCCGGATTAACTTGGGCGTAGTCCCCGAGTTCCTTTTTCTTGTTCGTTCAATCTTTTGGCTCGGATCGTGTCTACCTTGATTCGGTTTTACAACTTACGAATCCGAGCTTCAAAATTGTTTTAACAATACTGGGAAACTTTTATACTTAGCTCAAAAATAAAATTGCATGAGAACTTGAAAAATAAATACAGGGTTAGTCTGTAAAAAAACGTCGGCTCGAATAAATTCTTTTCCTTAGTTCGTTTTTCATGTGCTACGCAATTCCAAACTTGTTCTCTTGCTTGCCATGAAGCCAATTCTTGTTGGACAGCAGCAAGTCGAAGAGTTGGGTTTTTGGTGCTCACACACTACTAATCCTAGTTAAGTAGAATAACTTATTCCAGCTGACGCACGAAAAAACACCAAATATTGTTAAGGCAGTCCCCGAGTTACTGCTCGAGGTGCCAGTATTTCATTGATAAGCTCATTGCCGACATACATACCGACATATGAGAAGACTCGGATACATTCACTTCTTAGCTAAGTGTAGAAGGGACGAAGTAGTGCTATATTCCATGGTCACTTAGATTCCTCTCCGGACCTGTCCGCTTTGTTCTTTTCCTGTGGCTTTGCATCTATAAGATAGTAAGAATCGTTGTGCAATGCTTTGCTCACGATGAATGGCCCTTCCCATGGGGGGATAATTTATGCATTCCAGTAGTATGTTGTACCAACCGGAGCACCAGATCGCCTTCCCGAAAGACTTGGGGGCACACTTTCCGGCTATGATAGCGTTGGAGATTTTGCCGATATATGGCGGATCTGGACAGTGCCAGTTCTCTCGCTTCTTCCAGCAGATCAACATCATTTTGCCGGGCTTCTTGCACTTCGGCTTCTATGTACTAGGTGACCCTAGGCGAATCATGCTCTATGTCTGCTGGTAATACAGCTTCTGCCCCATATACCAGAAAGAATGGCGTATAGCCTATTGATCGATTCGGAGTTGTTCTTAAGCTCCACAGTACCGCTGGTAGTTCTTCTATCCAGCACCACGCTGATCTTTGCAGCGGCTCAATGAGCCGGGGTTTTATCCCGGATAATACTAATCCGTTGGATCTCTCCACTTGTCTGTTCGATGCGGGGTGGGCTACCGAGGCTACGTCCAGCTGGATCCTCTTATCCCGGCAGAAACGCGCAAATGCTCCTTCCGCAAAATCCGTGCCATTATCAGTTATGATACTGTGAGGGTAACCGTACCTCAAGATGATATCTTTGAGAAACGTTACGGCCATAGCTCCATCACATTTTCTTATAGGCTTTACCTCAATCCACTTCGTAAACTTGTCCACCATTACCAGAATGTGAGTCATATTTCCCCTTCCTGGTTTGAACGGGCCAACCAAATCCAAGCACCATACGGCAAATGGCCAAGTGATTGGGATGGTCTTGAGTTCCGACATTGGCATATGTGTCTTGGTAGCGTACCTCTGACAACCATTATATTTTCTCACCAGATCTTCCGCTTGCTCTAAGGCATTTGGCCAGTAGAATCCGTGCCGGAAAGCTTTTGCTACCAAGGCTCGAGATGAGGCGTGATGCCCGCATTCCCCCTGATGTATATCTCGGATGATTTCAAGCCCTTCTTCCGGGTCAACACACCGCTGGAGGACATTGGTCACACTTCTTTTGTATAGTTCAGAATTGATGATCGTGTAGGCCTTTGCCCTCCTCTGTGTTTGTCTGGACAGCACCTCCTCAGTGGGTAACGTTCCATCTTTCAGGAATTGAAATATAGGTAGTGCCCAAGCCGATATTGGTCGCACGGGGAACACATCCTCGTCTATCTCCATCTGATCCACCGGCATAACTTCAACGGGATCACGCTGAGCAGTCTCGGGTCTTGCGAAGCAATCCCTGGGTCTGCTGAGGCAGTCCCCGAGTTTCGCGCACCACCTCCTGTGTCAACGTCCATGTGCACATCTCCGGATTCGGTGTCCTCCGGGACATAGATTGACTCGGATTCTGGGGATGGCCTGATGGATGGTTTCCTGAGGTGCTCTAATGCTACACCCGGTGGAATTGCTTGTCTGGTTGACCCGAGCTTCGACAGCATGTCGGCAGCCTCATTTTCCACCCGGGGTACATGATGAAATTCGCATCCTCAAAGTAACCAGATATCTTCTGCACATGAAATCTGTATAGTGCCATGTTTGGATCAAGGGCGTCCCACACTCCGGACACTTGCTGCACAACCAAATCTGAGTCGCCAAAGCATATGATCCGACGTAAGCCAATTTCTTTTGCCGCCTTGAGCCCGTGCACAAGTGCTTTATACTCGGCGACATTGTTTGATGCCGTGAAATGGATCTGCAGCACATATTTCAACTGGTCCTTTTTTGGCGACGTGAGTACAACTCCAGCACCTAGCCCGGTTTTGGTTTTTGATCCGTCAAAGTGCATTCGCCAATAGTTCGGATCAGGAAGCGGTGGTTCGTACTGCACCTCAGCCCAATCCACGAAAAAGTCCGCCACAGCTTGAGATTTGATGGCTTCTCTTCTGTCATATTGCGGAGCATAAGGAGCTAGATCAATTTCCCATTTTGCAATTTTGCCGCTCGCATCCTTGTTACTCATTATCTCGGGTATGGGGGCCTCACATATGACCCGGATGGGATGCTCCTCAAAGTAGTGCTTTAGTTTCTTGGCGGCCATGTACATGCCATATGCCACTTTTTGATAATGTGGGTAGTTCTCCTTTGAGGCTGACAACACTTCACTCAAATAATACACCGGCCTTTGCACCGACTTACCTTCCTCATCGCGCTCCACCACTATCACTGCACTTACAACTCGGTTGGTTGCGGCTATATAGAGTAATATTGGCTCCTTTGATAGTGGTGAGGCTAGCACCGGTGCCGTGGCTAACATCTTCTTCAGGTGGGTAAAGGCTTCATCGGCCTGTGGTGTCCAAATGAACTTATCCGACTTTTTCATCAGTTGGTAAAGAGGCAATGCCTTTTCTCCCAACCGACATACAAACCGACTTAACGAGGCCAGGCAACCTGTGAACTTCTGGACATTGTTAAGACACTTCGGCAGTTCCATTCGTTTGATGGCCCGGATTTTGGTTGGATTAACCTCGATACCTCGGCTGGAAACAAGAAAGCCGAGCAATTTTCTAGCCGGGACACCAAAGGTGCATTTTTCTGGGTTAAGTATCATCCGGAACCTTCTTAGGTTCGCAAACGTTTGCCTGATATCGTCAAGGAGCGTTTTGCTTTCCTTGGTCTTGATAACCACATCATCCACGTACACCTGTACATTTTGACCTATTTGGTCGTGCAAACATTTTTGCATACATCTCTGGTACGTTGCCCCTGCATTACGTAAACCAAACGGCATGGTGCGATAGCAATAAGCCCCATATGGGGTAATAAACGCAGTCTTTATTTGATCATCTGGATTCAGAGGTATCTGGTGAAAACCAGAATATGCATCAATGAATGACAACAGTTCACATCCAGCAGTTGAGTCTCTGACCTGATCTATTCTTGGCAGCGGAAATGGATCTTTCAGACATGCCTTGTTCAGGTTCGTGTAATCAATACACATGCGCCAAACCACTGCCACGTTCGGGTCATCCTTCTTCTTCTCCACCAGCACCGGATTAGACAGCCAATCCGGGTAAAGAACTTCCATGATGAATCCTGCAGCTAGCAACCGAGCTATCTCATCCCCAATGACTTTCCTCCTATCTTCGGCGAAGCGGCGGAGTGGTTGCTTCACCGGCTTAGCTCCGGGTCTCACATTTAAAGAGTGCTCGGCCAACTCCCTCGGAACACCTTGCAAGTCCTGTGTGGACCAAGCAAAAATGTCCCAATTCTCACGGAGGAAGCTGACGAGCTCGCTTTCCTATTTATCACTTAGCCCGACACCAATTGTTACGGTGTGCTCTGGGAACATGTCATCAATAGGAACCTTCTTGGTATCTTTCGTGGCCTGGAAAGAAACATATCCATGCGGGTTACTCAGCGCCGGCATATACTGTTGCGCGGACTGAGCTAAAGCTGCCACTTCTTGAATTTTCCTTTTTTCCTGGGTAATCACAAGCGACTCGGCTAAGTTTGATCCGGCCGACGCACACTCCATGGAACGTTGGAAGTCCCCAGCAATTGTAATCACTCCGTTCGGTCCGGGCAATTTCATCTTCAAGTAGCTAACGTGACAGCTTGCCATGAACTTATTCAGGGCTGGCCTTCCGAGTAACACATGATACGCGTTTTCTAAGTTCACCACTTCGAACTCCAGATTTTTAGTTCGGCAGTTGTCTCTTGTGCCGAACAACACGTCAACCCGGACTCTCCCTATGGTCTCACAAGAAATGCCGGGCACAATGCCATGGAAAGTTGTCCTCGTGGCCTGGAGCATGTTCTCCGAGATACCCAACTTTCGCATTGTGTCCGCATACATGATGTTAATGCTACTTCCGTTGTCGATCAACACCTTTGAGAATCTTACGTTAATGCTAGGTCCAATGAATGTAGGATCCAGCACCAACGCATACGAACCA
Organism: Avena eriantha; assembly: GCA_910589775.1. NCBI lineage: Eukaryota > Viridiplantae > Streptophyta > Magnoliopsida > Poales > Poaceae > Avena > Avena eriantha. Next base: position 137,973,377 of record OU342744.1, on the reverse strand, counting down.
GGGCTTGGCATGAGCTTGGGATGATCCCTGATGCTCCAGGTGATTTCCTGATCGGACCAAGGCATGTACCTCGTCACTGCAGGAATTACTACATTCACCTCCATATGCCTACGCTGCAAGCTTTTTCTATCATTTTCCTCAGTGGTGAATACACAGTAGCTCTGGTGATGTTCCATGTACTCGTTTCTCCCCTCATTTCCAGGGTACCTCTGATCTGGCTGATGCTGATTTTCTACCTGATGCACTACATCCCTTCTCTCATTGTTATCATACCTCGGCGGTGGGGGAGGCAACAATAGCTGTTGCGTGTTCGCTCCGGAGAGCAGTTGCTACCGGGGTAACTCCTGCCGGGGCTGATCATTCCGGGGTGCTTGAGCATTGCCCGAACCACCTTGTTCGATCTTGCGCATCCACTCGCCTTGCCTCGTCGTATGACCCGCTGGGTTGTTCGGATTTGGCATGTGAAACTTACACGGCTGGTCCAACATCGACTCATAAGTATACCTCGGACGGTCTTTCCTTTCTTGCCACTGCTTCTTTTGCTCCGGTGTCCATGTTTTCTTGCCATCGTTTCTTGGGGTCATTGCCCTCCAGTTTTCTGGCGCTGGCTACCCCCTGCTCCGGGTTGATCTTGATTCACATCTGCAACTTGGTGCGAACCGTATCGGTGGTCCGGTATATCATCTCTCCTTTTTCCTCTGTAGTCATTCCTCCGGGATGATCCGGCTCCATCCCTCTGATAGTACTCATCGCTTGACTCGTTTGGCGTGAGCCTAGGTTCGGTCGGATCACCCAACGCATACGAATCTGCAATCCGGATCATTTCTGCCAACGTAGTTGGCATTTTCCTTTGCAACTTCATCCACAGCTCGCTTCCATATCTGCACCCCTGTGCAAACCATGCTATGGCCTATGATTCTATCACGCCCTCACATGAGTTTCTCACGGTACACCACCGGGTTAAGAACTCCCGGTCTGTCTCATTAGGTCTTTGCTTGCACATAGCTAGGGTATGTGGCCTATTTGGCCTCTGATATGTACTCGAGAAATTGCTGATGAACATTTCCTCAAAGTCTATCCAGCAATTGATGCTCCCTGGTGGCAAATTGTTCAACCATACTCTTGCCGGGCCTTCCAACATCTGGGGTACGTATCGTACTGCCCATCTCAAGTTGCCAGTGGCAATTTTCATGGCTGTAGCGTAGTTTATCAGCCAATCATCCGGCTTGGTACTACCGTCATACGTCTTTGTGCCCCTAGGTAGCTGGAAGTTCGGTACTCGTGGCTCTTTCATGATCCGGGGTCCAAAACACGCCGGACCCGGTGGACCTTGACATTCAATCTGTTCCGACCTATACAGTCGATCCAGTTTCAACCTTGCATCATCCGGCATCAAATCCCTGCTTCCCAATCTCGACCCTATCATATGATAGTCCGGTCTTGGGCATCCCGCATTTGCCATCTCCGAATCACCGTCGTTGTACCGGTTTTGCTCTTGTGGTGCACCTTTCTGTTGCATACCTCGGCCGACACTTTGCCCTTGCCTTGGTATGTTCTGCTGCTACGGTTGTCCTGCTCCAGCCAAGTTTCGCTGTCCGGCATTGCCGTTGACAACGTTCCCTTGACCGGCATTGCCTTTGTCGCGGTTACCTCGGCCAGCTTTGCCTCGGCTCATACTCCGTCGATCATCATTTTTCTACGCCTCTTTTCCTTTCCCTGCCCGTGTCGGGTCATACGGGACAATCTGTTTATTCCGTCTGGCCGAGGTTACCACCTCCTCTCTCCTTGGACCACCATGAGGGGACGATGCGGCTCCAGTGGATCTGTCCGGGTTACCCACCGCCGAATGGACGATCTTGGAGGCTCCAGCTCTCTCCGGGTTAGCCCTGAGCAGTTCCTCGTTTTGCCTATTTGCAATCCGAACCAGCTCGTTAACCCTATCTTGCTGTCTTTGCCGGGCCTCACCCGTCAGTCCCTCTAACTCGGACGTAGCTGCATCCGCTGCTCTGCGGTTCTTGGCCAGGGTACTATACCTCGGCAGCCCCACGGACAAATAGTTTTCTGATTCCTCAGTTCTAGCATCACCCTCTCTGTTCATCTCGCTCATGAGATTTCTCCCTTTCACTTTTACATTATCAACTTTGTTCGCCTTAGCGTACTCACGCAGTGTCATGTTCAATGACTGCTGGGCCGCAGCTATTTTCTTTGCGCCCTCTAGTATTTTCTGCCTAGTTTCTTCCAGCTCGGCCTATGCACGAGCCGGATCTACCGCTGCTACTACAGGGTTTGCCAAGCTGTCCATTGCCTCTCTCAACACATTTTCCGGCCTCTCTAGTGGAGGACCTCTTCCTTTCCTTGGTGCCTTGGGCGTTAACTCCGGATCTGGCGCCGGATCCATGCTTGCGCCCGCACAAGGCGCGGTCATCATCACCTCTGCATGGTCCGGGAAACGAGCGATACGCGCCCCGCGAGCCACAGTGAGGGGTGGTTCGCCTGCTTCGACGACGTGGCGCGGATGAACGCAAGACACATCCACCGCAACGTAAACCTTGTGCGCGCCGAGCTTGACGAAGATGCCGTTGCACGGAAGAGGGCGCATGCCGAAGCAGCCTGCGTTGTCGCTGACGAAATCCCGTGCTCCAAAGTGCTGAACAAGCCCGGAGATGATGCGTTCGCCGGTGGCGATGAGGTTTCCCGTCCGGATCTTGACCCCTGCTAGCACCGCTAGCCCCACGGTGGGCGCCAACTGTCATGGTGGTGTCACGGCAGATGCCATGGATAGGCTAAAGGTGGGGACTAATACACGCTAGGGGAATCCAGGGAGGGATAGTGAAGTGATTCTCCACACAGAAGTTTGTATTGATTTCCTTCCAAGGTTACAAGTGCTCCTAGAGCTGTATTGGCGAGAGGAGGAAGAAGGAGCTCTCTTACTCTCACCCACAGATCACCCCTGAAACCCTAGCCCAAAACAGAATAGTAGAGAGACTAACCCCTCCTACAGAAGCCCTAGCCCCCCTTTTATAGAGGTGGCTCGGTTCCTGCCTAGGGCATACGTGGAGGCATATTCCTAAGAATATGCTTCCTCCCAAAGGGGTAAGCCAACCGGGGTGCTTTTTCCCCGCGTCATACTTGCTTTAGCTACGTGAGCCTCTACGGCGCCCGCGTCAGTCGACATGGGCATCGTCACCCCTGTCGGCCATGACCCGGTGGTCCCGCTCTTGTTGCTTCGCTCATGCAGTGCGTACCAGACCCTCCTTTTGACCAGCAAGATTCCTTCCTTCTCCTAGAAGCCAAACATGACCCGGATCACAGCTGATCCAGGCACCCCTATTCCTGCATACATGTAAACATACACTTCCGACTTACTGCTTAAGTCGGTTGAGACTTAGTTAGGCGATCAGCCCCCGGTCCGGGTTACTTCGTGATCTGGCCTGCCTTTAGGTGACCCGGCCAGCATTCGCTTTGGCCTTGCCGAACCTTGGCTAACTCGGCCTTTATACCCCGGCGTGACCCTACCGGGGGTATCCCCCCAACAAGTAACTTAATCCCTTTGTCTCGCGATATATTACATGTCCGAGATTCGATCATCGGTATCCCAATACCTAGTTTGATCTCGTTACCGACATGCACTCTTTTCTCGTTCCCGTGATATAACATTCTAGTGATCACATCACTTGCTTGCAAGCTATTTCAATGTGATATGACCGAGAGGGCCCAGAGTATATCTATCCATCATCGGGATGGACAAATCCCACTCTTGATCCATGAGCCTCAACATAACACCTTCATAGCACTGAACCCACCTTTATAGTCACCCTGTTAAGGTGTGACGTTTGATGTTATCAAGATACTCTTCCGATGTTAGCAATTAACATGATCTAATGGTCTAAGGACTAAGATTACTTTGTATGATGTTATAGCAATATAAACATAATGACTCTGATTGTAATGCTATACTTTGTATGAATGTTCATCACATCATTCCACCAATGTTGTGACCTCGTTATTAACAACATCCAATGTCCATGATCAGGAAACCTTGATCATCTTGTTAATCAACGAGCTAGTTTATATGAGAGGCATTACTAGGAACTTTGTATTTTCTTTATTAAACACACATGTATTAATGTTTCCAATTAATACAATTATAGCATGCAAAATAAACATTTATCATAAACATGGAATAAGATAATAACCACTTTATTATTACCTCTCGAGCATATTCCCTTCAGTCTCCCACTTGCACTAGATTCAATAATCTAGTTTGAAAAACTTTGCGTATAGAACACCTATGGCTTTCAGGTGTTGCATATATGCGGTTGCTAGTGGTTAACATAATCTCTGGATCTGACAGTTCCAGGTCCGTGTGTATTTGCATGTCATTGCGTCTCTACGCATCACTCATTCTCAAATGAGATGGCATTGTATAAATTTGGTCCTTTGGTGAGACCTTTAGTTCGTTCGGGTTAAAATATGTTGATATTATTGTCGTACAATATATCTTCATAGTATTAGCCCACTTTGAACCACACCTAGTTTGATAACAAACTAATTAACACAAATGCCCTCCTTTGCTGCTACTATAGCAGTCATATACTTAGCATTTTGTTGTTGTATCCATCACAATGTCTTACCTTTGGAACTCATCCAAATCCATCATGGAACATCCTTTCCATTACATTGTGCCACCCATAGTCTAAATTGAGATAAATTTTAATTTGTATCTTGTGATAAAACTAGTATCAATGTAACACTTTACAATGAACTATCTTTAACTATTTTTCACTTATACATGATATATTCTTAGTTATTCCAAATCTCATAAGAATATCTTTACTATCATCCAATGATCATCTTATGAATCATTCTGGTATGTGCTCATAACATTTTAGAGCATAGGACATATCTAGATATATACATATCACGGTATAATCGATCAAAATATTCATGTGATTTTACTCACCAAGTGTTTGAAACACTTGAATCTTGATACAATCCTTTCCATGCAGCAAGAACCTTTCTTGTTGTTTCCATATTTAACCCTTTCAATATCTCATATATGTACGTCTGGCACCACCATATTAGCACCTCAATCTATCCATATAGACATTGATGCCAAATATTCCGGTTTTGCCCAAGTCTTTCATCAATATGAAATTCTTAACCCGTGTCAATAAAAGATACATCATTTCCAATCAACATTATGTACTCTGCATAATGTATTGCAAATTTGTCTCAGCGCTCCCACTTAATTTCTTGCAAATGCAAGCATCTTCATCATCTCCGATGAAATTAAACTTCTTTAATATTTTCATCATGGTGAAGATTCCAACTCCGCTATGCTCACTTCAACTATTGAAGTTTGCATGCCCTTTTTAGCACCCTTTGAATTAACAAAAACCCTTCGGACCGTGTCATGTACACATCCTAGGTAACCATTCTATTAGAAGAACCTTGTTTTGTTTATTCAACTACTATATACCAAATTGTATGTAGTGGTTGCTACATTAATCCGTCAAGACTAAATATCGCTATGAAAGATCAAATCTTGTCATAGTCAACTCCTTGAAAATTGTCGTAAATTCCTTTCCAACATGTCGACTATTTCATAGATGTCAAACATCCATGTCTATTTATTTATAGATCCAAACATGACCAATAGGCTTCACGCCTTTCCAGAGGGTCTTCCAAGTTCAGTAACTTGATTTTTCGTGTATGGATACTATCACGGATTCTATGACTTCTAGTCATTTTATGGAGTCAGGTCCCATCATCGCTTATTTGCATGCAGTTGGTTCATCATTATCAAAACAACAACGACTTATGTTTCAAATCTTACTATTTGATTCTTACCGACCCACATGGTTCAATAGGAACTCTAATCTCCAAGATCACACCTTTTGTAATCACGGGAGCCATGAGCATTGGGGCCACCACCGGGACACTTTTCGGTGCTGCGCTACTTACCACATATAGCTAAGGTTCAACAACCTTATCAAAGTTCTATTGTCCTCCCACCTAACTTTTCACGAAAATTTCTTCTCGAGAAACTTGACGTTCTAAGCGACAAACTCTTTTGTCCTTGGTGTTGTGGAGGAATTTCCAACAAATTCTTTGGGATAACCTACAAAGACGTGCTTATCCGACTTTGGTTGTAAACACTTTACTTATGCATAGCATACCGAAATTTAAGAAAAGACAATTCGGGTTTTATCCCAAACCATAACTCATATGGTTTCATTTCAATGGATCATGATGGTGCTCTTTTTAGTGTAAAAGTGGTAGTCTCTAAAGCTTTAATCCTTAAAATATAATGGCAGTTTTATAAATGACACCTTTGATCTTACCATGTCAAACAAGATTTGATTTGATCTCTCGAACATAGCATACTTCCATGGTTTATCAGGAAATGCAAATTCATGGAACAATTCCTGAAATCCTAGGTGTTTTGCTAAACCTGTAACTCAAATATCTTCCTTTATGATCAAATCATAAACTCTTTAATTTTCTTGTTACAATGATTTTTCACTTCATCTTGAAAGTCTTTGAAAAACTTTCAAATGTTTCATACTTCTTCCTTATTAAGTAAATATATAGATATATTCACTCAAATTCTGGAGAAAGCATATGAAGCAAAAAGATCCATCGCATATGGCTACACATAATGGACTATATACATCAACATGCATAATATCCAATAAGTTAGTCATACGTTCCTCTTTGGTCTATGGACGGAGTTTCAATTATCTCGAGGAGAGTTTCACAAACGTCAACTGATCAAAATCAAAAGACTCCAAAAATCCATAAACATGGAGTTTCTTCATGTTTACTTTCCAATATAATTCAAACAGCGAAGTCACTTCATAAGTGATCTTCCAATCATTTGTCTTACGACATTTTAGCAACAATGTTTATGGATGTGATTTCTCCAACTAGACTTCTAAAAGTTCATCCATCCTTTATGGAATACGGTAATTATTTGTACAACCATTGTTCTCATAATACCGGAACAAAATAACAATTATTAAAAGAAATCTTGAAGGCAAGGTCTGACGACAACGAAAATGCAATAACACTTTATTTGTTTTTGATGAACATCATCACTTATTCTCTTGCCAGTTACTTAGGTCGTTGCAGTTCATGAATTGGGTTGTTCTGTATGACACTTCACACCAACCAATTCGGTATCCAATACCTCAAAACCACATTATTTAACAAGCAAGGAATACAGCCATAACATGTATATCTTCTATATACCTAAGTTGGACATCTCCAACCTTTATTTTCTGCCAAATATTTTATAGATTCTCTTTCAACAATTCCTTTTCTTTTAAAAGAATCTATCAACATCAATAGTGGTGTCATTCACATGACACATAGTACAAAGTGTATATAGTCAAATACTAATACCTTTGGACTTGCACTTTGAAGTGGATCACCATCATCAAATGTTTGGTGTTCTTTCAAAAATCCATTCTTTAGTAATCTATTAGTGTAGTAAACATTTTACTTACATATTCTATTCATCCTTATCATGAAAACTTTCATGATCAAGCTACTATAGCCTATAAGGAAGAATAGCGAGCACAATGTTAGTTCCCAAAACCTTTTTGGGAGATCCGGATGCCTAGCATCTCCATCCTTCACAAATTCTCATACAATATGAGAACGTGTATTTTGCTAAATTATACTCTATCATAATGCAACCAAAAACATTGTTTCAGATATCACAATATCTTCCACACATGATGGTTTCTGAAACAATTTTTCAGCTCCTAGATAATCTTGATATTAAAACAACTTTTGAAAATCAATAATCATGGAGGCAAACATGATACTTTAGATACTAAAATTGGGAATTCTTACTCTTGATTTAATACTAATTATTAAACTTCATGGAGTAAATAGAGTTTGCTGAAAGTTTGTAATAGGACTTCTAAACCTTAAATTGACATTCAAAACAATACGATACCAGTTCGTAAAGTAAATATCCAGAATTCTATAGTTCTATTATCTCAATTAGAACTAAGCATAAGGTTGTGAACAGATGCTAATAACTACAAAAAATTATGCAAATTCACTTCAATTTAGTTTATGACAAATTGAGTTCGACTAATCCAAATCAGAAATGAACTCCCACTCAAAACGACATCCCTCGTGCCTTTTTGGTGATTACATGAACCAAATCCACTACACCAAGTCCGATCATCACGTGAGTCGGTGTAGCTTCAAAGGCGAGCATCAATATGGCCATCACATCAACTATATGACTCATGCTTAACCTTTCGGTCCGTGTTCCGAGGCCATGTCTGTACATGCTAGGCTCGCCAAGTAAGAACCTTAGTACTCGCGTGTGTAAAACTGTCTTACACCCGTTGTATGAAAGCGTAGAGTCGAGTACACCCGATCATCACGTGATGTCTCAAAACACGATCCATAGAACGGTGCATACTTAAGGAAGAACACATTTTATCTTGATATTTAGATGAGGGATCATCTTACAGTGCTACTAAAAACGCCAAACTAGCAATATAAGATGCAAACATCTAATGTGTAAAGTGGGATGATATGGTCCATGCATTTGATCTCTATCATATGCATCGTGGTATGATCTCTATCATTCCTTTGTGTGTAAGTCCAGGGTCTATGGAACCTACACGTTAAGTGTGTTGTAAGAGTATCTATCATACATCTACTTACAACATTACCATATCATGACACTAGCCTAGCAACGATCTAAACTAGACGCCTCTAATTTATCCATTGTAAGTTTTACGTGGCTTAGGGCTTTCGGAGATAGAACCGGTCTTACCTACGAACATGGAACCACAACGATGATAACGAAGTTATTAGCAACTCATTGTAAATCAGATATTGACTATAGTAGGAGAGACAGACACCCGCCAGCCACTTATGCAAAACTAGTTGCATGTCAGTCGTGGAACCGGTCTCATGTGCGATGACATGTAAGGTTAGACCGGGCCGCTTCATCCCACTATACCATCAATATCCAAAATACATGAAAGATGCAATAACATGATAATCATCACCCACATATAAACATATGTGTACTACCCGTGCAAAGCACCTACGCATATATCAGGCTCTAATACCATTGTTGGGTTCGCAGCATAGAAAACAAAAAATTCCTACGATGGGAACTATATGCCAAGATCTATCTACTAGATACAAGCAACGGGTGGATATACATCCATAGAGAACTTACCCTCAAAGACAACAAAGCTTTGTTAACGAGATGGAACTCGTGGATGATGTAGTCGTACACTTGCCGATCTCAAGATCATGATGAAGTCCTTCAGGTTCAGCAGTTCCAGCACCATCAGGTCCAGCACCATCAGGTCCAGCACCATCAGGTCCAGCACCATGGAGTCCAGCACCGCAAAGCAGCGGTGCATCCGTGATTGCACACACGTTTGGTCCACCAAACAACCTCCGCCTCCTCGCTCCAGCGATGCAGCGGAAGCAGCAACTCCTTTCTAGATAAAGCCACCGGGAACATGTATCTCGCTAATCCGAGACCATGGGGAATAACTAGAGGGAGAAGAGAACCTTCACGAGGAGGTGGTGCAAGAGGAGAGGAGGAGGAGGTGCTCCTTATATAGGGGAGGGGGCATCCCAAGGGGGCATGGCGCCGGCCATGGTGGGTGCCCGAACCTCTCCCTCATTCATGTGGGTGGAGCTCCCACTCACATAAATACACACCTCCACTCATGTCCACTCACATGCATTAAATTTCCACCAAATTTAATGCAAGCTCTCATTAAATAAAACACCTTTATTTATTTTATTCAGAATTTTGTTAATTACTTTAATTAACAAACATTCACATAAAACTCCCTGTAAAATTTCAATATCACATGCAGAACTAGTTTCAGCAATTTCACCCGAAACAATTCCGGTTTCCATCGAAATGATTCCAGCGCTTTCTTAATCTTTATCTGAAACATATTTGCTCCTAAATGGTGTCGGTATCCCTTAAGTGTGTCACCCTCCGGTTCACGAATAGTGCAGACATGATCGAGACCCCTCTCCGATCAATAATCAGCAGCGGGACTTGGAGATCCGTACTGACTCCCACATATTCAACGATGACTCTTGTGATAGTGTGAACCTTTAACGTTAGTAACTTAATCCCTTTGTCTCGTGATATATTACATGTCCGAGATTCGATCATCGGTATCCCAATACCTAGTTTGATCTCGTTACCGACATGCACTCTTTTCTCGTTCCCGTGATATAACATTCTAGTGATCACATCACTTGCTTGCAAGTATTTCAATGTGATATCATCAAGAGGGCCCAGAGTATATCTATCCGTCATCGGGATGGACAAATCCCACTCTTGATCCATGAGCCTCAACATAACACCTTCATAGCACTGAACCCACCTTTATAGTCACCCTGTTACGGTGTGACGTTTGATGTTATCAAGATACTCTTCCGGTGTTAGCAATTAACATGATCTCATGGTTTAAGGACTAAGATTACTTCGTATGATGTTATAGCAATATAAACATAATGACTCTGATCATAATGATATACTTCGAATGAATGTTCATCACATCATTCCACCAATGTTGTGACCTCGTTATTAACAACATCCAATGTCCATGATCAGGAAACCTTGATCATCTTGTTAATCAACGAGCTAGTTTATATGAGAGGAATTACTAGGAACTTTGTATTTTGTTTCTTAACCACACATGTATTAACGTTTCCAATTAATACAATTATAGCATGCAAAATAAACATTTATCATAAACATGGCATAAGATAATAACCACTTTATTATTGCCTCTCAGGCATATTCCCTTCAAATCACAAGGCACTACTTCTTCCCACCAAGGCTTGCATGTGATGGATGTCCAAAGAGGTCCACATGAAGCAGCTCCAAGATCCTCTTTGACGAAATAATAGTCTTCCTTTGATGGGAGAGTCATGCATTTTCCCTTCAACGCAAGCCCTGCAAACACGAGCTTTGGCAAAGGAAACATTTTCTTTTAGTCCAAGGATGTGGCCACCCTTGTGGAGACTTTGCAAAGTTCTCATGTTGATGTGGGCTAGTCGGCGATGCCATAACCAACCCGCGTCAGCCTTTCCAAAAAGACACATCGGGCATGTAGTTGTTTTCCTCGAGAAGTCCACCACGTACAGGTCATTTTCGACATATCCCACGAAAGCGACTTTTAGAGACTTGCTCCACAAGGTACCACCAAATCAGCATCAATAAAAACTGCAAAGCCCATCTTACCAAGGGCGCGAACTGAAAGTAAATTGTAACTGATGGTCTCAATAAGCATGACGTCCACGAGAGAGATATCGTGAGCAACCACAACTTTGCCGAGACCCAATACCTCAGATTTTGACTTGTCACCATAGGAGATGGTTATATGATCATGATTTGGCCGCATCTCCATGATGATCTCCTTGCTTCCGGTCATATGACTTGTGCACCCGCTATCGAGTACCCATTTAGAGCCACCAGAAGCATAGCCCTGCAAGAAAGTTACTTCTTCATTTTAGGTACCCATTTTTCAATGGGTCCTCTCATGTTAGTGACAAGGGTCTTGGGGACCCAAATAGACCAAGGAATGTAACAATCATAAGGCCCTACATAACTAGCATAAACATCACCATAATAATCACGATATAACTTATAGTTAGGATTGTTAGCTGATGACCCACAAGTATAGGGGGTGTATCGCAATATTTTCGAGGGAAGTGAAACCCAATTTATTGATTCGACACAAGGGGAGCCAAAGAATATTTATAAGCCTTAACAATTGAGTTGTCAATTCAGCTGCACCTGGAAACAATCTTGCCCACAGCAGTTTATCAGTAGCAACCGTTTTGTAGTAGGAATAGTAAAGTAGCAGCAATAGTAAAGTAAAGACAGTAGTAACAATACCAGTAATAGTAGGATTCGAGTGCAGTAGGCATAGGGATAGATGGACGGGCGTTGCATGGACAAGACAATTCACATAGCAATCAGAACATAGGGCAATTGCAGATAAATAAGATAAAGCATCCAAATACTAGATAATCCTAGGCATGTGTCCCATAATATAGTCATACGTGCTTGCAATGAGAACTTGCACAACATCTTTTGTCCTACCAGCCCGTTTGTAGTGGGGCCTCAAGGGAACTACTGGCAATTAAGGTGCTCCTTTTAATAGAGCACCGGAGCAAAGCATTAACACTCTGGGAACACATGTGATCCTCACATCAAAGCCATTCCCTCCAGTTATCCCGATTTCCGTCACTTTAGGGCCATTGGTTCCGGACAACAACGTGTGTATACAACTTGCAGGTAAGAACAAAAACAATACTATCATAATGAATCAATAACATGTTCAGATCTGAAATCATGGCACTCGGTCCCTAGTGACACGCATTAAGCATAACAAGTCGCAACAAAGTCATAAAGCACTAATAGAAGATACTAGGCACCATACCCTAACAATCTGATGCCATTACATGAACGATCTCATCCAATCCCTACCATCCCCATAGCCTACATCGGGGGATTACTCACTCGTAGATGGGGGAAACATGGATGGTCGATGGAGAAGCGATGGTGATGATGATGGCGATGATCTCCTCCAATTCCCCGTCCCAGCAAGGTGCCAGAACGGAGTTTCTGGTGCTGTTTCGTGGAATCTGGTGGTGGCGGCGGAGCGGAACTCCTTCTGGAAAAACGTCAAACCCCCCTGAGTTGGATGTTTCTTATCTTTCCACGCTGAGCCACGCGGTCATCATCATTGGTCACCCCTCGGTAAAGTTCCACAGTTTAAGATCCAAACCTGGCTTGGTTCGAATCCCTGTGATTACAGTGCTAGTCCCTAGATCGAATAGCTAGCACCCACAGTTTAAGATGTAATATCAAGATACAAAGGTCATATTACATCGCAAGATCCAGAATATGAATACTTATTACAAACTCATAGCCATAGGCTATCTTATTACAAAGCAGCAGAATACAAGTAAATCATGGAGTCCTTCATCTTCGTGTGCCATAGGCAAACATGTTGGGTGTAGACTCATAATCCTACCATCGTTCCTCACTCATCAATAGAATAACCTGCAACATGACAGGTTGCAGCCACAAAGGGTCAATACTTTCAATGTATTGGCAAGTGTCACAAGTCTGTGAATATAAGTTGGACTATCACTACATGCATATTTGGCTAAGTAGAGCTTAGGCTTATTTGCAGAAAGCAACATGGTTTTATCCTATCTTTGCAAAATACTTTTCATCCTTCAATAATTTTCTGAACTCCTTGGCAAACTCCAAGTTCTTCTAATCTCTTGTTCTCACCATCAAGTCTTACTTTGAGAAATTAGAATGTCGAGATCTTCCATAGCTTCAGGCCTTAGTTGCTCAGAGTTGTCCATAACCGGAGACACGGCTAAGTACTTAGAATTTAATCTTCTGCAGAAGTTGTACACTTTACCCACAAGACACCATCTCGTCTTGACGCCACCAGTGGCCGCTAGATTAGTACTCACCAAGATGGAGTACCGGCAGATCGAGAATGTGACAAAGTCTTTCCATAGAATTCCTCCCAATACATAATGCCAGCACATCTACTAGGCACCAATGCAAGGATAAACCTCCAATGCATAATTCAAGTTAACCTGAAGAGGTACCAATGCATGGGTGTCCCACTATGTAATTGACTAAGCTAGAGCCCATTTGGCATGTGGCTGTACACGAAAGCCACTGTACGAGAAACATGTCCAATCTCTAAGTTCCTGGGTGGTATTCTCCTAGTGCACACATGAAAGAGATAGCCATAGATATGGTTCCCTTCGTTGCCACCTTATTCTCAACTGAGTATCCACATTCCACCCAGGTGATTCATTGGGTACTTGTTTTATTATATAAAACATATATTTTTCCAACACTTCATATAATCACAATATGGTATATTCCACCCCGAATCTATAGCAGGGCTAAGCATACTACAACTACAGTATTTCCACTGAGGGATATATTGAGGATATCCTATTAGGGCATAGCACAGTATCATAGTAGTCCTATCATGCATACTACAAAAATCTACTAAGTGTAATGAAAATAGTAGGACATGGATGATAGTGTCATTGGCCTTAGTAGTTGGTGGTGTTGGTACACTCTTTGCAGTAACACACTTGACAATCCACACAATCTATCAAACAAAACAACCAAGACAAAACATGCACAAGATCAACACTAGTGGCAATACAAAAATCATGCAAAATATGCAAGCATGCAAGATGGACATTTTTATTGTACAAATTGTTATAATAAGGTTTTGAACATTACTAAGTGTTTTCTGAACATTTTATAATTGCAAGATTACAAATGCAACCATTTGTGCAATTGTAACCATTAGCAATAATTTCTAGTATTTGGAAAGGCTAAACTCACTAAATAATTTCCATACTATTAGGTATAGTCAACCAAATTTATATTTTGGTCTTACTGGACAGAGGGTTCAATTTGCAATCCATAGCAAAAAGATTCACCCAAAAATAATTTACAAAACAATTTTTATGGGTAAAATACTCCTAAAATGGTTCTGCCTAAAACTTCCATTTTACAGAAGATAAAAGGTGAAATAAGGCCCCAGCAGTGAAGCTCTCATTTTTCTGAATCCATAGACACCAAATTTGCATTTTTCTGATTTGTGGATCAAAAGTTATTGAATTTCTAAGTTTAATACAAATTCTGCCTATTTTCTAATTTAAACAGACGCTCAGGCCTACGTGGCATGTTCTTATTGGCTGGTACCGATTCGGTCGGATCGATCAACATGGGCTGTTGGATTTTAAGTGGCAACGGGCGATCCAGATTAGCCCGTACCGCTTCGGCTAAGGATCTAATCCTGGCCGCTGGCGACAGATCGGACGGCGCTCAGCGCGTCGGCCACAGACTAGCGGCTCTGGCGACTGCGCGCGGCGGCGGCGTGTCGGGTGGGAGGCGCTCTGGTGGTTCTAGAGGGGTAGGGGAAGTGGCGATCTTACCGACAGGTTGCGGCGGTCTCGGTGGTCTCGATGGTGGTCGTGGTGGAGGGAGGGGCGCTCGGCCTCGCCGAGGATTCCTCGCCGGAGCTCGTCGGTGAACGGCGGCGGCAGAAACGGCTCGGATGATGACCATGGCGACGACCTAGGGCATAGAAAAAGGCATGGAAAGTGTCAGTAGGTGCGCCAGAGCATGGCGGAGCTTATAGGACAGAGAGAAGGGCGTGGGGTTGTCGGTTCTCGCAGGAATCTTCGCCGAAGCTCGTCGATGGCCGCGGTGGTTCGAGCTCGATTCCGAGCAGCCTAGTGGCTCCGGGGTTGTGGGATTTGAGGGAAAACGGAGAGGAGGGGGTGGCATTTAAGAGGGCATCGTCGGAGTGGAGATTAATTCGCGGAAACGCTCGAGATCGAACGGATTAGAAACGACAGAGGGAGGGAGAGGGGTTGTTCGTCATTTGATTGGAGACAGTGAGGTGAAGGGTGACGTGGAGTGGGGTCGCGGTGTCAGTGGGAGGGGGTGAAGAGGGGGACGGTGAGAAACAGAGGGGGAAGGGGTAAGCCGGGTGGGCTTAGTGGGCTAGGGTTTGGGCCGAGCAGGCCGGCTGTGCTGCTGCTGTTTTTTTCCTCTTTGCTTAATCTTTTTAGTTTTTCTTTTTCAGTTTTCTTCAAAAACTTTTGTTTTAGTGAACCAATTTGAATCAAACAAATTTCTAGAAATTTGTAAAACTCAAATTAGGTTTTTAGGGCAATAGAACACTTTTACTTTCTAACTCAAAATTTTCTATCAAATTTATTCACTTTGGCTTTAATAGTTAATATTGCTTTTCTTAATTCTGTTCTCAAAATAATTCATATCTTCTTATCCATGGCTCCAAATTGGAGGAAACCAATCTCTATTGTTTTATTATTTTGTCCTTTATCTTTTTAGCCCTCATAGGAGTTCTTTTGTATAATTCAAATATGGAGTATATCCATAGTATTGTGTTGTTCTTAGTATTAACAAATAATTAGAGTTTTAGGGTTTGAGATATTTTTCACTTCTCTTGGGTTTTTAAAATGCAACCAAGTCAAGATGCTCAGGCATGCTTCATGATTTGGGATTTTTAAAACATCCACACCACTTCACAAACAAAAATCATTTTATTTGGCTTGGGTTTTGGAGGCATTGTATTAAATGTTCCAAAGGTTTTTGTTCCTTCTGAATTTCAAAGAACTTGGTTCTTCATTTTGTTTAAAATTTTCACATTTCAAAATTTGGAAATTTTTCGGATATGACAGACTACCGCCCTTAAAAGGAATCTCGTCCCGAGATTCGAGAAGGCTAGAAAGAATAGGTTGGGCTTTAGGATACTTGGGTGCTACCACCCTTAAAAGGAAACTTTGTTGGGTTGCACTTGATGATTCACTTGGCTAAGGTTCCAAAGATTGACATCCAAAGGTTGTTAACATTTCTCCATCTTGAGATTCTTATACCACTGAATTAAGTTAGCTAAAGCTTACCATCCACACCATCTAGTTCTTCAAGGGTTCCATACATGTTGATGTGGTTCACATGTCCTTTCTGGGTCACATTGGAATTGCTCCCATTAGTGTCTCCAATATTCTTATTATTCTTCTTCTTAGGACAGTCTGCTGCAAAGTGTCCAAGTTGCTTACAATTGTAACACTGCAACTGGCTAATGTCCTTCTTGGGATCATTATGTTGATTCTGACCAAGGTTATCTCCATTGTTAGTACCATTCAGATTGTTACTACCACTTCCATTGTTGACGTGGTGATTATTGTGATGATGGTGATTATGTCTATTTCCTTCATGCTGATATGATCCAGAATCCTCATTGTCCTTTCTGATTGAATGCATCTTCTGTGATGATCCTGAGTGATATTTGTCAAAGCTATGCTTCCTCTTCCTGTCCTCAACCTTGTCCTTCTTACTCTCTAAAATTCTAGCTTTGTCACACAGTGATTGATAAGTTGGAACATAAGCAACTAATAATTGCATGGAAAGTTCATCATTTAGTCCATCTAGGAACTTTTCCTTCCTCTTAGCATCAGTATCAGTATCGTCTGGAGCATAACGTGATAGATTGTTGAATTCCTCAATATATTCAGTAATGCTGCGGTGACGCTGTTTAAGGTTGTGAAACTCCTTCTTCTTCAGACTCATCACACCTGAAGAGATATGATTAGTGCGAAAGCCATCTTCAAATATTTCCCAAGTCACTTCTTCAATGGGGTGAGTGACTTGAAAGTTGTCCCACCATGTAGCTGCAGGGCCTTCAAGCAAGTGTGCTGCAAATCTCACTTTCTCAGCATCAGAGCATCCAACGGTCACTAGATCCCTGTTTACTGAACGTAACCAATCATCAGCTACCATTGGATCAGAAGTACCAGAGAACTTTGCAGGTCTCAACCTCAGAAATCTAGTGAGCATATCCAGAGGTGGTGGATTGTTGTTGTTATTGTTGTTGTTTTGATTCTGATTATTGATGGTTGCCATGATTTGTGTCATCATCTACATTAGCTGAGTCTGTGCAGTCATCATCTGTTGCATCTCATTTTCATTGTTGTTGTTGTCTCCATTGTTATCATGGTCGTTGGCGCATCTTGGAGGCATCTGTTGGTTTAATAAGGATAAGTAATGATAGATAGATAGATAGATAGATAGATAGATAGATAGGTCTAAGGGAGTTCTAACACACTAAACCCAAAACAAACCAGTTCAATCAAACATTCATCAAGCAACCAATCACTTAGCAACTTCTAAGTTCAACTCATTATAGAAGAAAACAACAAGTTTTCTTGAAACAAGCAACCTAGTATAGTCATACCACATAGGTCAGCATGATCCATACGCTAACACGATATCGATAACTCAAACATGATAATTGGTAGGCAATCTGATGTCTCATGGGTTGCACTATGATAACATCAGTGGGAGCTCTCTTTCGAGTTGGACAATCATTGGTGAAGTGTCCTATCTTCCGGCAGCGATGGCAAAACACTTTTGTCATGTCTCGAGTACTTTTTCTTGAAGTGTTGTTGTGGTTTTCTTGAACTTCCTTCTCTGGGCATTCATTGATATTGTGTCCTTGTTTCTTGCATTTGGAGCAGGTGATATGGCTAAGGTTTTCTTCTTTCTTCCTAAGAGCTTGATACATTCCATCCTTGACTTGTTCTTTCACTTGTTGCACTATGAAGTCGAGATGGCACTTGGCAGGAATGTGGTTGGTTCCTTCACATAGGTAACAAGTGACTTGACATGTGGGGAATTCTCCAACTGGATGGTTGCGATCACAAAAGGGACATTGATCTTGATGTTCCTTAGAGGTGTGGCCTACTTCTCCACATATTTTGCAAGCTCGAGGACTTGTCACAACTTGTATCTTGATCTCCTTGTTGGCATGATCCATCCTTAAGGTCCTTAGAGAAAGCAAAGGCTGGTCCTCTACATATTTGAAGGAGAAGAGATTCAATAAACAATGATCAAGGTATACGTGAAAATCTAATAAATATAAAAATATAAGTTCATTCCTAACAAGGGGTTTGTCCAATTCCTAGGGTTACGAACCTACAGGAAACACAGTGCTCTGATACCATCTGTAAAGATCCAAACCTGGCTTGGTTCGAATCCCTGTGATAACAGTGCTAGTCCCTAGATCGAATAGCTAGCACCCACAGTTTAAGATGTAATATCAAGATACAAAGGTCATATTACATCACAAGATCCAGAATATGAATACCTATTACAAACTCATAGCCATAGGCTATCTTATTACAAAGCAGCAGAATACAAGTAAAGCATGGAGTCCTTCATCTTCGTGTGCCACAGGCAAACATGTTGGGTGTAGACTCATAATCCTACCATCGTTCCTCACTCATCAATAGAATAACCTGCAACATGATAGGTTGCAGCCACAAAGGGTCAATACTTTGAATGTATTGGCAAGTGTCACAAGTCTGTGAATATAAGTTGAACTATCACTACATGCATATTTGGCTAAGTAGAGCTTAGGCTTATTTGCATAAAGCAACATGGTTTTATCCTATCTTTGCAAAATACTTTTCATCCTTCAATAATTTTCTGAACTCCTTGGCAAACTCCAAGTTCTTCTAATCTCTTGTTCTCACCATCAAGTTTTACTTTGAGAAATTAGAATGTCGAGATCTTCCATAGCTTCAGGCCTTTGTTGCTCAGAGTTGTCCATAACCGGGGACACGGCTAAGTACTTAGAATTTAATCTTCTGCAGAAGTTGTACACTTTACCCACAAGAAACCATCTCGTCTTGACGCCACCAGTGGCCGCTGGATTAGTACTCACCGAGATGGAGTACCGGCAGATCGAGAATGTGACAAAGTCTTTCCATAGAATTCCTCCCAATACATAATGCCAACACATCTACCAGGCACCAATGCAAGGATAAACCTCCAATGCATAATTCAAGTTAACCTGAAGAGGTACCAATGCATGGGTCTCCCACTATGTAATTGACTAAGCCAGAGCCCATTTGGCATGTGGCTGAACACGAAAGCCACTGTACGAGAAACATGTTCAACCTCTAAGTTCCTGGGTGGTATTCTCCTACTACACACATGAAAGAGATAGCCATAGATATGGTTCCCTTCGTTGCCACCTTATTCTCAACTGAGTATCCACATTCCACCCAGGTGATTCATTGGGTACTTGTTTTATTATATAAAACATATATTTTTCCAACACTTCATATAATCACAATATGGTATATTCCACCCCGAATCTATAGCTGGTCTAAGCATACTACAACTACAGTATTTCCACTAAGGGATATATTGAGGATATCCTATTAGGGCATAGCATAGTATCATAGTAGTCCTATCATGCATACTACAAAAATCCACTAAGTGTAATGAAAATAGTAGGACATGGATGATAGTGTCACTTGCCTTAGTGTCGTGGTGGTGTCACGGCAGATGCCATGGATAGGCTAAAGGTGGGGACTAAATGCACTAGGGGAATCCAGGGAGGGATAGTGTGGTGATTCCACACACACAAAAGTTTTATATTTGATTCACCTTCACAGATTACAAGTGCTCCTAGAGCTGTATTCGTAAGAGGAGGAAGAAGGAACTCTCTTACTCTCGCCACTAAATAGCCCTCAGAGAAATCTCTCCTGTATCAACCAGTAGAACCCGTTCTAGACCAACCCGTTCTACAGAGGCCCTAGCCCTTCTTATATAGGGGTGGCGAGGTCTCCACTTAGGGCATACGTGGAGGCATATTCCAGGGAATATGCCTCCTCCCAAAATAGTAAGCAGACCGAGTCACTTTTCCCCCGTGTTGTGGCATCCCGCTAAAAACCACTACTAGAAAATCGCGGTGTTTTGTGCATTGCATCATCATGACCGCATGCTCATGTCATCATGACACACTGCATTTGAGCAGTGTCATCATCATGCATGGTTTTGTCTAAAAACTATTTTCGAAAAGTCTGGTTTTATTTTCTAAAATCCCCGTCTTTTATTCAAACTATAAACCCGGGCTTGTCCGGATTTTTTTCGTTTTGTCTACAAACGGTTTGCAAAAGCCTTTTAAATCACAAATAAAATTTTATATTATTTTTAGGGGGCAGCCGAACTAGGCCCAAACCGGCCCAGCTGGCCACCCCCAAAACACTCTAATCCCTAATCTACCCAGCCACCCACCAACCCCCTCTCCCCCCCCCGCCTGGCCCCACGTCCTCCTTTTTCCCGCCCAGCCACCACCTGCGCCTCCCACCCCGCCGCCACCTGCACTCGCCCCCACCCACCTGGTCTCTGCCCGGCCCCACCTCCTCTCCCTCCACCCGCACCTGCCCCAACGCCACCCCGCATGCAGACCGCGTCCACCACCCCACGCCCCCGCGAGCCGGCCCCATCCTGTAGCCTCCCTCCCCACCTGACCCGCTCCTCCCGTGCCCCGCGCCCACCTGGCCCCACCACCCACCGACGCACCCCGCTCTCCTATCTCGCACGCGTCTAGGTCCCACCTACCCCCGTCACCACCACCCCACCTCTCGAGCTCCGTCCTCGCCGGCCGCCTTCCCTCCCATCTTCGGCGCCTCAACCTCCGCCCTCTCCTTCCTCCTCTGGCCCCCTCCCTGCGAGCGCGCCCCCCGCTTCCCACGGGCTCTCCGCCGCCGGACCCCCTCCCCATCTTGACCACGGGACTCGAGCGCCGCCACCAGCTCCCGCCCCTTCCCCGCCTTCCTCCCCTCGCGGCGCGTCGCCTCTGCCCTGCCTTCCCGCAGCTACCCCGTCGCCGCTCGACCCCGCCTCGCCGGAGCCTCCGCCGCCGAGCTCCGCGTGCGCGGCCCTTCTTCCCCAAGGCCCTCGACGGCCCTGTACCCTCCATCGCCGGAAGCCCCACGCCGGCCTCCTTCTCCCGCACCGTCTGTCGCCCTCTCTCCTCTTCGCCAACATCCGCGCCTCCCCGTGACCCTTCTCTGTTCTCCACTCCGTCGCCTCGTGCTTCACCCGCCACTCAAGTCCAAGCCAATGGCTCCCTCTGAACCATGTGAAGCAAGTCGCAAGTAGCAGACCATGTAGCCTCAATCGGCACATCGCCAGGTTTCGTTGTTGAGCCCTTGTGCTAGTTACGGAAATTGGGTTAATTTTCAGTGTGTTGGACAAGGGCACCATGTTCCTTCGCATCGCCGGCCAGCTCCAGCCTGGATGCCCATGTTGCTTGGCCGCGTCGGCGCGCTACCTCCTTGCCCCTTCAATCAACCCAGCGGCCACACCAGCGCAGTGCTCGAATGATATCTGATGCTACTCTCTCGTTCCATGTTTAGTGATGTATCGCTAGCCAGAGGCGTATGTGTGTCTGTGACCGGCATGTGTTCGACAAAATGCTCGGAAGAGCATGGACTCGGGTTTCTTTTACTACAGTGTCTTCAATACGCCAGTGATTCCTGAGCCTACTTCTTCGACTATATCAGCGACTATATTGGTTTCGACTACCTCCGCTACAATGGATGCTTGCACTACTTCAACTACAACCCGGAGACTGTTTCTTCGTCTCTCCGAACCTAGCCGTGAGACCCTAATCCTACCCTATTTTTATAAATGACATAACTTGTTTCATATCAATTTGTACATGCTCGCATACATATTATCATGTGGTTTGGGTTGAATAGGAATTCATCTAAATTAAATATGGAGGTTATATACGGGCTAATCTAGTCTTATATCGGCTCCATTTAAATTTGTGTAGAGAACCGATGCCATGTTTTATCTTGTTAACACAACATTTAAATTGCGCGGGTTCTAAATAACTTGAACCTATTAATTAATTATCAGGACCCCGATTCCGCTTAATATTGCATAATTGCACCGCATATTCATCATATCGTAAGCATGCCGGATCTTCTGCCGTAGTATTAAATATTGCATCCGGTGTTTCTTCTAGTGTTTGCTTCTTCACGGATTAGGCCGATGAGTTGATGCGAGTATCGACAAGTTCTCCGGGTATGATCCGTCGACAGTGTTTTCCCAGGCGAGCATCTCTCCCCCTTCTACCTATTTTGCATTTATAGACTTTATTTCCTCCTATTGATCTATTGTTATCCGTGTCGCGATGCTTTAGTTCCGCACCCGATATATTCCGTGCAGCCTTAATATTGCCTTGGACACCTCCTATTACCTGTTGTTTGGTAGATAGCTGGCCTGGCGAGTCGTAGTTGCTTTCTTATGTGTTGCTTCGCGTTGTTGTCGTTTCACCGTTGACGGCAAGTTGGCACATGATAAAGGGTGGAGATGCTTAATGGTGGAGGTGATCATGACTTTAAGTACAACTATTAAAATACTAGTTATAACTAATGCAGAGGCATCGGTGGGCAATAGATGTTATTTGGTTCTTCCACGCTCACTTGTGTCCCGTAGGACCCCGAGTACTTGATACCTGTTCCTTGACTATTCGCACTATCCACATCTGGGAGGCCTTATGGACCCCCCCTGAGCCAGAGCTTGATTCATTTCTATTTCTTGGGGCCACAAAGTAGTTTGGGGCTTTATTACTATCATGTACCTATGCCATGCTTTACTGCTTTATTTACGATTATGCGTGGAGCACCTGTACTGTTTAGGATCGTGACACGTTTTCGCTGTATCGACAAGCCCAGTCACACTTTCGGGTTGCCAGTTGTTTACAGCCGTCCACACAAACCCTGGGTCCGTTCCGGAGCCGGCCAACTTCGTTGCGGGTAGCTTAGTGGGGTGGCCCCCTGAAATATTTTATGAATCCTGTGATCGCTTTGTCGTGAATGCCTCGTTGGGTTTTGAGTTGGTTTTTCCGAGGTTGATCGAGTGTGTGTTGCTATTTGTGCACCCCTGCAGGGTAAAACTTTCTGAAAGCCGTGTCCGCGATTATGGACGACTTGGAGCACAGTATCTCGATCATAGACAAGCATAACTAAAGTAGTGCTATAAATTTGACTTAATATGTGACTAGTAATCAGCTCAATTATAACGGAATGGATATTAAAAATGCCAACCACTGGTGGACCTGGGTTGTTTTGTTATATCTGCCTAGTAAGTATTGCAACTCCAATGGAATGTGATAAAAGTGCCAACAAATGCTGGGTTTTGGGATTCCTCAGGACAATTATATCTGACTAGTAAATGTTCCAACTACCACGGAATGGTTAACTAAAACTGCCCACTAATTATGCTTCAGGATGACTCATGCTATCTATATCTGATTAGTAATTGCTGCAACTATAACGGAAGGAGTAAAATTGCCAACTGTGTGAGTTCCTTGGTCCGACTTCCTCGTTTGGTCTCGAGGGGGAAATACCAGGGTGGGTATGTTTGGTGTTACTATCAGGTTGGATCCGAATAGGTCTTTCTTATCCCCCTCTAATAGCCGACTGTTGAATCGAGTCTCTATAGGTTGTCTAGTGCATGCTGCGCTGCCGCTTCAGTCCACCATACTTATGTAGGCGAGAGACGCCGAATTCTAGCCTCGCCGTGTACTGGCCTCAGTACTGACGCTCCTCTTTTTCCTTTGCCCTTTGTCGGCACCCCTTTTGTTTTAGCAGGTTTGAGATCGACGTCGTTAGCAGGGTTACCCTTCCGGCTTGGCCTAGGCAGGGTTATGGACGCCATTGGTTATTCTTTAGGGCTCTTAGCCCCATTTGCCTCTTGTCCGTAGTCGGACGCTGTGTCATTTTCAAGGTGATTTGGATCTTTGTATTGTATATCTGTATTATTGACTCTTGGAGTCGTGTTGTATAAATATCTGTTCTGTGGGTCCCATCGAGGACTGTTGTGTAATGGTATTACTTCGTTTTCCACCCGCACGAAAGTGCCTGGTGGGCGTCCTTGAATTGTTTCTATGCGGGTTTGGCGGGAAGGGCTAAAACTTGCATTGGGCCGATTCGAGGGTGCTACACGCATCACCCATGCAGAGGCTACATGAGCCTCTGCGGCGCCTGCGTCACCCGACATCGGCCTCGTCACCTTTGTCGGCCACGCCTCGGTGGTCCGGCCTCTGTCCGCTTCACTCACGCTCTGCGTACAGTTGTCACCTTTGACCAGCGAGATACCTTCCTTCTCTTACAAGCTTGATTTAACCCGGATCCTACATAGTTGATCCGGCCACACCTGTTCCTGCATATAAGTTAGATACATCTTACCGACTTTCGGCTTAAGTCGGTTGAGACCAAGTTAGGTGGACGTCCCCTGGTCTGGGTTACCCCGTGATTCCGCCTGCCTTGAGGTGACCCGGCCAGCATCTGCTTTGGCCTTGCCGAACCTCGGCTAACTCGGCCTTTATACCCCGGCGCGACCCTACCCGGGGGTATCCCCCCAACATTAGTCCCCGAAGCTGGTGTGGTCTTAGCTGCCTTGGCCGCTAAGGCCACAGCAGGTTCAATTTCACTGAGCTCTTGGTTTTATTTCCGAGTTACCTCCTTATCTCGGATTCTATGGATTTACTTTCCCTTGGCACATTCCAAGTTTTCACTCACTAGCCGGGTTACCACATTCTCATCCGGGTTGTTCTTCCTTCTCTCGTACGCTTCCCCACGTGGAGGCTAATCATCACATCGCCTCATTTTAAGGGCCAGCCACAGTAACTGCCGCAGTAATTGTCAGTTATCACTGTAGCGCACGTCACATCGTGCCTGCCTCCTCGTTAACTGCATCATAACGTCACGTCATGGGATCCGCTACGCCCTGTGGCCTTCCGTGTGGCTCGATGCTTATTGGTCAATCCGGTTTGTACACGGCCACACGATGTGGCCTGCCCACAAACGCGATCCCACTACCTCCCAGAGGGAGCGGTTAAATAGGGGAGGGGTGCACCCCTTGGGTCCTTTCCCCAGTTCCGCGCCCCTCTGCCCTTTCTCCTTCCTCGTCTTCTCCCGCGACAGCGCCGCCGCCGCCACGTTTGAGTAGCAGTGCCACCGCCGCACTGTTTCCACACGCATCTCTGTCGCCGCCGCCAGTGCGCACCTCCTCCGCCACGGGTCCTCGTCTATCTAGGCCGCTGCCACCCTCCGCCGCTAGCGCCAGTGAGGGCAGCGACCTTGAGATGACAGAAGAAGAACTCATCATCGCCGAGCAGGAGATGGAAGAAGATGCTGCGACGGCGGACCGCGGTGTGTGGGCCGGATCCTGGGTCTGCCAGGATGACCTATACTGGCTCTGCCGCACCAAGCGCATCCCCGCAGGCGTCACCGCACGCCTCGCCTCCGCCGAACTTGCCCCCTCACCCAATCCAGGTGAGTATGTGGTGTTCCTGTCACACTTTCAGCGGGGATTCGGCTTGCCAGTTAGTGATTTTTTCCATGACTGGTTGAACACCTACGAACTCCAGCTGCACCACCTTCCTGCCAATGCCATCACCTCTCTTTCTGCTTTCGCCTCTACGATCGAAGGCTATGCCAGATTATGACCCACGAAGGAGCTATGGATCCGGTTCTTTGGCCTTTGTCGTAACGTAATTCCGAATGTTGATCTAGAGCCGGAGAACAAACAACTTACGTAGTTCGGTGATGCGTCCATTTCTCCCCAGAGGTTCTCCGTCTTTCCCCGGGTTACCGGGCTCGACTCCTGCAAGGGATGGGCCCGGACTTTCTTTTATGTTCGGAACGATGGCACCGAAGACTTGATCCGGCGGCGCCCCTATACTCTGGGTCCTCCTAACCCGGAGTTGTGGGACGTTATCCCCAAGAAGCCCACGGTCTTGGCCAACCAGGTCAACAAAAGGTTCGCGGAGCTGAAGGAGCTCGGGTTGCGCAACGAGGACGCCATGATCACATTCGTCCGCAATCGGATCTCCCCCCTCCAGAAGCGCACTCATAAAGTGTGTCACATGAGCTGGGGCCGCGACCCCAACCGTACCTCGTCTTTCAAGTTAAGCAACACAGAGATTTACTGACGGGTCAAGGCCCTCTTCACCACCCACAAGGACTTCTCCTCAGAGTGGATGTGGGGAATTGAGCACTATTGCCGAGATAGGCTTCCTCCCGTGGTAAGCTTCGTGCCGCAAACTTTTCCCCAAATTAAATCTTATGTCGATCGTTGTTGTATATTTAACTCTGTCGTCTTTTCTCTCCCTTAGCAATTCCTTCAGCATACTATCGAGGATGGCACCGATCCCACCCTCAAATGGGCGCCTGACCAGGAGACCTCGGATGAGTAGGAGCCAGATCAGGAGATGTTCCTTCCAATGACCGACGCGATGAAGCGACCCACCGGTAAACTCTCTTCCATTAGAGATAGGCCCGACGATGAAGATGACTCGAATGTCGAGGTGATGGAAGCATTTGACGCTGTCCCCCTTTCTTATGCTTTTCTGACATCAGCTAACCCCGGTGGGCAGATCCATGAGGACCCTCCCCTTGCCGTGGGTGATCCTGTTCCGGTTGCACCGAAGAAGAAGCGGGGAGCTGCATCAACTTCTTCCTCCGGACCTTCTCAGCCAGTTAAAAGACGAAAGAAGTCCGGGGACAAAACTGCCTCCAAGCCTGCAACCAAGGCCCCAGCACGAAGGGCTCGGAAGCCCAAGGAGCCCCTAACCTCGAATGCGTAAGCCTCTTTTCCCTCTGCCACTTACTTGTTCTTCTATTGTTATAGTTTCTCATCCGACACTGTTTGATTCGGCAGTGCCACGGTGGAGGTCCCCCAGAGTGGATCTAGCATTGCTTCGGCGCTCCAACACAGCCCTTCTCCCTCTCGTGGCGACGATTCACGCCCGCTGAGCCCTATTCCGGAGGGTTCAGCGGCTGCTCCGGGTTCCACTTCACCTTGTCAAGAGGGGGGCGACCTTGGAGTGGGGGAGACTGGCCTAGCCGAGGCAGCGGCATCCACCACTTCGGCTTCACCGCAACTAGCTACTACTGAGGTTACCTCAGCACCTCCACCAAAGAAGAAACCAGCACCAGCACCAGCACCAACTCAAGCACTAGCACCAGTACCAACTCCAGCACCAGCACCAACTCCAGCAGCAAGAGCAACAGTAGCAACACCAAGAGCAACAGCAGCAGCGCCAAGCCCCTCCGCCTTGTCCGAGACTTCCCAGTCTTGGCGAGAAAGTACCCAGGCGGCTCCCAAGGGTAAATCTGCTGCGACCACTTCCTCCTCTCAGCAGCCCAAGGGCAAAAAGGCCCCTGACGCCACTAGGGCAGCGTCCGTCGAGGCCGGACAGCGCACTCTCGCGTCCATGCTTTCCAAGAAGCCTCCAGCACCGAAGGACACCCCTGCCGAGCCAGCTGATGCGCAACAACTTGGTTTGCACACCAGCCCGGCCCTTGCCCTGGTTGAGAGGAGGGAGGTGCATGCGAAGGGCTTAGTGGCGCCCCATATGCTCAGCGGCGAGCGATACCCTCCGACCCTGATTGAATTTGTCAATAATTGGAACAAGGCAGAGTTCGTCCACAACAACAATCTTCCAGAGAAGTTTGGCCCCGCTGAATTTTCTGCTCAAATGAACACAGCCGCTAAGGCAATTAACCTCGTGGGTCGGATGATGGAGGTACGTTACATCCTCTTTTCCTTAGCCAGTTGTAGATATTAGTGATATAACCATTAGTCCCCGAGCCTCCGGGGGAGTAACTTGTTACTCGGCCGGATGCTCCTTAGAAAACTAACGTAGCTCCTTGAGAACTTCGAATATGCACACACCTAGAGCCGGGTTAAGTTCCACTTGGCCCGGATTTTGTACACTTCGAATATGCACACACCTAGAGCCGGGTTAACTTCCACTTGGCCCGGATTTTGTACACTTCGAATATGCACACACCTAGAGTCGGGTTAAGTTCCACTTGGCCCGGATTTTGTACACTTCGAATATGCACACACCTAGAGCCGGGTTAAGTTCCACTTGTCCCAGATTTTGTACACTCCAAATATGCACACACCTAGAGTCGGGTTAAGTTCCACTTGGCCTGGATTTTGTACACTTCGAATATACACACACCTAGAGCCGGGTTAAGTTCCACTTGGCCCGGATTTTGTACACTTCGAATATGCACAAGGCTAAGTTATATTTTTGTACTCTTTTCAGGTGACCACCAACCGCCGGAGCGCTGAGTTTCAGTGTCTCCTGGACACTCATAAGATGCTACGTGCAAAGCATAATGCACTTCTCGCTGAACACGAGAAAAGGGGTAAATTTATTCCTTGACATTTCTCCGTTTTTCTTCATCTTTTTCTGCTGAACTAACCCATCATTCGGTTTCCGCAGCTGGGGTGGAGGCTGAGAATACCCTCATGAGGAGGAGCTTGGATCAGATCAAGGGTAAGTTACTTTTGTGCGACCTTGCTATGCTTTCCATCTCCTTTCCTCCTTGGCTCAGCGAACATTCATACCTCGGATCTGCCGGGTCAATAAATTATTTCAGCATCTCTTGAAGATAGTGTGCCCGTGCCTGATATGATGCTGCATTTTGTCGAACAAGCAGGACAACATCAGGCCGAGCTAAAAAAGAAAGATGATGAGCTTGCCCTCCTCCGGACCAAGGATGATGAGATCGCCAAGCTTAAGGCCGAGATGAAGAAATTGAAAGCACAACACCAATTCGAGCTCCAAAAGGCTAGCCAGAACTATACCGAAGAGCGCGAGCGCCTCAATCTCCAGATCGCCAAGGGCCAGGATTTACTCCAGGAGGACGACATCAAACTTGAGTCGGCGAATGCTGAACTTGAGCAACTCCGGGAGAGACGCGATAACTGCATCAAGGAGCTATCCCGGGTTCACAGCCATATCTCAAGTAAGTTCCTTTCCTTCAACCGACATTAATCTTTCTGGGTCTGCTTCCTTTACTTATTCCTCCTATGTTACTTTTTTAGATAAGTTCCCAGAGAGCGATGCTATTGCCTCCAAGGTTGTGACCAAGTTCCGGCAGCAGAGGGGTACTCCGTCTGGTCCTGGCTCCATCCCTCTTGACCTCGAAGATCTGATAGTCAGCTTGTCTTCCCGAATTGAGACTGTGAGGAACTATGGCAAGGATGTTATGGACGGGGTAATCCGGATCTTCAATGCCTTTTGGCCTGAAGAAGATACTCCGGAGAATCTGTCTGTTCTCTTTGCCCGGCTTATGGACTGCGAGACTTAGCTCGATCTCTGGAGAGAATCTGCTGGGCGCGCCGGAGCTGAGATAGTTCTCCACTACGTGCTCACGTGGTACGAGAAGATCGACCTCAACCTCCTCACACGCATGCGGACTGGATCAAAGTGGTCTACTGACCCGGATTGGGTGGCTCGGCGCAAGGCTTGCGCTCATAGCTTTATCCAATACGCCCCCATTCATCAGTGGAACGAAGGACCAAGCTTTCTAGATGATGCTGATGATGAGAATGCTGAAAACGTCGAAGATGGCTCGGATGAAGACGAAGATGACGAGGCTTCGGACGTTGAGGAGGGCGAAGATGACGTCGAACTTCCTCTTGCTGCCCCTTGATCGAAAAAACTTTTAAATTTCATCAGATCCCCGGTATGCCGGGTGCAGTTGTATCAAGTGCACAAGTGATATTTTGCTACTAAGTTTCTATGTTGGATTGACTTGGGCGCAGTCCCCGAGTTTCGTTTTCTCGTTCTTCCAATCTTTTGGCTCGGCTCGCGTCTACCTTGGTTCGGTTTTATGACTTACGAGCCCGAGTTTCAAAAATTATCTTAACAATACTTGGAAACTTTAGGATTAGCTCAAAATAACTCAGCATAGTAAATTTAAAGTACACACAAGGTTAGGTCGAAAAACAAACGTCGGCTCAATTAAGTTCTTTTCCTTAGTCGTTTTTCATGTGTTACGCAATTCCAAACTTGTTCTCTTGCTTGCCATGAAGCCAATTCTTGTTGGACAGCAGCAAGTCGAAGAGTTGGGTTCTTGGTGCTCACACATTACTAATCCGGCCTAAGTAGAACAACTTATGCCAGCCGACGTATAAATAATAAATACAGAAGACAACACTCATTATTAAGACAGTCCCCAAGTTACTGCTCGAGGTGCCAACACTTCATTGATAAGCTCATTGTCGGCATACATACCGACATATGAGAAGATTCGGATACATACACTTCTTTGCTAAGTGTAGAAAGGACGAAGTAGAGCTACATTTCATGGACGCTTAGATTCCTCGCCGGACCTGTCCGCCTTGTTCTTTTCCTGTGGCTTTGCATCGATAAGATAATAAGAATTATTGTGCAATGTTTTGCTCACAATGAATGGCCCTTCCCATGGGGGGATAACTTGTGCATGCCAGTAGTACATTGCACCAATCGGAGCACCAGATCGCCTTTCCAGAAAACTTGGAGGCTTACTTTCCGGCTATGATAGCGTCGGAGATTTTGCTGATATATGGCGGATCTGGACAATGCCAATTGTCTCGCTTCTTCCAGCAGATCAACATCATTTTGCCGGGCCTCTTGCACTTCGGCTTCTGTGTATTGGGTGACCCTAGGCGAGTCATGCTCTATGTCGGCTGGTAATACAGCTTCCGCCCCATATACCAGAAAGAATGGCGTCTAGCCTGTTGATCGATTCGGAGTTGTTCGTAAACTCCACAGTACTGCTGATAGCTCTTCTATCCAGCACCCCGCTGATCTTTGCAGCGGCTCAATGAGCCGGGGTTTTATCCCGGATAATACTAATCCGTTGGATCTTTCCACTTGTCCGTTCGATGCGGGGTGGGCTACCGAGGCAACGTCCAGCCGGATCTTCTTATCTCGGCAGAAACGCGCAAATGCTCCTTCCGCAAAATTTGTGCCATTATCAGTTATGATACTGTGAGGATAACCATATCTCAAGATGATGTCTTTGAGAAATGTCACGGCCGTAGCTCCATCACATTTTCTTATTGGCTTCACTTCGATCCACTTTGTAAATTTGTCCACCATGACCAAAATGTGAGTCATATTTCCCCTTGCTGGTTTAAACGGGCCAACCATGTCCAAACACCACACGACAAATGGCCAGGTGATTGGTATGGTCTTGAGCTCCGACATTGGCATATGTGTCTTGGTAGCATACCTCTGACAACCATTGCATTTTCTCACCAGATCTTCTGCTTGTTCTAAGGCACTTGGCCAGTGGAATCCATGCCGGAAAGCTTTTGCCACCAAGGCTCGGGACGAGGCATGATGCCCGCACTCCCTTGATGTATATCTCGGAGGATGTCAAGCCCTTCTTCTGGGTCAACACACCGCTGAAGGACATTAGTCACACTCCTTTTGTATAGCTTGGAATTGATGATTGTGTATGCCTTAGCTCTCCTCTGAATTTGCCTGGATAGCACCTCCTCAGTGGGTAAAGTTCCATCTTTTAGGAATTGAAATATAGGTAGTGCCCAAGCTGGTATCGCTCGCACAGGGAACACTTCTTCATCAATTTCCATCTGATCCACCGGCATAACTTCAACCGGATCACGTTGAGCAGTCCCTGGGTCTTGCGAAGCAGTCCCCGGGTTTGCCGAGGCAGTCCCCAGGTTTGCTGAGGTAGTCCCCGGGTCTCGCGCACCACCTCCCATGTCAATGTCCATGGGCACCGCTCCGGACTCTGTATCCTCCGGGACGTAGATTGAGTCGGTTTCTGGGGATGGCCTGATAGATAGTTTTTTGAGGTGTTCCAATGCTACACCCGGTGGAATTGCTTGTCGGGTTGATCCGAGCTTTGACAGTACGTCTGCGGCCACATTTTCCACCCGGGGTACATGGTGAAATTCACAACCCTCAAAGTAACCAGATATCTTCTGCACATGAAATCTGTACAGCGCCATGTTTGGATCAAGGGCATCCCATAGTCCCGGCACTTGATGTACTACCAAATCTGAGTCGCCAAAGCATAGGATCCGACGTATCCCAATTTCTTTTGCCACTTTGTGCCTATGCACAAGTGCTTCATATTCAGCGACATTGTTTGATGCCGCGAAATGGATCTGCCGCACATATTTCAACTGGTCCTTCTTTGGTGAGGTAAGTACAACTCCGGCACCTAGCCCGGTTTTTGTTTTTGATCCGTCAAAGTGCATTTTCCAATAGTTCGGATCTGGCAATGGTGGCTCATATTGCACCTCGGCCCAATCCACAAAAAAGTCAGCTATAGCCTGAGACTTGATTGCTTCTCTTCTGTCATATTGTGGCGTATAGGGAGCTAGTTCAATTGCCCATTTTGCAATCCTACCACTCACATCCTTGTTACTCATTATCTTGGATATGGGAGCCTCACATATTACCCTGATGGGATGCTCCTCAAAGTAATGCTTTAACTTCTTAGCTGCCATATACACACCATACGCCACTTTTTGATAGTGTGGATAGTTCTGCTTCGAGGCAGATAATACCTCGCTCAGATAATACACTGGCCTTTGCACCAACTTACCCTCTTCGTCGCGCTCTACCACCATCACTGCACTTACAACTCAGTTGGTTGCGGCTATGTAGAGCAACATTGGCTCCTTTGATAGTGGAGAGGCTAACACTGGTGCAGTGGCTAACATCTTCTTTAAGTGGGCAAAGGCTTCATTGGCCTGCGGCGTCCAAACGAACTTATCTGACTTTTTCATGAGTTGATAGAGAGGCAATGCCTTTTCTCCCAACCAACAAACAAACCGACTTAACGATGCCAGGCAACCAGTGAACTTCTGGACATCGTTAAGACACTTCGGCAGTTCCATTCGCTCAATGGCCCGGATTTTAGTTGGATTAACTTTGATACCTCGGCTGGAGACAAGAAATCTGAGTAACTTTCCAGCCGGGACACCGAAGGTACACTTCTCCGGGTTAAGCTTCATCCGGAACCTTCTTAGGTTCGTGAATATCTGCCTGATATCGTCAAGGAGCGTTTTGCTTTCCTTGGTCTTGATAACCACATCATCCACATACACTTGTACATTTTGACTAATTTGGTCGTGCAAACATTTTTGCATACATCTTTGGTATGTTGCCCCTGCATTACGTAAATCAAAGGGCATGGTGCGATAGCAATAAGCCCCATACGGGGTGATAAATGCAGTCTTTATTTGATCATCCGGATTCAGAGGTATCTGGTGGAAACCAGAATATGCATCAATGAATGACAATAGTTCACATCCAGCAGTTGAGTCTATGACCTGATCTATCGTGGGCAGTGGAAATGGATCTTTTGGACACGCCTTATTTAGGTTCGTGTAATCGATGCACATACGCCAAACCACTGCCACATTCGGATCATCTTTCTTCTTCTCCACCAGCACCGGATTAGACAGCCAATCCGGGTAATGAACTTCCATGATAAATCCTGCAGCCAACAACCTAGCTATCTCATCTCCGATGACTTTCCTCCTATCTTCGGCGAAGCGGCGGAGAGATTGCTTCACCGGCTTTGCTCCAGGTCTCATATTCAAAGAGTGCTCGGCCAACTCCCTCGAAACACCTTCCAAGTCTTGTGTGGACCAAGCAAAAATGTCCCGATTCTCACGGAGGAAGTTGACGAGCTCGCTTTCCTATTTGTCATTTAACCCGGCACCAATTGTTACGGTGCGCTCTGGGAACATATCATCAACAGGCACCTTCTTGGTATCTTTCGTGGCTTGGAATGAGACACTTCCATGCGGGTTACTCAGCGCCGGCATATACTGCTGCGCAGACTGAGCCAATGCCGCCACCTCTTGGATTTTTCTTTTCTCTTGCACAATCACGAGTGATTCGGCTAGGTTAGACCCGGCTGACGCACACTCAATGGAACGTTGAAAATCTCCAGCAATGGTAATCACCCCGTTTGGCCTGGGCAACTTCATCTTCAAGTAACTGATGTGACAACTTGCCATGAACTTGTTCAGTGCTGGTCTTCCGAGTAACACGTGATACGCACTCTCTAAGTTCACCACCTCAAACTCCAAATTCTCAGTTCAGCAATTATCTCTCGTGCTGAACAATACGTCAACCCGGACCTTGCCTATGGGCTCACAAGAAATGCATGGCACAATACCATGGAAAGTTGTCCTTGTAGCCTGGAGCATGTTCTCCGAGATACCTAACTTGCGCATTGTATCCGCATACATGATGTTAATGCTACTGCCATTGTCAATCAGTACCTTGGAGAACCTCACATTGATGTTTGACCCAATGAATGTCGGATCCAGCACTAACGCATACAAACCAGGACTCGGCATAAGCTTGGGATGATCTTTGATGCTCCAGGTAATTTCCTGGTCCGACCACGGAATATACCTCGTCACTGCTGGCATTACCGCATTCACCTCCATATGTCGGCGTTGCAAGCTCTTTCTGTCTGTTTCCTCGGTGGTGAACACATAGTAACTCTGATGATGCTCTCTGTACTCATTTCTCCCATCATTTCCAGGGTACCTCTGATCCGGCTGATGCTGGTCTTCTACTTGATGCACTGCATCCCTTCTCTCATGGTTATCATACCTCGGCGGAGGGGGAGGCAACATTAGCTGTTGCGTGTTCGCTCCGGAGAGCAATTGCTGCCAGGGTAACTCTTGCCGAGGTTGATCATTCCGGGGTGCCTGAGCATTCCCCGAACCACCTTGTTCTATTTTACGCATCCACTCACATTGCCTTGTTGTATGACCTGCTGGGTTACTTGGATTTGGCGTGTGAAATTTACACGGCTGATCCAACATTGACTCATAAGTATACCTCGGACGGTCCTTTTATTCTTGCCACTGTTTCTTTTGCTCTGGCGTCCAAGTTTTCTTGCCCTCACTTCTTGGCGTCCATTGTTGCCCTCCAGTTTTCTAACATTGATTGCCCCCTGCTCCGGGCTGATCTTGATTCACAGCGGCAACTTGTTGCGAACTGTACCGGTGATCCGGTCTGTCATATCTTCTTTACCTCTATAATCATTCCTCCGGGGTGGTCCGGCTCCATCTTTCTAGTAGTACTCCTCATTTGTCTCGTTTGACACGATCCTGGGTTGAGTCGGATCACCCAAAGCATACGAATCAGCAATCCGGATCATTTCTGCCAATGTAGTTGGCATTTTCCTTTGCAACCTCTGCCATAGCTCGCTTGCATATCTGCACCCCTGCACAAACCATGCTATGGCCTGTGACTCTATCACACCCTCACATGAGTTTCTCACGGTACACCACCGGGTTAAAAACTCCTGGTCCGTCTCATTCGGTCTCTGCTTACACATAGCTAGGGTCTGAGGCCTATTTGGCCTTTGATACGTACTTGAGACATTGCTGATAAACATTTCCTCGAAATCGATCCAGCAGTTAATACTTCCGGGCGGCAAATTGTTTAACCATACCCTCACTAGCCCCTCCCACATTTGGGGTACGTATCTCACAACCCATCTCAAGTTGCCTGTAGCAATTTTCACAGCTGTAGCATAGTTTATCAACCAATAGTCCGGCTTTGTATTGTCGTCATACGTCTTTGTGCCACTGGGTAACTGGAAGTTAGGTACCGGTGGCTCCTTCATGATCCGGGGCCCAAAACACGCAGGACCTGGTGGACCTTGACATTCAATCTGTTCCAACCTATACAGCCGATCCAGTTTTAATCTGGCATCATCAGGCATCAAATCCCTGTTTCCCAATCTTGACCCTATCACATGATAGTCTGGCCTTGGGTATCCTGCGTTCACCATTTCCGAATCTCCATCGTTATACCGGTCCTGCTCTCGTGGAGCACCTCTCTGTTGCATACCTCGGCCGGCACTTTGCTCTTGCCTTGGTATATTCCGCTGCTGCGATTCTCCTGCTCCTGCCGAGTTTCGCTGTCCAGCATTGCCATTTATAGCATTTCCTCGACCGGCGTTGCCTTGGTCATGGTTACCTCAGCCAGCTTCTCCTCGGCTCACACTTCGTCGATCGTTATTTCTATGTACTTCTTTTCCTTTCCCTGCCCTTGTCGGGTCATACAGGACGATCTGTTTGTTCCTCCTAGCCGAGGTTACTACCTCTTCTCTTCTAGGACCACCATGAGGAGATGATGCGGCTCCAGCAGATTTCTCTGGGTTACCCACCACCGAATGAATGATCTTGGAGGCCCCAGCTCTTTCCGGGTTTGCCCTGAGCAAATCCTCGTTTTGCCTGTTTGCGATCCGAACCAACTCATTGGCCCTATCTTGCTGTCTCTGCTAGGCTTCACCCGTTAGACCCTCTAACTCGGATGCAGCTGCATCTGCTGCCCTAAGGTTCTTTGCCGAGGTACTATACTTCGGTAGCCCCACGGACAAACAGTTCTCTGACTCGTCAATCCTAGTATCTCCCTCCTTGTTCATTTCACTCATGATATTTCTCCCCTTTACTTTTACAGCATCAACTTTATTTGCCTTTGCGTACTCACGCAGCGTTATGTTTAACGACTGCTGAGCCGTGGCTATCTTCTTCGCACCCTCTCGTATTTTTTGCCTAGTTTCCTCTAGCTCGGTTTGTGCCTGAGCCGGATCTACTGCTGCTGCTACAGGGTTTGCCAAGCTATCCATCGCTTCCCGCAACACGTTCTCTGGCCTCTCTAGTGGAGGACCTCTACCTTTCCTCGGTGCCTTGGGCGTTACTTCCGGATCTGGTGCCGGATCTTTGCTTGTGCCTGTGCCAGGTGCAGTCATCATCACCTTTGCGCGGTCCGGGGAGCGAGTGGTACGCGCCCTGTGAACCATGCTAAGGGGTGGCTCGCCTGCCTCGACGACGTGCGGTGGATGAACGCATTACACATCCACAGCAACGTAGACCTTGTGCGCGCCGAGCTTGACGAAGAGTCCGTTGCACGGAAGAGGGCGCGTGCCGAAGCAGCCAGCATTGTCGTTGACGAAATCCAGCGCTCCAAAGCGCTGAACGAGCCCGGAGACGATGCGTTCGCCGGTGCCGATGAGGTTTCCCGTCCGGATCTTGACCCCTGCTAGCGCCGCTATCCCCATGGTGGGCGCCAACTGTCGTGGTGGTGTCACGGCAGATGCCATAGATAGGCTAAAGGTGGGGACTAAATGCACTAGGGGAATCCAGGGAGGGATAGTGTGGTGCTTCCACACACAGAAGTTTTATATTTGATTCACCTTCACAGATTACAAGTGCTCCTAGAGCTGTATTCGGAAGAGGAGGAACAAGGAACTCTCTTACTTTCGCCACTAAATAGCCCTCAAAGCAATCTCTCCTGTATCAACCAGTAGAACCCATTCCAGACCAACCCGTTCTATAGAGGCCCTAGCCCTCCTTATATAGGGGTGGCGAGGTCTCCACTTAGGGCATACGTGGAGGCATATTCCAGGGAATATGCCTCCTCCCAAAATAGTAAGCAGACCGGGTCACTTTTCCCCCGCGTCACCCATGCAGAGGCTACGTGAGCCTCTGCGGCGCCTGCGTCACCCGACATCGGCTTCGTCACCTTTGTGGGCCACGCCTCGGTGGTTCGGCCTCTGTCCGCTTCTCTCACGCTCTACGTACAATTGTCACCTTTGACCAGCGAGATACCTTCCTTCTCTTACAAGCTTGATTTAACCCGGATCCTACATAGTTGATCCGGCCACACCTGTTCCTGCATATAAGTTAGATACATCTTACCGACTTATGGCTTAAGTCGGTTGATACCAAGTTAGGTGGACGTCCCCTGGTCCGGGTTACCCCGTGATTCAGCCTGTCTTGAGGTGACCCGGATAGCATCCGCTTTGGCCTTGCCGAACATCGGCTAACTCGGCCTTTATACCCCGACGCAACCCTACCCGGGGGTATCCCCCCAACACTTAGTAGTTGGTGGTGTTGGTACACTCTTTGCAGTAACACACTTGACAATCCACACAATCTATCAAACAAAACAACCAAGACAAAACATGCACAAGATCAACACTAGTGGCAATACAAAAATCATGCAAAATATGCAAGCATGCAAGATGGCCATTTTTATTGTACAAATTGTTATAATAAGGTTTTGAACATTACTAAGTGTTTTCTGAACATTTTATAATTGCAAGATTACAAATGCAACCATTTGTACAATTGTAACCATTAGCAATAATTTCTAGTATTTGGAAAGGCCAAACTCACTAAATAATTTCCATACAATTAGGTATAGTCAACCAAATTTATATTTTGGTCTTACTGGATAGAGGGTTCAATTTGCAATCCATAGCAAAAAGATTCACCCAAAAATAATTTACAAAACAATTTTTATGGGTCTCCCAAAAAGCTCTTTCTTTATAGCCATTAAGATGGGCATGATAATTTTGAAGAAGCTCTCATAGGGATATGAATTGAAGTGAAAGAGAGTATTAAAAAGCAAAAACACACACACATTTAAGTCTAACCCACTTCCTATGCAAGGGGATTTTGTAAACAAACAAGTTATTGAAACCAGAGGCAACTTGCATAAGAAGGCAAAAGAAGTGCAACATAAAAAAATTCAGCATAAAACGAGGAAACTTGATATTATTGAGATACATAAGAACACTTTTCCCTCTCTCATAGTAGATTTCAGTATAATGCATAAACTTAACAATATACCTATCACAAGGACCATCATAGCAATGATCACTTATTCTAACAGAAAACACGGGAATACTAGCTCTCATAACACTACTTTGTGAAACAATATTAGAGGTATCCTTACAAAGGATAGTGTGTCCCTCTTCCTCATACTTAGTGACAAAGTCTTTCACATTTGCTATTATAGGTTCATCAACCATTTGTTTATCAGGTTCAACAACATTACTTGTACTTTCATTAACCATACTAGCTATCATAGAATGTTCCTTTACCTTAACTGGGAAAAGGCATTTTCTCAATGTAAGGTTTGGGTAAGACATGATTAGCAGTATAAACTTCAGTATTTCTTGCAGGAACACTCTTAGCAACATCTTTATAAGGTTCATGATACTTATTCCACTTCTTTTTAGGCACTTCAATGTAGGAAGCAAAAGCCTTAAAATAAGAAGCAATAGCTTGAGAGTCTAGACCATACGCATTTTTAATATTTTGAAAGTCATCAGTTCCCATAAAATATTCAATGCATTCATAATCATAATTTATACCTGACTTTCTACCTTTGTCATTCTCCCAAGCTTCAGCATTGTCTTGAATACAGTCCAGAAGATCCCATTTAGCTTCTTCTTCCATGCGAGTGAATGATCCAGCACAAGAAGCATCCAATAAATCTTTATCATGTAGAGGGAGCCTTGCATAAAAGTTATTGATAATAATATTGTTGGGGAGCTCATGAATGGGACATTTAAGCATTAGTAACTTCAATCTCCCCCAAGCTTGAGCTGTACTCTCTCCATCAAGAGGCCAAAAGTTGTATATTTGATTACGATCTTTATGAATCTCACTAGGAGGATAAAACTTTGAATAAAAGAGAGGCACTATTTCCTCCCATTCCAGAGCTTGACCATTCTTCAGCAGCTTATACCATTCCTCAGCTCTTCTTTTCAGCGATAATGAGAATGACTTCTTCTTAACTTGATCTATAGTAATACCTGCACACTTGAACAACCTACATCATTCGTGTATAAAGAGTAAATGATCACCGGGATGGACAGTTCCATCCCCAACATAGTAGTTATCCATAACACGATCAATAATTCTTGTAGGTATTTTAAAAACATCATTCTCAGCAGGTGGTGGCTTATCTACTACCTTAGCAGTGGTAGTAGCATTACCAAATAAGAAACTCAGCGAATTATCCATACTAAAAATAAAGCAACTAACAGAAGTAAACAATACTCACAGTAGAAGTTTCCTTTACCAGTTCCACTCTCCAATAGCGCTTCACTCCCCAGCAACAGCGCCAGAAAATAGTCTTGATGACCCACAAGTATAGGGGGTGTATCGCAGTATTTTCGATAAGTAAGAGTGTCGAACCCAACAAGGAGTTGAAGGTGCTGGCTAGTGGTATGAATCAGGAATTCTCTGCAAATACTTAGCAAACGGATTTTTAGGGGTTTTTGATATAGCAAGTAAACAAAGTACGAGTAAATAAAAGACAGTAGGAATAAATGCAGCAAGTGGCCCAATCCTTTATGCCGCAAAGGACAAGCCGGTTGTATTACTTAAGATGACCAAACGTTCTCGAGGACACATGGGAAGACTAGCAAGTGCTTTCGCTTCATATAGTCGATTAATCTTCTTTAGCTTGCTAAGTGTTGTGTGGGTGAACCTGTGCTAATGTACCACCCCATCCAAGACTAATACATACTTGTGATTATACCCCTTGCAAACATCCGTAAGTACAAGTAATTAAGGTAGAAACCTAACCACAGCTTTAAACTCTAAGACCCTTACGTCCCTTGTGCAATGGTTTCCTAACGGGGGTTCAGGTTTCTGTCACTCCGGCAACCCCTATGATTAGTAGCCAAATACACAAGCATTCCCCTAGGCCCATATAGGTGAAGTGTCATGTAGTCGATGTTCACATGACACCACTAGAAGAAGTACACCACAACTTAAATAACAATCTATTGAATCTTTCTCAACGCAACTCCACTACTAACAACAAGACTTCTCCCATGTCCTCAAGAACAAAACGAACTACTCACAAGACATCATATGGATCATGATCAGAGATGGAATAATGATGTATAACAATCTGAACATAAACAATAATTCAATGGTTCACTCAATAGCATCAACTACAAAGAGTAATCAACACCAGGAAAGTTTCCCCTATGAACTATGCAAGATTCAACGCAATTGTTACAGGAATATGGAGATGGTGATGAGGGTGCTGATGGTGATGATGGTGGTGATGATGATGATGATCCCAATGAATTCCATCTTGATGGTGGTGTTGATGGCGACGATCTCCCCTCTCCGGGAAGGAATTCCCCCGGCAGAAATCTGTCTGCCGGAGAGATCTTTCTCTCTCGGTGTTTTCCGCCCCGCAGAGGCGGCGGAATCTTTCTGTGGTCGCTCCCCGAGTCTTAGGGTTTCAGGAGGATGATATACACCAGAGGGGAGAGGCTGGAGTGGGCCAGGGTGGCCACACCACCTCTTGGCACGGCCTAGGGCTGCCCGCGCCATGGGGTGGTGTGGGCCCCCTGTGGCCCATCTCCACTCCATCTTATGGAATCCTTAGTCTTTTGGAAAAATAGGATTTTCTGTATATTTTCTCGGATTTTCTGATCTTCGCGGATTTTGCCTCCAAATAGCACATTTTCCATCAGAATCCTGACTGCAGCGGTCCATGCTCCAAAAGTCATCAACCATGCAAAACTAGGTGAAATAACATAAGTATCACCTCTCAATATGAAATATATCAATGAATAATAGTGAATTAAGACATATAATAGTGATGCAAAATGGACGTATCACCTACAGCGGCGGATTACTCGCTCATAGATGGGGGAAACATGGATGGTCAATGGAGAAGCGATGGTGATGATGATGGCGATGATCTCCTCCAATTCCCCATCCCGGCAGGGTGCCAGAACGGAGTTTCTGGTGCTGTTTCGTGGAATCTGGTGGTGGCGGCGGAGCGGAACTCCTTCTGGAAAAACGTCGACTCCCCCTGAGTTTTTAGGTCAGAAGGCATCTTATAGGCGAAGAGGGAGACCGAGGGGGTGTCTGGGTCGGCCATACCACCCCCTGGCGTGGCCTGGGCTAGCCCACGCGGCCAGGTGGTGTGGCCTAGGCCCAGCCCTCCTCCGTCTCGTATTCTGGCTCCGGGAGTCTTCTAGTGAAATAGGATTTTTGGCATATTTTCCGGGATTTTTCCTGATAGTTGATTTTCTGCACAAAAACTAGACACCAAGGCAATTCTGCTGAAAACAGCGTCAGTCCGTGTTAGTTGCATCCAAATCACACAAGTTTAGAGGAGAAACAATATCAAAAGTGTTCGAGAAAGTAGATATGTTTTGGACGTATCAACTCCCCACAAACTTAGCTTATTGCTTGTCCTCAAGCAATTCAGTTGAAAACTGAGTGCGATAAAAGAACTTTCACGAACACATTTGCTTCATATGATGTATATATTCTCAGCATGTGATAAAGTACTTAGACAATTCATAATAAGGAGTATGCAACTAAGTTTACCTAATAGGCATTGCAAGCTATGAAGATATTCCAACTCAAGAATAATAAGTAGCATGAAACATAAACATAAGCAACATTACAATGCACATAATAAGGTATGATAGAGTGGTATCTCGCTTGCCTTTGACCGTGAATGCCAAGGCACCTCTGAAGTTCAGGTGAAGACTAGAAGTAAAGATATCAAAGATACAAGCATCAAAGTCATAACACAAATAATCAAGTAGTGAGACAGACACAAAGAATGACAGCTATGCTCTCCAGAAAGTGCTCATAGAATATGTGAAGGCTCAACAAGGAACACAAAAAGGTTTTGAAAAGTTTGAAAGGCTTCCAAATGCTGAAAGTATGGTACTTGTTAGCTTTGAGCTCTCATCGCCCCTATCATAAGCATCTTTAAGTGGTTAAGGTTAAAGTGACACAACTAAGAGGATATGCTCGACAAGTTATAAACTAAAGTCTCATGCCCCTTACTCACGAGTACCAGACCTCATGCTACTCAACTTCAGTCACGAGTAAGCTCTTGTCATTGTAAGTACATATGTATCATAGAGAACCGCCAACGGGGTACCCCTTGCACATGATACAAGTGTTATCCCATAATCAAAATGACAAGGCAAGCAAACAATGAGCATCTCGACGATCTTTTTATTTACTATGTGCATAGATTTTTATTGAGGATGCTTCATAGAATGCTCATTATGGTTATGCTGCAAGTTTCCACCATGATTAAGCATGGCTTAGGCTAGCGGCCCAGGCATTTCTCTAACACACATACAAACTCCATGATCTTACAAGTTCCACTTTTATTTCACACCGCCGGGATCCATAAGCAAAAGAATCATGATATCAACGGGGTACAAAGTACCTGTGGTATGTTGAAAGCATTCCCCATGATACATGGTTCTGCTAACTTCAACTTATAAAGCGCAAGCATATACGCAACAAAGAAGGACGCAATGGTTCAGGTTTATTAAATGCAAGAAAATAAAGTGTGCCATCAAGTTTGTGAGAGCTTTACTAACTAACTTTCTCATAACAAGCAAACATTTTATTCGGGAGAAAACAAGGCATATTGAATATGCACGGAAATAGCAAATGGTGCTAATAGGTAGGTATGGTGGACACTTTGGCAATATTGGGTTTTAGGGAGTTGGAAACATGAGTAAATCATACTCAGTGAAAGTGAAGGCTAGCAATAGTAAGGGAGTGACAAACGAGAGAGCAATAGCTGTCATAATAATGCTTGCAACAAAACAGGACTAATCATGGCATGAAAGTGATTCAAGACCCTCAAGGCAAAATAATTCATCGAGGCTTAACTGATTATTTCAGTCATGTGCGTGCGTGAGCATGTGCCAAGTCAATTCAAATGAAACATTCAGAGGAGGATACCACGGTGTCATACCAAGTTATGAATAGAGTAATGCAAGCAAACATTCATAAGACATGCTACAAACTATTAGCAAGCTAGAACCAATCATATGAAAGCAAGAACTACTAAGCATCCATAAATAACATACACCCTATACGAACAGACTAAGCATGCCCACAATGATGAGTATATGTACAAAAATGAAAACAATTAGAGTTCGTTACCAGCCTCTGACCACACCTCAAGTTGTCATTAATCCTTATTATTGCCCTTCACTTGTGTGGCTTGAATAATAATATGAAACCAA
Organism: Avena eriantha; assembly: GCA_910589775.1. Taxonomy (NCBI): domain Eukaryota; kingdom Viridiplantae; phylum Streptophyta; class Magnoliopsida; order Poales; family Poaceae; genus Avena; species Avena eriantha. The sequence continues at coordinate 137,929,235 of OU342744.1, read as the reverse complement.
TATCCACTGAAGACTGTTGAACCCTCCCCCCAAGCTTAGGCTTTTGGCCTAAGTGGGTGTCAATCCAAGCTAGCCAGGATGAAGTGTCACCGTGGTACGACGAGGAGGTACCCTCGTCCTGGTGCGAGCTCAAGTACGTCCCTCTGTAGTGCGTGGAGTAATCGTAGGAGGGCACATCCTCCTGATGTTGCTCGTGGAAACCCAGCAAGCGGAGCTGCTCGTCCACTTCCTCCTTAGAGCGCAACCACGGTCTCCTTGAACACTAAACAAAGAAGACTGTGGCAAAGGGATCTCCCTCTCATCCCCATCAGTAAACAACATCCTATATACTAGACTGTCCAAATCAGAATTAGCAGTGACAAAGTGATGAGTTTTCATAGCAACAAGGTCAAGCCTTTGTGGCGCTAATATAGTATCATTGGGGTCTACTGAAAGCCCTAATGCATTGACCATGCGTGAGGCAATGATGCCCCTATAGATAGGCCACCTAGCAGCTAGGCGGCGAGCAATAAGCGAGCCAAGGTTGTACTGAGTGTCATTGTTAAGCGCAGCGGCAAGGAAGGCTAAATGATAGTTGGAGATATTACTCGTATTCTCCCTACCAAGAACGCTAGTAGCAAGATATATGCAAAGTATCTAAGAGTAGGGAGTTGGATGTTTCTTATCTTTCCGCGCTGAGACATGCGGCCATCATCATTGGTCACCCCTCGGTAAAGTTCCAGCAAATCAGCGGGTCTCCCTTGAATCTTCTTTGCGGTCCCTGTCATGCTTACACCTACAACACTACAAAATCTCTCCAAAAACATGGTAAAGGGCATATTATAAATTTTGAAAGAGACAGTTCACTGACAGGGCATGTTAGTAAACATGAAGCTCTCAACAAAGGTTTTGGTGAGCATAGTGTATTGCTCACTCTCGTCTTGCATATATGAGGTCAAACCAACCCTCTGAATCAGTAGCAAGAAATCATCAAGAATCCCTAAGAGGCTGATCTTGAGGGCCTTGACCTCCTAGGTGCATCCCTCTCAAATATCTCTCCAAAGGTATGGTTGTTCATGCTTGATATTCTGAAATTTAAACACCTATTAAACAAGTGATTGCAAAGTGAATATAATGAAGGGTACTACTCATAGGGACTTGTAAGAGGACTAAACATGCATCAAAACTTTATCTCTAAGCATCAAACAAGCTTACAAGCTCTCATAACTTGTCACCTATAGCAGCAAAACACTCAAGATATAATCCACTAAACACAAATCTACTTGGACAAGGGGAGGAATCACATACCGGAGAACAAATGCTCCAAATTTCAGCAACAAAGATGGTCTGAGCAAGGAGATCGAAAAAATCGAGAGTAAGCACAACAAGAACGCGATTTTGAGCAATGAACTGGAGTTTGCTCGGGAGAGAGAAGAAAGTGGCAAGTGAGAGAGTGAGTGGAGGTCCAGGGGTGACCCACACCATGGCATGGCGCCACCTAGGGCAGGCCGTGCCACCAGGTGGTGTGCCTGCCTGGTGGGTCCCCCTCGTACCTTCCAGGCACTCCTCTGTCCCTTTTTTCACGTAAAATTTAATATGAATTTTCCGGAATTTTTCGAGACACTTTATTTTGGGGCAATTTTCACGTATAGATGAATGATTTTCTGACAAACAGATTTTTGTTTTGGAAATGATGCAATGACAAAACAAGGCTATAACTATAGGAGCTCTAAGACACTCTAACATGCAAGCAACTAACAACAAAGAAAACTAAACGAAAGCAAAAACTAAAATGGATAGAATAAAAGTAAACAGAGATAATCACGGTGAAAACATTATTTTGTTCAATGAAATCCTTTTGTTAACAAGGTTGATCAGGTCTCGTTACCAAAACAATTCCATATGATACAAAACTTTGTATTCCACTAATGATTATGTTACCTCAACCTTGATAGCAATGGTTCCAATCATAATAGTTTCAAAATTTTCTCTTGGTATGGGACAATATATTTCTCCAACTTGAATGCCCTCAACATGTTCAATTGAATTCAACCCATAAGTCCTTTCAATCTTCTTGGGGAAATAGACGGTATGTTCCTTGTCATTAACATTAAAGGTCACCTTTCCTTGATTGCAATTAATAACAGCTCCTGCAGTATTAAGGAAAGGTCTCCCAAGAAAAATAGACATATTATCATCTTCAAGCATTTCAAGCACAACAAAATCAGTTAATATCAAGCAATTATGAGCCACTTGAACAGGTACATCCTCACATATACCAACAGGAATAGTGGTAGATTTATCAGCCATTTGCAAAGATATATCAGTTGGTATTAATTTTTCTAGTTGAAGCCCCTTATAGAGAGAGAAAGGCATAACACTAACTCCAGCTACCAAATTAGACAAAGCAGTTCTAACATAACTATTCTTAATAGAGCAAGGGATAGTTGGAATCCCTGGGTCTCCAAGTTTCTATGGAACCTTACCATTAAAGGAATAATTAGCAAGCAAAGTAGAAATTTCTTCATTACAGATCTTCCTTTTATTCGAGACAATATCCTTCATATACTTCGAGTAAGGAGGCAATTTAATAGCATCAGTCAAAGGAATTTGCAAGAATAAAGGTTTCATCCACTCACAAAACTTATCGTAGTGTTCATCTTCCTTTGACTTGTGTTTCTTATTAGGGAAAGGCATAGGTTTTTGGACCCAAGGTTCTCTTTCAGTACCATGTTTCTTAGCAAGAAAATCTTCTTTAGTGTATTTAGTATTCTTAGTGTGCTTTTCAGGTTCTTTTTCAACCTTTTCTTCATTTGGATCTTCATTTTCTTCATTACCACTTTCAGTTTCAGCATCAGCAATAGATATACTATTAGGATCTATAGCAGGTTCAGAGGGTTCTACAATAGTTTTATGTTTCTTTTTCCTTTTCTTACGAGTAGAGGCACTATTTTCAGCTTGTTGAGAATCCTGCTCAATTCTTTTGGGATGCCCCTCAGGATATAGAGGATACTGGGTAGCAGCACCACTTCTAATTCTAATTTCATAAGCATGTTTTTCTTTAGCAGCGTTAATTAGCAAGTCTTTTGTACTTTAATGAGTTGATCTATTTGAGTTTGAACCATTTGAAAGTGTTTAACAATCATTTGACATCATTAGAGGTTTTTTCCACAATATCTTTCAACTCAACAATAGCTCTAGTGTTTTCCATTAGATGATTTTGCACCCTTTTATTAAAATTATCTTGCTTAACAATGAAAATATCGAATTCTTCTAAGCATTGATCAGGAGGTTTAGAGTAAGGGATATCACCTTCATCAAATGTTGGAGAGAGTGTACCTCAATAGTGGATGAGTAGGGAATAGGCTTACATAATTCTTCTATAGGAGGTAAATTCTTGACATCTGCAGCTTTAATTCCCTTCTCCTTAAGACATTTATTAGCTTCCTTCATTACTTCATCATTTAATTCAATAACTCCCCTCTTCTTTGATGTTGGAATAGGCACCGGTATAGTTGGTTCAGGTATGATTACTTCAGGTATAGCTGGTTCAGGAGGAGTCCAGTCCTCATAGTTCTTGCTTATTTTAGCCATTAATTCCTCAGCCTCCTTGGGAGACCTATTCCTGAAAACACAATCAGCACAACAATCTAGGTATGTCCTAGATTCTTCGGTTAGTACATTATAAAATATATCAAGAAGCTCATTCTTAGGTAATGGAGTTCTAGCCTGCGCATGAATCAAAGCACAAAACCTTGCCCATGATTCAGGCAATATCTCTTTTTCTCCCTATTTAAAACCAAAAAGTTCCTGCAAAATAGCATGTCTAGCGCTAGGAGGAAAATATTTCTGCAGGAAAGTACTAATCAAACAATCAGGGCTATCAATAGATCCAGGAGGTAAATTACTAAACCACGTTTTAGCTTCTCCTTTCAGTGAAAAGGGGAAAATCTTAGCAACAAAGTAAGTACGCATCTTAATATCATTAGAAAACAAGCCACTCATGGTAGAGAGTTCATTCATATGTGCTACCGCACTCTCATTCTTAGTCCCACAAAAAGGTTCTTTCTCAACAATAGCTATGTAAGATAGATCGAGAGAGAAATCATAATCTTTATCTTTAATGTCTATGGGAGAAGCAGCAAACTTAGAAATAGGAGACAATTTGGGTCTAATAATACACCTCTCAAAGAGACTCTTAGCAACGCTCCTATCATGGGTGTTTTTACATTCTTTAATAAATTCATCGGTCATCTCAACATAATTGTCTTCAATATCATAACTTTCACTAGACTCAGGTGAACTAACAGGTGTAGTAGTGTCTTCATTAGGAGTTTCAGTATTTCCAGCTATAGTTCTAGCAATCGTAGCATCTAGGAAAGGACCTAATGAACCACTCTTATCAAGCATAGTAGAAGCAGCATCATAAGTATCAGAAGTTTCAGATTCAGCAGTAGTAGCAGTGTGTGTAGCACGTGTATGTGGTGGTGTAACGAGCTTACTCATAACATATGGTGAATCAAGAGCAACAGAGGTGTTCAGAACCGTACCTCTTCTTGTAGTGGATGGTAAAATAGAAACCTTGCCATCACGAGACTTACCCATGATGGATGGATGGCAGTGAACAATAGAGAATCCAAGTGAACTTAATAAATAAAGCTATGCTCCCCGGCAACGGCGCCAGAAAATAGTCTTGATGACCCACAAGTATAGGGGGTGTATCGCAGTATTTTCGAGGGAAGTGAAACCCAATTTATTGATTCGACACAAGGGGAGCCAAAGAATATTTATAAGCCTTAACAACTGAGTTGTCAATTCAGCTGCACCTGGAAACAATCTCGCTCACAGCAGTTTATCAGTAGCAACAGTTTTGTAGTAGGAATAGTAAAGTAGCAGCAGTAGTAAAGTAAAGACAACAGTAACAATCGCAGTAACAGTAGGATTCGAGTGCGGTAGGCATAGGGATGGATGGACGGGCGTTGCATGGACAAGACAATTCACATAGCAATCAGAACATAGGGCAATTGCAGATAAATAAGATAAAGCATCCAAGTACTAGATAATCCTAGGCATGTGTCCCATATATAGTCATACGTGCTCGCAATGAGAACTTGCACAACATCTTTTGTCCTGCCAGCCTGTTTGCAGCGGGGCCTCAAGCGAACTACTGGCAATTAAGGTGCACCTTTTAATAGAGAACCGGAGCAAAGCATTAACACTCCATGAACACTGGTTCCGGACAACAACGTGTGTATACAACTTGCAGGTAAGACCAAAAACAATACTATCATAATGAATCAATAACATGTTCAGATCTGAAATCGTGGCACTCGGGCCCTAGTGATAAGCATTAAGCATAACAAGTCGCAACAAAGTCATAAAGCACTAATAGAAGATACTAGGCACCATGCCCTAACAATTTGATGCCATTACATGAATGATCTCATCCAGTCCCTACCATCCCCATAGCCTACCGATGACCCACAATTATAGGGGGTGTATCGCAGTATTTTCGATAAGTAAGAGTGTCGAACCCAACGAGGAGCAGTAGGTGCTGGCTAGTGGTATGGATCAGGAATTCTCTGCAAATACTTAGCAAACGGATTTTTAGGGGTTTTGGATATAGCAAGTAAACAAAGTACGAGTAAATTAAAGACAGTAGGAATAAATGCAACAAGTGGCCCAATCCTTTATGCAGCAAGGGACAAGCCGTTTGTATTACTTAAGATGACCAAACGTTCTCGAGGACACATGGGAAGACTAGCAAGTGCTTTCGCTTCATATAGTCGATTAATCTTCTTTAGCTTGCTAAGTGTTGTGTGGGTGAACCTGTGCTAATGTACCACCCCATCCAAGACTAATACATACTTGTGATTATACCCCTTGCAAACATCCGTAAGTACAAGTAATTAAGGTAGAAACCTAACCACAGCTTTAAACTCTAAGACCCTTACGTCCCTTGTGCAATGGTTTCCTAACGGGGGTTCAGGTTTCTGTCACTCCGGCAACCCCTATGATTAGTAGCCAAATACACAAGCATTCCCCTAGGCCCATATAGGTGAAGTGTCATGTAGTCGATGTTCACATGACACCACTAGAAGAAGTACACCACAACTTAAATAACAATCTATTGAATCTTTCTCAACGCAACTCCACTACTAACAACAAGACTTCTCCCATGTCCTCAAGAACAAAATGAACTACTCACAAGACATCATATGGATCATGATCAGAGATGGAATAATGATGTATAACAATCTGAACATAAACAATAATTCAATGGTTCACTCAACAGCATCAACTACAAAGAGTAATCAACACCAGGAAAGTTTCCCCTATGAACTATGCAAGATTCAACACAATTGTTACATCAATATGGAGATGGTGAAGAGGGTGCTGATGGTGATGATGATGATGATGATCCCAATGAAGGCCAGCTTGATGGTGGTGTTGATGGCGACGATCTCCCCTCTTCAGGAAGGAATTCCCCCGGCAGAAATCTATCTGCCGGAGAGATCTTTCTCTCTCGGTGTTTTCCGCCCCGCAGAGGCGGCGGAATCTTTCTGTGGTCGCTCCCTGAGTCTTAGGGTTTCGGGAGGATGATATACGCCAGAGGGGAGAGGCTGGAGTGGGCCAGGGTGGCCACACCACCTCCTGGCACGGCCTAGGGCTGCCCACGCCATGGGGTGGTGTGGGCCCCCTGTGGCCCATCTCCACTCCATCTTCTGGCATCCTTAGTCTTCTGGAAAAATAGAATTTTCCGTATATTTTCCCGGATTTTCTGATCTTCGCGAATTTTGCCTCCAAACAGCACATTTTCCATCAGAATCTTGACTGCAGTGGTCCATGTTCCAAAAGTCATCAACCATGCAAAAATAGATGAAATAACATAAGTATCACCTCTCAATATGAAATATATAAATGAATACTAGTGAATTAAGACATAGAATAGTGATGCAAAATGGACGTATCAACTCCCCCCAGGCTTAGACTTCGCTTGTCCTCAAGCGAAACTGAGCTCAATAAACATGGCCTCAGGTTTATTGAGTGAAGAGTCGATAAAAGAATACGGACAAGAAGCATCACATTCATCAAAAGCATAGATCATAATAGAAGACAACTCACTATTATATAACTCAACTTGTAATAAGTAAAGGAAACACAATAAAGATACATAAAGTGAATCATAATTGGTAATGGAAAATTTAGCTCTTGGTCGAAGAATAGTTGATAATTTGCTGGAGTTCACAAATAGCTGGTTTTCAATGAAAGATTTCAAAGTAGTAAACATCAAGATAAGAGCAATGTGCAAAACAAGGAACATAAGACATGGTTGCATAAATCATCATATGAATGAATGAAACACAACAACTCAAAATACTTGCTGAGATAGAAGGGAGTAGGTTTACTGACTCAACTACAAAGTAAAAGAAAGGCCCTTCAAAGAGGGAAGCAGGGATTGCAAGTCTCATAAAGAGCTCCCAAAAATTACGATACTTACTAGCTTTTAGCTCTGATTGCCCCTATCATAGGCATCTTTAGGTGATTAAGGTTAAAGTGACACAACTAAGAGGATATGCTTGACAAGTTATAAGTTGAAATCTCATGGCCCTTACTTATGAGTACCGATCCTCATGCTACTCAACTTCAGTCACGAGCAAGCTCTTGTCATTGTAAATACATGCGTATCCTTGAGAACCGCCAACGGGGTACCCCTTGCACATGACACAGGAGCTATCCCATAATCAAAATGACAAGGCAAGCAGACAGTAAGCATCTCAGCGATCTTTTTATTTGCTATTGGCATAGGTTTTTATTGAGGATGCTTCATAGAATGCTCACTATAGTTATGCTGCAAGTTTCCACCATGATTAGGCATGGCTTAGGATAGCGGCCCAAGCGTTTCTCTAACACACATATAAACTCCATGATCTTACAAGTTCCACTTTTATTTCACACCGCCGGGATCCATAAGCAAAAGAACATGATACCAACTAGGTACAAATTACCAAATGAAGTGTTGAAAGTGGTCCCCATGATACATGGTTCGGCTAACTTCAACTCATAAAGCGCAAGCATATACGCAACAAACAAGGACCCAATGGTTCAAGTATATTAAATGCAAGAAAGTAAAGTGTGCCATCAAGTTCGTGAGAGCTTTAATCACTAATTTTCACATAACAAGTTTAATTTGGGAGGTAGATAAAACAAGAATTTATTTGGAATAGCAATAATGCTAATAGGTAGGTATGGTGGACACAAATGGCAAAGGTTTTGGTTTAAAGGAGGTGGATGCACGAGAAGAATACCCTCTCAGTATAGGTTTTTGGCTAGCAAGGCTGGGTAGCAAGTATAAGAGTTGAAGGAAACAACCAAACATACAAGTGATAAAGACAAACATGCAATCTTCCTTGGAAGCACAAAAGATCTTAACTAGAGAATACTAGACTTATTAGCAAATCAAGAAAGAAAGATGATGAAATTATTTTTCTTTAGAGTACTCTATCTTTTTCATTCAACTCTCAAAAATAGTGTTGCTACTGACCGAGCCAGGTTTGCCAAAACCAACTAAATTAACTCAATGATCCCAAAGTGATACCAATACGAACAACAAGATCAATCATACAACCACGAATTGAAAACTAATATAAGCTATGCAAAAGAGTGGATGATAGTACTTCTTATTAATATTCCATAACGGAAACTCACACCAAGGGATACATATCTAACAAGAGAGGGGACACTTCCATAATGCAAACCATACTACAAAATAACTCCTCTATTCATGATATGACTCTACTAAAAAGGTAAAAAGATAGAAGATAGTGATGTGATACCGCGACACTCCCCCAAGCTTGGAACAAACCAAGGGGATGCCAAACCTGATGATGAGTTACTCCTTCGGTGGTGGTGGTATCCTCTCGATGAGCTCTCTGATCAGTTTCCCCAAGTCCTCAATCTCGAAGGTGAGATTATGAATCAGCTGCGAGTTTTGCTCAATGCGGCTCGTGATCATGTCGTGTTGAGAATTCCAGCTCTTGCTATTCTTTCCCCACTCTTCCTTCTTGGAGTCTTCTTTCCCTGCATGGTTATGGATAAAGGTATGGAAGGGATTCTTGGTGTGTGGAGGAAGTGACCGTGGAGCCAAACTGTGACGGGGAGCTTTCCCCCCAGTCTGCATCCGTGCCGTCCTTCTAACCCTGGCAGGTTTCTTCACCACTCCAATGCTTGCAATGGTAGTGCCGGCGTTCGGACGTTGGCCTTGCTCCTCTTCACCTTCACTCTTGATCTCCTTCTCCTTCCCGGGGTCTTGGAGGTCTTCCTCCATAGGTTCCTTCCCTTTATCCTTGGCGGACACCATGGTGCTTCTAAGCTTTCAAAGAGCATGTCCTGGCAGAAACAAATCGAAACAAAAACACGATGAAAACATGATATACAAACCTCGGGGGATCCGGGGGGGGGTTATATATTACGAAGTTTCATATCAAAAGGAAGGTACTGGAAGAAAACGGGTCGGAGGCGGAGTCCGGAGTGGACTCACCACCTGGTGGCGCGGCCAGGGGTGGGCCCGCGCCACAGGGTGGTGTGAGCCACCCTGGCTCCGGTTCCATCCCTTTTTCGCTTCGTAACTTTCCTTATCGACTGAAAACTGCAAAAATATAGTTGTACTGTATTTTCGCGGAACTTTTCTTACCAGAACTGTTACCTATTTGAAAACAGACTCTACAGGTCTCTGAATTTGGTATCTAGTAGATTCTTCCAGAGTCATCTCTTGAATCATCAATATCTTCATCTTCATACACTTATTACTTGAGTCATAAAACCCTTCTCTTCCTTGCTACACCATTATCTCCACTTCCTGGAAATTTCTTTCACACAAAACTTCACACGGTTCTCATTAGCAACATTAGTATAAGTGAAGTGATAAAACCTTTTGAGTCCAACTTCAACTGAAAACCATCAAAACATAAGCTAATGTAGCAACTCCTTCCGAAAACCCAAAAAGAATTCAAAAAGAAAATCGAATAAAGAAGGAAATGCAAGATTGGCAAAATCTGTCAAAACAGACCAGCAGGTAAAGATCAATTTTTTAGAAAATCTTATGTTGCTCAAATCAAAAAGTGCAAAACTAAAGAAAGTTAAATAACAACCTGGGGCAGAAGCACAAAAAATTACATCTCAATCCGACTTACAGAGATCTCTCACGAATTTTTATGGTGAAGCACAAAAATCTGTTTCGAGACAGCAACTTCCCCAAATCTTAATTCTCTCTCATTAGAGGTTGATCTTGACACAAAAACCAAACAAAACGGATAAGGAGCGGTTATTACCGAAGTAATAACTTCCTAGACTCAAGGAAAAAAACAAACTAAAAGCAAAAACAAATTGGGTTGTCTCCCAAAAAGCTCTTTCTTTATAGCCATTAAGATGGGCATGATAATTTTGAAGAAGCTCTCATAGGGATATGAATTGAAGTGAAAGAGAGTATTAAAAAGCAAAAACACACACACATTTAAGTCTAACCCACTTCCTATGCAAGGGGATTTTGTAAACAAACAAGTTATTGAAACCAGAGGCAACTTGCATAAGAAGGCAAAAGAAGTGCAACATAAAAAAATTCAGCATAAAACGAGGAAACTTGATATTATTGAGATACATAAGAACACTTTTCCCTCTCTCATAGTAGATTTCAGTATAATGCATAAACTTAACAATATACCTATCACAAGGACCATCATAGCAATGATCACTTATTCTAACAGAAAACACGGGAATACTAGCTCTCATAACACTACTTTGTGAAACAATATTAGAGGTATCCTTACAAAGGATAGTGTGTCCCTCTTCCTCATACTTAGTGACAAAGTCTTTCACATTTGCTATTATAGGTTCATCAACCATTTGTTTATCAGGTTCAACAACATTACTTGTACTTTCATTAACCATACTAGCTATCATAGAATGTTCCTTTACCTTAACTGGGAAAAGGCATTTTCTCAATGTAAGGTTTGGGTAAGACATGATTAGCAGTATAAACTTCAGTATTTCTTGCAGGAACACTCTTAGCAACATCTTTATAAGGTTCATGATACTTATTCCACTTCTTTTTAGGCACTTCAATGTAGGAAGCAAAAGCCTTAAAATAAGAAGCAATAGCTTGAGAGTCTAGACCATACGCATTTTTAATATTTTGAAAGTCATCAGTTCCCATAAAATATTCAATGCATTCATAATCATAATTTATACCTGACTTTCTACCTTTGTCATTCTCCCAAGCTTCAGCATTGTCTTGAATACAGTCCAGAAGATCCCATTTAGCTTCTTCTTCCATGCGAGTGAATGATCCAGCACAAGAAGCATCCAATAAATCTTTATCATGTAGAGGGAGCCTTGCATAAAAGTTATTGATAATAATATTGTTGGGGAGCTCATGAATGGGACATTTAAGCATTAGTAACTTCAATCTCCCCCAAGCTTGAGCTGTACTCTCTCCATCAAGAGGCCAAAAGTTGTATATTTGATTACGATCTTTATGAATCTCACTAGGAGGATAAAACTTTGAATAAAAGAGAGGCACTATTTCCTCCCATTCCAGAGCTTGACCATTCTTCAGCAGCTTATACCATTCCTCAGCTCTTCTTTTCAGCGATAATGAGAATGACTTCTTCTTAACTTGATCTATAGTAATACCTGCACACTTGAACAACCTACATCATTCGTGTATAAAGAGTAAATGATCACCGGGATGGACAGTTCCATCCCCAACATAGTAGTTATCCATAACACGATCAATAATTCTTGTAGGTATTTTAAAAACATCATTCTCAGCAGGTGGTGGCTTATCTACTACCTTAGCAGTGGTAGTAGCATTACCAAATAAGAAACTCAGCGAATTATCCATACTAAAAATAAAGCAACTAACAGAAGTAAACAATACTCACAGTAGAAGTTTCCTTTACCAGTTCCACTCTCCAATAGCGCTTCACTCCCCAGCAACAGCGCCAGAAAATAGTCTTGATGACCCACAAGTATAGGGGGTGTATCGCAGTATTTTCGATAAGTAAGAGTGTCGAACCCAACAAGGAGTTGAAGGTGCTGGCTAGTGGTATGAATCAGGAATTCTCTGCAAATACTTAGCAAACGGATTTTTAGGGGTTTTTGATATAGCAAGTAAACAAAGTACGAGTAAATAAAAGACAGTAGGAATAAATGCAGCAAGTGGCCCAATCCTTTATGCCGCAAAGGACAAGCCGGTTGTATTACTTAAGATGACCAAACGTTCTCGAGGACACATGGGAAGACTAGCAAGTGCTTTCGCTTCATATAGTCGATTAATCTTCTTTAGCTTGCTAAGTGTTGTGTGGGTGAACCTGTGCTAATGTACCACCCCATCCAAGACTAATACATACTTGTGATTATACCCCTTGCAAACATCCGTAAGTACAAGTAATTAAGGTAGAAACCTAACCACAGCTTTAAACTCTAAGACCCTTACGTCCCTTGTGCAATGGTTTCCTAACGGGGGTTCAGGTTTCTGTCACTCCGGCAACCCCTATGATTAGTAGCCAAATACACAAGCATTCCCCTAGGCCCATATAGGTGAAGTGTCATGTAGTCGATGTTCACATGACACCACTAGAAGAAGTACACCACAACTTAAATAACAATCTATTGAATCTTTCTCAACGCAACTCCACTACTAACAACAAGACTTCTCCCATGTCCTCAAGAACAAAACGAACTACTCACAAGACATCATATGGATCATGATCAGAGATGGAATAATGATGTATAACAATCTGAACATAAACAATAATTCAATGGTTCACTCAATAGCATCAACTACAAAGAGTAATCAACACCAGGAAAGTTTCCCCTATGAACTATGCAAGATTCAACGCAATTGTTACAGGAATATGGAGATGGTGATGAGGGTGCTGATGGTGATGATGGTGGTGATGATGATGATGATCCCAATGAATTCCATCTTGATGGTGGTGTTGATGGCGACGATCTCCCCTCTCCGGGAAGGAATTCCCCCGGCAGAAATCTGTCTGCCGGAGAGATCTTTCTCTCTCGGTGTTTTCCGCCCCGCAGAGGCGGCGGAATCTTTCTGTGGTCGCTCCCCGAGTCTTAGGGTTTCAGGAGGATGATATACACCAGAGGGGAGAGGCTGGAGTGGGCCAGGGTGGCCACACCACCTCTTGGCACGGCCTAGGGCTGCCCGCGCCATGGGGTGGTGTGGGCCCCCTGTGGCCCATCTCCACTCCATCTTATGGAATCCTTAGTCTTTTGGAAAAATAGGATTTTCTGTATATTTTCTCGGATTTTCTGATCTTCGCGGATTTTGCCTCCAAATAGCACATTTTCCATCAGAATCCTGACTGCAGCGGTCCATGCTCCAAAAGTCATCAACCATGCAAAACTAGGTGAAATAACATAAGTATCACCTCTCAATATGAAATATATCAATGAATAATAGTGAATTAAGACATATAATAGTGATGCAAAATGGACGTATCACCTACAGCGGCGGATTACTCGCTCATAGATGGGGGAAACATGGATGGTCAATGGAGAAGCGATGGTGATGATGATGGCGATGATCTCCTCCAATTCCCCATCCCGGCAGGGTGCCAGAACGGAGTTTCTGGTGCTGTTTCGTGGAATCTGGTGGTGGCGGCGGAGCGGAACTCCTTCTGGAAAAACGTCGACTCCCCCTGAGTTTTTAGGTCAGAAGGCATCTTATAGGCGAAGAGGGAGACCGAGGGGGTGTCTGGGTCGGCCATACCACCCCCTGGCGTGGCCTGGGCTAGCCCACGCGGCCAGGTGGTGTGGCCTAGGCCCAGCCCTCCTCCGTCTCGTATTCTGGCTCCGGGAGTCTTCTAGTGAAATAGGATTTTTGGCATATTTTCCGGGATTTTTCCTGATAGTTGATTTTCTGCACAAAAACTAGACACCAAGGCAATTCTGCTGAAAACAGCGTCAGTCCGTGTTAGTTGCATCCAAATCACACAAGTTTAGAGGAGAAACAATATCAAAAGTGTTCGAGAAAGTAGATATGTTTTGGACGTATCAACTCCCCACAAACTTAGCTTATTGCTTGTCCTCAAGCAATTCAGTTGAAAACTGAGTGCGATAAAAGAACTTTCACGAACACATTTGCTTCATATGATGTATATATTCTCAGCATGTGATAAAGTACTTAGACAATTCATAATAAGGAGTATGCAACTAAGTTTACCTAATAGGCATTGCAAGCTATGAAGATATTCCAACTCAAGAATAATAAGTAGCATGAAACATAAACATAAGCAACATTACAATGCACATAATAAGGTATGATAGAGTGGTATCTCGCTTGCCTTTGACCGTGAATGCCAAGGCACCTCTGAAGTTCAGGTGAAGACTAGAAGTAAAGATATCAAAGATACAAGCATCAAAGTCATAACACAAATAATCAAGTAGTGAGACAGACACAAAGAATGACAGCTATGCTCTCCAGAAAGTGCTCATAGAATATGTGAAGGCTCAACAAGGAACACAAAAAGGTTTTGAAAAGTTTGAAAGGCTTCCAAATGCTGAAAGTATGGTACTTGTTAGCTTTGAGCTCTCATCGCCCCTATCATAAGCATCTTTAAGTGGTTAAGGTTAAAGTGACACAACTAAGAGGATATGCTCGACAAGTTATAAACTAAAGTCTCATGCCCCTTACTCACGAGTACCAGACCTCATGCTACTCAACTTCAGTCACGAGTAAGCTCTTGTCATTGTAAGTACATATGTATCATAGAGAACCGCCAACGGGGTACCCCTTGCACATGATACAAGTGTTATCCCATAATCAAAATGACAAGGCAAGCAAACAATGAGCATCTCGACGATCTTTTTATTTACTATGTGCATAGATTTTTATTGAGGATGCTTCATAGAATGCTCATTATGGTTATGCTGCAAGTTTCCACCATGATTAAGCATGGCTTAGGCTAGCGGCCCAGGCATTTCTCTAACACACATACAAACTCCATGATCTTACAAGTTCCACTTTTATTTCACACCGCCGGGATCCATAAGCAAAAGAATCATGATATCAACGGGGTACAAAGTACCTGTGGTATGTTGAAAGCATTCCCCATGATACATGGTTCTGCTAACTTCAACTTATAAAGCGCAAGCATATACGCAACAAAGAAGGACGCAATGGTTCAGGTTTATTAAATGCAAGAAAATAAAGTGTGCCATCAAGTTTGTGAGAGCTTTACTAACTAACTTTCTCATAACAAGCAAACATTTTATTCGGGAGAAAACAAGGCATATTGAATATGCACGGAAATAGCAAATGGTGCTAATAGGTAGGTATGGTGGACACTTTGGCAATATTGGGTTTTAGGGAGTTGGAAACATGAGTAAATCATACTCAGTGAAAGTGAAGGCTAGCAATAGTAAGGGAGTGACAAACGAGAGAGCAATAGCTGTCATAATAATGCTTGCAACAAAACAGGACTAATCATGGCATGAAAGTGATTCAAGACCCTCAAGGCAAAATAATTCATCGAGGCTTAACTGATTATTTCAGTCATGTGCGTGCGTGAGCATGTGCCAAGTCAATTCAAATGAAACATTCAGAGGAGGATACCACGGTGTCATACCAAGTTATGAATAGAGTAATGCAAGCAAACATTCATAAGACATGCTACAAACTATTAGCAAGCTAGAACCAATCATATGAAAGCAAGAACTACTAAGCATCCATAAATAACATACACCCTATACGAACAGACTAAGCATGCCCACAATGATGAGTATATGTACAAAAATGAAAACAATTAGAGTTCGTTACCAGCCTCTGACCACACCTCAAGTTGTCATTAATCCTTATTATTGCCCTTCACTTGTGTGGCTTGAATAATAATATGAAACCAATATCCACTGAAGACTGTTGAACCCTCCCCCCAAGCTTAGGCTTTTGGCCTAAGTGGGTGTCAATCCAAGCTAGCCAGGATGAAGTGTCACCGTGGTACGACGAGGAGGTACCCTCGTCCTGGTGCGAGCTCAAGTACGTCCCTCTGTAGTGCGTGGAGTAATCGTAGGAGGGCACATCCTCCTGATGTTGCTCGTGGAAACCCAGCAAGCGGAGCTGCTCGTCCACTTCCTCCTTAGAGCGCAACCACGGTCTCCTTGAACACTAAACAAAGAAGACTGTGGCAAAGGGATCTCCCTCTCATCCCCATCAGTAAACAACATCCTATATACTAGACTGTCCAAATCAGAATTAGCAGTGACAAAGTGATGAGTTTTCATAGCAACAAGGTCAAGCCTTTGTGGCGCTAATATAGTATCATTGGGGTCTACTGAAAGCCCTAATGCATTGACCATGCGTGAGGCAATGATGCCCCTATAGATAGGCCACCTAGCAGCTAGGCGGCGAGCAATAAGCGAGCCAAGGTTGTACTGAGTGTCATTGTTAAGCGCAGCGGCAAGGAAGGCTAAATGATAGTTGGAGATATTACTCGTATTCTCCCTACCAAGAACGCTAGTAGCAAGATATATGCAAAGTATCTAAGAGTAGGGAGTTGGATGTTTCTTATCTTTCCGCGCTGAGACATGCGGCCATCATCATTGGTCACCCCTCGGTAAAGTTCCAGCAAATCAGCGGGTCTCCCTTGAATCTTCTTTGCGGTCCCTGTCATGCTTACACCTACAACACTACAAAATCTCTCCAAAAACATGGTAAAGGGCATATTATAAATTTTGAAAGAGACAGTTCACTGACAGGGCATGTTAGTAAACATGAAGCTCTCAACAAAGGTTTTGGTGAGCATAGTGTATTGCTCACTCTCGTCTTGCATATATGAGGTCAAACCAACCCTCTGAATCAGTAGCAAGAAATCATCAAGAATCCCTAAGAGGCTGATCTTGAGGGCCTTGACCTCCTAGGTGCATCCCTCTCAAATATCTCTCCAAAGGTATGGTTGTTCATGCTTGATATTCTGAAATTTAAACACCTATTAAACAAGTGATTGCAAAGTGAATATAATGAAGGGTACTACTCATAGGGACTTGTAAGAGGACTAAACATGCATCAAAACTTTATCTCTAAGCATCAAACAAGCTTACAAGCTCTCATAACTTGTCACCTATAGCAGCAAAACACTCAAGATATAATCCACTAAACACAAATCTACTTGGACAAGGGGAGGAATCACATACCGGAGAACAAATGCTCCAAATTTCAGCAACAAAGATGGTCTGAGCAAGGAGATCGAAAAAATCGAGAGTAAGCACAACAAGAACGCGATTTTGAGCAATGAACTGGAGTTTGCTCGGGAGAGAGAAGAAAGTGGCAAGTGAGAGAGTGAGTGGAGGTCCAGGGGTGACCCACACCATGGCATGGCGCCACCTAGGGCAGGCCGTGCCACCAGGTGGTGTGCCTGCCTGGTGGGTCCCCCTCGTACCTTCCAGGCACTCCTCTGTCCCTTTTTTCACGTAAAATTTAATATGAATTTTCCGGAATTTTTCGAGACACTTTATTTTGGGGCAATTTTCACGTATAGATGAATGATTTTCTGACAAACAGATTTTTGTTTTGGAAATGATGCAATGACAAAACAAGGCTATAACTATAGGAGCTCTAAGACACTCTAACATGCAAGCAACTAACAACAAAGAAAACTAAACGAAAGCAAAAACTAAAATGGATAGAATAAAAGTAAACAGAGATAATCACGGTGAAAACATTATTTTGTTCAATGAAATCCTTTTGTTAACAAGGTTGATCAGGTCTCGTTACCAAAACAATTCCATATGATACAAAACTTTGTATTCCACTAATGATTATGTTACCTCAACCTTGATAGCAATGGTTCCAATCATAATAGTTTCAAAATTTTCTCTTGGTATGGGACAATATATTTCTCCAACTTGAATGCCCTCAACATGTTCAATTGAATTCAACCCATAAGTCCTTTCAATCTTCTTGGGGAAATAGACGGTATGTTCCTTGTCATTAACATTAAAGGTCACCTTTCCTTGATTGCAATTAATAACAGCTCCTGCAGTATTAAGGAAAGGTCTCCCAAGAAAAATAGACATATTATCATCTTCAAGCATTTCAAGCACAACAAAATCAGTTAATATCAAGCAATTATGAGCCACTTGAACAGGTACATCCTCACATATACCAACAGGAATAGTGGTAGATTTATCAGCCATTTGCAAAGATATATCAGTTGGTATTAATTTTTCTAGTTGAAGCCCCTTATAGAGAGAGAAAGGCATAACACTAACTCCAGCTACCAAATTAGACAAAGCAGTTCTAACATAACTATTCTTAATAGAGCAAGGGATAGTTGGAATCCCTGGGTCTCCAAGTTTCTATGGAACCTTACCATTAAAGGAATAATTAGCAAGCAAAGTAGAAATTTCTTCATTACAGATCTTCCTTTTATTCGAGACAATATCCTTCATATACTTCGAGTAAGGAGGCAATTTAATAGCATCAGTCAAAGGAATTTGCAAGAATAAAGGTTTCATCCACTCAAAAAACTTATCGTAGTGTTCATCTTCCTTTGACTTGTGTTTCTTATTAGGGAAAGGCATAGGTTTTTGGACCCAAGGTTCTCTTTCAGTACCATGTTTCTTAGCAAGAAAATCTTCTTTAGTGTATTTAGTATTCTTAGTGTGCTTTTCAGGTTCTTTTTCAACCTTTTCTTCATTTGGATCTTCATTTTCTTCATTACCACTTTCAGTTTCAGCATCAGCAATAGATATACTATTAGGATCTATAGCAGGTTCAGAGGGTTCTACAATAGTTTTATGTTTCTTTTTCCTTTTCTTACGAGTAGAGGCACTATTTTCAGCTTGTTGAGAATCCTGCTCAATTCTTTTGGGATGCCCCTCAGGATATAGAGGATACTGGGTAGCAGCACCACTTCTAATTCTAATTTCATAAGCATGTTTTTCTTTAGCAGCGTTAATTAGCAAGTCTTTTGTACTTTAATGAGTTGATCTATTTGAGTTTGAACCATTTGAAAGTGTTTAACAATCATTTGACATCATTAGAGGTTTTTTCCACAATATCTTTCAACTCAACAATAGCTCTAGTGTTTTCCATTAGATGATTTTGCACCCTTTTATTAAAATTATCTTGCTTAACAATGAAAATATCGAATTCTTCTAAGCATTGATCAGGAGGTTTAGAGTAAGGGATATCACCTTCATCAAATGTTGGAGAGAGTGTACCTCAATAGTGGATGAGTAGGGAATAGGCTTACATAATTCTTCTATAGGAGGTAAATTCTTGACATCTGCAGCTTTAATTCCCTTCTCCTTAAGACATTTATTAGCTTCCTTCATTACTTCATCATTTAATTCAATAACTCCCCTCTTCTTTGATGTTGGAATAGGCACCGGTATAGTTGGTTCAGGTATGATTACTTCAGGTATAGCTGGTTCAGGAGGAGTCCAGTCCTCATAGTTCTTGCTTATTTTAGCCATTAATTCCTCAGCCTCCTTGGGAGACCTATTCCTGAAAACACAATCAGCACAACAATCTAGGTATGTCCTAGATTCTTCGGTTAGTACATTATAAAATATATCAAGAAGCTCATTCTTAGGTAATGGAGTTCTAGCCTGCGCATGAATCAAAGCACAAAACCTTGCCCATGATTCAGGCAATATCTCTTTTTCTCCCTATTTAAAACCAAAAAGTTCCTGCAAAATAGCATGTCTAGCGCTAGGAGGAAAATATTTCTGCAGGAAAGTACTAATCAAACAATCAGGGCTATCAATAGATCCAGGAGGTAAATTACTAAACCACGTTTTAGCTTCTCCTTTCAGTGAAAAGGGGAAAATCTTAGCAACAAAGTAAGTACGCATCTTAATATCATTAGAAAACAAGCCACTCATGGTAGAGAGTTCATTCATATGTGCTACCGCACTCTCATTCTTAGTCCCACAAAAAGGTTCTTTCTCAACAATAGCTATGTAAGATAGATCGAGAGAGAAATCATAATATTTATCTTTAATGTCTATGGGAGAAGCAGCAAACTTAGAAATAGGAGACAATTTGGGTCTAATAATACACCTCTCAAAGAGACTCTTAGCAACGCTCCTATCATGGGTGTTTTTACATTCTTTAATAAATTCATCGGTCATCTCAACATAATTGTCTTCAATATCATAACTTTCACTAGACTCAGGTGAACTAACAGGTGTAGTAGTGTCTTCATTAGGAGTTTCAGTATTTCCAGCTATAGTTCTAGCAATCGTAGCATCTAGGAAAGGACCTAATGAACCACTCTTATCAAGCATAGTAGAAGCAGCATCATAAGTATCAGAAGTTTCAGATTCAGCAGTAGTAGCAGTGTGTGTAGCACGTGTATGTGGTGGTGTAACGAGCTTACTCATAACATATGGTGAATCAAGAGCAACAGAGGTGTTCAGAACCGTACCTCTTCTTGTAGTGGATGGTAAAATAGAAACCTTGCCATCACGAGACTTACCCATGATGGATGGATGGCAGTGAACAATAGAGAATCCAAGTGAACTTAATAAATAAAGCTATGCTCCCCAGCAACGGCGCCAGAAAATAGTCTTGATGACCCACAAGTATAGGGGGTGTATCGCAGTATTTTCGAGGGAAGTGAAACCCAATTTATTGATTCGACACAAGGGGAGCCAAAGAATATTTATAAGCCTTAACAACTGAGTTGTCAATTCAGCTGCACCTGGAAACAATCTCGCTCACAGCAGTTTATCAGTAGCAACAGTTTTGTAGTAGGAATAGTAAAGTAGCATCAGTAGTAAAGTAAAGACAACAGTAACAATCGCAGTAACAGTAGGATTCGAGTGCGGTAGGCATAGGGATGGATGGACGGGCGTTGCATGGACAAGACAATTCACATAGCAATCAGAACATAGGGCAATTGCAGATAAATAAGATAAAGCATCCAAGTACTAGATAATCCTAGGCATGTGTCCCATATATAGTCATACGTGCTCGCAATGAGAACTTGCAAAACATCTTTTGTCCTACCAGCCCGTTTGCAGCGGCGCCTCAAGGGAACTACTAGCAATTAAGGTGCTCCTTTTAATAGAGCACCGGAGCAAAGCATTAACACTCCATGAACACATGTGATCCTCACATCAAAGTAATTCCCTCCGGTTATCCTGATTTCTGTCACTTCGGGGCCATTGGTTCCGGACAACAACGTGTGTATACAAATTTGAGGTAAGACCAGAAAAAAATACTATCATAATGAATCAATAACATGTTCAGATCTGAAATCATGGCACTCGGTCCCTAGTGACAAGCAATAAGCATAACAAGTCGCAACAAAGTCATAAAGCACTAATAGAAGATACTAGGCACCATGCCCTAACAATCTGATGCCATTACATGAACGATCTCATCCAATCCCTACCATCCCCATAGCCTACAGCGAGGGATTACTCACTCATAGATGGGGGAAACATGGATGGTCGATGGAGAAGCGATGGTGATGATGATGGCGATGATCTCCTCCAATTCCCTGTCCCGATAGGGTGCCAGAACGGAGTTTCTGGTGCTGTTTCGTGGAATCTGGTGGTGGCGGTGGAGCGGAACTCCTTCTAGAAAAACGTCGACCCCCCCCTGAGTTTTTAGGTCAGAAGGCATCTTATTTTATTTTTTTGAAGATGAACACTGAGCAAAAGCCCACTGCAATTTTTATATTAACTTATAAGTATTATACAAGAAAAATACAAAGGCCTAACTAAACAAAGAAAAAAATATCTAAGTCTGAGATTGGAGCCAAGCTTTAAAGTTTTCTGCAAGTTCTCTCTTCATTCTAAAGCTAATCCATCTTAGCTCTTCCTTGTAAATTGCCTTCCAATTGTTGAAAATTGGTGTTTGATTGTTGAAAATCTTATTGTTTCTGATAATCCAAATCCCCCAAGTAGCTAGGATGATGATTTCCATAGCAAAGGGAGGTGCAATTTCTCCTTAATATCTTCAATGGCCTCAAACACTGATAAACCCTTGTGCCTTTGTGGGCAAATAAAGTCCCAACAGTTTTCAGCAAAAGGACAAGTCCAGAATAAATGGGAAAGGGTTTCTTCTTGTGAACATTCCATAACAGCACACGAATACGACTGGAGTTGCATATTTTTTCTTCTAAGGAGATTCCTTGTGTTCAAACGGTCATGAAGTAGTAGCCAAAAAAAGAATTTATGCTTCTGTTGACATGAGGTATTCCAGATCCAAGAGAAATGTGATGGTGTCGGTTGATACCCAATCATGACTTTGTAGGCTTTTTGTGATGTAAACTTGTTGTTGCCCCAAATGTATGACCAACTGTCTTGTCTGCCTTCTTGAATCGTAGCCAAAGCTAGCTGACAAATAACTTCCATCTGTTCAAACTCATTGTAGGCTTGTTGTGATAAAGGCAAATGAAATAAGTCTTCTAGAAACTCAGTTTGTACCACTTCTTTTATAGTGTAGCTTGTATTTTTTGCAAATCATAGCAGATGAGGGAATTTTTGGTGCAAACATTGTTCCTCCCAAAGATCAGTCCAGAATAGGATTGATTCCCCATTACCTAGATTTCCTTTAGCCATGGCTTTGTATGAATCAATTAGTTTTAGATGAGCTCTCCACCAGAATGAACCTTGAGGATTATGGCTAGGGATAGACCCATCCACATAATAAGAGGTTTTCACCAGTTTCACCCAAGGAATGTCATGATCATTATAGAATTTATCCAAGTTTTTCAGAAGTAAAGCATTATTCTGGATGGTTATATCTAGGACACCCAATCCACCTTGATTCTTTGGCCTACAGAATTTTTCCCAAGCCACCAGAGCAGATCCTTTTGCTTGAACTTCAACAGGTTCAGAACCATTTTTTCTCCATAAGCAATGTCTGAAGTATTTGATTAATTGGTTTTTGATGGTTGGTGGAATCTCAAGGCAGCTCATGTAGAACATTGGTAAGGAAGATAACACTGACTTAACCATTTCAAGTTTACCACCATAATTGAGGAAATAAGCAATTCCACTTAGCCTCTTCTCCACTCTTTGCACCTTTGGAAAGAAATGTTCTAAGGAGGGCTTGGTAAGGCCAAGAGGTAATCCAAGGTAGGTAAAGGGAAAAGTACCTTTTAGGCAATTCAATGTTTTTGCAAAGTGATCCACTCTTGTATTGTCCAGATTGATGGGTATTAGACTTGATTTTTGATAGTTGATTTTCAGTCTAGTTGAATCAGAGAAAGTGTTTAGCAATGATTTTAAACAGATCAATTCTTTGACATCAGCTTTCATGACCAAAAGTGTGTCATCAGCATACTGAATTACAGGGAAATCAGGGCAAGCAGGGCAGTTGAGAGGGGCGGAGATTAAATTCAGATTCATTGCTTTGTTCATGATGGACTGGAGTAAGTCAGCAGCAAGGGCAAATAGGAGTGGTGATAAAGGATCTCCTTGTCTAACTCCTCTTTTACAGTAAAATTTCTTCCCAGGAATACCATTTAGTAGAACAAATGATGTGCCAGAACTCGGTAACAGTTTTATCCAATTTATCCACTTGTCTCCAAAACCTCTGGCCTTGAGGATCTCAAGAAGTGCAGAATGCTCAATCTTGTCAAAAGCCTTCTCAAAATCCAGTTTTAAAACAAGAATCTCCTCCTTTGATTGGTGACATTGGAAAAGAAATTCAAATCCCCATCCAAGGCAATCTTGTATAGATCTTTGTTGAAGGAATCCATATTGATTTTTATGGACAAGTTTTAGAATAATATTTTGCAATCTATTTGCCAGAATTTTAGTGATGATTTTTAACACACTATTGAGAAGAGATATGGGTCTGAAATCTGAGGGAGTCTCAGGGCAGCTCTTTTTAGGGATCAAAGTAATGAAAGAGGAGTTAATGCTCTCAAGAGATATTTTCTCATCATAGAAGTCTTGTATCATCTTTTTTATGTATTTACTAATTATAGGCCAACAACATTTGATGAACTCATTATTAAAACCATCTGGACCAGGGGACTTGTCATTGGGTAAATCCTTCACCACATCATCAATTTGTTTCTCTAACAAAGGGGTTTCCAAACTCTCACTTAAGTTTGAACTCATGCCATCTCCAAAAAAATCAGTCAGGTTGAAATGCATAGTAGTATTGTCAGAAGTGCCCATTCTATTTTTGAAAGCATTCCATAGTAAAGCAGCTTTACCCTCATGGTCAGAGATTTCCTCCTAATTAGTATTCTTGAGAGCATAAATGTAATTATGTCTATAGTTGATAGTTGCCTTTGAGTGGAAGAACTTTGTGTTACCATCTCCAAGTTTGACCCATTTAATCTTCCCCCTTTGTTTCCAATAGGACTTTTGGTTCTGTAATAAGGTAATGACATGTGATTTTAACATATCCCTCAGGTTCCATTCCAGTATATTCAGACATCTAAACTCTTCAAAATTATCTAGGAGCTCAATGACTAGATTAACCTTGTCAATCAGTTGTTTGAGGCAAGGAAGGTTTTTTGCCCAAAGCTTTAAGCCTCTTCTCACATTTTTCAACTTAGCATTTACATTCTTTGCACTGTCATGATAAGCAACTGGGATGTTCCAAGCATTTTGAACAATACCAAGAAACTCACTGTGCTGCAGCCAGTAGTTTTCAAATCTAAAGACATTTGCCTTGGGGATTTTGGTACCAATGTTAATAACACAAGGAGTGTGATCAGATGTAGGTTTGACTAAAGGATAAACAAATGTAGATGGGTAGGAGGAAGTCCAGGAGCTTGAGGTGAAAAACCAATCCAGTCTTTCAAGAAGGGGATCCTTTTGCATATTGCTCCAGGTAAATTGTTTTCCTTTCAGAGGTAACTCAACCAGTCCAAGATTACTGATAGCTTCATTGAATAGTAACATGTCATTGATATCACCTCCTCCTTTATTTCTATCAGAAGGTTTTCTTATTAAGTTAAAATATCCCACCACAAGCCAATTCACCCCATCATTAAAATCAATATTATGAAACCACTGAAGAAAAATAGCTTTTCTATAGGGGTCACAGGGGCCATAGATGTTGGTAAGAAACCAGGTTTCATTAGATAAGTTGGACTGAAGCTTTATGGAAATAGAGAAGTCATTTTTAAATTCTAGGTTCCCAGAGAACAGAGTCCCATTCCAAATAGTGATAATTCCACCAGAAGCACCAACTGATGGCAGGAATTCAAATTTATTGAATTTTATAGGGCAGAATTTCTTTATGTACTCAATTTCAAAGCAATCTCTTTTTGTTTCTTGCAGGCAAATGATATCACATCCTGATTCAACAATCTTATCAAATAGGGCTACCCATTTTTCTCAGAGTTAATCCCTCTAATATTCCAGTTCATAACTTTCCAACTTGTTTTGTTATCCATAAAAAACTGTGTGATGAAGATCTTTTTTTGGAAGCAAAGTATACTTCCACACAACATAGATGCCAAGGTAGTGAAAATAAGTTTCAGAATATTCAGGGAGCCATCTCATCATCCACAGAAAGCAATATTGCATCAAAAGGCAAGAGAGCATAGGTCTATTACAGTTCCCATGACAACAAGGGTAGTTACAGCTACCTCTCAGATAAAAGAAGATGTAAACCATTTAAAATTATTTCTTGGGTGGCTTCTTGTGCTGCTGAGAGCCAACTCCAGCAGAAGAATTTTTCTTTCCAATGACCTTGTCAGAGCTTGTAGCAGGTTCTTTCCCTTTAACAGCAGTGGATGCAGAAGTTCTTGTACCTGGTGCTACCTTCACCTTCTCAACAATCTTACTTTTTTCAGTAACCTCTTTTCAATTCCTTCCTCAACAACCTTGCAAAAGGAGGTAGCAAGCTGTTTAACAATTTTTTTGCTAAAATCAGGTGGAAGAGCATTGCATGTAAGATATTCTTTGCTAGTACAATGAGCATGATTCCTAAAACCATCATTTAATTCAATGATTCTAGGACTCCTTCTCACCTCATTTTCAACAAGAGTAGAGGTTCCCCTCCTCTTCTTAATGGGGGTAGCAGGTGAGCTGGGAGTTTTCTGAGCATCATTTCCAAGAATACATTCCCCCTGAAGAATACAAGTAGGTGCTGATTGAGTGACACAAGAATCAGAAATAGAGAAAGGTATTGTCTGCTCATTTAGACTGGGCTCCTTTA
Source organism: Avena eriantha (assembly GCA_910589775.1). Taxonomy (NCBI): domain Eukaryota; kingdom Viridiplantae; phylum Streptophyta; class Magnoliopsida; order Poales; family Poaceae; genus Avena; species Avena eriantha. The sequence continues at coordinate 137,903,086 of OU342744.1, read as the reverse complement.
AGATATCCCACAAAGAAGAAATGATTTGTCCAGTCAAATTTTTCAGGTGTCAAGAGTAATAGAGTGATGTAATTGAACCAACTTACAAGGATATCAAAGTTTCTGACCCTGCCATTTACTTTGCAATGAGGAGCAAAAAATATGTCCCATAGATCTAAACCTTGTTTTGAGAAAGTCAGTTTTGCAGCATGAATATCAGGGATCTGAGCAAAATGAGTATGCACAAACCCAACCTGGAAGTGCGCCAAGTTTGGTGAAAGCATCTCAGAGTCATCCATGAGCCCTCATGGGATATCCAAATTAATGTTGTCAGAGTTATCCTCATTCTCAACCTCTTCTGATTCTGAGTTGTAAGCATTCATTAGCTGGAATCGGGGGATTCGGTTGAGAGCGGAGGAGATGACAGCCCCTTAGCCCCACCGTGCTAGCCCTCACCGCCGGCGATCTCCCTCTCCGGCGTCCAACCTCTCCTTCTCTTCCAATCATTGTTTCCCCCTCCCCCTGATCTACCTACACATCCCTTGCTGGTGTTTTCCCATGGAAGATTCAGCTAGTTCTTGGAAGGTTTCTTATACTAGTGCTTCGGAAGATGGCAAGTTCCTAGAGGGCTCCTTGGTTTTCTGGCCTTCTAGGAATTGGTTGGTTCTAAATAATGCAAAAGGGTTTGCCCTAGAAGGAAGAGAATCACTGGAGGATGAAAGTTTCAAAATCGGCACAGTGGTACGTCTCCCTCTTCATTTGGTTAGGATCAATGAGTTACAAGTTGGTGTTCATGAATCTGGCCCTAGATCTCCTCGATCTTTCTCTGGATTGGTTATTCCCCCTTTGAGATGGAAAGTCACTTGTGGACCTATTAACTCGGATGTCAATTCCATGCGAGATGCTCTTCTTATTCTAAGACCTCAGGCTAGAAGAATTATTTTGCTCGACCATAAGGAAACAGTTCTTGATGCTAGGTTTCTTATGAAGGAAGAGTCTTTTGATACAGGTAGTACCATTGTTATGCCTTTTCATAAAGTTATTGCGGGAGTTCAAGCTCTTTTGAAATCATCAGATTCTGCCAATGTTAAAACCTCGGAAAATTCAAAGACTTGTGTTCCTGCGCCTGCCCTGGATTTCTCTGTTGGCATAAATTTTGAAGCTGACATCATAAAAAAGTTTGGTTATGCAGTAAACTTCGTTGGGGGTTTCAAGAGAAGAGAATTTGTTTTGGTTATTTCTTTTGGAAGAGCAAAATTCAAGTTGGATATTCATTCTGTTGGATTGGCCATCCAGGCTATTTTTGGAGGAAAGGCTTCTTCCTATCATGTCAAAATCTTGCATGATAGAACTTTTAAGTTCTCAGTTGCCTCCAGAGCCGTGGGATTTGAAATATACAATTTGGGTAATTTTTCAGGAGACATGTTTGAATGTTTTTTTCATCTCTGGGGAAATGGGGGTCCTAATTGGAAAGCTGAGGAGAAAAAATATTACCAAGAATTGTCCTCAGAATGGACTGTGGTCTCAAAAAAGAAAGTGAAAAAATCAGTTTTCAATCGCCTGACCTTGCCTAATGCAAATTCTGAGAATTTGAAATTCCTTTCCTCCCCCAATAACATTCCCGTTGGACAACTTAATTGGCATTCATCTCAGGGCGCCAATCACGCCATTTGCTTAAATGCCAAAGTTAATGATAATTATTCGGTCGGCGCGTGTTTCTCGCCTGCGTTTAATGGGCCACGCCAGGTCAACATGGGCGTTAATTCAGTAGCGAATAATCTGAAAAAAATTCCTTTTCGGGAGTTCGCCTCTTTCCCTAAATGGGCTTGGCCCAATAATAGCTATCGTACTTGGTTCACAGCCCAAGAACCCTGGCAGTTTTCTAGTTTTCGGGAATTCGATATTTTCTCTAAAGGAAAAGAGAATCAAGACCCTATCTTCTCACCTTCTTCGCCTGGTACAAACCCCAGTTCCGCTGACTGCTCTCCTCCTGGCTCTGCTCCGCCGGCCACTTCACCGGCAACAATGGCGAACATTCCCATTGACCCTAGACCTTTCGTTCCTCAAGGCTTCGAGATCCTTCAGATTCCTGGTCGTGTCGGTGTCAAGAGGGTGGTCGTGGCCCACCGACCTCTGCTTCATGAACAGTACGCCATCGCCACCATTTCCCCAGTTCCTCCAGGTCAGATTCCGTTTGCAAACATTGAAGAGGTTCTGCAGGATTTTCTTGCCAATGAGATGCATGTGGGTTTTAGGGACATTCAAGCTTGTCCTTTTGGGTCTGAATATGTCAAATTTGCACTGACCAGTGACAGAGACAGGTTAATCAGAGAAAGTCCCATTCCGTTTGAGGAGGTACACATCTCCTTTTCCAAACACAATGAAGGAATCAATTGGAGAAGGGCTCAGTTTAATAGGGAAGTTTTGGTTCTTCTTGTTGGTCCACCTCTTGATCACTGGTATACAGAGGATCTTGAGTCTATTTTCTCTGACTTTAGCAAGCTCATTGTGTGGGAAAACATCCCCAATCACAAAGGCAGAATCATGGCTAAGGTCAGAGTCACTGATCTTGAGGACATTCCTAAGAGTGTCAGGTTCACTGAAGGAGATGCTCCTGATTCTCAGTCTTGGACCTTCTCTGTGGAGGTTTTATTGCAGAATATGCTTGGGGGTGGCCCACCTGATGAGGACCCTTTTCTTGATGAGGGGATTGACCCTCACCCCATCCCCAACTTAAACCCTGTTGCCAATAATGTTGTGTCACCTCCTGTCAATCCAATGGCTGCTGATAATAATGAGGATGAAGGTTGGGGGCATTGGGCTATGGGAAATGATCAGAATGAAAATCAACATAATCAGCCTAATGTTGCTTTCAACCAGCTTATGGATGCCATTATGGAAGATGTCTTACCTGAGGATCCCCTGCATCCTCCACCACAGGACAACAGTGTTGTTACCATTTCCTCTTCTGTCAATGCTCACAATGGCTCTGAAAGCAGTGGGGGTCTGTCCCAAAATAGCAACCTCATCTTAGATGAGGAAGAGGTCCTTCAAGAAAATCTGAATGCTGCACTTGGAGAAGGTTTGGAGAAAGCATCTTATAGGCGAAGAGGGAGACTGAGGGGGTGTTTGGGGCGGCCAGATCACCCCCTGGTGCGGCCTGGGCTAGCCCACGCGGCCAGGTGGTGTGGCCTGGGCCCAGCCCTCCTCCGTCTCGTATTCTGGCTCTGGGAGTCTTCTGGTGAAATAGGATTTTTGGCATATTTTCCGTGATTTTTCCTGATAGTTGATTTTCTGCACAAAAACTAGACACCAAGGCAATTCTGCTGAAAATAGCGTCAGTCCGTGTTAGTTGCATCCAAATCACACAAGTTTAGAGGAGAAACAATAGTGAAAGTGTTCAGGAAAGTAGATACGTTTTGGACGTATCGTTAGCCCCTGCAAAACCATCATAGTTAGACTTGTCATTAGTGGTGGTGCTAGTCTTTGGTTGAGCAGTCTTGCTCTTCTTCTTCTTCTTCTTCTTCTTGTTCTTTGTCTTGGAAATATAACCAAGACCCTCTTTTCCATTGTTTGTTCTTTGCTTGCTAAGAACCTCATCTAGAACTTCTTTACCTTTGTGTTGAGATCCCTTTGCAAGTTCTACTTGTCCACAAAATGGTGTGGAGGTGCTGGGCATATCATGCTTCTCCAATTGAGTTTGGAGCTGATCACGAGACTCATTTAAAGTATAATGTTCACTCTCCAAAGCCTTGTGAGCAATGTCAAGTTTCTCAAATTTCTCCAAGAGTCTAGCATGAGTATCCCCAAATTCAATATTTTCCCTTTTTAATTTCTTTACCTTAGCAAGAGAATTGTCACATTCTTTGATGAGCTGAGAAACAACCTCTTCATGTGACTCTTCAATTTACTCAAGTCTCTCTTCCAAGGATACTCGAGCTTCCTCTTATTCTTCTAAGGCATTCTTCAAGGAGGCTATCTCCAAGGCATCTTCTCTTTCAATTCTGCCCTTTTCTTCTAGAAGATCTTCGGGTTGAGAAAGTTGGCTCATAAGAGCATCAGAATGAAGTTTGTGCTCATCTTGCAAGTTAGTGAAAAAGGTGTCCAAAGCAATAACTTCTTCTTTTATCTTAAGACTAGTATGATCATCCATATCCGTATTTATGTTAGTCTTAGGAAATGAAGAAATAGAAGATGATACCTCGAACCTTCTCGCCATAAGGCAAGTGGCGTTGTTGTTGATGGCGTTTTCGATTGGAGAGTCGAAGAGTGATGATGGAGTAGATGTGGTGGCTATAGCAGCCACCTCACAAGTACTATCTTCATCCTCTTCATCTTCACTTGCAGAGGAATATTCTTCTTGTGCCACCAAGACAATCTTGGGTTGTTTCTTGTAAGGGCCATTTTTTTAATAATTGCTTCTTTCTAGGTGCCTTGGATTTTTATTTAAGGATGAGCCTGCCACCATTGTCGTCTCTAATTTGATATGGACACTCAGCCACAAAGTGTAGCCTATCTCCACAATTGTAGCATGTTCTCAGTTTTGGGCCATTCTCTCTTCTTCCACTTGACCCATTCTTACGCTCGAGTTCCGACTTGGCCTTGGCTAGATCCTTCCAAAAGTTCTTTGCATAGAACGCCATGTACTCACCATGAGCATGCTTGACTTCCTCGGGGCAGTCCATGGAGACACCCTCGAAACCTCTTTCATCCTCATCTTGCTCAACAACATTTTCCTTTAGAGCAACATTGACCCCTTTTTTGCATTCCAATGGCTCGGGCACGGGCATCTTCCGCATTCTTAGTTGCAACCTTGAATGATGCCATTTCTTCCATGACTTCATTGGAAGCCATTTGATGGTAGTTGTGTCTACCTTGCAAGCTCTTCAAGTTCGTTGGCTCAAAAGGCATTAGAGCACTCACATATTTCCTTTTTATCCAAGCATCATCAATGTGAGTGGCTCCATGCTTTCTAAATGTTATTGCGATTCCCTTGAGTCTTCTATACATATCTTCATGGTTTTCACCATCCAACATGTAGAATCCTTCAGCTTCATTACTAAGGGCATCATACCTATTCCTCCTCATGCTTTCATTTCCGATAAAGAGATCGGTGAGAGCATCCCAAGCTTCTTTAGCTGTGTTGAGATGCTCAATGTGGGGCATATCCTTGGGACCCACTCCGAGCTGTATCATGTGGAGAGTCGTTGCATTCAATTGGCTATCCACAACTTCTCTTCTTGTCAAGTTGGTGTGATCTCCAATATGAAGACCCTCTTCGATAATTCTCCAAAGTTCAATTGACGAACAGCATACATGAGATTTCATTAAGAATTGTCATTGATTGAATGAAGATGCAGTAAGTTTGGGTGGATCACCCCTATTATTTACATGAGGATGTGGGATAGGTGGGTTAGAAGAATATAGGTGATGGACCTCACTATAGTCCTCCTTGCCACTTCCCTTCTTGGAGGTGGAACCATTATGTTTTTCACCTACCACTTCATCTTCCTTAGATCCGGTGTTAGCCTTATCCTTAGATGATGGAGTGGCAGCCTCAGAGGAAGATGGAGATGGGGCTACGGATGATGTGAGGCGAGCAATCATTTGTTGCATCTTCTCCATCTTGGTCTCAAAGGATTTCAACAAGGTTGTTTCCAACATCTTGAGGTCATCCATTGTGACCTTGTCCACAGCCTCATTCCCATTCTCCTTGGTACCCATACTTCTCTTAGGCGGTTAAGCCTGAATAAAGAGCCGGGGCTCTGATACCAATTGAAATGGATCGTATGGGCACCTAGAGGAGGGGTGGTGAATATGTGCTACTTCAAATTTTAATGCCTTTTCAATTTTAGGCTTGACACAAAAGGTAAATTATCTAAATAGCTATTATATAGAATTTCCCTATATGCAAACCTAACTACTAGCGGGTAAAGGCGAGTGAGAAAGAGGAACTAGTAAACCGTAGTGGAGCATGCAGAGACACATGATTTGTTTTACTGCAGTTCCTTCCTTGTTAAGGGAAGTACATCTGCGTTGGAGGGGTGGGCGGTACTAAGACCACCACGCCACAATAGGCCTCACCCTGTTCTCCGATGGATCCCGCCACCAAAGGCCTGATCCACCTTTCCACTATAGGAACCCTTCGAGGCGGGAATCGACGCCTTTACACAACTAGCGGGGCACAACTCCACAACCAAATTGGAGGCTCTCGTAATGACAACAAGCTGCCACAAGAACAAGTTATCAATAACAAAACATGAGATCTAGATATTAATGAGAATACTAGATCGGGGATTTCTCCAAGTGAATGGAGAAGAGTTGATGCGCTTGATTCATGATGACGATGTAGGTTGTCTCCTCCTTCAATTCCCCCAAAGATCAAAGACTTCGGGTGGTTGAAGTGGGAGATCTAGAGAGAGAGATCTTGCAACAGGTCTGACATTTTTTTAGTGAATCAAGAGTTCTGAATGGAGGAGATGAAGGGGCTTTTCTACCCCTGCACCCACTAAGCCATTGGAGCCATTTGGGACCGGATTATCCGGCCTGGGGAAAACTCTGCCCCAGACTCGGATTATCCGGCAAACAATCCGCCCCCACTCAGAGCGACGCGACGAGCCTGCCCTTGAGCGCCTCCTAGGGGTCAGATTATCCAGGCCCATGCGAAGGCCAGATTATCCGGCCAGGGAAGGAAAAACCGCCCCTGTCCGGATTTTCCGGGAGAAAATCCGAACCCACTCAGAGCGTCGCGCCTTGGCTGCCTTTGATCGTCTTCTGGGGGCCAGATTATCCGACCCAAGGCGAGGGCCGGATTATCCGATCCAGGGAAGAAAATCCACCCGTGTTTAGATTTTCCGGGAGAAAATCCAACCGCAGACTGAGTTATGCGCCAAGCCAGCCTTTGTCAAATGAGTTAGGCCGGATTATCCGGCCCTTGATTGGGGCGGATAATCCAGTCCCCCAAACACAAAAACATTCCCTGCACACTTAGCGCATATGAGAAAACTCCACGGTATTGTTATCTAACACTCAAAACACAAGGAACCGTGAAATGTTCTTTCAGGTGCCAACAGTGGACATCGATGCGATGATGATTGAAGCCATCATCCGCAACATCACTACGACAGCGCAGATCAAGCCCTTATGAACCAAAGTTGTGGGAGGCAGGCCGCGACCACGGCTGGCATGTCGAAGTGCACTTCGACGATGAAGGCCGGATGTACCTCATGGACGGATGGATGGGAGCACTTTTCCTGTACTTCTTGGAGTACGCATACGGCGGGGAGGGCGGCTAGCTCACCGTCCACTTAAAATTGGGACAAATTTGAGCCCAATTTGAACCAAAATTCTGTGACTTCAAATATATGTATGATTTAAATAAATTTGATATGTATATGAGCCGTGAGACCGGTGAATATGCTCTAAAGCTGATTCATAAGTAGTAGTACTTGTTTTGACAATCTCGGGTGGGGTTGTATAAATTTGATCGAAATATGTATGATTTGAATCAAAATTGATATGTATTTGAGCGGTGAGGACGGTGGATATGTTGTAAAGCTAATTCATAAGTAGTACTCCCTCCGACCCAAATTAGTTGATTTAGATTTGTCTAGATTCGATTGTATCTAGACATGAATTAGTAGTAGATTCATCCGTATCTTGACGAATTTGAGTCAACTAACTTGGATAAGAGAGAGTAGTACTTTGTTTGACAATCTCAGCCACTAATTTGGAATGGGGAATGGATGTCGCCGCCAACGCTGCAAGTCTACATGGAAGGCACGATGGTAGCGACAAAACGGTCAAAACTGATAGGGCCCCAACTTGACCCTCTAGGCATTTGGCATGCCAACTGTGGGCAGCTAGATCCAATGGCAAGCAACTCGGGCCCCGCAATGCATTCTCTCGACAACTTTGGAACCGCTAGATCCAATGGGAAGCAACTCGGGCCCTGCAATGCATTCTCTCGACAACTTTAGGACCACTAGATCCAATGGCAAGCAACTCAGGCCCCGCAATGCATTCTCTCGACAACTTTGGACCGCAAAGTGACTAAATTAGCAGGAGCTCACAACCATCCATTAAATAACAATTCTACTCTCTAAATTAGCTATTTATTCAACTAATCATTACACGTGCCACCCTTCACCACAATCGCATACTGTAACTGCTAGGATGGGGATAACAACTACTAAAACTGTGCACAAGAATCTACTATTCTCCTCTCCCTTCACTTGAAGTTCATATTTTAGATTTTCTACCACTAGATCACATACAGCAAGATCAGCCTCAAGTGTCAACTTATCTTTGAGAATAAGATCTAAATTGTTCTTTTCTTCCTCAACAGATCGCTTCAGCTTGAATATCAACAGGTTTTTACGGGCCAATTCATCACCTAAATTGGCAACCATCTCCTTCAAATCCATCCTCTAGCTATACCACTGGGTTGATTCATCTTGGTATGCAATGTACCATGGATCATCGGCCTACATAGCACACTGTAACAATCCCAAAACAAACCCAATTGAAATCAGTATGTCAGGCCATGTCGGCACTTCAGATTCAATGATAGTACAAAGAGAAGGAGCTATTTGCACTTCTGACGTGGTAGGAGAAGGAGAATGTGACTACGACATGATCGATTCCCCACCCACGCCGGTGTACCTGCTACGACCAGACATGAGGACTAATTTGCACCTGCAATATCGAGAAAATTACGGGAACCGAATCGATTAGGGTGAATGGAGCAGGAGCAAAGGTCTTACCAAGCACTACTAGCAATTGTTGCGACTGTTCTTCGAGCTATGGCGGAGGAACAAAATCCCGATCATCGTGGGCGGTGGACCTGCCTGCGGTCAGTACTTCCTGAACGTACAATGTGTGCAGACGAAATAGGTGTTGGAGTCGTGGTTGAGGTGCAGCGCTACAGTTCGTCCGCCGCTGCCGTAGGACGGATCCGGCGACGTGCCGACGCGTCGACGATGGCTGCTCTGTCCGTTGGTGGGATAGGAGCTGCTAGGGGCAGGGGGCTGGGAGCGGATGAGAGAGAGAGCCGACCTCACGTATCATACACGACCCCACCTATCAATGTTTGGGGGAGTAGCTGCTCCGGATTTTTTGCATATGTGCCAAACTTTTTCTTTGAAATTTTCATATTTTCCACATGACCACCACATATCAGTGACACACAAAATGGAAAATATGCAAGCTGCAAAGTAAAACATGGCAAATATGCAAATCCCCCCTCCAGCCCCACATGACGGCCTCAACGGTCATTGGCTTCAACGGCCCCACAGAACAACCCCACATGGCGGCCCCATCGGTCATTGGCTTCGACGACCCCACAGAACGGCCCCATTTTCATTGGCCGCACCAGCCACACAATTAGGAAAAAGGAGCCCACAAGTCAGCGATAGATGGATGGCTGGTCCGACGTGTATCCTGGTCCCACCCGTGAGCACGTAACAGCCACGGCAGGACCTGCCCCAACACGGTCCCACTGGTCAGCATGTAACTGTCAAGTCTTTGACCTGACAGCATCCCTCCGTCCGAGTGCCTGCGAGGGATTTAGAATAGAGGGAGGGGAAAATTGAGAAAAAATTAAGCGACTGAAGAAAACTGAGTACAACTAACGAACCAATGACAGAAAAGTAGAAATCCCTTAAATAAAACCAAACCAAACCAAGGATATTGAGAAGTCTCCAAAATATTAAAACCCTAAACCCTAATGAGAAACAAGCAACAAAAACCTAGTTATTGCCATAGAATTTTTTGTGTAAGGCATATAAATATGGTCAATGACTATAGAGGATAATTTTTCAAAAGCATAGAGATTGGTTTGAATCATTTTGGAGCTAGAAATCAAAAGTTATGAACTATGCAAGAAAATGAATAAAGGAAATACATTAATCAAAGTCAATGTTTATTAGTGAAATTTTGAAATGGACAAGAAATATAATAATTGTTATCCTAAAGTGTCAAGGATGATTTTACAAAAATGTTCGAAATTAGTTTGACCTAATTTGGATGCCTAAAATAAAAGATATGAAAGAATAGAAAAGACTAACAATTGAAGACCTAATTCATTGTTCAGTTGTAATCAATCGTATCTCTGTGTAGGTGAAAGTTCAACTTAATAGTCTCCACTGAACTATAACTATATTAAATTGTGATTGGAACTAATAGGCCATATGATGTGCCTCTGAGATCTGGTGGGGTTTGTTAGATTTATATGGGTTGTGGTCCATGTAGGCAACCCATGTACTCTAATAAATCCTGAAATCTCAAGGTCCATCTACTATAGCAGCTTGGAAGTTGTGTGGGAGAAAAAGTTTCACATTGCTATTTAGAAGAGAGTTGGACCAGCTTATAGGTGAGTTGTTTCACTCCCACTAAGTGAGACCGCGCCCGTCTCGCTTCGCCGCACCCGCGATGTGTTTTGTGAATCGAGTTCGAGTTAGTTGGGAGATAGTTGTTGGGGACGTGTCAACATTCGTGTACATGTTTGACGCGTGTCCTCGTCTTCCACTTTATGGCGACTTGGCCGGCTCACCTCGAAGGCTATAGAGAGAGACAGACATATCTAGAAGTAACTTGGTCTTTCTATGTCTCTCTCGCCTTGCTCCTCTTACTGCGCTGCTCTCTAGGTTTCTTCATCTTGGCACTGCGCTGCTCTCTAGATTTCTCCATCCCAGCGACTGCGTGCACTGCCGTCCGGGAGAGGAGGCCTCCGAAGCCCATCCGCTGATATCTTGCATCAGGAGATGGGCGATAAGGTTTTGGGTGAGCGTCTCATCGCGACTGCTCGTCTCCGTTCGTGTGTTTTTCTTCATCAACTGAGGACCTCAACAGCACCATGGGCGATATCGATAAAGACCAAGCTGCTGCTACGGTGATGACCTTTTCCAGGCAGCTTGTACGTGATATTCTTCTCTTCGTATGCATTAGTTCTTGCGAGATTTACATATTTATAGATCTGCTTGTTGGCTCATGTGTTTAGATCTGCTAGTGCTTACATGATATTAATTTCGGTAATTAATCTGATGCGTAAATTGACTAATAATCCAACATAAGAAATACATGAAATCTAACGTGGACAACAAAAAGAAGTGAACAACATGAGTTTTAGCCCGTTTCTACGTAGTCACATGCCACCGGCCTCGAGAGGTAAATATCGGCCCATCCAACGAATCACCTCTAACCGATAGACTTATACAGCTTGAAGAAACTTGGTCTCCGTTATCTTTTATGTAAGTGACACCATGCACATATACTCCGTGCTAGATACATCCGAATCTAGAAATATCTAAGAATCGGAGAGAATAGTACAAAACACACTCCGTTTTTCTATATTTCTGTTTCCTTTTAGCAAAGTGCTAACCTAAGCTAGTCTGCGGAATGTCGATGCGCAGCAATTAGGCCGATTTTGGTGATCACTTTCGGCCTGCCGTGTGAATGCCCATCACCGACCGCATTAGGTGCTCGTGTTGAAGCACTTTCCCGGCCTAATTTTGTGAGCACGCGGCAAGACGTTGCCGTTCTGAGCTGAGCTGTACCAAGACGGCGAGAACCGCACCTCTCCGGCCGCCTGCCGGAGGAAAATCAGACGATTTTTTCAGGCGGAGAGAGAGAGAGACGGACGAAGATAAATCATCATACGGGGTATCTGTCAGCAGACAGCACACGGCAGCGATGATTTTTCTGGGTGGGGCCCACCCGAGGCGAGGAGGCCAATCATCAGCGAACGGTGCAGCAAGGCCGGTGGGGCCCAGGGGAACCCTGCCCTGTCCTGGACATGTTCTGCGGCAGAAAGCTGTGCCTGTGCTTCACGTGCGCTGCGTCGCACCGGAGACCGGCCTGGATCTTGGCCTCTCGAGTTCTCCAGGGTCCAAGGACGGACATATCCATCTCCACGATTTCGGGCAGATGAATCGAAAAGAGCGCTTTTCGCTCGCGAGAATAAATACAGTACTACTACTACAGTAGTGCATTTGATATTTTTTTTGCGGATGATGATTCCAGTCATGAATTCGCTGTACTTGGAGGAGCCATGTTCGGTCGATCTTGAGACTGCACAATACCCTCCTCTCCAGCGATCTAAAATCGTCAGTTCGGCGCGCGTGCGCCACTTCTCTATTTTTTCTTCCAGTGGAGGAGCAGAAAGTGTCAAGAGGCAAGGCAGGTATACGTGTTGTGTTGCGCCGCGCGACGAAAAGGCTTGGAAACCAAAGCAGTTGGATCAAAGCAGTTCGACATGATATATCATGAGGTAATGGAACTTCAAGATAAGATAATCAACTCAAACTTTACCTAGTTGCTCCGATCACCATCCTCGTTGCTTAAAAGGAAGGGCCGGTAGCGTCTCACGCTCCACGTCCACGTCCACAAACGAAACGAAACGAAACGAAACGAGGGTCCCTTTTTACTCCCAGAAAGTGACTCGCTCGGTCGCATACAGCTCGCTAGCTCGCTCAAGACACGATGGATGCTGCATCCTCCTTATCTGCTACTACTACTCCCCCCTACGCCTCAGTTCCGTTTTGGATGGACGGGATTCTTCACGGGAGGCAAAACTGCAACCATATTCTCCTCTTGCCCCACCGGGGGTAATTGCCGTCGCGATCGTCATAAAATATCTGGCTGGACGGATTATTGGAAAGGTGACCAGCGGACCCCGAGAGTGCACATGATCGGCCGAATTCCCGTAGCACCGTCGGGCGGCAGATATTTCCCCGACCTGCTAGTGCTCGTGCTGCCGTCGACGTGGCCTCGTGCGCGAGTGGGGACGAGGTTTACCTCCCGCACGACGAGTCGACCACCGATCAGGAGCAAAAGAAAAACCACTCAAGCTGACTTTTCTCATTAATTGAACCAATACTCAGGAAAAATATCAGGACCAATTAGGAGCAAAAGAAAAATACCACTCGGGCTGACTTTTTCTATCAACCAACAAAAATATCATTGGGAGAAAAGTGTTTTTGCATTGGGCTGACTTTTTCTATCAACCAACAAAAATATCAGTGGGAGAGAAGTGTTTTTGCACTCCCGTTGGGACTCATGCCAAGAGGATATATATTTTGTAACTCTCGTCATAGTGGGGAGTAACTTGAACTAGTGTTACGTACATGACACTAACTAAGTTACCAACTTCATATAGTGTATAATAACCAATAGGTAGTGGCATAGTTGGCAATATTATAATTAGCTTATAGACTTATTTTGTCTATAAAAGTGTGATCTTATGGTAACATAACTAGTCACCACAACCATATCTCTCATCATTAAATAGCAAAGTCATGTCATTAAAATACTTACTTGGTACACTACTCACTATGAGAGCAATTCCAATAGTATAGCCAACTGCTATCTATAAGAAAATGCCATGTCATTTGTAGTCAACATATAGCTAACATGTACAATAGTTGGTTATAAGAATGGAGTATTTTACTAACACATGACCCACCTTTCATTCTCACAGAGTGTCTAGGAGCACGTGCAAGAACTGGTTATTGCATGACAACCCATCTTCCTCCTCTCCTCCAACTCATCTAAAATATACTCTTTAAAGTCTTATAGTCGGCTGACTGGACTCTATTGTACTTGCTCTGACTAGTCTAAGGCTAGCCCTAGTGGAGGTACCATAACTACTATCATGCATGACATATTGACAAAAATCTGATGTGGCACATGATACTACTATATGATACCATCTCCACAATGCATAGTATCATGTACTAGTATCATAGTCCTAGTATATTTATTGTTTTGTAAAATCTCAATGTAAAATTGTGTATAAAATTCATTTGAGAATAGTTTTTCTAGTTCTACGTGTTATGATATCGTATCTATCTATGATACTAACACAACCTCTTTCATCATTAATTAGTATGCCATATCAGAATTTTGCTAACATGGCATGCATAATACTACCTATGATACCCCCATTGGGGCTAGTCTTAGAATATCATAGGTAGATACCGTATCATAGCAGGTAAAACTAGAAATCCTAATGCATTTTAATCTTATACATAATTTTACATTGAGATTCTACAAATTATTAAATATAGTATTATTATGATATTACCACATAATACCATACACTATAGAGATAATATCATACACTAGTATCATATGCATGATACTCCCACTATAACCAACCCAATACTAGCCTCAATAGAGATATCATATGTGGTAGTATCATGCATTATATGCGTATAAAATGCTTATGTGTCACTGCAATTAATGATGAAAGAGATTGAGTTAGTACCATAGGTAGATACGGTATCATAGCGCATAAAACTAAACAGCTAATCCTAAATAAATCTTGTACAGAATTTTACATTGAGTTTCTACAAAACTATAAATATATTAAGACTATGATACTACTATATAATATTGTGCATTGTGATAATGGTATGATATACTAGTATCATTCGCATAATACTACTATATAATACTCCCACTGTGACTAGTCTAGTGTTACTGTTATCATCTGTACACCGATAGTGATGAATGTGCACTCAAATAAAGCATGAGACACGTACACATAGTTCACCCCACTCTAATCTATTTGTTTTTTAATGGTGTTCGACCCCCAAAGCCATACGACTGGGTCATCACCAAAATCGTAGTGAAGCTATACACGATAGAGCTTTACGCTTGATCTTTCATACTTTGGGAATAACCTAATACCATAAAGAGACACTCAAACTTCGGCATCCACGAAGCTTTCAAGATCATGAAGTTGATCTTCACAATCTATAACCGGTAAGACACCCTCCATAGAGATTTAAAAAAAATGGAACAAGTATCCATACTGGCGCTGGAGAGACAATTTTTTCTTGTAATTTCACATAACCACGATCATAGGTAAAATTCATTGCAAAGAACAAATCCAAACTATTCCGTAATCATAAAGCGTGATTAGATTAGCAACCATGTTGCACCAATTTAAATGTTTACAATCACAATCTTTGATCATGCTTGTATTTATGAACCGGAATTGGGAGCGAGAACAACTCTTCTGATTGGTTTTAAAATAGCAAGAGGAAATAGATAATAATTGTTTCTAATCTTGTGAGCATTCGACCGATTCCGCTAAAATAAAAAAAGGGAGCACATGAAGGAGAAGGCTGATCATGGTCTGCCACAATAACATTGAGGAGAAATTAATATGAAAGCTAGCAAAGCATTTTGCTTACGTCAAAGAGTTCGGTTGCTATTGGCCTAGGTTGACTCGACGGGGCGAGCCAAGTGGAGAAGCACCATGTGAAAGGGGGCGAGGGTGGCATGGAGAGTCGGCAACGTTGAGAAAGCAGTGAATAGAGGCTCGGCGGCGGTGCCATGTCACTGTGTCATCTGGTTGATAATAATTACCAAAAATGAAACAAAAATAAAAGCATAGCATGTTCTTGCTTCCGGCGCAGCGATTCTGGCTATAAACATCGGTTGCATTCTTTTTCTTGTTTTTGTTTTCTTGTTCGACGCTGGTTAGAGACTAATCACGGCTATCCATCATTTATCCCTGCTTTAGTAATTTTTATTACCCAAATGTAATCACTTTCAATAGGAGCAAATACACGAGCCTCCGTTTCGACAAAATATTCTTTGTTTCCAAACGAAAAACCAAACCAAGTACGGAGTATTAGTAACAACAACATTTTTCTTTTGCGGGTAATAGTAACAGCTCCTTGCAGATATTTTCCCACGGCACGGCTAGAAGAGAGAGACAAAGCTCGCAAACAGAGTGTGCATGCAAAAGCCGGGCATATGCAAAGATCGTCCCGTGATCGCTGTTCTGTTCACAGAGGTATATAATAATCAATAAGTGAATGAAAATATCGAGTCGGTCGATGATGAGGCGGAGAAGAAATATCTGGAAAATATCTGGCTGGGCGATGAGTGGCGACGGAATATCCAAGTCTTTTCTTTCCGCCCAGCCATCCTAGGACCAGTGCAGAAAAGCGCAAAAAGAAACCATTAAACAACAGCCGCCCCTCGGAAAGGCCTGAAAGCTAAGCCAGGGCTTTTTATTAACCGGCTTTGGCAAAGTACCACCCAAAAACGGGGTGTGTCACATGTAAGCCGGGCCCACCGCGCAGTGTCGATTCCAGATTGCTGCGTGCCAAGACAAGTCAAAAAAAAAAACTTAGCTGCGTGCTCAGCGGGACTTAAACTTACCCGCCAAGCCAGTCCACACAGGCTCCTCCTACCCAGCACGGCGGTCCCTGACGAGGTGGTCCGGGCGGCACCGGCGCCCGCATGTCAGTGAGAGACCAGGCCATCAGCCCGCGTCGCGCGGACCGCACTGGCCGGAAACGACACACGTGGCGGCCCTATCCTGGGCGGGGAATGACCGCGCTGCCCTCGGAAAAGCGCAAAAGCGCGAGATACCCTTTTCGCTTTCCGCGTGGCCCACTCGCGGCGGGGCCCACCACCCTCGTCTCTCCCTACGCTACCACTTCCCTCTTCTCTCCCTATACTTGTACCGCGCCTCCCCCTCTCGTGCTCTCTTTTGTTGTGCTCCTCTCCTGCGGCATCCCCTCTCTCTTATCTCTCTCCCCCCTCCTGTTCTAGGAGCCACACCCCCCGCTCTCTCTCTCTCTCTCTCTACGGGGAGGAGATATTTCTTTATTCGGGTTCCGGAGGAGGATTTTTCGGCGGAGTGATCTCTCTCGCTGCTCGCCTGCGGTCCCGGCGCGGGCTGGATCTGGGGAGCTGCGGCTGCCTCCTCCTCTCTCTCAGGTGCGTGCTCTGTTTCTCTTCTTTGTGAAAGAAAAACTGCTCCTCTCCGGATTTGCGACCTCCGGTAGCGCGAATCCGATGGTCTCGTCGTCGTGGCGGGTCGGCTTGGAGTCGGATCGACCTTTTATATTTATTTTTAGTCTCAGCAGTATTTTGATTTGGGTTCTTTTATCTATGGTGGCTGGCTGGATTCGGCTCTCCATGCTTGTTATTCCTTCTTCTGTCGATTAATTGCTACGGGCCTTGCTTTGATTTGGTTCGGGTTCTGGTTCATGCTTGCTCGGATTTGGTTTCTGTCAGTACTACTACTAGTCAGTTCCACCGGATTTTTTCGATTATGTGGCTGGAGCTTCCACCGGTGTGCTTCAATTTCGATTTGCACACTTCAATGAACAAAAAAACAAAATCCTAATTCCCTCGATTCATCCTACTACTTCATGCTCATAAGCTGATTGGAATACGTTTTTTTTATCCACATGGAAAAAACTGTTTTATTTTTTCTAAAATGGATTTGCCGTCACGCTCTTGATTCTTGCTTTCATCAGGCTCCACTCATAAAACACGGGCAAAAAGCGCTCCAACTGTGTCTTGTTTAAAAAAAAAAGATTAACATAGGCAAAATCTTTCTTTTAACACTTGTCAAAATCTGTACTATACTATATTTTAGCTTTATTATCTCGGCTAAAGCATACTTGTTTGCAAAACATATGTGGTTTTTGAGCTATAATAAAAGGTAAATAGATTTTTATTGCGTGCACATACTATTTCCCGAATATATAACTTTTTCTTAGTAAATAGAACTTCCGTTTTAAAAAGTGTTTTTCGATGAAGAAAATGAATATAGCTCACCACTTTGTTTGCACAAATATGCCCGTGGCTGTTTCCTTTTCGGCTCTCTCTAATGCCATCATTTCATACTACAAATAGACCCTTTTAAGGTTTCACGTTTAAAAAACATCTCAATTGTTTCAGACCAATAAGATAAGATAAGTATTTTTAACAACTTTGTTATAGCATCCGCCAAATAACTCCTGTTAGATATTATTACAGTATTATTATCTCCTCCCCCTCCCCACCATTTGTAGTGCTTGTTGGACACCGCAGATTGTCTTTAGTTACCAGGGGAAGTTGTGGTATAATATTGTTTTTTCAAATGTAAACAATGTTACGGCTGCAGTACCTATTGACCAGTGAGGAATATGTACTCTCAAACAACCATTGAGAACTAGTACAAAGCGTACCGAGAGCAGAAGATCCCAAGGCTAGTGGTTTGTACTTTTATTATGCGATTACTAGTTCTTTATGCTGGTCGGCAAATTGAGGCGGAGTCCACCGATCAAAGAGCCCGTCAAAACCGACAAATCTTCTTAATGCAGATGGCGGCAAGACGTCCCGATTAGGAAGTAGATCTATATTATCCATAATTTTAAATTGTTATTAGCTGATGCAAGACGTCCATGTGGTGCAGCATGATTATTGCTGAGCGCTTTTCTTGGCATAATCTTATTTTCATGTATATGAGCTGGTTTGTGTTGCTGTCTCTGTTTTTATCCATTGAGTTCTACTAGGACACAATTTTAATAATTGCTTGTCACTACTCCACAGGTTTCTTGTAAATTTGAGTGATCTTGAAAGGCCGTGAAGAAGGGGTTGTTGGCCAAGTAAAAGCTCCTAGATCTGGCTTGAAGTTTTCTCAGTAACAAAAAAACATCATGGGTGCTCTCTGCGATTACTGCGGGGAGCATAGGTCCATGGTCTACTGCCGATCAGATTCTGCAGCTTTGTGCTTGTCTTGCGACCGCAATGTGCATTCAGCTAATGCTCTTTCTCGGCGCCATACAAGAACTCTTCTGTGTGACCGGTGTTCTTCACAGCCTGCCATGGTCCGCTGCCTTGAAGAGAACACCTCGCTTTGCCAAAATTGCGACTGGAATGGCCATAGTGCTGGATCGCCCGCTGCTGCACACAAGAGACAGAATATAAACTGCTATTCAGGGTGCCCATCATCTGCAGAACTTTCAAGAGTCTGGTCATTCATTTTGGATATTCCTGATGTTGCTCCTGAGCCAAATTGTGAGCAAATAATAAGCATGATGAGCATCAGTGAAAGTGCTGTCTGTAGCGGAGACAATGCTCCAGGGGATGACAGGTTGTTAGATATTGCTAGTGCGACATTTGCAAATGATCTTAATAACGACGGCAAGCAAAAGTCTGTGATGGGCTCATCTTCTGAAGCTGGCCTGAAACCTCTTCCACATGCTAATGATCAGGCAGCCGTATCTGTGGATTCAACGACTGCTAAGGTGCAATAAGAATTTTTCATATCCTTCCATATGTCGAATTAATATTTCACTTATGCCTTTGCATATACCAGTCCTCATATGCCATGGGTTTAAGATAGCCAACACAGCTTTCCTCCCTTCAATTGACAGTTTACTTCATTCTTACTTATTATAACTATTGGTGACCTACTACAACGTAGAAGGTAATAGGTAACCATGTGAAATAATGGCCATTCAGTATGCGTAATGAATGGTCCATATGAAAGTTGGCGCACCATGCAAATCTCCTTGGTGGGTTCCTAAACTGGGAAATTGTGTATTGCCTGTCCCTTCTCTGCATTTGGCAGCAAAAATTAGTGGCAAAATTCACAGAAATACAATCTTCTCTCATTTATGTATTTAATATTCTCTCATATATTTCTTTATATGTAACATATGCAAAATATGTAGGCTTCTTCTCTGCAATTCTCCCGCTGCAACATGTTTCTTCAATTATAAATTTGTCACTAATGCGTGCTTGTGATTTCCTTCTGCAGTATACACCCGACAAACATATGTTCAGCAAGGACAGCATATATGAAGATTTCTCCATGGATGATATTGACCTGAGTTACGAAAATTATGAAGAACTATTTGGTAACTCCCATATTCAGACTGAGGAACTCTTTGATGATGCTGGGATTGACAGTTACTTTGAAATGAAGGAAGTGCCCTATGGGAGTTCTGATGAGGTTTGTAGTTTGTTCTCAGTAGCTATTTACTTAGTTGAAAAAGATCTTTAATAAGTGTTCACATTCATGTGCCGGTGTTCTCATAATTGGAGTTCTCTCTTTGTTTCAACAATCACATTTCTCTGGTATCAATTTTGTATTCCTCCGGTCCTCCCTTGCAGACATACTTGAGTATATATAATTTCATGCTAAATTGAGCATTGTAACTACAATCATTGTTGAGAAAAGCTTCAGTTACCATTGTTTCCTTAAGGTCCTTAATGGACAGACTTGTTAGTATTGTCATATTGCAACTGACGTTATTTTCTTTCTTCTGCTAACTTCAAAGTCTCTTTTGTTTTCAGCAGCCCAAGCCGCAGCCAGCAGCTAGCAATGCAGTATCTGTCGACTCTGGGATGTCAAATCCAGGAGTAAAAGATGAATCCAGTCTTTGTATCCCTATGAGGCAAGCTATTTCCTATTCTGGCTTTACTGGTGAGAGCATTCCTGCAGAATACCAGGATTGTGGGGTATCACCAATGCTCCTTCTGGGGGAGCCTCCTTGGCTTCCTGCTGGCCCTGACGGCTCATTTGCCGGAATTAGAGACAGTGCGATCACACGGTACAAGGAGAAGAAGAAGAGAAGAAAGTAAGCGCATTTGTTTTTAATCTTGCTGCACATTTACTTCTGTTTTCTTGGAAGGCATTGCATGTTTACTTGTAATCATACAAGAACTCAACAAGAAACTGTGACTTCTAGATTTTTAGCACGACCAATATTCTACACCTTCTATAGCATTGTTTGCGAGACTTTAGAACATGTGTTTTCTTTGAATTTAGCAATGCATTTAGTGAAAATGTTGTTTGGCTAAGCTGGTTTCTATTGTACCACTTCTATATCGAGTGTGCGAAAAAGGTACCGCTGACCCATAAATTTGAGTTCTCGAAAGTTTTTGTTATCATGGTTTTATCCATATGTAATCAAAGGTCTTAGGGTTTGATGATACTAAACTAGTTTTTATTCTATTCTGTCTCTTCTTAAACGGTTGGACCCAAACCACCCTCAAATGTGAACATATCCTTGGGTAATTCTGAAGCCTTTTGCTTAAGAACCCATTAGTAAGTCATTGTTTCCAAGTTCCAACTTACCGGATTTATCAGACCTCCCATGCTAACATGCTATCTTTCTGACTTGCTACTCCTATTTTTCTTGATAGTTAGCTGACCATTTTTTGTATATTTGGCCCTTTTGATAGATTTGACCACAAGATCAGGTACGAATCTCGCAAGGCTAGGGCGGATGTGAGAAAAAGAGTCAAGGGGCGGTTCGTTAAGGCCGGTGAAGCATATGACTATGATCCACTCGACACAAGGAGCTACTGAATACACAAGACCTTTATGCAGTGCTAGGTTAGCAAACATAAACCAGCGCCTATTGCGGCTGGGATAAAATCAAACACTCAAGCAATCCTGGCATACCAACCGCTGAAAAGAGAAGAACAGAAAGCAACCAGTGAGACAAAAAGATTTGAGTGTTGCGCAAGTTTCCAGTGATGTTTCTTCTATGTACAGCGGATGGAGTTTGCGTATTCTATTGCTTTTGGAGGAGCGATTCAGGTCTCTCCAGTTTTGGTGTATGAACCCAACACAAAAAGATGGACTCCTGGGTTTTTCTCTCCTTTCCACTGACTATCTGGCATCCACCTACCCTTGCTGTGGTGTTCTTGGCGGTCTGCTTCCGTCCTCTTAGGCGAAAGATGGCTGTAGTATCCTGCTGTGTTATATCTTTTGTGAAATCTGCTGTGATCCGGAGTTTTGTTCTGCAATTATGCATGTGTAAATACCAGGTCAGAAATAAGCTGGTGGTTGTAAATTATGCTCTTTTGAGTTGGTGGAGGTGATGGAGCCCATGTAACTTGCCACCGATTTTCTGTGCTCACTCTGCCCAAATAAATCAAACCTTCAAACCGACTTGATACTACAATTAGTACCTGAGTATATGCTCGATGTCTTTTGGTGATACAAGTATATGTTCTTCATATTTTATTGAAGTATTGGTGTTGTGCCTGCCATGTAATGGAAGTATTGATGTTGTACACCTGCAGCCCGCAGAGTCTCACCGAGCCAAGATGCTGAAAGAGCATACAAGTTCAATTGTATCAGCTCAGGCATGGTTGCCATGTCTGAGTGACATTTAGACAAATCTTGTTCTGGAAACTGGTATACTCAAATCTTGTTGTAGAAACTGATATACTCAAGCTTGTAGTATGTAAAGCACAAACAAGAGTAATAAATATTTTTGCATGAGGGAGCTTCTACGAAAAAATATGCTATTGTTTACCAGAAGAAACTGAATACAACAAGGAATATGGGCCTGAATTCTCAGTAAACAGTAGAAAAGAGATGACAAAAATCCATGGTAGAAGCTTATGTAAATATATACAGTAGAGATGTAGAAAGATGCAGTGCAAAAGCGATACAGTAGAAAGATGCAGTACGAACTTTGTGTTTTCAAACCCAAAAATATGGAGGACACCTAAAAATAGAAATCCTGACTCAAGCTTTGTGTTTTGATCTATTGATTGTCTAGAAAAGGAGTGTATTTCACACGCCTGAATCAGGCCTGGCAACAGAAAAGAACTAGTGTGAGTCGAAGACGAAACATTTATTCTATTCCTTCAATTTATTTTTCTTCATTTGCACGTTTGCAGGAGTACAAGTGTTGAAAAGAACAATGATTTACCTATAGGGAGTGTTACAGCTACAGGGACACTTCCCGGTGTTTCTAAGCTAACAAGAAGGCTACGTTTGAAAAACACATTCTTGGCCCTGCTGTTAGTTCTCCAATCTGAATCTTGGACCTGGGCTGTTCCCGAGAGCACAGTGCGATCTGCCCTGCCTGGAATCATCCTCACTATGTACAATGCTCACCGAGATTCGGAATCAAGGTATCACCAGAAGACGCTTTCTGGGGATCAATAAGTGCACCGACAAAAGTAGGATGCAAAAAAAATGGCTCCTATTTAGCTGGTGCGAATTCCTTCTCTAGTAGGCTGAATACCTTCTTGAGTTGAGAGGAAAATTTGGATGACACCTCTTGCGTGATCTTCTTTCGGTTCCTGCAGCTCTTTAACCATGACACCCCAATAAATACCTGGACAGTGCATGACTTCTGCTTCGACGCAATCTGCTCCAGCTGGTATCGAATATGGAGCTGCAGGAATAAGAATGACGGCATCACATTTGGGTGACAAGAAATTTTAACATTTCAGTTGTGGCAAAATGTTATCTTGGATTAAACACCAAGGTCCTGTTTTGATTCGAGAAAAAAACTGCAATATAATGTCAAGCGTAATTCAAATCTATAACCTGGGTTAAGATGTAGTACATATATAATAAAATAAATAATTGAATGCCATGAAATGGTCACTTACATTGAAACATTCACCAATAGGGATGCCTTCAAGTGTCATCACTTCTTCAACAAGCCATCCTTTCTTATCAGGCAACGGGCACTTCTGTTGGGTGCTCATTATTTCCCCCTCCTGGCGCGCGGATTTCTTGTCAAACCTGTAATGGACTTGCCTCTGATAAACATCTGTCCTAACTGGTTCCCATGCTGTAATAGAGTAGTCTATGCAACCAACTTTCTCCATCACTCGACGCTCCACAGGACCACCCTCGAATAAGCCCATGAGTGTTGACACCTAAATGAAACAGAGAAGTTGGATGCAATGTAGAGTTTTAGTTGTCACACTCGTCATACTTGACATAGTGGATTGCACATCAATGTCAGAATTGAATAGAGAATCTTACATCCAAATGTTTTGTAGATTTAAATATTTCTGACAATTTGGCGTCCTCTATCTCTAAGAAAGATCCATTTTCCTCAATTTGGAGCTCTTCAGTTTCTGAATCCTCTTCTACCAGCTGAATCTTTTCTTCAGGTGTCAAGGATCTCGCCTTCCACAGTGCCATTATTGTCCTGCAAAGAATGCAGCTGGCAATTTAGAAAAAACATGCTCATGAAGGAATAAAAATAAGTTTGACAATAAATTACTTCAGTTTAAGGACACCAATATATTGCCCAAAGCATCCAAGAACATGAACTTACTTATGTGCCGCGTTAAATGATACAAAAGAGTGGAAATGAAACTTTAGTCTCCCTTCATCGTCCAATTGCTTTGCTCCATGCCTTGCATCCATTCCTCTGCCCTTGCGCAGAATAATCAGCAAACCTGGGCTTCCCATCGAAGCTAGGGTTGCAGGGATCAATTGGATATCTTCAATATCTTCCCAAAGAAAGAAGAATTTCGTTTTGTGACCAAAAATATTCGTGTAGAACCCAAAAATTCTTGGAGATAAAAACAAGCGACCCTGCAAGACAGCATAAGCTAAGCACTCAAGCAGTCACATCAGAAAACAGAAGTTTATGTTTAATCCTGGTGTAATTCAGACCAACAGTACCATGGCCATGTGAAATATGACACTGTTTACTGGCAATAATCTCAAAGTATGGTTAATAATGTTTGGTAATATTTGATGGTCAGACACCAGGAGAACTGAAACATAACATGCAGATGAATAAGTTAGCTATATTGTTCAAACTGGGTTCAGAAACTGATTATTTTTGTGGAATCTTTGCACGACATTTCAAATCAGCCTCTTTGCATAAAAAGCAAGGGAAAAACTGCCTAGAAATTCACTTCCCCAGACCCACAATCCGTGGGAGCTTTCAGCACTGGGTACGCCCCAATCTTTGTATGACATCATAAGGGAAAAATCTGAGATTACTATAAGTAGATTTGCATATTTTAGAATCTTAAATGAAAACTGCGCTATAGACGACTCTTTAATTTGAGAATACTAAATCCACGTTTGTTACTACAGGGTACTGTATTGGGAAATGACGTGGGCTCGCCCGCAGTAAGACAGAGAAGATCAGTACGAACAAAAAGGCATAAGCAAATAAAAACCTGTGTGAGCATCTTGCGCTTTAAATGGCAAGTAAAATTATTGATAAGGAATTCTTCTGGTGGCAAAGAAAAGATCTTCTGGAACTCTAAGTTTGTGTGAGGTGACCGTATAGCAATCTGCATAATAGGATTTGCCCATGTTAGTCAGACATCAATTATAGTATGACCATATCTATATACACCTACTTTTGGTCTGCGTGCTTTTAGTTCTTCATAAAACTGCAGACAGGTGCATGCAGAGTCGCTTTGCAGAAGAAACATACTTAAATGAAAAATAAGTGTACAAACTATGGTCTTTTATATACTGTGCACATATGATCATACTTTACACAGATTTTTAGCAGGTGCACATATTCTAGATTAATGAATTCCTTTAAGTACACAATTGTAACATTTGTATGACAGACCCACATGATTCTAAGAGTACATTTATTCTTCACCACATGATTCTAATAGTCCTACCTTTCTGCCAACCTCTTTCTCCATCCTGTCTAGGTAGTCCTTCATGACTTCTGCACCCCTTGAGTTGTTCAAGAAAATTCTCAAATGCAGTTTTGACTGACATGCTTGAGCCAGTTTTCCCTTGAGAGGAATCCATATGTCGGCAAGCTCAGATATATTGTATTTCAAGAAATTTACTTCAGCATGACCAAGGGAGGCAACTTCATCAAAGGGTCCATCAAAATCATACACATTTATTTCCATCACTGAGGGTGGATCTTCCATGGCATCGAATTCGAAAATTTCTGCAAATTTTGAAAAGATAGTAAAACAACATTGCCAATAGCAGTACTGACAAATAAAGCATCATTAGACTCCAATAATACATTTGGTTATGGAAAATTCTAAGGTCAAAGTACATGAAGTAAAGTAAAATGCTCGCAAATATAAAATAGGCCAGAAGAAGCTTGACTACAATGCACAAATAGCGAGTAATGCAATGGGTAGAAACTGTTGCAAACAAAATAAACTGAAGCTTTACCATTCCACTGAGGCCCGAGAGTGTGAAACTTAATTGAACTTGTCTTTGTCTTTCCATTGCAAGTAAATACGACATATGGATCAGACAAGCCAGATGATTTGGTTGCTGCTAAGTTGGCCGCATCCATCAGAGCAACAGTGAGCAACCAGCCATCCCCTTTTGCTTTGGCTCCATGATCACTTCCTATACATTCCAAAAGACCATGTAAAGCAACTTCCCTTGATATGTGCATATTATTGGAGTACATGGCTAGAACAATAACCGAAGGTTTTGTTGAAGAAAATAATAAGAAGTAACAATAACACTATTATCATGAAATGCCTAAGCAAGCACTTGTGTGGAAACTTAATAATTACATAATAACTTGTGACCTTCGAGTGCCATAAACAGTAGGATTTATGCGCTCAAAATTCATTACTCAAAATCATTCCGTAAAATAGCACTTTTTATGCATACTGCTTCTATTCAGACAAGGAAAAGAACAGCAGAAAAAAAAACAGAAAGGAGAGTTATGCATTACCTCTTTGCCTCTTTGCCTGGACGAACCGTGCAATCATATTAAGGACACGTTGCCCTTGTAGAACAAGAATCCCACAAACTACAACTTCACCAGCAGAATCTGGCAAGTCCAAGCCAGGGAACTCAAGCCCTTGAATTATACTAGGACTTGCAAGGACGATGTGTGCAAAGACATAAATGAACGCAAACACTGAAGATACAACAGTAACATTTCCGAAGATTCGGAACGCTAGCTTCCAATCAGATTCTGTTTCCGGTTGCACCGAAGACAAGCTTTCGATATTTGTTGCTGCTGTGTCCTTTGCATCGACTGGTCTGACATGTCGGGCCAGGAGATCGGAGAACTGATTGAAGTTGTCCTTCAATCCTTGCCTCGCACCATTTTCTATCATCCCCTTCATCATGGTACTTTGCAGGAAATTTAAGCGCCAAGAGATCACAAGCCGTGAAGATTTCTCACCATCTGCTAGTTCAGGCCCTGGCGTTATAGAGGTCAGAATCTCCACCCTGAAATAGTTGCCGAATGGGACATCAGGAGTACTGGCGTCCGCCAGAACTGCATACATATCTCCATCTGCCTTCAAATACGTCACGTCTTCTGTTGCTTTCACGGCCTTAATCAGTTTACTAGCAGCTTTTGTGTAGCTCACTACCCTCTTCAAGACCTCACCATCATTTTCAAGTTTCCACTGTTGAATGTCCAGACCAGTGGTTCCTTGCATCTCAGCAAGCGATTGCAGAAAGTCTGAACTCGGCGAGAACAGAAGCACATTCAAGTCACTGGGTGAAACAGCATAAATTTGATCGACCAGTATGCCTGCCAAATTCTCAGGCATATCACTCCCTTCATGCCGAGACGCGAAGGCTTTCAGTAGTTCATCAAACGACGTATTTATAACACTGGTTTCACTATCCTGCTTATCTGAAACTTGCGAGCTAGTCGACGGCGTTTCTTCTTCAAGGATATCCAGGCTGCGGTCATGCTTGGAGAGAGCTGGAACAGAAGCTTCCGCATCTTTCGGTTTCGCTGAAAACATCTGCTGTAACCGGTTGACAAACGATGGACCAACATTCGATCTATCCTCTTTGGCGATCTCCGATTCATCGCTCTCTGGTAGCTGTGTGGATGGTTCTAGAGAAATATTTGGCAAAGAAGATCCCTTCCTTAGTTCGGCTGATTTGTCTGAACTCGACGTAAAATCGTCGGAAGCCCAGTGTGCAAGTGTCATTGTCTCTTCAGGATAACTTTGAGACAGAGATATAGTAAGACGAACTTCTCCTACAAAAGAGGTTGGCAGCATGTAAATACTTGTTCCCACTAATGGAAAAGTTATGATTATGAAACTTTTTTTTCCAGGGCATGAAACACTTAGCTGACAACAAAACAATATTGAACTGAATGAAGTGCTGTGCAAACAGCGTAAGTTCTGAAAAAAAAAACGTTGGTTACCGTAATCCCTGATCTTGGATTTCTTGCTCTTGGGCTGGAGCTGGTACCACTGCGTGCCGAGGGAGCGGTTGTCGGCGTCGAGCACGGCGGAGAGGGGCACCTTGACCTGGCCCAGGAAGTCGTCGGAGAAGTACTTATCCTCGTCGACCACGGAGAGGAGGAGCTCCTCCTTGAGGTCCCCGACCCGGAAGGCGAACTCCTCGTCCCAGGAGGGGTTCAGAGACTTCTTGATCGCCTTGGTCTTGGCCCGCTGCCTCCCCAGCTGTAGCTTCGCGTACGGGTCCCCCGGCCCGTTCGCCTCCGCAGCCGTCGCCGGGAGGAGGTTCCGGGCCTCGACCACATAGACCACAAGCCTCATTTATTGGAAATGATGAGAAAAAGGAAAAAAAATATCTTCACTTTTTTTATCTGTCAAGGTTGATTTGGGCGGTCGGAGTGGTTCAAATCAAGAAGCTACGACTTCCCTCTCTAACTGTTCTTCTCCTTTACAGCACTTTCCGATTCAGAGTGTAATCATGGAGGCGTTGCACGCTTAGCGGCTGGGATCAAATCAAGGAGAGACGCCAGAAATAAGTTCTTGGCAAGGAAGGCAGAAGGGAGCGAAGACGGCCTCCAAGCAAGCAAGGAACCTACTCCATCAATCCAGATTCAAGCGCCACAAATCAGGGAGGAACGAGAAGAAGCTTCCTGGGAGCAAAGAAGGGCTCCGAAAGGGAAGCAGCAAAGGAACGAAATCACCCAGAAAATCAGAATGAAAATAAAATCAAGAAAGGAAATTGCAAGCGCCGCACGGAGTGGTGTCAAACTGAGAAACGATGAACTGCGAGTAGCGTTTGGATTGGAGGAGAGCGAGCTTGGGCGGGGGATTTCTTGGGAGGGGGTCGTGGGGTAGAACCGGAGAAGGGAGGAACGGGTGGTCGGTTTGGGGCATTGAAGACTTCTTTGATTTGGGGAGGGGGAAGGAGGAGATTGAAAACGAGGATTTTGGAATAGAGGAGTGACTTCACACTCGCCGGCCCCGCGTCGTCTCCAGCTGGACTTCAAACTGCCCACCCAGGCCACCAAGGGTGTGACTAGAGCATCTCACACACCGCATCCGGCCGCTCCGGCAAAACGCGTTTGGGGTAAACCGCATCTCGTGTTTGCCGTGCGAAAAAGACCGAGCATATCAGATGCCGCATAGGATCGTAAAACAGAATATTCCCTTTTACGAGTCGGTATGCAGCATCTGTTCCGCTTCCCGTGTACCGCAAAACAGAATTTACCGTCTCAGAACAACAAACAACACAGAATATTCAAAGTTACAACAACAGAAACGAAATCAAGCAACATACTAGGCGTCCTCAAGACCATGATGATCACCTCCACCGTTTGCAGCACCTCTGCGAGCTTTCCTTGCTTCGAAGATCTCTAACCTTCTATCGTCCCACCACTCCTTTGTGATCGGATCCATCTTATCGGGATCCATCGTCATCACTCGTGTCTCCTCGGCAATGATTGCTGCCCTAGACTTTTCCTCTTCGATACGAATCCTCCGCTCCTCAAACTCAGTCGTGCGCTTCTCATCTTCACGAGTTGCAATCCACATTCTCATCTTGCCATCTTTTTTCTTCTCAGTCAACTTGATCTTGGCTTCTAATCGCCTTGTGCTTCATCATGTTGTCGATCTTGTCCCTCAACTTTTCGTGCTCAGCCTTTCTCTTCAACTCTTCCTTCACCTTCTTGGTGTCATCTGTTATTTTTCTTTTGGCTTTCGGTTCATTGTCATCCTATTCATCCTCTTCATCTAAGTTTATTGTCGACCCTTTTCTCGGAGGAGGTGCCTCTTCATTCCTCAACCTCCACTTCTCACCGAACTCAAGCAATGCCCAACACTGTTGGAGAGTGCAAGCTTTGTTCCTCAATGCGGCCATGTCCTTGTACCTAGATTGTGCAATCGTGTCCTACATATCGAAACGACGACAAGTGAACACAAAATGAAAAAGAAGTGTCATAACTGAACACAATATCACAAAATTACTCAAATATTCATCAATGTTGACGCCATCCCATCGGACTTGGAGAGATCTCAATGTGCGAGTGCTTACTTTTGGAACAAGCTTGAAAATTGTCCTCAATCCGCTGCCAATACTTCTTTTGAGATTGATCATTCCCGGTGAAAGCATCCATGGACACACTCTCCCAAGCCTCGGATCAATGCCTCGTCTTTAGCCATGGTGTAGTTGGCTGATCTCTTCGATCTCCCCTTCTCTTGGGCAACATCGAATGCCTTCTCGTTCACCTCTTCTAGTTCATCATCCCCTTCATCGGCCTCTTCCTGATCGCCTCCATCGACGGCAGCAGTAGTCTCATTAGGTAGGGGCGACCCATATTTGACGTTCACCCCGACGTCCTCCAGCATGTCCATGGAGGAACACGGAACCGAGTGAAAGAATATTTCATGATCTATAGTGTTTTCTGTGTTAGATAACAATACAAGGATTATTTAATGTGTGTTTAGTGCTGCAGATTAATGTTCACTTAAAAAGCAGCTAAACCAGAGTTTTGGGGGCGGATTATCCGCCCCTGCCAAGGGATAGATTATCCACCCCTGGTCGATCGACAAAGGAGGGCAAGGCGCATCTCTCTGTATGGGGGCGAATTTTCCCATGAATTGTCTGGTTAGAGCTGGAGCTTTTGCCCGGGCTGGATAATTCGCCTGGCCGGATAATCCGCCCCCTCAGAATTTTCTAAAGGCAGCCAAGGCGCATCTCTCAGTATGGGGGCAGATTTTGGCCCGGACAATCGGACCCCGGGCTGGAGATTTGCCCTGGCCGGATAATGTGGTCCCCACTTAGGCCGAATAATCCGGCCCTAACGTCTCCAACAGCTGGCTTTTGCAGGGGGTATAAATACCCCAATTGCTCCTTCCGTCAGATCTCTTGATTCATTCGAAAAAGTGTTGTGCTGTTCATCTAATCCCGAATTGAGATCTCCACTTTCAACCACACGAAGGCTTCGATCTTTGGAGAATCGAAGGAGGAGCCTTCGATCTACATCAACACCAATCAAGCTCTTCAATTCCCCTCCATTCACTTGGAGGATTCTTGATCTAGTATTTCTTGCAAATATCTAGATCTTAATTTTGGTTATTGATTAACTTGTT
Source organism: Avena eriantha (assembly GCA_910589775.1). NCBI lineage: Eukaryota > Viridiplantae > Streptophyta > Magnoliopsida > Poales > Poaceae > Avena > Avena eriantha. The sequence continues at coordinate 137,872,300 of OU342744.1, read as the reverse complement.
CTTGTGGCAGCTTGTTGTCATCATGGGAGCCTCCAATTCAGCTGTGGATGTGTGTCGCGCTAGAGTTGTAAAGGAACTGGTTCCCACCTAGAAGGGTGCCAAATAGTGGAAGGTGGATCGGGCCTTTGGTGGAGAGATCCATCTGAGAACAGGGTGAGGCCTATTGTGGTGTGGTGGTCTTAGTACCGCCCACCCCTCCAACGTAGACGTACTTCCCTTAACAAGGAAGGAACTGTGGTAAAACAAATCCCGTGTCTCCGCGTGCTCCACTACGGTTACCTCGTTCCACTCACTTTTCCTTTACTCGCTTCGTACTTTGGTTTACATATAGGGAAATTCCTCTCAGTAGCATATTTAGAGAATTTACCTTTGTGTTAAGCCTAAAATTGAAAAACGAATAAAAAATTGGTGTAGCACCTATTCACCCCCCCTCTAGGTTCCCATACGATCCATTTCACTAAGACCAAATCCTTGCTACACAGTCAAATAAATCGGCAATCTAACCAATTGGGTCAGAATATGCGATAGATCTTGGGGGATTTTGAGGGAAATAGTACCTGCCCACAGTAGACGATCATGGAGAAGGGGCCGTTAATAGCGTGCTTGCGGGGAGGGGCTTCCACCTCACGAGTTTCTTCATCAAAATTGGGCTGGAGGGCACCTTTGGTCCACTAATTTTCTTCCTCTTTGGAGCATCGGAGGGCCGGATGGCCTCCATCGAACCACCGACAGCCGCGCGGGGCTGCGCATCGAGGCGCTTCCGCCCAACCGTGGCAAGAGGAACAATGTCCTTGACGGCAGCTCTAGCGGCTGGGGTTGACGGATGAGCTTCTGCGGTAGAATCGGCCGATGGAGGCACGATGACATGGGTATGCCCTACGGGTGCCTAAGATTGGCCTACCCGGTTCAGCCTAGCAGAGGCCTGCTAGACGAACTGTGTCCATTAATGAAGCCCATGAAGGTTCGGGTGGCCTAGGCCCATGAAGGACGCTACTCCTTAGAGGATACGACAAAGTCTAGATAGAATGTTTGACAGAAACCCTAATATGTAACCAACTCGGTGGTATCCTGAGACCCGACCTCCTCATATAAAGGCTGGGAGGGAACCACAAGGAGGATCTACCACAAACCCTAGCCCATACACCCGCCATATTACATCTGCGCACCATCGCCATAAATGCTCCCTTGTAACTTTTGGTTCATCTTAAATCAAGAGTAGACAAGCAGTAGTAGGGTTTTCCCTCCGGGGGCCTGAACCCGGGTAAACATTGTGTCCATGTGTTGCTTGCATGTTAGCCAAACGAGATCTCCAACGCTCCCCTCTTCCTCAAAACCCAAGTCCATAAACTATGGGCATTAACATGATGATCACCCCACGTCAATTGGCACCGTCTATGGGAAGTAGGCGCACTGATGTTACGACCTCGACAGCCCCATCACCTATCGTCTTTGACTCATCCGCGCCAGAGGGACACCTCGGCATCGTCTCCTTCGACTTCACCATCCACTCTCCAGCCACGCACCCGACCTTCGGCTCCCTTGACACCAAGGTCGACATGATGATCGATGGCTTCAGCTTCCATGTTGGCAGGGCCTGCACCCTGCGCGTCTCGGAGAAGTCGACCATACCATCAATTGCACCAGCCTCGTGTGTCCCACCACCGATCGGGACTATCATCGAGCTTAACGCCATCTCCTCTGCCTACGACTTGGACATCAGCAACAACTGCAGTTCTGATCTAAGTGATCTGCTCGGAAATGACCATGATGTTAGATCCGATCTAGAGAGCTCTAGAAGCAACACCTGCATCAACCGCTACTACTACGCCATGGTCAACGCCAACACCGACGGCACCACTGGAAACGGCGCCGACACTAGGGCTAATCTTGAGGCCAAGAACAAAGCCACCCGTGACAACGACAACAACGGCGACATGTCGGAGGTTCACCCCAATAAAGAGGAGTGGGGAATGGTCCGGTAGGCCCTGTCAAGAGGCATGCCTCTGCCCCTGGCTCATCACAAGAGGTACTAATGGCATACCATTGGTACCTAACTAAGGAGTTCCACTGGCAGAAGGCGCTCTAGGCCCATCTTGACGGACGATGAAAACTCGCCGATTAATCGAGTGAGTGACGGGAGAAACTCTCTTAGATTGGCAGGTCCTCTTTAAAGGGAAGCCACCATGTCGGGGCATCCAAAAGACACTCCCAAATGGACCTGATGGACGAGGAGGCCAAACAAGAAGCCCCCAAGCAACTGGACTTCTTGTTCATGTCCATAGATGCCCAAGGCAATCTAACAGCCAAGACACCACAGGCCGCCGTCATGGCGGCCACCACCTACCTACTATCCAACCCCTCCGTAGGTGGGGGATCCACACACTGCCATCCATAGATCCACCCCTGCTGGACTGGGATTGGTAGAGGACATACTCACGGGAGAACCTGCCCTGGCCCCGAAGACAACGCTAAAGATGGCACCCATGAAACTCGCGAGAAAACGCTTGCCATCATACGACACGAATTACGTGCCACGATGGCACTACAGCCCGTGGTGAAGAGACCGCGACTAAGATGCCCGCGATGAGATCATGCAATGCAAGGTTGACAAATTGCACACCAAGTGCGCCTACTCCTCCGAGTCCAATGATTCAGACATAGAACTCTATGGCGCTAGATGCTTCATCCGCGCCATACGGCAAACTCCGATGCCCAAGGGTTTCAAGCTTCCTTCGGACAACCGGAAGTTCGACGGCTTCCAGGAGCCGAAGATCTTGCTGGACGACCATGTATAGTTTGTGAAGTGCCATGACGGAACTAAAGAGACAACCATGCAATGTATGCAGCTGCAACTACAAGGCGTCGAGCGGGCTTGGCTACATAGCCTCCCCTCTGGCTCGATCCGTAGCTAGGAAGAGCTAGTGTACGCTGGTGTACATCTTTGTCAGAAACTTCAAGGGACCTACAAGTGTCCGATGTCGGTCGAAGAGCTTCGGGCCTATTGCTAGAGGTATAGCGGGGGCTTGTTCGTCTGCGGTACCAAAGTTGGCAGGCCAGCGCATGGCGGTACCTAAGTTGCCTGAAATTACTGCGTTTCGAAAAGCTGGGCCGCCAACTACCGAGAGGGGCCATTTCGATGCAAACTCGTCTCACCCCTACCAAATCCAAACATGCCGTGAAACTGCCCCGTGAAGTAGACGGTCGGGACCCTCATGTCAGTAATATTTCCGTGACGCGAGCGCCAACGTGGCAACCACGTAGGCGAAACGAGATACTAAAGGAGCATGGTGCGTTGACCAAATTCACAAATCCACTCCATCCCTCCCTCGCATGAACCCTAGCACCGACGGCGTCGAAATCCCCTCTCCAACCAGAATGATCTCTTCGGGCATTTGACTTCCGGCGCCAAGTTGCTGCGCCTACTCACTGCTACCGAGCTCTCATGCCGAATGTCGTGCCAGCCTGATGAGGGCAAACCTCTAGGGTGGCCCGATCTTCACGGATCTCGTGGTCAAATCGATGGGAAAGCGAGGGGAAAGGGAGAAGGTAGCGGAAGCGGACGCACACCTCGCGAAGAACACGATGAACACACGCAAAACACACATGATACAAGGCCGATTGCTCTCACCGGTGGCCACCGGTCCGATAGAATCCTCGCAAGGAAAGATCGGTCAACGTGCTCCCGCCAATCCCAAGCAGAGAGGGAAGAACACCTTGGAGAGGGTCTTGATGTCTTGGCAAAGGGACACCGATTCCAAGGCCTTGTACAACGAGGGAGGCGTGATGCAAACTCCAACAAGGTGGTGACGATAGTCGATCCCCTCTGGTAGAAGGGGATGAGGCAAAACTAGAGATTCCACAAAGGGGTTTTTTTTTAGTCTATCATCTATGCCTAAGGGATACAATGAGGGGTGGGGGCTCTATTTATAGGCCAGCCACAAGTTCAGGGGTAGTTTGGGCATAAAACTAGGGTTTGGTGCGGAATAGAGGGGTACATGGGCCAAGGGCCCAGATGTTGGCACGCAGGCCCATCACTTAGGCCGGACACTCCGGGTCGAGTGGGACGGACAGTCCGGGGGTGGCCGGACACTCCGGGTAGTGTCCGGGTAGAGTCTGATGTAGCACACAGAATGTCCGCGCCAGGACGGGGCTGGGGTAGGCCGGACACTCCGGCTGAGTCGCGCCGGACAGTCCGGCTGTGCCGGACACTCTGGCCGGATTCGAGCGGACTCTCCGGGGCGATGACGGCGGAGACTCTCGTTCTGGAGCTGGCTGCTCCTGGTCCATCTTCTTGGTTGACTTGGGGACGATCTTGGGGACTTGGCATTGTGGATGTAGTAGCGTCCGTAGGACAGGCTGCATCAGCTCCCCACCTTCAAAAAAGAGTCGTCCTCGACTCTTCATGCTCATCCTAAGAAGATGGTGTCGAGAGACCTTCTTGATCCTAGGGTTCACCATATAGTCTTCCTTGAGAAGCTTGCATCTACAACACCTCAATGTTCCTTCACCTTCCATGAAGCCTACAAGGCTCACCACAAAAGCAAAGCAACACTCAAAGCGTAGCCAATTCTTGGAGATTATAGCATGAGTGCTCAAGTAGAGTGGAGTCACCTTATGATGTAGAGATAGCTTGTTGAGGGGTAGCCATAGGTAACTCTCTACGGTTCGTCTTGTCAACTTATGGTACATAGAGGTTGACGCGTAAGCAATTGTACCTTCACACAACAAAGACCAAGCAAAATATGTTTGTGTGTGATAGAGGAGCATGTCATTTGTGGCATGTCCATTCTTGTTCACAAAACTATTAGCACAACTCAAGTATCGCAAACGAAATGCGTATGCAAGGTCAAAGTGCATGGATGTTGTTTGAACATCATCCGAATGTGGGAACTCAAAAACTCCATAAAGCGTCTTAAGGAGGCACTCAAAGCAATTGACTAAGAAATGGATCAACATCTTTGATGCAAAGCTAGGAGAATTCGGCAAAAACACATGAGGACGAATATCCTAAGCAACATCATTATGTGTGCAAACCAACCATTGGAAAGAACAATTGTTCAATATGTTGGATGCCATACACATATCATCAAAGGCCAAAATCATGGGGGTATGAGTATCACAAGCGGAAGCAAAAACAACATGTTTGCAAACAAACCATATGAAAGAGCAAGTGGCCTTTATGTTTGTGGCAACAACAATACGAGAGACTTGGAAGCTCTCATGACAATACATGCTCAAAATGGCATTATGGTTGCACACAAAACATCGGAAAGAGAAATTGTTCAACATTTTTGTGGCAACACACAAAGCATCAATATCCAATAGAAACGAGACATGATTGTCACAAGGTGAAAGAATACCATCAACATGCTTGCAATCAAACCATAGGAAAGAGCAATTTGTCAACATGAAAGATGCAAAGCATGCAAAAGGTATCAGAGCTGGGTTCGATCTTGAACTCACTTGGGGGATGCTCTCTAGAGCTCTTTTTGTCAACTCGTGCTCAACCGAGGTTGACATGATCATGCGGGTACCTACACACATCAAACACAAAAGGAAGAACATGTGTGCATGGTAGAGAAATACATCATCCATCATGACATATCTCTTCTTGTGCACATCACCATGAGTGTCAATCAAGTATGAAATAGATGCATGGTGAGTATGCAAGTGGTGAACATGCTTATCATGGCATTTACCAAAATCTCCAAAATTTGAGAAAGCTATGGGGGCCATCTCAACTTATTGCAAGCAACGGGAGGGATTGTAAAACATTCATGACAAATCATTATCCGAGGGGTACCATTGCTAACATCATTGCAAGCAAAACATTGGAAAGAGCAATTGTTCAACAAAGTGCAAGCAATGATATCATCAATGTAACGTTTAGAGCATGGCATGTCTATGGCAACATCATCACAATCAAATAATTTCACATGCTCAACATTATGCAAGCAAAGTATCACATGGAAATACCAATGAGTCATATGTGATATCACAAGTATTATCCATAGCATGCAAGTCATCACAAATCATCATGTCCACTAGTGGGATCATGGCATCATCAACACCCTTATTTTTACCTTGTTCATACCTCTCATATGAAGTGGGTGTTGTGGTAGCATTGGCCTCCATGTGGACGACTTCTTCATCATGTATGGGGATGGCATCATCTTCATCCACCATGTACATCTTCTCGGTCGGAGGCATCATCATCTCCAAGCTTGGTGCTTCTTGATCCATGGAACCTAGCACATCATGAGGAAACACACTAGAGGTAGAGGGTAAGTTGTTAGCAATGAAAGTGGTCTCACATGACCTATCAACTACCACTCTCAACTCACTCGGTGTATCACTCATGCCCTCCAAGTGGAAGCACTCAATCTCACGTATGGTGGAGTCACTCATCTCACTCTTGTTTTCACTCAAGTGGGCTAAGTGGCTCTCATACTCACATGGGATTGGTACCACATCATCACTCAAGCATATGGGGGTAGGCTCGGTTCTCTCAACTCCTTGCGCCTCCTTTGGTGAAGGGAAAGTCCCATGCTCACCATTCTTGACCTTGTCGTCGCCATCTTGCACCTTGGCTTGTGTAGTCCTCTTGACGTACTCATCCAACTTGGCGAAGTAGAGGTCTTCGTCCTCCTCATCCATGAGGTTGCATGCGTCATATAGGACGTCAAGTCTTGGCGTTGAAGCTTGATGGCGTGGAGGAGATCTTGCTCTTGGTGCCATTCTGGTGGTGGCACGAGTAGTTGAAGGTGCCTTATGATGGTGTCGACGGAGGTCATTGGCGTGCCGTGCCAAAGGTTGATGTAGATGGCACACTTGGTCATCCACATGACGCTCGCGACGATGCTCCTTGTCCTTGGCACTCTTCTTTTCATGATGGAGCCTTCTTGAGCTTCGTTGAGCATTATGGATGGTGCTCAACATGTACTCTCCGTCTTCATGGCAAAGATGCCTTGAACGACGTCTTGTATCCTCTTGATGTTGGCGATGATCTCTAGAGGATTTATGTCGATGAAGATTCTTGTTTCGTGGCACCTCTTTGGGAAGATGATGTTGGGGCACCACTCTTCTTGTAGGCGGTGGCACTTGTTGCCTTAGAGGTTGGTGCACTTGACGCCTTGGAGATGGTCGTGCTTGGTGCCTTGGAGATGGTGGCGCTTGACGGCTTGGAGGTGATGGCGCTCGTCGCCTTGGGGATGGTGGTGCATGACGCCATGTAGGTGGTAGCGCTTGACGCCTTGGAGGTGGATCATCGAAGTAGGTGGTGCCCTTTGGTGTGGCACGCTTGGCCTTGAAGGTCATGGTTTCTTGATGATGCGTCTCCGCTAGCTTGGCGTAGTAGTCCTCCATCTCTAAGCGGTGGAGGTATTCTTCATGGCTCATGGAAGAGCCCTCGAAGTGGGTGAAGCTCGCCATGTCCTCCATGCTTGGTGAGGCGTCGTCGCTGTAGCACTCGAAGTCATCCATGCTTGGGGAGTCATTGTTGATGTAGTACTCCATATCACCCAAGCATGTGGAGCCATTGTCGGTGTAGTGCTCCATGCATGAGGAGCCATTGTCGATGTAGAGCTCCAATTCCTCCATGCTTGAGGAGCCATAGTTGATGACGTGCTCCATGTCTTCCATGCATGTGGAGCCATCATATGTGCAATGCTCCGGGTCCTCAAAGCATGTGGAGCCATTGTCGATGTAGTGCTCCATCATGTCCTCTATACTTGTGGAGTCGTAGTCGTGGTGGCTCATCATGGATTCTTCATATATATTATCCTCGGTTCCGGAGTCCCTAGACATGATTCACAAGACCAAGTGGTGTATATGGAAGTGGTAGGGGGTTAGGAATGCAACGCCAAACCTTACTTTATCTTGGAAGATAGTATCGTGCAAGTGGCAACACTTGAGAGCAATCAAAACCAAGCAAAGTGAAGTTCACGCGGAACACCAAAACCAACTAACCACTAAAAAACACACACACACAAAGCTTATGGTGGATGGGTATGGAAGGTGGCATGTCAAGAACCAATCTGAAATCAAGATGTAGTAATGGCAAGTAAAGAACCACGATGATCACAAAGCAAAAGTGGTCAATCCACAAGAGGAAATATGTACAAGGAAACACACACAGTGGGATAAATGGGACTTGCGCGATGGAGAAAGTGAGCTAAGAACCAAATGATTACCTAGCGAAGACTATAAGCTCGTGTCGCACAAGTGCAGGGAGAGACGCTAGGTCGATTGCAATAAATTGGTGGGCTACAAGATATGCACAATAAATACCACTTATTTGATGTTCATCGAGCTTGTGCTTCCTATTCTATGAGGCACTTGTTTGTTTCTTTCCTTTTCTTCTTTTTCTTTGTTTGCTATATTTTTTTTCTCCTTTTATTTTATTTTTCACTTGCCCCTTCCTTGTGCCAACAACTATACAAGATAACTATATGAGATAGCTCGCTCACCACTTTTGCTCGGAATTCTACAAGGTATCAAATGTGCATAGCCTAAGCAATCATAGGAGGAACTAGTCTCAATAGATGTTTGTTGAACGCAAAGATAGTGTAGCTCACAAAGGAATGCAAGTGGGGAGAAGTCGCGGAATTTTATACCTTTCGTCACCGATCTTCACCCTTTATTCGTGGATTCCACCTTGCTCACGGAATTTGGATGGAGTAGATAGCATGAACCATGGATATGACGATGTAGAGCTCCTTCTCCTCTTCAAAACAAGCTAAAGAACACCAAAATCCGAGTTCGTATGCAAAAGTTATGCTCAAAACCGTGAAGCAGATTTTTCTGTCAGCAGGGGGGGCGGACAGTCCGGTGCGCGTAGGCCAGACAGTTCGGCCGGGCCGGATATTCCGGTCAGTTTAAGCCGGAAACTCCGGTGGGGCGGATGTTCCGGTCCGTTTTGGCCGGACAGTCCGGTCCGGTCGAACCAGAACTTCCAGAACACGAACGAGGCGAGTTTTGGCGGAAAAACTAGGACCAAAACCTCAAATTGATGGGGGAAATCAAGGAATTAGGCTATGGAAACGCATGGGAAGGTAGATCAACAAGTTTAGCAAGTAATCCACGGATCAAAACCTACCAAAACGCACTCAAATCACAGATCGATCAAAACACGAAATTGGGGCTATTTTTTGGGGATTTTCGAATTTATGGGGGAAAGACCAAATCGAGGAGAAATCCGTGGCAACCAAAAGTTGCTGATACCAAATGAAGAGGGCAAACCTCTAGGGTGGCCCGATCTTCACGGATCTCGTGGTCAAATCGATGGGAAAGCGAGGGGAAAGGGAGAAGGTAGCGGAAGCGGACGCACACCTCGCGAAGAATACGATGAACACACGCAAAACACACACGATACAAGGCCGATTGCTCTCACCGGTGGCCACCGGTCCGATATAATCCTCGCAAGGAAAGATCGGTCAATGTGCTCCCGTCAATCCCAAGCGGAGAGGGAAGAACACCTTGGAGAGGGTCTTGACGTCTTGGCAAAGGGACACCGATGCCAAGGCCTTGTACAACGAGGGAGGTGCGATGCAAACTCCAACGTGGTGGTGACGATAGTCGATCCCCTCTGGTAGAAGGAGATGAGGCAAAACTAGAGATTCCACAAAGGGGGTTTTCTTTAGTCTATCATCTATGCCCAAGGGATACAATGAGGGGTGGGGGCTCTATTTATAGGCCAGCCACAAGTTCAGGGGTAGTTTGGGCATAAAACTAGGGTTTGGTGCGGAATAGAGGCGTACATGGGCCAAGGGCCCAGATGTTGGCACGCAGGCCCATCACTTAGGCCGGACACTCCGGGTCGAGTGGGCCGGACACTCCGGGGGTGGCCGGACACTCCGGGTAGTGTCCGGGTAGAGTCCGATGTAGCACACAGAATGTCCGCGCCAGGACGGGGCTGGGGTAGGCCGGACACTCCGGCTGGATTCGGGCGGACTCTCTGGGGCGATGACGGCGGAGACTCTCGTTCTGGAGCTGGCTGCTCCTGGTCCATCTTCTTGGTTGACTTGGGGACGATCTTGGGGACTTGGCGTTGTGGATGTAGTAGCGTCAGTAGGACGGGCTGCATCACAGCCGTTGCGACGATCTAGCCCGCCTCTACCGTCGACGAGCTGAGCAGCGCGAAGGATGGAAGATCCATTTGCTGAGGAAGAAGTACTTCTGGCTAATTTCGGGTGAGCTACTCTTCTCTTTGCTATTCACACTACCTATAACTGCTAGCTGGCTATTGGCATTACAGAGATATATCGAACATAGAATTGTTTGCTAGCACGACGCTAACAAACAGTTCTTATCTTTTGTCTCCAATTTTCTGTCAACTAGGATCTCCATTGAACCCAAATACACGGTTCTGGTGGCCATCTGTGGCTACCTCATTAAATTAGCACGTGGGAAGAGCACGTGGAAACAGGCTTAGAATCTGAAGATGGAAGTAGCGCCTGTGCAGTTATGCACTGTCCCTGGTTTGGTTACTGCTGTGCGTGAACTTGCTGAAATGAGGCCAGAGCAGACTGCACGGTTCAGCATCGTTGATGAACGAGGCTTCAAGGTTCCTATAGCGTGTGACAGTCAGCTAATTGGGTTGATGAAACAACATGTTAGGCTTCACGTGGTTATGCTGGTGTGTAACATAGTGGATGAGGAAGCTCCTGCTACTGGGAGTCGCCCAGCTATTATTGGACAGGGAGGTCTAACTCGAACCCCTGCTGTTGTTGAGCAAAATGTGGTTCCCCGTCCGCGACATGCTTCTGTTAGGCAACCTCCTCGTAGGAGTCCCCGTATTGCCGTTGTGGAAAACTCTGCTCTGGAATCTGCTGGTACTGGTCGTCCCCGTCCTCGTGCCCGTGTTGCTGCGGCTGCTGCTCACCCAATCTAGGCCGCTGTTGAGCAAACTAAGGCATCCGGAGGCTGCCCCGCTATTTTTGCCAAGACCGCCGCCTTGTGTGCTGCTCCTCCTTGAAACCGTCCTCAAGTTGTGCGAACCCGTTCTCTGGAATTTGCTGGTACTGGTCGTCCCCGTGTTGTTGTTGATCTGGACGCTGTTGACCCAATCCCTGCCGCTATTGAGCAAACTAAGGCTTCCGGAGGATGCCCCACTATTGTTGCAAAGACTAATGCCTTGTCTCCTCCTCGAACCCGTGCTCGGGTTCAGCGAGCTACTGGTCTAAAGCCAGCTCATGGTCTGGACTCTACTAGCACTCGAAACACTGCTGTTGTGGGAACTGCTCCTGAACGTCGAGGTGGCATGGCAGCAGTTGATCCTATTGTGGCTGCCGTTAGAAGGGGCCCTGCCTGTCCACCATGTAATGTAGCTCCCGCTGCTAAGGGCCCTCACCTTGCTCCTGGTCCTGGTACTTCCACCGAGGTTGATCCAGCTAACGATGACGCTGGTGATGGCGGCGGTGGCATTGGGGCTGGGTCTGATGGTGCCGCTCCATCTCTCAAACCTCTCGGAGGTTTCTATCCTGAAGAACCTGATGATGGCAAAGTAATCATCCGTATCGGTGTCACAAATTATACTGCAAAATTAGATGATGGCACCGAAAAATTCTATGACGAGTTTGATGTAATCCTTGGCAGATACGACCCTGAAGTGGTAGAGTTATCTGACCTGATGGCATCATTATGTGTGAAGGTACTGTGGGGGTCCTCCCAGGAAGCACGTTTGTTATATTATGGTTACAGGAGCAAAAAGGCTATTGAAGTGAAAGATACCAGGGATTTAGTCATACCGTTTACAAGGAAACATTATAGAGGTGAAGTTTACTTCCACTTGGTAGTGCTCACGGTTGGAGAGGAATTGGAACTCGACATAGAGATGATGGACTTTTAGAAGGCATGTGTGACCTAATCCATGGCATCACTGGGGCTGGTGCGACCGAGGGTAGCTTCAAACAGAGGAGAGTCTTACAGAGGAGCGTCATAAAGAGGAGCAGGAAGAGCATCCCCAGAAAGGGCACCCCGAAGAAGAACGTCACCAAGGAGACCATGCTAGAGAAGAGGACGCCCAAGAGTCGCACGACAAAAGGCACCACGCCGCAGAGTACACCCCTGAGATCCAGTCAAAACGCCACACCGAACGGTAGCAGCAAAAACGCTAAGAGGGCTAGCACGGTGGTGAACACTCCCAGGAGTGGTAGCAAAGAGGCCAAGATGGCCAGCACGGAGGCTACCACACCCAGTGGAAGCAGAAAAAAATACTAATTTGGAGCGGAACACGCTGCTGTCAGGGAATTATGCCAACACGAAGGAGAACACGCCCAATAGTAGCAGCAAAAGGGCTAATTTGGAGCGGAACACGCCGCTGAGGTCAGGCAAAAATGCCAGCACGAAGGAGAAGACGCCTAATAGTAGCAGCAAAAGGGCTAATTTGGAGCGGAACATGCCGCTGGGGTCAGGCAATAATGCCAGCACGAAGGAGAACACGCCCAATAGTAGCAGTAAAAGGGCTAATTCGAAGAAGAACACGCCGCATAGGTCAGGCAATAATGCCAGCACCCTGGAGCCAACACCCGTGAGGGGAGGCAGTAAGGAGATCACACCCAAGAGTGGCAGCAAAAAGCCTAGTTCGATGGGGAATGGAACACGGATGTCAAGCCTACTGATACCATCAGGAAAGATTACATCAGGAAGGAGGATGTACACAGGAAGAGCAAGAGGGTTCTGTACACTCAAGATGAATTGATTCTGACTGCTGTTTGTCCACTGAAGTACCTGGGATGCGTGCAAACGTAAGACCACCCCATGTGGTTGCAGCAGAACCAACCGAGTGTCTAGGAGAAAATAGAGTTGCCGGTGAGGTGGACTGGGGCAATGTTCCTGTCCATCCGGGTGGAGACGATGGTGCAGCCCCACCCATGGGAGTCAATATGATGTGTGCATTACTAGGCATTAGAGACGATGGCGAAGATTCTGAATCAGATGAAGAAGAAGGCACTGTAGAGGATCAAGAATCTGGTGATGATGAAATAGACGAGGAACTTAACGATGAGGCTGGTATTCTAGTTGATGATTTGGGTGTTGAAGTAGAAGAAATGAAACATGACCACGAGTATCCTATAATTTCGGTCGGCACCGAGTTCAGGAGCATGCATGAGTTCAGGATGTCGTTTCGGCATTTTTGTATCAAGGGGGAGTTCGACGTTTATCGACTGAAGAACTCTTCCGAGAGGTATGAGGCCGTTTGCAAGTTAATGTGGATGAATGGACGGGCCGAGGTACATTGTCCATGGAGGATCACAGTAAGAGCCTTACCTGCGTCGACTGCAATTAGGGTATTGGGGCAATGAATGCAGCAAATCATTAGAACTCTCTCTCTCTTTTCACTCTATAACTACAATTGATGTGCGATATCTTTCTGGCAACTAGTTGACTCTGCTTATCTTTTAAATGAATCTGTGTTGCAGGTGAAGAAAATGGGCCCTCCACACATGTGTCCGATAGGCAGCAAACTGAAATCCTCAATGGTTGATACAAAGTGGGTGGCTATGCAATCTATGTCCATACTAAAGGATAACCCTCAGGAGACCGCGAAGAATATTCAGACTAGCCTCGATTCTAAAGACAACATTGTCCTTCCGTATTATACGGTTTGGAAAGATAAAGAGAAAGCTCTGGGGGTCTTGCACGGGGATTGGACCAATAGCTTCAGGATGCTGTACAACTTCAAGGCGGAGGTACAAGCTAGGTGTCCGGGGAGTGTTGTGGAGATTGAAAATGAATCAGAAGGTGGTAAAATACATTTCAAAAGATTTTTCATGGCGCTTAAACCTTGCATCCAGGGATTCAAGGACGGTTGTAGGCCGTATCTGAGTGTAGACAACATTGTCCTAACTGGCAAATGGAAAGGCTGCCTGCCATCTGCCACATCACTTGATGGTCACAACTGGATGTTCCTAGTGGCATTCGGGCTGTTTGAAACAGAAACGGAGGAAAACTGGGTCTGGTTTATGAGGCAGCTCAGGAGATCAATAGGAAACATGGATCCATTGGCTATATCCACGGATGCATGCAAAGGGATGACGAATGCAGTGAAGGAGGTGTTCCCGCGAGCTGAAGGTAGAGAATGCCATGCCCATATGATGCTCAACTTGTACTCACACTATGCATGCAGCGTATTTCGTTACATGTTTCCTGCTGCTAGAGTTTACAAACCTAGTAGCAGCGATTATTTCATGAGCAAGATTTTTGCCGAAGCCCCTGAACTTCCAGAGTACTTAGCCATCCATCATTCGCATCTATGGAAGAGGAGTCAATTCAACCCTGACATCAAAGTTGATTACATAAACAACAACCTTGCAGAATGCCTGAATAACTGGGTGAAGGACATAAAAGTGCCTCCTGTTCATATCTTGATGGACAGCATACGTGGTATGATCATGAAGCTGTTAAATATAAGGAGAGAGATCGGTAGGAGACTTAGAGGACATATGCTATCACAAGAGAAGCCGAGGACTTGCTCATCTTAAGGTTCTCCCGTCAACCAGCAGAAGCTGTGAGGTGGTCGATATGTCCAAGAGTGGCAAAAGGGATGTTGTGAACATCCAGCTGCGAGAATGCACCTGCTTAGAGTGGCAGCATACCGGGAAACCTTGCGACCACGCCTTGGCCTTCTTGGTGAAGAAAAGAACTCTACCACATTTGGATCAGTATTTGTCAGACTACTACTCTATGGAAAAGTTCAGAGCTACGTACGATGGATCCGTCGAGCCATGTACAGACCCATCTCAGTGGCCTTAAGTCCAACTGTCTTTCGAGCTTTGCCAGCCAGTTACAAAAAGGGGCAGAGGAAGACCCCAGGTGAAAAGGTTTAAGAATTTTCTCGAGAAGAAGGGTTCGGTTTTCTGTGCTACAAAGAAGGGCAAAAACAGATGCAAGACTTGCCATCTTATAGGCCATAGAGCAGCTGGATGTCCCCTTAATGCTCCCAAACCTAGGTATGAGATGGTACATTCACAAAAAAAATTGTTTATAGTCTGTAGATATAAGGTAGTAATCCATGTACTGTTTTTTTATAGGAAGTGCAAGGTAAGAAACAAGACAGCCGACTCAGTGATTTTGCTGCGGGAAGAAAACCAAAATGAGTGGAGTGATGATGCCAAACAAGATTCTGGTGCTGATTGGCCTGACTTCCCTCAGCCCGGAGATGCAGGGTATATGAAGGTAAGAAAATTGGCACCCAGGAAGATGAAGAAGGCAGGAGATGAAGAAGCCAGTGGACGTGAAGGAAAGAGGAAGAAAGTTGGCACCCAAGCAGAGAAAGAGGGCTAGCAGTGTAGCATCCTAATGATGTATTGAACTTAAACCTATATATGTAGTTTGGTTAAACTCTAGAGCTATGTGCGTGGAACTTGTCGGGCGAAACAATCTGCCTCCCGTACTCGGAGTAAATGTATCGCGACTTTAGGATTTGATACGGCCGAGACCACTAGTTGAATCCAAAACTATGACTGTGCCACTACTATCTGAACAATCGCGATAGCTGAGCGGTTAAATCCTCTCCAAAATTGATGGGTGTTAGTGGCACAGACATGATTTATTTATAGGCGCTTAATAAATCCCTGCTGTTGGCATTACACTTATGATAAGTTTCTAGGCTGGAAAACAATTTCTTAAGCTGGCTGCTACACTCCATGAAGCAGCAACTTATTTCAGCTGCTGGACAACGACATGGCAACATAAACTGCAAAGGCAACAGATAATGCCTAGATAATGAGGAAATTATGTCCACTATCTGGCCTAATCTTGAGCCCGTCTGTCTCACCACCTCCCTGCCCCTGCCTCCCCTGCACCTGGCGAAGCTCCCGGATCTCTCGCTCCATCGCACAAATCTCCTCTTTCTTGTCCCACACAACATCACGCAGATCCTGAACAAGCTCTCTGTGAAAACCTGTCAGTGGCTTTTCGATCCACACAAACTTGTCACAGCCAGTCCCCCTCCCTTCCTTCATAGTAGATCGAAGGAAACAAAAAAAAGAATTACATTATGCTTTCCAGATCTGGGTTACCATTATACCTACAATAGGAACTTACCGCTCTGATGCTGCAGTTGCTGAATTTTCCTGCAGTATTTTCGTCGGTCCATGAAATCCATCTCAACATCTTCTCACTGCACAAACACAGCATATCGGGGTAGTAATCGTAGGGCGCCCTCCGTTACCTGATGCGGGCACCCTCCTGACGGTGTTGAGCCGACCCTAATTCCACCCGAGACGAACTGCATGAGCTGCGAGCCATGAGCGAGGGGAGCGATGGCAGAGGAAAGAGGAGCCTTTGGATGTTAGGGTAGTGGTGAAGCGTGATTTATCCCTACTTAATAACTCGGGCAGAATCCTACCGTCCACATTCGGCTGACAGGTGGGGGACCTAGCGTGTGGACTTGTCAAAAAAAACCTCGCGCCTTTGTGGTTCAAAAGCCCTCTCGCGCGCATTGGATGAAATTTTTTGGTACCTTGCCCGCGTACATATCACTGGGAGGCCTTGCTCAGGAACTAGACACGCCTGGCCCACAATCTTACTCCCTCCTAGGAACTTGTCATGGCTTGCACCGACAGATCCATCCGCTCCACCGCTTCCGGTAGGGCTCGCCCCGGCGGATCCACCCCAAGATCCTACCGTCGTAGTATCAAATGGCCATGGTTTCTTGAGAGGAGCGACGATGCTACGTATGCGAGCTCAGCCCCTCCTACCTGTAGAAGGACTGATGCGGCGTCGAACTCGAGCAGGAGCCGCCGGGCGCGACGGCGCTCGGTCCACGCCAACCCCGTCACCTTCGTCATTGTCGATTCCGATGTGGAGGACAACGAGGACGAAGCTGTGCAGAATGCCATTGTTGCCTCCTTGGTGAAGGGCAAGCCACGGGAGGGAGTGGATGTCGCCGGGAAGGGCACGGTGGTGTCACCAATCGAGGTGGACTCCGATGATAGCGGTGTGATGTGGGTTTAGATGTTGTTTAGGATGGTTGCAATTTCGGTTGTGTTTAATGCGAGTACAGTTATTGTAATGGGTTTGTCGAGCTATATTTAGAAATATGTGCAATAGCAGCGTGTGAGTGCTTCCACTTTAGAAATTGTGTCTGTGCTATTTGCATGTTGCATTATCAATGTAGATTACTTGTAAAGAATCCAATGAAAATCATCAGATTACAACCATCGGACGGGAGTGGCAGGATGGAAGAGAAGTTGGGATAGTGGCTTTGAGGGGAAGGAAGAGGAGGGGGCGTGACACTGGCAGGTGGGCCCTTGGAACACATGACACTGACATGCGGGAGTGGGAGCACACGGTATTGGCGGTCTGTCCAGAGCAAGCGGACTTTGCAGCGTGACAACAACAAGCTGATTGGACCAATATAATAACTCGTCGAATTATTAAGGAGTACTGAAAACTACAACTGGGGTACATTCGCACAACACATATGCTCTAAGCACCTGAGAAGCATCGCTTAAGTCTAACAGTAATGACAACACAAGTACTACATTTCCCTGTCGGTCTTCTCGATACAAATGTAGAAATGCATCTACCTGTTTGGTCCAGCACCGACAAGGTACTGAGATGGCACGCATAGGATCGACCTTAGGTCCACATAATCCACCTCCCGCGGCGTCGGGCAGCTCGGCGCCTCGGCTAGCACAAGAATGCTATCTGACAATGGCGGTTGGGCGTTCGCCCACATGCGCATCGTGTATACGGGCCAGGCACATGAGACCGACCTGACGCATACGGCACCCACGACGGTGGGCCCGACGCTGGTTCTCGGAACACCGGCGGTGATGGTCAGGACGAAAACAGAGCCGTCCCCCCTGGAAAATTAGCAGGCGGCCTGCCGAGTCAGTGAACGGCACCTGCTCTTGGAGAAGTTGGGCTTGCCCGTACGAGATCCTAATCACTTCGATCAAGTGCCCCTCTGCAAGGTGGACGACGAGCTCTGCAGGCGGGCCGGTGTAGTTGCAGCCCGGCTCCGTGCATTAGCACGCGCTGTGCGGGCACGCGAGCTCGTGGAGCGGGAGCTCGTGGTAGGAGTAACGGCGAAAGCATCCTGGGTGGGAGCACACGAGAGGGAATGCCGCTGCGAAGTTGCACAAGAGGATCTCCAGATTCTTGGGCTGCAACATCTGCCACATCTAAAGTTCGTCGAGAAATCGGAAAGAGATCAGCAGTTAGATTGGCGAATAACAGGAATATGTAGGATAAGTTCAGAAGCTTGTAAAATGATTTCTTAGCATGAAGGTAGCGACCAGAGAATTGGCGGATGTCGTCAGCTTGTGGCTACGGCAGGATGGAAGTGAAGTGGGGAAAGTGGCTTCGAGGGGAAGGAAGAGAAATACGGGGAGGAAGAGAAGTAACGGGGACGTGACACTGGGATATGGCCCACTGAACTCGTGAGTCGTAACACTCGCAAGCCAGTTTGTCCAGATCAAGCGTGGCCAATCATGCCGCAGAACGGCCTACTTGAGGATCGCTCTCGCGAAGACCATCCCAATCGTCCAAGCGCCCCAATCGAACGGTATGTAACAATCGTCAAGCAGAACAACTATGTTATGGCGTTCCTTCTGGAAGACTCGGTCTAATGGTGGATCCATTGGGGGGTAGTGCTAGTTTTAGTATAAGAACAAACATGTAATGAATCAAATGGATCCATATGTGGTTTGTGGAAAGAACACATATGCAATGACACTGCTTGATCCATGTGTGGTTTGTGGAAAGAACACACATGCAATGACTCTAGTGCTAGTTTTAGTATAAGAACACACATGCAATGACTCTGATGGATCCATATGTGGTTTTAGTATAAGAACACACATGCAATGACTCTAGTGGGTCTACATGTGGTTTGTGAAAAGAACACACATGCAATGACCACTGGTTAATCCATATGTGGTTTGTGGAAAAGAACACACATGCAATGAACACTGGTGGATCCATAAGGGGTTTGTGGAAAGAACACACATGCAATGACCACTGGTTTATCCATAAGTGGTTTGTGGAAAATAACACACATGCAATGAACACTAGTTGATCCATATGTGGTTTGTGGAAAGAACACACATGCAGTGACCACTGGTGGATCCATATGTTGTTTGTGAAAAGAACACACATGCAATGAACACTGGTGGATCCATAAGTGGTTTGTGGAAAGAACACACATGCAATGACTCTAGTGCTAGTTTTAGTATAAGAACACACATGCAATGACTTTAATGGATCCATATGTGGTTTGTGAAAAGAACACACATGCAATGACCACTTGTTGATCCATGTGTGGTTTGTGGAAAGAACACACATGCAATGACAGTGGTGGATCCATGTGTGGTTTGTGAAAAGAACACACATGCAATGAGTCTAGTGCTGGTTTTAGTATAAGAACACACATGCAATGACTCTAGTGGGTCCACATGTGGTTTGTGAAAAGAACACACATGCAATGACCACTTGTTGATCCATATGTGGTTTGTGGAAAAGAACACACATGCAATGAACACTGGTGGATCCATAAGTGGTTTGTGGAAAGAACACACATGCAATGACCACTGGTTGATCCATAAGTTGTTTGTGGAAAGAACACACATGCAGTGACCACTGGTGGATCCATATGTTGTTTGTGAAAAGAACACAGATGCAATGAACACTGGTGGATCCATAAGTGGTTTGTGGAAAGAACACACATGCAATGACCCTAGTGCTAGTTTTAGTATAAGAACACACATGCAATGACTCTAATGGATCCATATGTGGTTTGTGAAAAGAACACACATGAAATGACCACTTGTTGATCCATGTGTGGTTTGTGAAAATAACACACATGCAATGACAGTGGTGGATCCATGTGTGGTTTGTGAAAAGAACACACATGCAATGAGTCTAGTGCTTGTTTTGTTATAAGAACACACATGCAATGACTCTAGTGGGTCCAGATGTGGTTTGTGAGAAGAACACACATGCAATGACCACTGGTTGATCCATATGTGGTTTTTGGAAAAGAAAACACATGCAATGAACACTGGTGGATCCATGTGTGGTTTTTGGAAAAGAACACACATGCAATGACCACTGGTTGATCCATAAGTGGTTTGTGGAAAAGAACACACGTGGAATGAACACTGGTTGATCCATATGTGGTTTGTGGAAAGAACACACATGGAGTGACCACTGGTGGATCCATATGTTGTTTGTGAAAAGAACACACATGCAATGAACACTGCTTGATCCATGTGTGGTTTGTGGAAAGAACACACATGCAATGACTCTAGTGCTAGTTTTAGTATAAGAACACACATGTAATGACTCTAATGGATCCATATGTGGTTTGTGAAAAGAACACCCATGCTATGACCACTTGTTAATCCATGTGTTGTCTGTGGAAAGAACATGCATGCAATGACAGTGGTGGATCCATGTGTGGTTTCTAGAAAGAACACACATGCAATGACTCTAGTGGTTGATCCATGTGTTGTTTGTGGAAATAACACACATGCAATGACTCTAGTGGTTGATCCATGTGTGGTTTGTGGAAATAACACACATGCAATGACTCTAATGGATCCATGTGTGGTTTGTGGAAAGAACACACATGCAATGACTCTAGTGGTTGATACATGTGTGGTTTGTGGAAAGAACACACATGCAATGACTCTGGTTGATCCATGTGTGGTTTGTGAAAAGAAGACACATGTAATGCCATTGGTTGATCCATGTGTGGTTTGTGGATAGAACACACATGCAATGAACACTGCTGGATCCATAAGTGGTTTGTGGAAAGAACACACATGCAATGAGTCTAGTGCTAGTTTTAGTATAAGAACACACATGCAATGACTCTAGTGGGTCCACATGTGGTTTGTGAAAAGAACACACATGCAATGACCACTGGTTGATCCATATGTGGTTTTTGGAAAAGAACACACATGCAATGAACACTGGTGGATCCATAAGTGGTTTGTGGAAAGAACACACATGCAATGACCACTGGTTGATCCATAAGTGGTTTGTGGAAAAGAACATACATGCAATGACCAATGGTTGATCCATGTGTGGTTTGTGGATAGAACACACATGGAATGATTCTAGTGGGTCCATATGTGGTTTGTGAAAAGAACACATATGCAATGACCACTGGTTGATCCATATGTGGTTTGTGGAAAAGAACACACATGCAATGAACACTGGTGGATCCATAAGTGGTTTGTGGACAGAACACACATGCAATGACCACTGGTTGATCCATATGTGGTTTGTGGAAATAACACACATGCAGTGCACACTGGTGGATCCATATGTTGTTTGTGAAAAGAACACACATGCAATGACTCTAGTGCTAGTTTTAGTATAAGAACACACATGCAATGACTCTAGAGGGTCCACATGTGGTTTGTGAAAAGAACACACATGCAATGACCACTGGTTGATCCATATGTGGTTTTTGGAAAGGAACACGCATGCAATGAACACTGGTGGATCCATGTGTGGTTTGTGGAAAAGAACACACATGCAATGACCACTGGTTGATCCATAAGTGGTTTGTGGAAAAGAACACACATGCTATGAACACTGGTTGATCCATATGTGGTTTGTGGAAAGAACACACATGCAGTGACCACTGGTAGATCCATATGTTGTTTGTGAAAAGAACACACATGCAATGAACACTACTTGATCCATGTGTGGTTTGTGGAAAGAACACACATGCATGCAATGACTCTAATGGATCCATATGTGGTTTGTGAAAAGAACACACATGCAATGACCACTTGTTGATCCATGTGTGGTTTGTGGAAAGAACACACATGCAATGACAGTGGTGGATCCATGTGTGGTTTGTGGAAAGAACACACATGCAATGACTCTAGTGGTTGATCCATGTGTGGTTTGTGGAAATAACACACATGCAATGACTCTAATGGATCCATAAGTGGTTTGTGGAAAAGAATACACACGCAATGACCACTGGTTGATCCATATGTGGTTTGTGGAAAGAACACACATGCAATGACATTGGTTGATCCATGTGTGGTTTGTGAAAAGAACACACATGCAATGCCACTGGTTGATCCATGTGTGGTTTGTGGAAAGAACACACATGCAATGAGTCTAGTGCTGGTTTTAGTATAAGAACACACCTGCAATGACTCTAGTGGGTTCACATGTTGTTTGTGAAAAGAACACACATGCAATGACCACTGGTTGATCCATATGTGATTTGTGGAAAGAACAGACATGCAATGACACTGGTTGATCCATGTGTGGTTTGTGGAAAGAACACACATGCAATGACTCTAGTGGTTGATCCATGTGTGGTTTGTGGAAATAACACACATGCAATGACTCTAGTGTTGGTTTTAGTATAAGAACACACATGCAATGACTCTAGTTAGTTCACATGTGGTTTCTGAAAAGAACACACATGCAATGACCACTGGTTGATCCATATGTGGTTTGTGGAAAGAACACACATGCAATACCACTGCTTGATCCATGTGTGGTTTGTGGAAAAGAACACACATGCAATGACCACTGGTTGATCCATGTGTGGTTTGTGGAAAGAACACACATGCAATGACCACTGGTTGATCCATATGTGGTTTGTGGAAAGGAACACACATGTAATGACTCTAGTGGGTACATATGTGATTTATGGAAAGACACATGCAATGACTCTAGTGGTTCCATATGTGATTTGTGGAAAGACACATGCAATGACTCTAGTGCTGATTTTAGTATAAGAACACACAAGCAATGACTCTTGTGGGTTCATATGTGATTTGTGGAAAAGAACACACATGCAATGACCACTTGTTGATCCATAAGTTGTTTGTGGAAAAGAACACACATGCAATGAACACTGGTGGATCCATGTGTGGTTTGTGGAAAAGAACACACATGCAATGAGTGTAGTGCTGGTTTTAGTATAAGAACACACATGCAATGACTCTAGTGGGTCCACATGTGGTTTGTGAAAAGAACACACATGCAATGACCGCTGGTTGATCCATATGTGGTTTGTGGAAAAGAACACACATGCAATAAACACTGGTGGATCCATAAGTGGTTTGTGGAAAGAACACACATGCAGTAACTCTAATGCTGGTTTTAGTTTAAGAACACATATGGATCCATATGTGGTTTGTGGAAAAGAACACACATGCAATGACCACTGATTGATCCATAAGTGGTTTGTGGAAAGAACACACATGCAGTGAACACTGGTTGATCCATGTGTGGTTTGTGAAAAGAACACACATGCAATGCCATTGGTTGATCCATATGTGGTCTGTGGAAAGAACACGCATGGAATGACACTGGTTGATCCAAATGTGGTTCATGACAGGAACACACATGCAATAACTCTTGTGGATACATATGTGGTTTGTGGAAAGAACACACATGCAATGAACTCTAGTGGATCTATCTTGGCATAATTTGATGTATGCCACGATGCATTTCATTGTAAAAGACACCCACTTTCCATTTTTATACTACTCAGCTTTGCCCTTGGTTTTTTGATACTACCCAGTTTTTCCCCCTCTCTCTTTTGTAGAAGCCCAAACATGTGCCCACTCTGTTTGCTACGCCCTGATTGGTTGTCACAGTTGTCACGCGGATCGTGGGCACCAACCGTTGATCCTGCGTGATCCAGTGAGGCTCGTTGCACATGTCGTGCCCTTCACAGGACAGCGCGAGACAGCACGAATGTCTCCCTCAACGAGACTTCTATAAGAAGGAACACGATGCCGTCCATGGAAAAAGTCGTCGAGTGGTCATGTCATGTTTAATCTAGTCTATAAAGGCTACAAGTATACTGCACGGCAACTGGTCATCCACGGACCATCGGCTATTCCATTTTTACTATGCAGCGCTCCTGCACTCTCACTTCCGTCAGGCCCCCACCACATGAACCTTCCACGCGGCAGCCGCAGCCGGAAGAGCTGCCAACCGAGGCCCTCGAGGAGGCCTAAACGTCCCCGCATTAAAAACCCAGCCTATCTGGTCCTCCATTCGCACTCATCCACTACTCTCTCTCTTCCCTATCTAGCAAAACCCCACAATCTTGAACGTACTTGCATGAACCTTCTCCATGAAACCAGTGCGTGGGGGTGAGTGTCCGGGCATCGCCACCGGGGTGGTGCTTCACCCGACAGATTTGGAGGAGCATCATGCAGCACAGGCCGAGGAGGACGTGCAGTTCAACCCCTTGGGGGACCATGTGCACGTCGGTGCTGATGACTTCGGAGGCGCCGATGAGGGCGTGGAGTTCGACGAACACGCTCCACTCGTGTACCCGGAGGTACATCTATTTCTACATGTTTCATATTTTCTGCTCGAGCTTAATCTATCCTGGCGTCATAAAAAATCTAGTCCTAATGATTATATGCAACATACGAACCGGTACATGGAGAGATCTAGTCTGTTCTGAATGAATCCATATTATTTATTTATTAATAAGTTACCAAGAACACAAACCACATTAATTTAGGAGCGAGATGGGGAGACAGCCGTAATGAACTGCTGAACCTGTATAGACATGTTATTGCATCGAAAGTAACTTGGAATTGTGGAAGGAATATATATTTATTATTTTGCTCATTCCGGTTTTTATTCCATACATTACATGTGTATTCAAGTGAGATGGACTCTGATAAGGAGACCAGGGACAACAAGAGCCGCCATGTCATGAAGAAGCTCGAGAGCGGGATAATCCCTTTCCGCACTCGACTTGGGGAGCTCAGGTGCCCTTTCTGTAAGAAAGGAGTCAACCCGAGGATTGTCAGCTTGATTCCGCATGCGTTTGGCATCGGTAAAAGCCCGGCTAGTAAACACAAGTCAGCGACCAAGGCTAAGCACGCTGCTTATGGCAAGTTCCTGAGGGAGTATGTCAAGACCGGCCTAGTGTCCCCTTACTTAGGAATCAACAACTTCTAGCTGACCAACCCCGTCACCGTGCTGGCCCGACCACTAATAATATTTAGTTCTCTTACCATATCTAGACCCTTAAGATATGGGGATTTCTATTTTCGTACCATTCAAAATATATTCAAGTTCATCTGTTTATGGAGTTAAAGTTCCGATGGCATACTCGTTATTTTGCATGGATAGAGGGGTGCCCCCGATAGATATAAGGGTTATCCTGTCTGCTAGATCACAGAGGATCAACGGCTGGTGGGCAAAACTGAGTACAACTGAATCGCCATGGTTAGACACGAGGGAAAAAACATGACTCACGGTATGCGTGTGCGGTGCATGGGGCGGGAGCGGACACGTGTGGCCGTGCACGCTGCATTAGCATATGCGGTGCACGGTAGTGCAACGAAACGTCGCTTCCCTTCTCCTTTAATAGAGGCCTCCCCACTCCCACTCATCACGCACTCGCTCACTCAACCGTCTCCACTGTCCCATCACCTTCTGCAAACGCCCAAGAAAACCCCAACCACGCCGGCGATGGAGAAAATCGGCGCGGTGGCCATCGGCGCGTCCAAGGCCGCCGGCGAGGAGCCCCCCGTCCCCGTCCCCGCATCCGCCGTAGCCGCCGGCGAGGAGGCCCCCGCCAGTCTCGGACAGATCCCGCTCGGTTGGGACCCCTACGAGGAGGTTGTCTACATAAGGCCGGAGAACCCCTACGACACCAGCATCGCCGACCCGTGGTCTGAGGTAACCAGGGTTTTCTCCCCTTCCCTTGTTCTTCCCCCATTCCCATCGTTGGATGCTAGATCGTATGTTATTAGGGCTCGGCTGTTCGTATTTTTTACAGTAGCTAATCCTATTGTGTTAGATCTCGATTTTCGATGAATCCCCCTGTTCGTAGTTGGGATCAGTATTCGATTTGGTTTAAGATTTGGGGAATAATCGGGAGATATCATTCGGTTAATTTATGCAAAAAATAAATCCCCATAATCAAAGTATCTCAATCATGTCCTTATTTCACTCTACTGTTTTTTTCCAACAGGAGGATAGCAGCGACCTCCGCAGCGACGACGAGTCCAAGGACACCAAGACTCGTCATGTGCTGAGGAGGCTAAAGTCCGGTCAGTATAACAACTTCTTCGCCGGCGACGTGTACATGTGCCCCTTCTGCCCCACCAGGAGGCTCCGCGGCACGGACTTCAACTCCCTCGTGAAGCATGTCGAGGACGTGAGGACCTACGGCGAGTCTGTGAACGTCCACGGCTTCAGGGCCAAGCACCAGGCGCTCGGTCTTCAACTCCGCAACCTCCAGAAGGTGGCTATCGAGGAGGGTTGCATGCCCCCGATCAGACCCTAGGCGCCCAAGGTCAAGGGGCTGGGCAGCAAGAAGTGGAGGAGGCACCAGAGGGAGGAGGCGGATGCCCTCCTGGAAGAAGCCATGAGGGGCCACTGATCAGCTGCTGTTGCTGCTGTACAGCAGCTTCTTTTGTCTTGTCTATGTTGAAGCAGTCCGCTGCTGCTGCTGAGCAGCCTAATTGTCGAACCTCGTTAAGTACCGTACTATATAACCTATATTAGCTACTTTATCTACATCTGCTCAGTTTACTGAATTTATTTATGGTGCTGGTTTGTTTTGCTGCTCTAGATTTGCTACCAGATTAGGGAAAAACGATCGCAAAAGGAACAATGAATGAAGAGAGAAGCTGCTCTAGATTCCCTACCTTTTTGGGCAAAAAAACACAACTGTTAGAGAGAGAGAGGGGAAAAGGCGCTCTTAAAAAGGCCAAATAACAAAAAAAAATCTCCACTTTAGGCGTCATGGCGCACGTAACGGCCAAGCCTTTAACCAGACGGCACCCCCCTCCCAGCGCATGTGAGGGCTTTGGAATATCGGGAGGGCAAAAGTGAGGACAAACGAGACACAATGTTGCTATAGCTAAATCTGACAAAAAGCTGAATTTGGCTTTACCATCCAATTTGGCTAGAGCTCCACAATGTAGCTATTCTAAATCCTTAAACTATGTGGTGCGTTGAAACCTAATGCTTTTCCACTGACACGTGTGTTGCAAAGTTGCTTGATCGTGCATGCTTACACAAGTGGCCTACAGAGAAACTTATAGAAGCATGGGCAAACGAGCTTCATTTTGGCAAATTCGGGACAAGCTTTGCGCAATCGGCAGGCCGGATCGGCTGCCCCGGGGTGCAGGGATACTAGGTCCATGTCTATGCTTACACTTCTTAAACTTGTTAGGAATTAATAATAACTGTACACTTCCTTCTGTCCTGTCATGTTACATCGTGTCAGCACCGTGCACCCGCTGCGGATCGGCAACGGGACAGTGGTCTACGTGACCGGTCACTGCCACGCCAAAGCCACGTCGCACACCCGTCCCATCTCCTACTGGGACGGACGCCGAATTTAATCGCTAGGATTGGAAACCATCGGTGCTCGCCCGGCCAAACTTGCTTCCGCATGGGTATGACCGGAATATTGGTAAACGGGATTTAAGCATAGCCTTCCGTCTCCTCAGCACATCACTGTGCAAAAATCCCCAACTCATTCCTTCCGCCGGCGCCACCACCGCAAGAACCATCGGCGCTGCTGCAGGCACCGCCTCCGCCTGGCCATACCACCGCAACAGATCACTCCACCTCCACGCCCAGTCCCAACCACCGCTACCGACCCTAGGCCACCGCCGCCGCATTAGCTGCTGGCATGGATGTAGAGTACGACGTGTTCAGCGACGGGAGCGACTACACCGACGAGTACACCGTCACCGCCCATGGCACCACCAAGGTGATGGTCGTCCACACAAATGCGTCAGCGGAGGTCGCCAAGGTCATCGCAATGTACGAGCGGTGGCTACAGGAGCCGATGGACAGGTACAAGATCGTCGGCCTTGACCTCGAGTATACCAGGGATAGGAAGAGGACGGCGCTTTTGCAGCTATCCATGCGCAACCACTTCCTCCTATATCACGTATGTAGGGCCAAATCTGTATGCCCGGAGCTTCGTGAGTTCCTACACAGGAGGGAGATCTACTTCACCAGCGTCGACATCAAGAACGACACTCCGAAGCTAGAACGGGATCTCCTCGTTCATGTCGTCAATCACGTCGATCTCCAACATTTGTGGAGGTACCCGGATGACAGTACGGGGAAAGCCGGCATGGCTAGACTCGCTTCTGACATCATCGACCGCGAGTACGCCGGCATGAAAATCGAGTTCACGAGGCACCTGCACGAGCGATGGGAGTGGAGGCACCTAGATTACGATGCGAGCAAGTACACAGCCAGGGACGCATATGTCTGCTACGAGATGCTCAACAGGATCTGGTGGGTGGGTGAGTGTGCTGTTTACCACTACTAGTTTCGCATTTGGTTCCTAGTTTTATCTCGCCTGTATTTTATCTCGCATGTATTTGCTAAGCATTCTGTGTGTAAGAAACAAGCTCGTATGATCCCTGTGCTATTAGCTACTTAACCTATATGAATTACATTCCCCCTTTTGTATGCTCAACATTCATTCTTACAAATTCTGTCTGTGCCATTTGCATGTGGCAGAATCCAGGACTGACATGCATAAGGTGTGATATAGTCATAAGTCATAACCAAACCCAGATTATAGAGAAGGATACAGTCATAAACCAGATTATAGTTTGACAAAGGTAATACACAACAGTTCGTAATTGCTCACATAGTGTACTTATGAAATAACATGTTTTCATAAACACAACAATCATGCACTAATAGTCTACATCCCAGCCTGTTGGAGAAGGCAACAGTTCCCAGGATGCCTTCGGTCGCTTGCCCCAGTTTGTAGATTCATCTACACTCCAGCATCTGTGGCAAACAACCTGCCTTGGTGGTGGTTCAATGATGCGATGCCTGGAACGAGATTTTACAATCTGGCGGTACAGCTCGTGGCTAACATACCCGTCAATTGCAGCGTACTTCAGATTAGGTTCAGAAAGTGGCTTATCCTCCCAGTAATCGTGCCCTAAATGCCTCCACGAACATCTCGGCAATCTGTCCTTCATGTCAGCGTACCACAGGTCGATGAGTTCGGAGGCAAGAGGGGCCATCCCGGTCTTTCCGCCCTTCGTCCCTGGGATCCAGTAAATTTCCTGGATGTCCACTCTGCACTCCTTTGGGATTCTAATGTTGACAGTCGGGCTTTCAAGCAGTTTACTGTCATTCGTGATGTCAACACTGGTAAATGTTATGTGCTGGTTCACGAGAAAGTCATGAAACAGATCCCTAATGCTTTCACCCCACCTGCATGAAAATGAATTCAGATAAATAATATAGCAATAACTTTTGCAAACAGACGGTTCAGGAACAAAAAGACAACAAAGTCTACCAGATCCCGTCAGCCCCCTTCTCGCAAAAAGGCTAGTATACGAGGATGTGCCCCTTCATGGAGAGTTGCACCATGGCGATCCTATGGTGATCGCGGTTGTACTCAAGGTCGAGACCTATGAACCTGTTTTCTTCGAAATGCATCCAACTCGTGTAATTATTCAGAGTGTTCCTCACCATCCGAGGGTTGGTGGTGTAGACGACATCGATCTTCTTCCCACCATGTACTTCGATGTCGAAGTGCGCAATTTCTTGCCTACCGTCGTTTCAGATGTCCGGAGCGTCCATGACTACATGCAAGAGGGAAAGGATACGAAGGAAGAGGGTGATGCGGTGGTGGAGGAAATGGATGAGGCCGTGGAGGAGGAAATGAGACGGAGAAGTGAAAGATTGGAACCGCCCTTACCAATATCTAGAATGGTGCATGACCGTTCGTAGTAGGGTGAAGGTGGCGAAAAAGGCGGTTTTACACGTCGACGCTAGCACTTCCTAAAATTTGTTCTGCGCCACTTGCATGCGGTGGAATCAATTCAAACGTAGGCACGTTTGCGCGTGCCAACCTTCACTCACTAACAGGCGGGCCGCATATTTCCCTTTTACGATTTATTTTTTCACTTCCTCTAGACGGTTCCGGTGCCCGCCCTCAATAATTACGCCCCCTTCTTGTCTTCCACGCGGAATAGAACCGGCGGCGGCGGCGGTTCCTTGCAGATTCACTCCCCACTCGAACAACTGCCCCATCCCTGATTCCACCCCCTCTCGAATCCATCCGCCTCCTGATCACAACGCCTCCATTAATCTACCGGATTCCAGACTCCATTTGCCTCTATGGGTAGAGCTTGGGGTAGCAACAGGCTGAAGCGAAAGGCATGTGACGATGACGCGGATGGCCAGGGCGACCGCTACCGCGAGGATTGGGGATGGCCGAACCTCAGCGCCGCGAACGTGCACAGGATCGCCTCGGAGTTGGACATCATCTCAGCCGGCCACCTCGCTCGCTGCATCCCTGGCTACCACGTGACGATGCGGAACCTGGAGGAACAATCGTTCGGCACGCCAGGCCTTCTTTACCCCGATAATAGCAAATGGCTAGACGACCGCGATGGCCACGTAAGTTCTAGTATCTAGCTTATTCGTTCAGTCATATCATTGATTCATATGTGCTGAACTCTCATCGGAATCCTATGTTCCTTTCGTCGAACGTGTTGTGTGCACGCGTGGTTTGAACAAATCGAACCATTTAAGACTATTCTGTACAACGGAAGCTCTGCTCGTACCTGATATTCTGGTATTTTCGAAGTGACATCGTCTTACTTTAGGTGATAGACGAGTTGTCAATTTCGATATTGCAATGGAATGCCTGCTAGGTGATATTATGTTTCCTAAAATAAAAACAAACATATTAGACGATTTAACGCTGTTATGCCCCGAGCTGTTTAATTATGATCATCGTCAGGAGTTTGTTTTGGAGGCTCTGCTACTACTCCATATATTGAGTATCTTTGTAGTGACACAGGCACAATTTAGGCAATATCTGAGGAGACACTCGTATTTAGGCGATATTTTGTGTACTTTAATCTGAAGGCCCAGTTGTCAAATTGTATTTGCAATGGAATCCATGCTAGTTTATTGTACCAACTGACAACAAACTCTGCAAAATATTCATGCAAAACTGATGCTGCTGGATAAGTGGTCCGAATCAGTAGTGGTGAATATCAAGGAAGAAGAAGAGACGGAAATGGAAGATGACCAGAACTGGGTGGGTGGCAACGGCGAGTGGCTGGTCCTTTTATCATAGGACGACAGTACTTGGACTCTAAAAAATGGCTACAGATCGAAGAGACTTGCAGTGCCATCTTTGAAGGGTGTCGGCATTACTACATTCAACAGCGGGTGGCTGTCGCCCATTTCCGAATTCGCTTACAGGTTCAACATGGCAGAACTTGACCTCGTGAAGGTACAACTCCCACATAGACCGCAGGAGGGGGCATGGAAGAACTGGGAGTACGACCTCTTAGCGGTGTTCGACAAGGCAATCACATTCATTAGATGCCCAGAAGACAAGGAATGGACAGTCTTGCGTGACGACTTCCTGTGGCCGGAGAAGTATGTCGACGTCGTCTTCACCTACGGCTACTCTTCGTACAGACCGCAACACATTTATGTGGTCACTGAACCTAGTGGCGACGTGCGTGTTTGGGAGCCGTCCATTTAGGGTGAGTCATGGTGTCATATAGCATGTAAAATCCCATTCAAAATTCTGCTTACTGACTTTAGTAACACGCAGGTACCACGCAGCCCCGTGCATCATTCCAGCTCCGGTCATCGAAGATGCAGTAGCATATGTTGAACTTGGGACATGGTGCTGGTTCCTGGCACCTCTCGGAGATAACACGGAATAGGATGATGAACTCTTGTGGATTCATATAAGGGGAGCACTAAATAGCGTTGGTGATACAATAGAACATATGGGGACACAACTTTCTTCATACCCATCGCTGTGGTGTCACATTTTCTCGAGGTCCGCATGCCCATCCGAAGACCCAGTAGAGCAAGTCTGGAGCAGAGTCAACAATCTGAAAGGAAAATTTGTGTTTCTTGGGATCAACTACCCTTTCTTTGTCGGAGCCCCTGGAGCTGTTGAACCTGTAATTGCTCAGGTAGCCCTGGCCCCTGCTGCTGCTGCTGGTGGTGGTGGTGGTGGTGGAGCTGACGAAGAACTAGCTGCTGCTACTCCTGGTGAAGCTGACGAAATAGTGATGCTGCTGCTGGTGAAGCTGACGAAATACTTGCTAATGCTGCTGCTGGTGAAGCTGACGAAATACCTGCTGAGGCTGCTGCCGGAGTCCAGGAAGAACATGCTGGTGTTGTTGCTGAGGTGCCAGCACTTCCAGTGTTGATAGCAGACTGTGTGTTTGCTGCACACTCACGCGCCTATCATTGTGACACTCCAGGTCTGACCTGGAGCCGAATCCACGTCGGGGGGAGGGGCCTACAATTGGCTCATCAGTGGGGTCATACTATTTGAAGGAGAATGAAAGACGGCCAAACGCAGCATTCTGGTTCGTTCCAACGATACCACCAGCTCTAGGGACCTAGTGCTCATACTGGCAGATCCGATGAACCATTTGTCTTTATCTTTATCATTAGTTATGCTTATGTGTGTAAAGACTAAGCTGTGCTTATTTGTGTAAGACTAAGTTAGGCCTAACTGCGTAATATTTAGTGTAGCCCAACTTTTCTTTCCACGCCCATAACAACAGAATTGCAGCATAGACATACAAATGTAATGTGCATACCAGGCATTTTTGCTCAGGATAACAACCACTTCAAGCAAATGATACATCATGTACGCATTTGAACGCATCACTAGAATGTGCCACCTATTGATGATTGATGACATGGATCTTGCTTTTCTACGCTAATTTGCATTGAATCGCTCATTGATTTGTTCACATATTTTTTGGCAATGGCTGATGAACTCCACTCTCTTGGTAACTTGCTTCATCAGCGAGCACTTGTTGATGCAATGCAAAGTACAGAACATTGTCGTCATCGTCATTCCATTTAGGTTCTCTATGTTTCATCATCACGGAGCTACTAATTTCAAATGAAAATCTAGTAAACAATATATGTGTACATTGTTAGAGTATGCTACGGCCACGGTACATACATGTTTTTCTACAATCATAAGAAGAAAACTTGATGCATTTTCACCTTGTTGGCATTGTGCCGAACTGGGTGGATGTGGCTTTGGGGTTCAGAGAGGAAGGCGCCGTGGCTGGTGCGTGTGCGACCACGACGATGTCGAGCTTGGATTCTGGAGGAGACCAATAGGACCGACCATGGTCGGCATGGTGATAGATCTCACCCGGGAATGAATTTCCGTCCCCGTGCCGTGCCAATGGTGCGGTCATGGTGAGGGCTAGCTCCGATTCAGGATGGGGAGGAGAATGGGCCGAGCAGGTTTGTCCAAGTCCTAGCTCTGCGCCATGGCCGTGACCACAGATTGCCGTCCCGGAGGAAGAAGAAGACGCGTAAAGGATGCATGCGCCAACGCTGCAAGCCTACATGGCAGCCTACACGTCAGCGATGATGGCAGCGACATAACGGCGAAAGCTGACAGGGGGTCCAACTTGACAGCCGTTAGCCTGATTTTTTGTATTGAAACGTAAAGTTGAATTCGTGCCGAAAAAGACCCTCTGAGTAATTGGCACACCAACTGTAGTCATCGCGGCTGATATCAGGGAACTCAGGTACTGCGTTGCCTGGCCACCCCAACATTCGATCCGCAAAATGATATTCTCGTCTAGCGGATCCCTTCGCTCATACATCCAGTGGTGGTCCATCATCAAGAATTCCACGGAAGATATTTGCGAGGAGCGAGCAATCGATGCATTCAAAGTCAACATGCACCGTCAAGAGCTCAAGCAGGAGCTAGGCTGTACCAAACCTGAGACCATTGACCACCTGATGGACATAGCGAATCGCTGGGAGGACGACGACGACGCCATCCACAATAGCCGAACACACTCTAATGACAAGGACGACCAAGGCCGTAGGTGTGACCACCGAGGAAAATGTAGGATGCGTGGCTATGAGGACCATGACGAAGTCGACACGGTCGCGGCTGGCTACGCTGACAAACGTGACGACGACAACCACAATAGTGCGTACCGCGGTGGCAGCTACCGTGACAGCGGAAAGAAGACCCAAGTATGTAAGCACCGCAATACTGAGGGAACTTCGACTACAATGGCGTGACTGTCAGGCCCCTGCAACGTCCACTACTACATCGACAAGCATGATGGCAAAAATAATTTGAGCCATCTCCTCAAGGACTACCGCGAGTTCTAGAAACTCCAAAATGCCTACGCGCAACTCCAGCGCGAAGCAACAAGCAAAGGGTACGGAGCAGCCGCGGGGCCCATAGCATATGGAGCACCACCACCACCGCCCCTCCCAACCAACGCACCACCGCCACCAGCAGCGCCGGTGGCACAACACAATGGGGCGAGAATTATCACCCACCGTGCGAGAGCATGATGATCTAGATAGGGCGTCCCTTCCAATAGGACTTAGAAGACAAGGAGTCGGCAAGTCAACATGGCGGTATCATAACCGCCCCCAATCCCTGAGTACCTCGGCGGATTGGAATCCTGCATCACCTTCGATGGATCCAACCACCCGTGACAAGTACCACACCCAGGTCACCTAGCCCTGGTGCTTGAGGCTCAGATCGTCGGGAATGATATGAGAAGAGTATTCATGGATGGAGGTAGCGGTATCAACCTCATGTTCTCTAGCACCTTGCGTGCCATGCGAATCCCTCTCTCCAGCTGGAAGACATCTGACACCACCTTCCATGGCACTGTACCAGGCAAGGGGATCTACCCCCTGGGAAAAATCCACCTCGACATCATATTTGGCACGCCCAGCAACTTCATACGCGAGGGCCTCGAGTTCAAGGTAGTTGACTGGCCATCTCAATACCACACCATACTCGTTTGCATGGCATTCGCAAGATTCCTGGTAGTACAACACTACGCGTACCTCATGATGAAGATGCCAGGACCGAACAGTGTCATCACTGTCCAAGGAAGCTTCACATGATCCGATAACTACGACAGGGACTTCAACAGAATCTCCCAAACTTTTATCATGCAAGAAGAGCTAGATAGGATCAAGGAGTTGACAGACAACAGTCTCCCTCCTTCGAGCCGGCAGATTGCGCCAGGTCAATCTTTCAACTCCACGGTCAACACCAAAGAAGTCCAGGTCCACCCGATAGACTACTCCAAGACGCCCCTCATCACCAACAACCCGAGTCCCACATAGGAAATCGCGCTTGTCGAATTACTCCGTGAATGCTAGGAAATATTCACCTGGTGTCCTACGGACATGCCAGGAGTTCCCAAGGAATTTGCCGAGCATGCACTCAATGTGTACCCAGATGCACGACCAATCAAACAGTCGTTGCGGCGGCTATCAAAAGAAAAGGCCAAGGATTTAGGCATGGAAGTCAACATACTCCTCGATTCCAATTTCATCCGTGAAATCAAGGAAAGCACCTTGGTATCTAACCTCGAACTGGTGCCAAAGAAGGACACAGATATACTGCAGATGTGTGTGCACTTCACATCCCTGAACAAGCACTACCCGAAGGACCACTTCCCACTACCGCAGATTGATCAAATCATCGACTCCACCGCGGGGTGCGAACGCCTCTCCTTCCTCGACGCCTGCTTAGGCTATAACCAGATCCGGATGAAGGTGTAAGACCAGGAAAAGACGGCCTTCATCACACCATTTGGCATCTACTGCTACAACACGATGCCCTTCGGGCTGAAGAACACGAGAGCTACCTACCAAAGGTGCATGCATGCCTGCCTAAAGAACCAAATAGGCCACAACGTCCAAGTATACATTGACAACATAGTGGTCAAGACAAACGAGAGCACAACACTCATCGATGGTCTCTGCGAGACCTTCGACAACCCTGACCGCTATAGAATCAAGCTGAACCCGGAAAATATGCCTTCAGTGTTCCATCCGGGCAACAACTCGGGTACCTCATTTCTGCAACGGGAATTGAGGCGAATCCAAAGAAAATCAAGGCTATACTAGCCATGGAGAAGCCGAAGAATATCACAGGCATCCAGCAGCTTGTCAGGAGAATCGCGACCCTTAGCAGGTTCATCAGAAGGATGGGCGAAAAGGCCCTCCTGTTCTACCAAATCCTCCGAAAGACGGACACGTTCCGTTGCGCTCGATAATCTCGACGTTGTCCAGTAACATCGTCCTATCAGTGGTGGATTCCTACGAAAAACTTCTGTAAATCCGAGATAGGCGTGTGGATAGTGCAGAGTGAGTAGCGACGACACCGCAGAAGGTTTCTACGCCGGCGGCGCAAACTCGATTCGTGCTCAGAGTGATGGAAGATCTGAAGAAATTCATCTAGGAGCGGTTCGTGGCGGTGGATCAAAAATTCGAGACGTTCGAGAAGCTGCAGGAGAATTTGGGGAACATTGATTTGAAGTTGAACAAGCATGCTGATCTCCTCGAGCAGATGCATGTGAAGGTCAATCTGTCCATGGAAACGCTGGGGAAAGTGCGGGCAGATCAGCATCTGAGTGATCGAGCAGTCAAGGGTCCGGGGCCACCTCCATTGGCAATTCCAGCCAGAGATCCAGCTAGCATCATCGGGCCTCGACCTCCTCAACCTCCTCAACCACCACCACCACCTCCACCACCTAGGGATTGACACGCGCCGAGGGTAACGTTTCCTTCTACTACTGCAACACCTACTTCCAGAGCTAGCAGTTCAGGAAATTCTGAGTTCAATGGGGAGAAAAGTAAAAAGGGGTGGATGCCAAAAATGGATTTCCCAAAATTCCATGGGGAGGATGTCAGAATCTGGGTAGATACATGTAACACTTTCTTCCAGTTATACAGCATTGCTGAAGGTTTCAAAGTGTCCACAGCAACAATGTACATGCGTGATAGTGCTACCCATTGGTATCAAGCATACAAATAGACCAATCCTTGGCATGATTGGCCAATGTTCTGTGAAGCAGTGCTAGCAGAGTTTGAAGGGAATACTCAGAGGGATAAGACCAGAGAACTGCTCACCTTGCGTCAAACTGGTTCTGTGGAGGAGTACAAGAGAATGTTTGACATACTGGTATACCAGATTAAACTATATGACCCACATATTGGAGGAATGATGTTAGTTCAACAGTTTATTTTGGGATTAAAGGAAGAACTCAGGGCAGCTGTGGAAGTGCAGTTTCCAAATTCAGTAGCTGAAGCAGCAGCATTTGTTGTAGTAAGTATGCACCTGGACATCAATGCACTATGCCTGTGTTGATGCAGGCCAAAGCCATGGAAGCCACTGAAATTTTGTCTGATGAGATTTTGGATCAGCTGGAGAACTCTGAACTTGCTGAGTGCCATGTGTCAGTGAATGCACTGTCTGGCTCCACAGACAATGGAACAATTCAATTGCAGACACTGGTGGGAAATCAGACAGTCTTACTGTTAATTGATTCTGGAAGCTCTCACAGTTTCATTGATCAGAACATGGTGAATCAACTGAATTTGACCACTCACAAGATGGTTGCTACAAGAGTGAAAGTGGCTAATGGGGAAGTAGTGATGTGCAATGAGGTGGTACCTGCCTTCACTTGGTGGGTACAAGGAAACACCTTCTCTCAAGAAATGAAAGTGTTAAATTTGGGTGGATATGATGGCATTCTAGGGATGGACTGGCTTAAACAGTGGGGATTGATGCAGTGTGAGTGGGAGCAGAAATGGGTTTCATTCCAATACAAGGGAAAGTTTATCACTCTAAAAGGGCTGCAACCTAGTCAACATTCAGAGATACAAATGCTTTCAATGACACAATTGCATAAGTCATTAGCAGCAAATGATATTTGGGCTATGGCTGAGTTGAGCTGGGAAGGGGCTGAGGCCCAGATTAGTGTGTCTAGTCCCAACAAGGATGGGTTGGAGGAATTGTTACATCAGTACAAGGGAATCTTCCAGGAACCTAATGGTCTACCTCCTCATAGAGAATTTGATCATGATGTGCATCTCTTGCCAGAGCACAACCTGTGAATTCCAGACCTTACAGATACTCACCAATGCAGAAAGATGAGATTGAGAGACAAGTCAAGGAAATGTTGCAGAATGGCACCGTTGTTCCTAGTATGAGTCCATTTGCTTCTCCTGTGTTGCTAGTAAAGAAGAAGGATGGAAGTTGGAGGTTCTGCATTGATTACAGGAAAGTAAACTCTGCAACTATGAAGAGCAAGTTTCCTATGCCTATAGTTGAGGAGTTATTGGATGAGTTGGCTGGAGCAAATTTTTTTCCAAACTGGACTTAAGAGCTGGTTATCATCAGATTAGGATGTTGCCTAAAGATGAATTCAAAACTGCCTTTAAAACACATCATGGACATTACCAGTTTAGGGTAATGCCATTTGGCCTTACCAATGCTCCTGGAACCTTTCAGTGTGTCATGAATTCTATATTCAAGGATTTTGTTAGAAAATTTGTGGTGGTTTTCATGGATGATATTTTGGTTTATGGTAAGCACTGGGCAGAACATTTGCAGCATTTGGCTCAAGTATTTGAGATTTTACAGACTCAGCAGCTCTATGTGAAAAGAAGCAAGTGCTCTTTTGCTCAATGCCAATTGGAGTACTTGGGACACATTGTATCAGACAAAGGAGTGGCAATTGATGCTGACGAGACTAAGGCCATGTTGCCTTGGCCTGTGCCTACCACTGTCACTGAGTTGAGGGGTTTTCTGGGACTTACTGGCTATTACAGAAAATTTGTGAGGAATTATGGGGTGATAGCTAAACCTCTTACTCAGCTTTTGAAGAAATCTGGGTTTTCTTGGTCAAGTGAAGCACAACAAGCCTTTGAGCAGTTGAAAACAGCTATGAGCTCTACACCTGTGTTAGCCATGCCTGACTTCTCTAAACAATTCTGGGTTGAAACTGATGCTTGTGGAACTGGAGTGGGGGCTGTGTTAATGCAAGAGGGGCACCCAGCTTTCTTTAATAAAGCTTTAAGTATTAATAATCAGAAACTGTCCATCTATGAGAAAGAATTCTTGGCCATCATCTTAGCTGTGGATAAATGGAGACCATACTTGGCTAGAGGACCTTTTTGTTGGAGATATGCCCAAGAGGCAATAATAAAAGTGGTTATTATTATATCTTTGTGTTTATGATGAATGTTTACATCCCATGCTATAATTGTATTATTAGGAAACACTAATACTTGTGTGTTTTGTAAACATGTAA
Source organism: Avena eriantha (assembly GCA_910589775.1). NCBI lineage: Eukaryota > Viridiplantae > Streptophyta > Magnoliopsida > Poales > Poaceae > Avena > Avena eriantha. The sequence continues at coordinate 137,833,214 of OU342744.1, read as the reverse complement.
GAGTCCCTAGTAAGCCTCTTGTTAAACTAGCTTGTTGATTAATAGATGATCATGGTTTCCTGGTCATGGACATTGGATGTCATTAATAACAAGGTTGTATCATTAGGAGAATGATGTGATGGACACACACCCACAGTAAGTGTAGCATAAGATCAAGTCATTAAGTTTGTATTGCTATAAGCTTTTAAATGCATAGTGACCTAATCCTTCGACCATGAGGTTGTGTTAATCACCATCACCGGATGGGTACTTTGATGACATCAAACATCGCTTCGTAACTGGGTGGTCATAAAGGTGTCGTTGGGTATTCTGAAAGTATGTGTTGAAGCGCATGGACCAAGATTGGGATTTGTCCATCCATACGACGGATAGATATACTCTGGGCCCTCTCGGTGGAATGTCATCTAGTTAGCTTGCAAGCATGTGACTGGGTCACAAGGGATGACATATCACGGAACGAGTAAAGAGTACTTGTCAGTAACGAGGTAGAACTAGGTATGGAGATACTGATGATCAAATCTCGGATAAGTAGAGTATCGCGAGACAAAGGGAATTGGTTTCGTATGTTAATGGTTCAATCGATCACGAAGTCATTGTTGAGTATGTGGGAGCCGTTATGGATCTCTAGATCCCGCTGATGGTTATTGATCGGAGAGGTGTCTCCGTCATGTCTACATATTCACGAACCGTAGGGTGACACACTTAAGGTTCGAAGTTGTTTTAAGTAGATATGGAATGTGCGTTGGAGACCGAATGTTGTTCGAAGTCTCGGATTGGATTCAGGACATCACGAGGAGCTCCGGAATTGTCCGGGGAGTAAGATTCATATAATGGGGATCTTTTTCTGAGTTAGGAAATGTTCTGGAGTGTTTGTATGAGGATTCTAGAAGGTTTCGGAATGTTCCGGAAGGTTCTAGAAGATATTTTGGAGTTTATTTGAAAACCAAGATAAGATAAGATAAGATAAGATAAGGGAAATTTAAAGAGGAGACTTGGGGGGGAGGACTCCTCCCCCCACCTCCTTGGTGCGCCGGCCCTAAGGGGTGGGCCTAGGGGTGGGAACCCTAGGTCGCACCCCTCCCTCTATATATAGAGGGGTGGAGGCACCACCCCCCTTGATCCTCCTCTCTTGCCTCAAGCCGCCTCTCTCCTCCTTCTTTCTGCTCAGGCTTAGGCGAAGCCCTGCAGAATTCTCCACTCCATCACCACCACCACGCCGTCGTGCTGCTGGAATTCCGTGGAGAGATCTACTACCTCCACTGCTCGCTGGAACGAGGAGAGGAAGGTCTGCTTCGACTCCGCACGTGTGACCGACTGCGGAGGCGCTGCCGGAACGCGGCGCCGGAAGGATCGTCCACTCGATCTTGAGATCGGCAAGTGATCGACTACATCAACCACGAGATCTAATCTCGTAACGCTTTCGTGTCTACAAGGGTTAGTATAGATCTATCTCGTTGCACATGTCTAATAGATTAGATCTTGGCTTTTATCTAGATTAGATCTGGGTTTTTGTTCGTTCTTGTGGTAGAATTTTTTTGTTTTACATGCTACGAACCCATCACTTTTGTGATCAAGATAGATCATAAGAGCTTGTGTAATTTGCTGGAGCAAGCTCTGTCTACTGATTTACAGAAGAAGGCTATGGCAAAATTGGCTGGGTTAAATTTCTCCTTTCAGTACAAGAAAGGACCTGACAATGTGGTAGCTGATGCATTATCCAGAGTGGGGCATGTTATCAGTATGTTTGCTATTTCTGTTGGTCAACCTGTCTAGATCCAAGAAGTCTTGAATTCTTATGCTGTGGATCTAAAAGCCTAGGGATTATTAACTGAATTGGCTATTTCTGGAACAAATGCTGAAGGATACACTCTGCAGCAGGGTTTAATCAAGTGGAAAGATAAACTGTGGATTGGAGCTAATGTGGGGCTCCAACACAAAATTATTCAGGCTTTCCATGCAGGTGCAGTAGGAGGACATTCTGGCATGCAAGCTACTTATAAAAGAATCAAGATTTTTTTTGCTTGGTCTGGCTTGAAAACAGCTGTGGAGGATTTTGTGAAGCAGTGTAGTGTATGCCAACAGGCTAAGCATGAGCATTGTAAACCACCTGGCTTGTTACAGCCACTCAGGCTGCCAAAAGGAGCTTGGCAAGAAATCTCTATGGATTTCATTGAAGGTTTACCAAAGTTTGCCGGCTATGATGTCATATTAGTGGTGGTAGATCGTTTCACCAAATATGCTCATTTTATACCTCTCAAACACCCCTATTCTGCAGCTACAGTGGCCAAGGCAGTGTTCAATACTGTGATCAAACTACACAGTTTTCCCATCTCTATTGTGTCTGACAGAGACAAGGTCTTCACTAGTAATTTCTAGATCGATGAAGCACAAGAAGACTTTGACAACCTCAAGCGCCTACTGTCAACTTTTCCGGTCCTAGTCACTCCACATGAGAAGGAACCAATGTTGTTGTACATATCCGCCACACACCAGGTGGTCAACACCGCGCTTGTCATTGAAAGGACTGAGGAAGGCAATATACACGGGGTGCAGCGACCCATGTACTACCTCTATGAGGTGCTCACGCCCACCAAGAAGCGGTACCCGCACTATCAGAAGTTGGCGTATGGCATGTTCATGATAGCATGTTGACTACGCCATTACTTCATGGAGCACCTGATAGTGTTATTTTAGGTACACCGTAGATATATTGGATGCTTGTGTCATCAATTAGGAAGAAGTATAGGGTCTACATGATAATTGGAGGAAAGCTAGGATGATCGAGGAACCCATATCTATTATATCCTAGCAATGATATATTGGTAACAAGTATCTCTTTCTCATGCATATATATCTTTCTTCCAACCTATTGTAGGTTGCATCTTGGCATGAATTTTTGTATTTGCAATTATTGTGATTCTTGCTTTGGTTTTAAATAGAACTCTTTATTTCAAAAGTGGGTAAGTTGAGATGAGTGCATATAATGGGGACTATACAAAATCATGCTTATGATACACCAATCCCAAATATGTTAATCTAGCAATATTATTGCATATCTTTTCCTCAGTTGCTCTCTTTTGCAATAGTGAGAATTTGCAAAGCTGATTTTTCTTTGTGATACTTGTTGCCTTTCTAAATATATTTCAACTATCTCCCTTTTACCTTGGTGATAGTTGTGATGTATTTAGTGTGTTGGTCTTTCAAGATCATTAATGTACAATAAGATAAAATTGAGCCTTTGGACGTGCAATCTCACCAAAATCTTATTGGTATGTTCTATGACTTCCCTTTGCTTTTCATGTGTCTTTTTATGTATCTATTTTGTGTGTGCTTGTTTCTTTGTGGGCATATGTCTTTGTGATGTTATCGACCTATAAACTTATACACATAAGAGAAGTTAAATCTTTAGTTGATATTATATTCCTTGGAGACCACCTTTTATTTCATTTTGATTCTTCGGTGGCTTCTAAATTTATTCGCCAATGAGTGGTTGTCTCAAGTGTTTGCATATTAGGGCACTCATATTTTCTTCTCTCATGCATAATATTGTTAAATGAGTTTGTAGGAGTGAGGATTCCATGGTTGTGCACTTTGTTTCTGAATGCAATTATTATAATTGGTGCATAATCTTTGGGGAGCTCCTACTATTCATTTAAGAATACTCTTTTGACTTCTTGCTCATATTTTGTATTTTATGTGTCCATGGGGGAGTGAGGAGTCCATATTTGTTCATATTGTATTCAAATGCAATTACTCTAATTTGTGCAAAAATCTTGGGGAACTTCTTTATTTCATTTAAACACTCATTTGATCTTATCATAATAGCTTGTTGTGTTTAATTGGTTATTTCAAATATTTTGATTGCTTGCTTCATTTGTTGATGCTTCTTTCATATTTCATTTGCAATAATTGGGTTCTCAATATATTTTTACTTCCTCCCAAGTGTTCATCATTGGTTATGTGCAAATGCACATCTTTGGAGAAATTCTCCTATATTGGTCGTCTAGAACTTTTCATCCATTTTGGTAATTGATGCCAATGGGGGAGAAGTTTTAGAGGGTTTAAGGGAAGTTGGTTTATGCTTTGAGTTTGTTCTTAAGCATTTGTATTTCATGCTCTTGCATCCTTGTTGTTGTTTTGCATATTGAATATATAGAGGAAACTCTACCAACGGTAATGGTTGGCAATCTATGTAATGAAATTCAAGTTCATCGCACATGCATAGATTGTGGGGGAGTTTGATATATATATCATGGTCGTATCAACATCACATACTTGTATAGTATTTGATGTTGGCACAACTGTTTTGTCCGCTAAATTCCAAATATAAGCCCTCTCAAAGGGATTGTCATTAACTACCAAAATGGGGGAGATTGAGAGGGCATGTGTGCCCCCATGTGTGGTTTTGGTAATTAATGACAATCTCTATTGACTAATGTTTGCATTGAAATGCACTTGTAGGATTTGTCCATTGGCATCGCTTGGACCATGTGTTGGCTTCAAGGTTGAAGAAATAAAGATATGAATAACAATAAGCAATTTTCAAGGGCTTTGGGCCTATTGGATCATGTTGGCAAAGAAGAAGAAGAATAAAGAAAATAACATCAAGAGTGTGGTGAATAATAAGATAGAGTTCCTCGTGTATATCTTTAAGACATTATCCTAATGGAGTTAGAAGAAATGAAGTGCAAACTCAAGATGCGCCATCTCTAGGAGATCACATGCTTGAAGCTTGCCATCCTCAGTGATCATGGATTAATTAAGACAAGTTCAAAAAATGGGTTTCCCCATGGTGTATGGGGAAGCAATGCATAAGTCTTCATTTAGCAAGCACGAGCAAGAGCAATCAAGAAATAAGTTCCATCCTGAGGAGGATAAGGTCGTCTACATCAAGCTCAAGAGGAATGCTCAAGGCAAAGGTATGATCTTGATAGGTTTTTCCTTTTGCCGATCTCATGTTGTTAGTTGGGAGACCGGTTGATAGGATAGATAACCCTACTATCAAGGGGCTCTCGAGTGAGTAACTTGATCATATCTTTCGAATAGATCTCAAACCTTTGCATACTTGGCATCATATTTCTTGGTTCTTATTTGGTTCTTATCCATGAGAGGATTTAGATATTGTGTTAATATCCATGACAAGCTCAAGTTTTATCAAAAACAGATTTCATCTGCATTTTGTATTGTGTTTTCGATTTGAAGGTTTTACCGATTTGTCTTTTATAGATAGGTTAATCCCTTCATCATTTTATTCTATACCCTTTTGCTGGACTATGATGCTTCCCTGTGATATGGTAGAGCTCGTTACTATCTTCGAAACAAGCCCAAGATCATCAAAATTGGAGTTCGGATGCAAAAGTTATGGCCGTTTTCATATTGGTTTTTCTGTCAGCCCAAATTCCGGCCTAGATTCCGAGGGGTGTACTGGGAGCATCTAGAGCTCCCCTGAAGTCTGGACCCTAGAGACTCCGGTCCTGGGGGCCGTAGACTCCGGTCCTGGGATAAGTGTTCTGCAATGGCTAGTTGTCATGGGGGGACCTATAAAAGGCCCCCTTCTTCTCCCCCTCTCCTCCATTGTTTATACCTTCAAGAGATTTCAAATATTCTCAATCCCTCCCATATTTCTTGAATCTTGTTGGGGGATTTGACAAGGTTCAAAAAAGCGCCGAGTGCTGATTGAGCGTTTTCTGGCCGCGTTTTCACATAACGAAGGCTTAAGCGCTAAGCGCACGCTTAAAGCGCAATTAAACGCTTAAGCGGACTGAGCGTTAGCCCTCCGCTTAGCGCTAAAGCGTGCTTAAGAAAGCTTAAGCTTACGCTTAAAATAACACTGGGATTTGAAAGGGGGATCTAGATCTACAACTCCACCAATCCATCTCTCCTCTATGTGAGGGGAACATCTTAGGATCTAGATTTTGGGGTTTCTTTTGTGGATTTCCTCTTGTGTTCTTCCTCGCTTATTCCTCCAATAGCTTTTGTAGCTTTGGTGGAATTTGATAGTGAAGGACTTCCCATTGCATTAGGTGCATGGGTTTGAGTTCTCCTCGGAGGATTTGGTTGGTGAAATCAAGAAGCTTGTTACTCTTGGGTTCTTGGAACCCTAGACAGTGTTGTGGCCTTTGTGGTGAGTTCTTGGAGCCTCAAATTAAGTTGTGGAGCTCTCCTCAAGTTAGTGGCCTTGGTGGTGATTGTTGGGAGCCTTCAATTAAGTTGTGGAGATTGCCCCAATCTTGTACGAGTTTGGTGACCGCCCTCAAGTGTCCTATATTGGATGGGGTGCTTGCCATGCGGCGGGTGCTCGGTAGAATAGGGTGGGGTCTCTTGTGGCGCTCGTGGTCTTAGTACCACCCATCCCTCCAACGAGACGTACTTCCTTGTTGGGAGGAACTCGGTAAAACATCATCGTCTCCATGCGCCTCGGTTATCTCTATTCCTAAGCTCTTTACATATGCAATTTACTTTGTGATAGCCTTTGTGCTTGAAGTCTTATCTTGCTATCACATAGTTGCTTGTATTTCTTAGCATAAGTTGTTGGTGCACATAGGTGAACCATAGTATTTATAGGTTTTGTTCTTGACAAAGTAAATACTAGTTTAATTCCGTCTTTGTTAAGCCCATCTCGTAAAAAAATTAAACCGTCTATTCACCCCCCTCTAGGAGACATCGGTGTCCTTTCACCAAGTCCATAAACTCGTGATCATCCACATCACACGGGAAGGTTCATGGCGGCGGCGGTGCAGTGTGGAAAGGCTATAGGCGCGGCGCCGCTGCGGTATGGAAAGGCTATAGGCGCGACGGCGAGAATATACGAAAATAGCGGCGGTGGCAGTGAAATGTCCCTCACGCCAACCGAACCTCAGGATAGGGTGAGCACGGAAGCGAGCATCTCCAGTGAACCACAAAAAAATCCGATGTTATACGGTTTACGATATCTAGAATGTCCAAGTTTTGGGTTGCGTACTACAAATTGGCTGTTATTATGCGGGATGGCTACGGATGCGGTATCTGCTAGAGAGGCTCTTAATAGCACGCATGAAGTGAAAACATGTATCGGGATGAAAAATCTGGTCGATTGGATGTCTGCCCTCATTTCACGTTGTGCCCCACAAGTCTCTCAAAGAAGCTATAGGCTAGGATCGAGGCAATGGACAAATCGACCATTTTGACATAGTCATCCGCCTTGTCTACTTTTCGAAGAAATCTGCGCACGAGCAGCTACAATCCACGGAGATGGCGCGTGCTCTCACTATGCATCAAAATTCCAGCGGGAGAAATTCGGCCAACCCTGCCGAAACTCGCCCCCTATTTAGCACCACTCTATCACAACCGAATTCCAAATTCACCACCCTCTCAAATCGATCTCTTCCTTCTTTCGAGATCCATGGTGATGGAGGGAGCTTATTGACTGGCTTGGACCAAGATCTCGGCTTCGGTCATCACTTGCGTTTATGAATAAGAAATAAACTATGAAATGGTGGGCGATGTAACCATGGTTGGGAAGTCATGTGGTGGAGGTTTCGTTAAACCAGGAAAGTACAACTAGGATTAACAAAAAAGTTAGTCAGTGATTCTTGCATCGTATAGACCATGCTAACCATATAACCTAGAATGGGACAGGAAAATCAGCTAGACCTTCTTCCTTTTGTCTGCCTTCCTATGCTAAGTCGGGTTGTGATCCAAAATAGAGACCAGCGGGTGGGAGCCCGTAACTTCATCATCTCGTGCTATAGGATGATGATTTAAGCATATTAAAAGGAATGTCAATTGAGTGTAGGTATTGGACCAAAAATCATTGCAAATGTAGACAACGGGGTCACAGAGAAGGTAGTGATTGGTGAGTCTTTAGACTGGGCCTCAGACCAAGAAAGTTTGAGCAGCAATATGCATGATCAAGCTACCCTGGTTGTGTAACAAGTCTAAAGACATATGTGTTTAAAGTAGCACACATCTCAAGAGTGTATAAAACGTGACGTGTTAGTATCTATCCCGAGAAAGGATTATGATCGCAGTGTGAAAAGGAACTACATGAAGTTCTCACAACCCGTGAAGGCTAGTAGACATATTTTTTTATAATTAAAACTTACCTTTTTTTAAATCATTTTTGAAAACTTGGATAAGCTCAAGATCTATGATCCAGGCCCATAGAGAGCATCAAACAACCACATATTTATAACTTGCTAAGTACGCTATACTCAAACTATTTTCTTATCCCTTGCTAGACTCTGGTAAGTTGTAAACGGTTATCCTAACCCAATAACATGACAAATGAGGACCACTATAAGGATATGGAACTAAAGGACGAGAGAAAAGTAGGCGACAGAGTCAAATAGTACAAACAACGATGATGGATATCAAGTTAAACATAGATGGGACTCAATTCCCAATATAGAAACCATATCATTAGAACGTTGCTAATAAAGTAATAGTCATCCCTTAGTTGTAGAGATAGTTCAAGAGGTAGATCTAGTGCTAGGCTAATCTACCAGTTGCTCTTTCTGGACTTTCGATTGATAGGAACTTACCTGGGAAACCTCATTGTGCCACGGAGGTTCCACGGATCTTCTATATGGATCTGAATGTGAATAATATAGTCATACCTTGCACATGCGATGTTTCTGTTGTACTACTCTGTTAGGTGTGATATTCATGTAATGGTGTTCCGTGAATGTTATGCCAACGACTTGTCCACTACAACATGTAGCGGTGTGCTGGGTCACTACATGGGGTGACCATCAACCTGCATTAGCTGGAATCAAGGGATTGAAGAGGAATAAGGATGGAGTCCTAGCCTCGACAGGATGATGATCGAGAAACAAGTAAAAGACCAGGTTGTCCACCAACATGTGGGTCCTACCATATTAGGGCCATTTTTGCAACTCATGTACTTTCAAGACTTTTCTTCTATTGTAAAAGCGGATTGGAGTTTACCTCAAACCATTTTTGCATTACTAACTTTTCTGAGATCTGCTAGAGATGCTATAAGTGCACCATCTTTGGCATTTCTTTCTACTATTCCTCCTATTTCTCATTGTCCATGTGTGAACAATCCTTATCTATTTTCGTTCTCCTCTGGCCAGTGTGTAATTTATCTATTTTATTATTATTTATGTTTGGGTCATGGTAATGCATTTTACTATGGTTTATTTTAGTTGGAGCTACATTTTTTTGCACATGTCTTGCTCCATTTCCAACAGCTAGCGCGACTCCACGTAATGCAAAAAAAAATGTTCGAATCAGTGGATGGCCTCGTGGATAACCCCCCAAAAAAGATTTTTATCTTGTCAAAAAATACCATAATGTATGCTAGTTTTATAAAGTCAACATAAAGAAGAAAATCCCGCTCAACGTTGAGTTTAAGTGGCCTACTAACCCTATTCAACCAGTTCCCGGACATATGCACAATACTACTTGGAGCTGGAGGTGGTAAGTTATAGATCGTACCTATTAGCCATACAACAAACCATGTGACATGGGAGGAAGAGATGACATATCGTTCCCTCCTGGCCACAAAAGCAACATTTGTTACTCTATTTCCAGTTACGCTTTGAAAGATTATTCTTAGTTAAAAGTATGCTAATAAAATTTTCTTTTAGGGTCGTTGTTATATTTTGTAGAAGTCTAGTGTGGCCATTACATATATTTTAGTAAAATGGCATTAGAAGCATGCAATTTCTATCTAGAAAGATCAGGCTCATCGAATACCTCCATTAATTGATGCTCTAAATTTAACCGAGACACGATATTGCTGACTACCCACTTGTCCTATAAAAAATTGAGTATTCCCTCTGATCCATATTAATGTTTTCATATTTGATTAGATTCGAATGTATCTAGTCATTATATTAATCTGTAGATTTGCCCAAGGAAGCACCTACTAAAAATCTCATCTTTAGCCTCATGACTTCCGAAAAAAAATCCATAGATTTGCTGTCAGCCGTGACAATATTTTAGAGGGCTTGTGTTTATTCTATAGAAACTCTTGCCACCTTCAATAACTTGTACGTACTCTCTCTATTCGAAAATAAGTGACTTCAATTTGTCTAGATTCATATGTATCTATATACTAAAATATGTCTCATATGCGAGACAAATCAAAGTCACTTATTTCTAGACGAGGGAGTACAACCATTTATATGAGTAAAAAAACTTAAGATACATGTCTATTGGCCGCCTTACAATACTCCGCTTAGTTAGCCGGAATTTCTGTTTATGTCCATCGCTTCACCAATATTTTTTGATCGGTAATATCTTAACTTAGCTGTACCCTTTCGGACATTTCAACTAAAAATTGAGTATAAACAATGTCAAACCATTGTGAACCACAATAACAAGGACAATACGGTGAGAAGAGCTTGCCCTTCTAGCAGGTTGTTTTTTCTAAAAAGATCCTCAGCTCTCTTTCATTCCTTGTTGAGGAGTCTGTTGTAATTAGGGCATCTCCAGCGGGCCGATGGGCCGACGTAAACTAACGACCCAAACCGTTCGTCTGTCCGGATGAATCGGCCACGGACAAAATTTAGGTCGCGGTCCGGCATGTCTAACTAGTGCACCTAGCGGCGCAATCCATCCTGTTCGCGCTGGCCAGTTGGTCATTTTGGCCAGAGCTGGCCATTTGATCAATTCTTTTCATATTTCAGCATAAAGACATAGACAAATATACAAATTTACAAGCAAATAAATTGACAAACATGTGCCATTGCCCAGTAAGCATCGCCAACAAGTGGTTAGTTCATTCTAAATGTGCAAAAGGAGACAATATCATATAATATGTCCAAATAATGGCACAAATGGCAATCATCTATGCAATTTCCCTTCAAGCGTCGTGAGCCTGGACGATGTTTTGCTTTCTCTCGATCCAAGCTCTTCGTTTGGGGTTCGTGATGCTCTCCAATTTAGTGAGCATGATGACATTCTCCTCGACCATGATCTTGGATTCGGCCTCCAACAACCTAAACTTGGCATCAGCCTCCTTGGCCTTGGCTTCATCTCATGGCCTTTGCCTTAACCTCGGCCTCCATGAGTCTAGCTTTGGCGTTGGTCTTGTCCACAACAATAGATCTCATTTGGAGGTCGACAAAGCTCTTGGCGGTGTCCTGTTTCTCTTTGCGCTGCCTCTCCTCCCTCTCGACAATGGCCTCTTCTTCACCATGAACTCCATGATGGTCACTTGGAACGCCAATGAACCAACTTGATGGGAAATGTCGGCCTTGGTATCCTTGTGGCCTACTGGGCGGTGGGCACGGCCAGCAGACGCTAGACCGTTCGTTGTAAGAGTGCCAAGAGATTGTCCATTGTCATCAAGGTCGATGACACCGTCCGTTGACGCATTGCCCTTACTATTTCCCTTCTTCTTTGCATGGAGTTCTCGCCAAAGTGCATAGCTAACTTCCCACCTTTTGGTGCCTTGATCACCATCCAACAATGGCTCAATGTGAATGCCTTGTTGTCATTGGCCTCCTTGAATCGATCCAATCATTCCTCGCGTGGTCGCCCAGCGACGGCGTGTGCGGGCCTGGAGTACTCGGTAGAACAGGAGGCCAGCCACTTGGCGTGGACGTGGCCGAGCTGGTGGATGACGTGCCGGCCACGGTGTGGCCAGGTAGAATAGTGGTACCATCGAACGGCTATGTTGAGTGCCTCCTGCTTCAATATCATGGCAGCATGCTTGGCGGCTTTCTGTGCCAGCTCCTCAACATTGGCCGCGGCCTGCGTGGTAAGGATGTAGTCGTTCTCCTTCGACCGCTCCACGTCGAGCTGGGCAGCGAGCATGCGATTTTGGCGTCTTCTCTTCGGCCTACGTGCTTCTCCGCCGCTCCTCCGGCGTCATATCCTTGGCCAACTTCAATTCTTCGGCATTGCCTGCTTCTTGGTGGCGCAACCGACGACAGGCGCAACAGCGGTGACGGCGGTGGGATCCATCGCTTTTGCTCCCGCCAGTCGAAATTTGGAGGAGGGTTTTTTGGAGGGAGAGGGGAGTGGTTTGTGTGCCACTGGTGAGAGGGGCCGCTAGGGTGAAGCGAAGGACGTGCGCGCTGTCCGGACTGACGCAACCGTGGACCAAATTTGGTGCATGGACGGATCGAGTCGAACGCGCCGGTCCGGATGCGTCGCACCGCTAGAGAGGGCGCACCCACCGCCCATGTCTGATCGAAACACGGGAGGACCATTTAGATCGTGCCGCTGAAGATGACCTTAGGGTTGAATCTCGTCCTGGCCTGTCCACCTAATCAGCTCAGATTTCTAACCACACGAGGCACCATATATAATCCTAGACAGCTAAATTCGTCTGCCATACACGTATGTAGCGGACTGTCCGTCTTGTCCCGCTAGACCGGCGGCCGACATCCCTGCTGTAAGACGTGAATACCCAAATACCTCAAGGGTCGAGATCCAACTATCATGTAAACAATAAAAAAGTTGCGTGCGTGTACTTCTTTTTTTAGGGAAAGTCATCGTGGCATGCATTAATGATTATGAATGACAGATACATGTCAGCTAGAACATTCATACTATAATTCGGGGATCCTCAAGCCACATAATCGACCGAGTCCCATCGGCGCATCGGCTGGCCAGTACATATTTCCTAGGACAATGACTAAAAATAACTTGTGTAAAATTACGACCGACCAAGTAACGTGCACGTACTCCTCGTAGATTGCCGCCACTAAGCTCGAGCGAATTACCACCATATTCTTCGTGACCTCAATAACGTCAGTTCTTCATGACCTCAACAACGTCAACACAGTCTGAGTTTACTATGATCCTGTTACATCCAATATGTCCTGCAAGCAGGAGTCCATCGCGCGTAGCACATAAGCCTCAACAGTTGATGGGTCGGACACAAAAGGAATACCTCAGTTGCTTGCCGCTAGAAAGAAACCTTTGTCATTGCGTGAGATTGTTCATTTACTTCCCGTGCCTGACTCATTTAACTGAAATCTGCATCGACATTCAGCTTCACATAATCCTCCCTTGTTTTGAACCAGCCATGTCTTCTTCTTATGCCATTCTTCTTCTTCTTTGCCCTCGAGAAGTTTAGACGAAGCAAAGCAGAAATAGCTTGTGCCGTCCTCACGGTCACGGGGACCTATACCGCCTCGCTGTGTGTCGCTTGCCAGCGCTCCCACACATACCAGACCATCGTCGCTCAACATCCACCAGGTGGAGCTTTGGCTGAACTGTCGTGGAAGACTACTCTCAAGTTCGAGACTACATATTTGTGAGACAACCTCGCCGATGCCGAGTAAAGTCCAAATTTTATGTACTCGTGGGCACGTAACAAAGGCATGCCACAATCCAAACGGCATAACTGGCATTGGAAACTAAGAGCATCTCCAGCAGTGATTCCAAAATAACACTGCGCTAAATAAATCGCTGAAATAGCGCGTGTGTGTTTTGCGCCTCAGGTAGGCGCTGAATAATTGTGCTCTGTAAATTTTTAGTGCAGCGTTGCGCTGTCTGGCGCGGAATATTTGGTGCTCCGAGTACAACTCGCACGAACGGTCAACCGTCCGGAAAAATCACCCGCACCCCCGCTTCCTCCACCTCCAACTTCCCCCTTCTGTGTGGCCGCCGGCGCTATTCCGGTAATGAACGGGACCTGTGGCACGCCACCGACTCCTCCAGACTCTGTCCCCCACACCACCGCCGCCGATGGAGCAGTCCCCCCCGCCGCACTCGCCAAACCCTAGCGCCACCGCCGGGAGAAGTTCCGCCGCCATTCGCGCCATCTTCGTGCCGCCGCGGACAAACACCAGTGTTGGTGCCGGACAAACACCACCGCTACCGCCAACCACGCCGTCGAAGGAGAGGACCGCAGTCCCCAAGTGCTCGGCACCGGCGAGTGGCCAAGTACCAAAGCCCAAGTCAGCTCGGCGCGGCCCGCAGGTGGCAGCCGCTGCTCCGCCTCCTCCACATCCGCCGGCGAGCGCTGCAGCCATAAGCGCGCGCAACATGCTCGATGAAATGACTGCTAGGTAAAATTTCCGCTTTTTTTGAGTTAGATGAATGTGTAGGAGTATTTTGACATGTGTTCGTTGATTGTAGTGTTGACGATCAGAGTTTCATGGACGCTATGAATGTTGGCTCCTCTTTCTCACATACATATGTTGAATAAAAATGGCGGAGAGGAGGACTTTGAAGTGGATGAGGACGGCGAGGGCATGGTTAAAGCGACGAGTGGTAGGAAGGCTAACTACACCATAAATGAGGATAGATTGCTTTGCAAGACTTGGTTGAAAATTGGTATGGATCCGTCGGTTGTCATAGACCAAACTAAAGACACCTATTGGAGGAGAATGAAGGTGTACTTTGATGCACACAACACTAGTGGAAATGTGCGCACCAAACGCTCTCTCCGATCCTGTTGGTCGGTCATCAACGCCGATTGTCAAAAGCGGGCGGGTGTGCAAAAGGATGTTGACGAGATCAACCCAAGTGGCACAAATGATGTGGATAGGGTAGATGACTCGTTTCTTTTCGATGTTGAGATGTGTTTCGTGTTTTACATGACTCATTTGTTCTCCTTTTGTTTACAATGTAGCTTATCATGGGTCAAGGCTTGTACCGAGATGAGGGAAAAAGAACAAGCATTGTAAGAAAATTCTTGGAAAGCCATTTACCTTGCATCATTGCTATGAGGAGCTAGTTAATGAGGAAAAGTGGAAGAACCATGGGATGGACGTGCCAACAATGGCCATACACGTAACCTCAGAGGTAACTATCATAGATGATGATGGTTCAAGTGATGAGGATAATAAGAGAAGGTTCACTCCTCACTCGGTTGCCAACACAACAAGACCCATGCTTGAAAAGAAGGCCGCCAAAGATATGAAGGGGAGGAAGGCCGGTGATGATGACATAGCAAAAGCTATGAAAATGGTGGCCAATGCAAGAGTAGAATACAATAAAAATAGGAAGTTCACAAGAAGCTTGGAGGGCGAGGCCGAGCTGCGGAGGGTGGCATTGGAGGAGAGGTTGGTGGCCGTCGAGGAGAGGAAGTTGGCATTAGAGGAGAAGAAGTTGGACAATGAGGAGCATCAACGCTTAGTGGAAGAAGAGAGGAGGATTTTTTCATGGACATTTCGAACATGAATGAAAGGCAAAAAGAGTACGTAAACCTATCTCGCGATGAAGTGTTGGACAAAAAAAGGTGGCAAACCTCTTGAAGGGGCAAAATGAAGGGGTGAATGCAGCGATGGGTAGCTATGGAGTTATGGGTGGCATGGAAGGCACTTCGGGTGGCTATGGAGGCATGGGTGGCTTTGGAGGCTATGCACCACCGACACCATATGGAAGCATGGGACCACCACCGGTGCCATTTGGAGGTATGGGAGCACCATCGGGAGCATTTGGAGGTTATGGATGCATACGACTTGAAAACATGGGTGGGATGAGTGCAACAATGTGTGGCATGCATGGCATGGGTTGCATGGGAGCGCCGCCATGGGGGTTCATGGCTTTCTTGGTTGATCCAAGGCCTGCTTCCAATGATGCCTTGGAGATTCAATGACTCAATCCAACACCGTCATCCAAGACTCCAAAGAAGAAATAGCAAAGAATGAAGATAGCAATGACTATGAAGATTGTGACAAATGATGTGTTTGTGTTTGTTTAAGGCTTATTTGTGATGAAATTGTTTGTTGAAATTGTCCTTTGTGTTTCAACTATGGCATTGATTTGAACTATGCTATCTAGGTTCAGATTTCGAGAAATTAGAGCTATTGTTGTTGAATTTATTTGATTATTTTGATCTTCTTGACATAGTAGATTCTTGTGATTATTGTTTGCATCGGCGCCGCACGCCCAAATTTGCAGCACCTAGTGTGTGTGTGTGTGTAGGGCGGCGGGGGCGCGGGGGGGGGGGGGGGGGGGGGGTGAAGGATATATGCCCTGAGAGGCAATAATAAAGTTGTTATTATGTATTCCTTGTATATGATAGATGTTTATTTTGCATGCTATAATTGTATTGAGAGGAAACATCAATACATGTGTGTTTAATAAACAAATGGTTCCTAGTTATGCCTCTCTTATAGACTAGCTTGTTGATTAACAAGATGATCAAGGTTTTCTGATCATGTACATTGGATGTTGTTAATAACAAGGTCACAACATTTGTGAAATGATGTGATGAACATTCATCTGAAGTATAGCATTACGATCAAGTCATTATGTTTATATTGCCATAACATCATACGAAGTAATCTTAGTCCTTAGACCATGAGATCATGTTAATTGCTAACACCGGAAGAGTATCTTGATAACATCAAATGTCACACCGTAACAGGGTGACTATAAAGGTGGGTTTAGTGCTACAAAGGTGTTATGTTGAGGCTCATGGATCAAGAGTGGAATTTTTCAATCCCGGTGACAGATAGATATACTCTAGGCCCTCTCGGTGATATCACATTAAGATAGCTTGCAAGCAAGTGATGTGATCACTAGAATGTTATATCACGGGAATGAGAAAAGAGTGCATATCGGTAACGAGATCAAACTAGGTATTTGGATAGAGATGATCGAATCTCAGACATGTATTATATCATGAGACAAAGGGATTAAGTTACTAGCGTTAAAGGTTCTCACGATCACAGAAGTCATCGTTGGATGTGTAGGAGTCAGTATGGATCTCCAGGACCCGCTTCTGATTATTGATCTGAGAGGAGTCTCAATCATGTCTGCATTATTCGCAAACCGTAGGGTGACACACTTAAGGGTTACTGGCCACCATTTAGGAGCACATATGTTTCAGACAAAAGGTTTGCAAATTACACGAAATGTTTCGCTAGAAATAGGAATTGTTTCGATAGAAACCAGAATTGTTTCGGGTGAAATTGCAGAAAGTGGTTCTGCATGTGATATTGAAATGTTGCAAGGGGTTTTATGTGAATGTTTTTAATTAAAGTAATCTGAATAAAATAAATAAAAGAGTTTTATTAAATGAGAGTTGCATTAAATTTGGTGGAAATTTAATGCATGTGAGTGGAACTTTGGATGGAGCTTGAATTGCTGTGAGTGGAGCTTCCACCACATGAATGAGGAAGAGGACTGGGCTCCCTCCTTGGCCGCCGGCCATGGTAGGGGAGGATTCCCCCTCTCCTATAAAAGGCCCCCCTCTCCTCTCTCACAAAGCACACCTTCTCGTGAAGGATCTCTCTCCCCCTCTAGATATTCCCCCATGGTCTCGGATTAGCGAGATACATGTTACCAGTGGCCTTGCGTCTGGAAGGAGTTGCTGCTTTCGCTGATTCGCTGGAGCGAGAAGGTGGAGGTTGTCCGGTGGCTTGAACGTGTGTGCGAGGACGGATGCGCTGCTGATTTGTGGCGCTCGGACTTCCACACGATCTTGAGATCGGCAAGCGTACGACTACATCAACCATGAGTTCCTACTCGTTAACAAAACTCGTTGTCTTCGAGGGTAAGTTCTCTATGGATGTATCTCCACCCGTTGCTCTGTATCTAGTAGATAGATCTTGGCGAATAGTTCTCATCGTAGGAATTTTTTTTGTTTTATATGTTGCGGACCCAACAGTGGTATCAGAGCCTGATCTATGCGTAGGTGTTTTGCACGGGTAGTACACATATGTTTATATGTGGGCGATGATGATCATGTTATTGCATCTTCTATGTATTTTTGATATTGGTGGCATAGTGGGATGAAGCGGCCCGGACCAACCTTACATGTCATCGTACATGAGACCGGTTCCACGAATGACATGCAACTAGTTTTGCATAAGTGGCTAGCGGGTGTCTGTCTCTCCTACTATATCAATATCTGATTTACAACGGTTGCTAATAACTTGGTTATCCTTGTTGTGGTTCATGTTCGTAGGTAAGATCGGTTCTATCTCCGAAAGCCCTAAGCCACGTAAAACTTGCAATTGATAAATTAGAGGCGTCTAGTTTAGATCTATTGGGAATATGCCCTAGAGGCAATCATGATTGATGATATTTCCCAATGTATTCATAAGGTTATAGTCCATGTATGAACTGCTGATATGTATCATCGAATATGTGATTTGATTGTGGAACTACATATTCATGTTGTTCATGTTAATTGTTCTTGGTCATTGAGGTTGTGCTGGACACACAACTTAGACCAATGTGAAAGTCGGCAGATGACTAGGTTCCACTTGTCATGGGCATGGAGATACTATTCCGACTTACACGGATTCGGCTAAAGAGTTTAGCGAGTCGGACTGATCCATATTGAGATGCAACGAACAAGTCGTCATTTGCATATCTCAATCAATGTAATCCTTAGACCTGAGGTTATTGCACAATCCGAGTTGAGGATCATCGACTTAGGTTCTGTCAAACGTTGTTCCGTCAATGGGCAGTTATAAAGGCGGAGTTCGGGTCGACTGTGAATCAAGCTGCATGATGTGAATGACCAAGATGGGATTTTGCCCCTCCATCTGTAGAGATATTCTCTGGGTCCTCTCGGAAGATATGATTCGGGAAGCATGGCCATGCGTGACTCGGTTAAGTGTTAACCGAGGCGACCGACTAAGAGTTAGTCGGATGAATCACTTATCTCGGATTGAGAAAGAGAGTCGGACTATTTAAGGGATGACGATCATTCGCCTATAGTCTGACAAGGTATATCGTGAGGCAAAAGGGACTCAGACGAAAGTCGCATTGAAAGGCATGTCGTCATGACTCTTTGGTACTTGGGAGTTGGCACGTTCTGCTAGGAGCCGCTACCAACTGATCGGTCGCGAGTGAGACTCGGATCGTGTCCGAGTCACCATGAGCCTGTTGGGTCACACACTTAAGAGCGGGAGCAAGTTTGGGTTAGACCCAAATAGGAAATCTATTTGGGTTGGACCCAAATAGAGACATGGACTTAGTCAGCAAGTGGGACTTGTAGTGGCTAATATAGGCCTTTTAGTGAATGGGCCACAAGTGAGTGGAGCCCACTTTCACTCCCTATATAAGCTGGGGCGCAGGTGCTTAGTGCACAAGGTTAGGTCACTCCATGTGTTAGAAACCCTAGATCCAGTCCGTCATGTCGCCACCGTACCGAACCTAGCAGTCCATCGCCGGTGCTCCTCCTCGTACGTGTGGATACTAGCGGAGGTGCTGTATGTTCAGCACTTCGATGATCGTGTAACTGGAACGGATCGTGAGGCATGGAACAGGAATGGATCGTGAGGGCTGCACTGCATCAAGCGACATGCTTCATCGATTCCGCAACTACGCGTCTAGTGGTAATCCTCGTGGCCTTGTACCTGAGCTGGATCTTGGGATCACCGCGTAGGGAAAAAGTTTTTGTTTATCTCTGCGTGGCCCTTCAAGATCGTTGCTGGGCTAGTGTCTTGATATGGTATTGTTGTAAGTAGATGTATGATAGATACTCTTACAATACACTTAACGTGTAAGTTCCATAGACCTTGGCCTTACACACAAAGGAATGATAGAGATCATACCATGATGCAAATGATAGAGATCAAATGCATGGACCATATCATCTCACTTTACACATTAGATGTTTGTATCTTATATTGCTAGTTTGGCACTTTTGGTAGCATTATAAGATGATCCCTCATTTAGATATCAAGATAAAATGTGTTCTTCCTTAAGTATGCACCGTTTTATGGATCGTGTTTTAAGACATCACGTGATGATCAGGTGTTCTTGACTCTATGCTTTCATACAACGGGTGTAAGACAGTTTTACATACGCGAATACTAAGGTTCTTACTTGGCGAGCCTAGCATGTATAGACATGGCCTCGGAACATGAACCGAAAGGTTAAGCATGAGTCATATACTTGATATGATGCCCATATAGATGCTCGCCTTTGAATCTACACTGACTCACGTGATGATCGGACTTGGTGTAGTGGATTTGGTTCATGTAATCACCAAAAGGACACGAGGGATGTCGTTTTTGAGTGAAAGTTCATTAGTAATTTGGATTAGTTGAACTCAATCTATCATAAACTTAGTCTAAATATACTTTACAAATTCTGTTGTAGATGGCACCACCTGCTTTTAATTTCAATGTGTTCATGGAGAAAGAGAAACTTGTTGCGAATGGTAGCAACTTCACCAACTGGGCTATGAATTTGAGGATTCTCCTCACTGCTGCACAAAAGAAATATGTGCTAGAGGCACCGCTACGCCCCCACCAGCTCCGGATGCCCCTGACGAGGAATAGAACGTCTATATAACTCGTCAGGAGGACCACAACTTAGTTCATTGCGGCATACTGTATGGGCTAGAGCCAGAACTTCGAAAACGTTTCAAAAATGGCAATGCCTTTGATACCATGGGAGAATTGAAAATGATTTTCGATACCCATGCTTCCGTAGAGAGTTATAATGCTTCTGAAAAGGTCTTTAGCTGCATGATGGAGGAGAACAACTCCATTAGTGAGCACATACTCAAAATGTATGGGCACGTCGATAAGCTTGTGTCCTTGGGAATAACGATTGCCATTGACTTAGGCATACATCGTGTTCTCCAATCTCTGCCACCTAGCTACAAGAGGTTCGTGATGAACTATAATATGAAGGGCATGAAGAAGTCTCTTCCCGAGCTTCTGTCAATGCTTAAGACTGCAGAAGTGGAGATTAGGAAAGAACATCAAGTGTTGATGATCAATAAGACCACCGATTTCAAGAAGGACAAGAAAGGAAAGCAGAAGGGAAAGAAGGGCGAGAAATATGTTGCCGCACCTGAAAAGAAACCCCGAGCTGGCCCTAAGTCTGACACTGAGTGCTACTATTGCAAGGGGACTAGCCATTGGAAGCGCAACTGCCCCAAGTATTTGGCGGACAAGAAGGCCGGCAAGGCAAACAAAGGTATATGTGATATACATGTTATTGATGTGTACTTGACTAGTACTCGCAGTAGCACCTGGGTATTTGATACGGGATCGGTTGCTAATATATGTAACTCGGTTCAAGGGCTGCGGAACAAGCGACAGCTAGCAAGGGATGAGGTCACGATGCGGGTCGGCAATTGATCAAGAGTTGATGTGATCACCGTCGGAACGCTGCCTCTCCATATGTAGTAGGGATTAGTTATAAATCTAAATAATTGTTATTTGGTACCTGCACTGAGCATGAACATTGTATCCGGATCGTGTTTGATGCAAAGTGGTTATTCGTTTAAATCTGAAAACAATGGTTGTTCGATTTATATGAATGATATCTTTTATGGTCATGCACCTGTGTTGAATGGTTTATTTCTATTAGATCTCGATAGTAGCATTACGCATATTCATAATGTTGATGCTAAAAGGATTAAACTTGATAATGATATATCTGCATATATGTGGCACTGTCGTCTAGGTCATATTGGCGTTAAACGCATGAAGAAACTCCATTATGATGGACTTTTGGAATCACTTGATTTTGAATCATTTGATACATGTGAGCCATGCCTTATGGGCAAGATGACTAGAACGTCGTTTTTCGGTTCAATGGAACAGGAAACAGATTTATTGGAAATCATACATACTGATGTGTGTGGACCAATGAGTGTCGGCGCGAGGTGGATATCATTATTTTGTTACTTTCACGGATGATTTGAGTAGACACGGGTATATCTATTTAATGAAACATAAGTCTGAAACCTTTGAAAAGTTCAAGGAATTTTAGAATGAAGTGGAAAATCATCGTAACAGAAAGATCAAATTTCTGCGGTCCGACCGTGGAGGAGAGTATCTTAGTTATGAGTTTAGCACACATATGAAAGACTGTGGAATAGTTTCACAACTCACGCCTGCCGGAACACCACAACGTAATGGTGTGTTGGAACGTCGTAATCGTACTTTATTGGATATGGTTCGATCTATGATGTCTCTGACTGACTTGCCACTGTCATTTTGGGGTTATGCACTGGAAACCGCTGCATTCACTTTAAATAGGGCACCATCTAAATCCGTTGAAACGACACCGTATGAATTATGGTTTGGAAACAAACCTAAGCTGTCATTTCTTAAAGTTTGGGGATGCGATGTTTATGTGAAGAAACTTCAACCGGATAAACTCGAACCCAAAGCGGAAAAATGCGTCTTCATAGGATACCCTAAGGAAACGATTGGGTATACCTTCTATCACAGATCCGAGGGCAAGGTTTTTGTTGCCAAGAATGGATCCTTTCTTGAGAAGGAGTTTCTTGCAAAAGGTGTGAGTAGTCGGAAGGTAGAACTCGAAGAGGTTATTGAACCTTCTCTTCATGAATTGGCGAGTGGCACAGCACCGGAAGTTGTTTCGGAGTTGACTTCACCTGATGAAGAGAGAGCAAATGATAATGATCATGAAACTCCGAAAGAGGATACTACCGAACCTCGCAGGTCAAGCATGACACGTGCAGCTCCTGAACTGTACGGCAATCCTATTATGAATTTCATGATTGATGAAATAGATGACCCTGCGATGTATGAAGAAGTGATGATGAGCCCTGATTTCAACAAATGGCTAGAAGCCATGAAATCCGAGATGGAATCCATGTACGAAAACCAGGTTTGGACCTTGGTGGACTTACCTCACGATCGAAAGGCCGTTGAGAATAAATAGATTTTTAAAAGAAAAACCGATGCTGATGGTAATGTGACCATATATAAAGATCGACTTGTCGCAAAGGGGTTTCGAAAAATTCAAGGAGTTGACTACGATGAGACATTCTCTCATGTAGCGATGCTAAAGTCGGTTATTATGTTAGCAATTGCTGCATATTTCGATTATGAAATATGGCAGATGGATGTCAAAACTGCGTTCCTCAATGGTAATATTGAAGAAGAGTTGTATATGAAACAACCTAAGGGTTTTGTCGATCCTAAGGATGCTGATAAGGTATGCAAACTTCAGCGATCCATCTATGGACTGAAGCAAGCATCCCGGAGTTGAAATCTCCGCTTTGATGAGGTGATCAAAGAGTTTGGATTTGTCCAAACTTATGGAGAGGCTTGTATTTACAAGAAAGTGAGTGGGAGCAATGTGGAATTTCTAATATTATATGTGGATGACATATTATTGATTGGAAATGATATAGATCTTTTAAACAGTGTTAAAAGTTATCTAAACAGCAAATTTTTGATGAAAGACCTTGGTGAAGCTTCATATATATTAGGCATTAAAATCTATAGATATAGATCAAGGCGCCTAATTGGGCTATCGCAGAGGACATACCTTGATAAGATATTAAAGAAGTTTAATATGGACAGAAGTAAGAAGGGGTTCTTACCTATGTTGCAAGGCAAGACATTGAGTAAGACTCAAAGTCCGGCTACGGCAGAAGAAAGAGAGATAATGGATAAGATCCCCTATGCCTTAGCCATAGGCTCTATAATGTATGTCATGCTATGTACAAGACCAGATGTGGAACATGCTATTAGTTTGACTAGTAGGTACCAATTTGATCCATGTTCAGAACACTAGATAGCGGTCAAGAATATCCTTAAGTACTTAAGAAGAACTAAGGATATGTTTCTTATATACGGAGGTGAAGAAGAGCTAGTCGCTAAGTGTTATGTCGATGCTAGCTTTGACACCGATCCGGATGACTCTAAGTCTCAATTCAGATACGTATTTCTCTTGAACGGAGCAGCAGTTAGTTGGAGGAGTTTCAAACAACCTGTGGTGGCTGGATCAACGACAGAGGCGGAATATGTTGCTACTTCAGAAGAGGTGCATGAAGCGGTTTGGATGAAGGAGTTCATAACGGAACTAGGTGTGGTTCCTAGTGCATTGGACCCAATGGTGATCTATTGTGACAACAATGGAGCCATAGCCAACCAAGGTCTCACAAGAATTCCAAGCATATTAAGCGTCGGTTTCACTCCATCCGCGAGCATGTCAAGGATGGAGACATAAAGGTTTGTAAAGTGCACATAGACCTGAATGTAGCAGATCCGTTGACTAAAGTTCTCCCTAGGGCAAAACATGATCAAAACCAGAACTCCATGTGTGTTAGATTTATCACTATCTAAACTAGATTATTGTCTCTAGTGCAAGTGGGAGACTGAAGGATATATGCCCTGAGAGGCAATAATAAAGTTGTTATTATGTATTCCTTGTATATGATAGATGTTTATTTTGCATTCTATAATTGTATTGAGAGGAAACGTCAATACATGTGTGTTTAATAAAGAAAAAGGGTTCCTAGTTATGCCTCTCTTATAGACTAGCTTGTTGATTAACAAGATGATCAAGGTTTCCTGATCATGGATATTGGATGTTGTTAATAACAAGGTCACAACATTTGTGAAATGATGTGATGAACATTCATGCGAAGTATAGCATTACGATCAAGTCATTATGTTTATATTGCTATAACATCATACGAAGTAATCTTAGTCCTTAGACCATGAGATCATGTTAATTGCTAACACCGAAAGAGTATCTTGATAACATCAAACGTCATACTGTAACAGGGTGACTATAAAGGTGGGTTCTGTGCTACAAAGGTGTTATGTTGAGGCTCATGGATCAAGAGTGGAATTCGTCAATCCCGATGACGGATAGATATACTCTGGGCCCTCTCGGTGATATCACATTAAGATAGCTTGCAAGCAAGTGATGTGATCACTAGAATATTATATCACGGGAACGAGAAAAGAGTGCATGTCAGTAACGAGATCAAACTAGGTATTTGAATACCGATGATCGAATCTCGGACATGTATTATATCATGAGACAAAGGGATTAAGTTACTAGCGTTAAAGGTTCTCACGATCACAGAAGTCATCGTTGAATGTGCAGGAGTTAGTATAGATCTCCATGTCCTGCTTCTGATTATTAATCTGAGATGAGTCTCAATCATGTCTGCATTGTTCGCGAACCGTAGGGTGACACACTTAAGGGTTACCAGAAACCATTTAGGAGCACATATGTTTCAGACAAAAGGTTTGCAAAGCGCGGGAAATGTTTCGATAGAAACAGGAATTGTTTCGGGTGAAATTGCAGAAAGTGGTTCTGCATGTGATATTGAAATATTGCAAGGGGTTTTATGTGAATGTTTGTTAATTAAAGTAATTAACAAAATTCTGAATAAAATAAATAAAAGAGTTTTATTAAATGAGAGTTGCATTAAATTTGGTGAAAATTTAATACATGTGAGTGAAACTTTGGGTGGAGCTTGAATTGATGTGAGTGGAGCTTCCACCACATGAATGAGGAAGAGGAGGGGGCTCCCTCCTTGGCCGCCAGCCATGGTAGGGGAGGAGTCCCTCCTCTCCTATAAAAAGCCCCCTCTCCCTCACAAAACACACCTCCTCGTGAAGGATCTCTCTTCCCCTCTAGATATTTTCCCATGGTCTTGGATTAACGAGATACATGTTACCAGTGGCCTTGTGTCTGGAAGGAGTTGCTGCTTCCGCTGATTCGCTGGAGCGAGGAGGTGGAGGTTGTCCGGTGGCTTGAACGTGTGTACGAGGATGGATGCGCTGCTGATTTGCGGCGCTCGGACTTCCACACGATCTTGAGATCCGCAAGCGTACGACTACATCAACCACGAGTTCCTACTTGTTAACAAAACTCATTGTCTTCGAGAGTAAGTTCTCCATGGATGTATGTCCATCCGTTGCTCTGTATCTAGTAGATAGATCTTGGCGTATAGTTCTCATCATAGGAATTTTTTTGTTTTCTATGCTGCGGACCCAACAGGGGGCGTGGAACCTCCGACGGAGGGAGGGAGCGCAGACGTTGTGCGCGCTAAGCTGGCATAGTGCGCTGCATCTGCGTTTTACAGCGCCGGAGTATAGTGCCACCGGTGGAGATGCTCTAAGGCTGCATGTGTGTGTTTACAAGAACTCGAGGAGGAGATCGCCAACAATGGATTTTGATTTTCGTCGAAACATTTAAATTCCGCAATGTTTTCCATACGGGCAAGTTTGAAGATGTACCAAAACCACTGGTGCGACGGACTTTGTTTCCATGCTGATGGTCCCACTCCGCACAGTGACACAATCTCACAGAAAATATCCCATTCTTCATGACGATGCCATGAAATAAAATCCTCCATCGTTCCACAAGCCAAGGGAATATTCAGAATACGCTCCGCATCAATTGGCCAGAATATTTCCCTTATGGTCCTCATCCCAACAATTACGTGTATTAATTTCATCCCGCTTAGACTTCCAAAACCAAAATATTTTAAGGTTAAGATAATTAACCTCGAGTCGTGATAGTTGCTAAAAAATACAAAGGATAAGCTTCAAGTTAAATACTACCTCCGATCCATAATAAGTGTTGTTGATTCAATACAACTTTGTACTAAATCAGCGACAGGAGGAGCAACTTTCTACAACTCATGCTCCACGGAGATAATGTTATCATCCACATATTAGAGAAAAAAAGGGTGGAATGACACCCCTCTCGCTTAACCGTCCTCCTTTTCTCTAGCAAAAGAGGATAGCCAGCATACTCGCAAGCTCCACTCCCCCTCCCCCTCCCCTAGGGTTTCCACCGCCACCCCCTCCCGGCCGCTGCAAGATCCCGGTCGGGCAAAGCTCGTGCGGGGGATGATGATGGCGGCGGGGAGTCCCCTCCGTCTGGCTGTGGCGGTGGAGCTTGTGCGGGCATCTCGGGGCGACTTGTGTGTGGCCATGACGCCGGTCACGGAGTGGTGCAACCTCCTCCACCTTTGGATCTCTTCATTGTCGGTCCAAAGGGATCTGGCCGGTGGGTGCTGCCTCGCGATGGCTTCTCGTGTGAGATCATGTCGCATGACTTAATAGGATTGATAGGATACTTATACCAACAAGTTGCAATTTTTTCCGGGGCTCATCTTCAAAGGAACTCCACATTAAGCGTGCTTGGCCTAGAGCAATCTGAGGATGGGTGACCGACCGGAAAGTTATTCCCGGGTGCGCACGAGTGAGGACAAAGTGCGCAGAAAAGACTAATGTTGGTATGTGGGTTCAGTCTATAGATCCTAAAAAGCTACCAAGGGTGACAACCGCCGGTCCGGAGAGGCCGGGGTGTGACATCCCGACCAACGGATCAAATTGAGGAGAAGATGGTGATATGACTGCTGAAGTGAGTGAGGATGCCACCATCGACGACGGCGCCTGTGGGTGTCATATTCCTCTTTGGAGGCGATGGTGGGGGCGTCCCTCGCTCCATTGTTTTTGGGGGAAACCTCAGATTTGGGGGAGGTCACCATTAACGTCGGTGCTCGTGGGCGTCGTAGCCCTTGTTGGAGGCATTGTGGGGTCCTCCTGGATTGGATGATGGCGATCTTTTCGTTATCACCCCCGTGGGGACATTATCTTTGGAGACATTCATCTGCTGGACGGACATGTGGACGGTGGCTAGGCATCGGTTTCCGCATGATTGTCGCATGGGGACCAATAAGGTGGTGCTGCGTCATATCTACCATCTACGATGATGGGTCCCAACGACATGGTGCAGTGGGGTCTCGGCGACGAACGCGGGATGATAAACACGCGCAGGGCGGTGGCGCCATCAAGCGCCATAGTAGGCCTCACAAGGTCATTGCATCAATTTCTCCTACATATGGGTATGCGGAAGACGGCGACGGCGAAGATTTCTAGAGCGTGTATTGGTACGCGCTGAGGGTCTGCCGGACCGATTGTGCCACTTGCTCGTTATTGGGCGACTTTTTGAGGCCTTCAATGTTTTAGATAATACACATTGGTGTCGTGTCAGGGCGTGTGTCCTGTTCATGGAATCCCCCTTCATTAGTGTTGTAGGATCAGCGAGCTGTCGCTAGTTTGGTGTTCGGTCCAATCTTTGTAATCCCCTTGTAAGATGTTGTGAATGATTAATAAAAAAATACTATGTGCATCCTTCGGATGCAGATGATCGGATGATCTTCCCCATTTTCGAAAAAAATACTCGAAATTATTTTGAACACACTTTTTTTTTGCGGGAAAAAGGATTTATATTAAAGCCCCAAACTTACAGAAAGATCCAGAAAAGAGAAAAAATTACAATCAGGTCCACTGGATCCCGATGTCAACGATGAACCAGATGTCGCCGGTGGCGCGCCGCCGCCACTGTACCCCACGATGGCTTGGATCAGGTACAACCCCTCCGCGGATGGGAAGTCACCGGTCGTCGGCTCCAGAGAGCCTACACCCCGGGCCACCATCTTCATCGCGAGGCCCAACATCAACACCTCCTTCTTCTTCTTCGAGCTCCGAATCGACCGCCACGCCGGATCCGGTGAGGGCTTGAAGAACTCGACGGATCCGAAGAACCATGAGCTCGGGGAAGGTGAAGACTCCGCCGCAGAGCTCCGAGGAGCGCCGCCGCCAGAGAGGACGAGCTTCACCGCAAAACGCCGCACCGACCGCACCACCGCCTCCTCAGCGCCGCCGGCAGGCAACCTACACTATGTATAGGCCGTGGATCGACGATTCCCCACCCGCCCGCCGCCGGAGGGCAGGGAAACAATGACCCGACGGCGAGCGAGGTGGATCTCCGGGTCGGGTTCAGAAATATCGCCCCTCTGTTGATGACTTCGGAGTGTATAATAATGGTCAATGCCATAGTTTTTTACATACGGTTCTGCTTCTCATTAATCGACTCATATTTGTTTTTTGAAGTCCCAGTCAACTGATGGGAGCCATCGGAGGATTTGCCCTTTTTTTTCTGTTTTTTGTGCCGCGTGCAAATCTTTTTTTTTTTTTTGCATTTCACCGTGCGACAGACGTCTACTAATGGATGGTCCACCCGGACACATAATCATTCAAACACGATCTCAGTGCATTGATCAGAAGATCCGAGACAACGACCTTTCTTTGTAAGAAATTAAACATATACTCCTTTATTTTCGAACAAATGGAACCCGCTAGGGCTAGTTTCAGTCACTGAGACTCTTCAAACTCTCCAACATCAGCGCATCAACCTCCGAGATAGGGAGAGGGGGATTGCTTGATTGCTGTGCTTACAGCTAATATTACACTGGACGATGTACACTTGTATGTCGGCCATTTTCAGTTTCTCTCAGTTTTGAGAAATAAAATCCTTGCCTCGTCAAATAAATGGGTACTTCTAATTTGACTACAGCCAAGAGCTAAATAAAAAAAATATTATTTCAACTAGTAATACCGATTCATGACAAGATATAATAAATGCTAACAGCTATCTTGATTGGCTTAAGCTTAAGGCCATGTTCGGTTTCACGTGGATAGAAAGGAATTGACAGGGATTGAGGGGGACTGAATCTTTTCTAAGTCAAAATCCCCATAATTCCTCTCTATTCCACTCCAAAACTCTGACAGGGATTGTACTTGAGAAGTGGATTAACCAAACAAGCCCTGAAAGGGGATGATCGCCAAATATCAGTATATACTTTTTATACTCTATAAAGGAAGATAGCAGAATTTTTTCCCCCTTCAAAACTCTAATCATGGACAAAATAGTACAAAATAATGCTTCCAAAACAGCTTATAATCAAGTAGTGGTACTAATATTTTACTCGAGAAAGCTGGAAGCTGCCACAAAACAGCGCAACCACATCAAAAAAGAATCTTTAGCAACACCATGATTGATGTGCCACAAAACAGCGCAACCACACTCATTAACCTGCCTGTCCCAGATGCAAATCATCATCGCATAGATCAGAACCAACTCCAGATTAGAAGTACTAGTAGGGAGTACAAGATATGCAGTAATCTAATGTTAAACATTTGGAATCTTCCAGGAAAAAATGACACGGCTGCTGCTTACACGCGTGACCGTTGACCAGACCGGGTAGGAAGAGACAGATTGACAGCAGATAATATTTATTCAGTTCGTAAGGTTTGTGAGAGGCATAATGATTAATGAGTGTCAACATCGGTACACCACAGATGAACAGCCTAACAAACAAGATAAAGATAATGCTTATTTAACTAACAGCTACTCTAGAAGAGTAGATAAACTCATAGCATCGTGTGGAAATGGTGACCAGCCCCTGCTCTTCTTTTCTTCTTTCTAGAATAAAAGTTGTGACTAGTCAGTGTTGGATAATTAGGCACAATTTCCGTGATTAATTCTAGAATATTAAACATGACAATACCAGCTACTCGCACATGTAACTCGAACATACTAGATGTACTAAACAGCAAGATGAACGGAAACAGGCAGCAGCTAAACATGTACTCGCAGAACATGATTAATAACCAGACAGCAGCACGTCGCACGTACCGTTCGATTGCAGTAATCACAACAGTAGCCTTGGAGAAGATTGGTCGAAGCAGACGGCGGCGAAGACGACGATAGGCAACACCGCCCGAAGACGACGACGATAGGCAACACGGTGGCGAAGAAGATGAGCCGTGATGCAGAACTTGAGCAGTCGCGCAGGACGCTTCCCAAAAACCTTATTCGCCCTCTCCCGTACAGGATCGCAAAGGCGAGTGGTTCCGGAGACCTGCTCTCCCGTCCGCCGGTGCACGCCGGCAAGTGGGATGGAGTAGACTACGGTGACGGCTCAAGCAGAGAGGTTGGCAAACCCTAGATTGGTTTTCGGTGTGTCCGTGGTGGAAGCCGTACTGAAGTTTATATAGAGCGGCTCGGGAGTCCCGCATAGGGCACGTCGTTGACCAAGCCCACGTTGCGCACGTCTGTCAAAACTGCACAAGTTTTCCCAAGCAGCAAAAATAAAGCTCGGCTCGGCGAGATTTCCGCAACCCACGGGCGGGCGGGCGGGCGAGCGGCGGCGTCGTCGTCGGAGGAGCGCGCGTGCAGTTCTCCTCTTCTCACTCACTTTACTAAGTGGTGAACCACTCCACCTTATAATGTGGTGTAACTCTCCTCCAACTTTCTATGTGGGACTACACTCCACTCATATGTGAGCTGTCACCAAATTGGACCAAATCACACATGGGCTTTGAGATTTAAGGAAAATCTGAAATCTATATGGGCTTATTTATTTAGCCCATTATTTCTAACAGTCAGAAGGAAAAACACAATGTGATAAATAATTTTTTCTTAGATGGAGACTGATTCGAAGATACTAATCATCAAATGAAGTTAGAAAACGTACTATTGTGGAGGCACTTCTCCTTTTGAAGGAATTGGGGCTTTTCCTGCAAGAAGGTAGCAGAAAGGAAGCTACTCCAGAATCCAGATCTCCCTCAAATCCGGGTTTACATCAAAAGTAAAGCTGCAATGCTTTTTAGCTCACAAGCTAACACCAAACGTAATATATTATAATCGATCTGTTTAGTACCTGCTACAATCACTTCCACAAACCTGGAGCTGGTGCAGGGTCATTGTTCAGAACAAAATTAGAGTGCCACAAGAAGAACCGAGGTAGTATTACGGGCACTTTGCACAAACCTGGAGCAGGGGCAGCCAACAGAGTTCTTTCTGAACCAACTTAGCTGTCTGAAGTCTAGACAGTCACACAAGTGTATGGCACCTGGGTCAGTTCTGTTGTGCCGGTGACCTGGTCTGACTATGGTAGTCTCTTCTGAACTACCTGCTACCAGATCCTTTTCTTAGCACAGCACGAATTGTGAACAACAGCAAAAGAAAGAATGAGTATCCAACAATTAGTATTCCTTGTGCAGAGAATTATAAAACTGGATGCATGTAACGAAATGTGTATGCCATCAAACAAATCACTAATTTGTTTCGACTTGGATTGAGCTTAGCATCGATATACTGTACAATTTCGGTATCACTCAAACAGAGGGCCAATCCCACATGTATCAAAACCAGACCTATGGAAAACCCCAATAGATATTCCGATGCACTAAAGAGGGCAAATTACAACAAGAAGGAATGAATCACAACCGATTCAGTATCTTTGTATACTCAGGTATGGTACAAGGGAGAGGCCAACATGAAAATATAGAGTAGAAGTCCTACACATGTATTCTCTTCAAACATGTTGCCTTTCATCCGATGCTAGCTGCTTGTATCCTCTGTATCAGCAAGCACAAACTCTGTGTACAGGTTTTTCAATGCTATCACAACCGTCATAATAAGGGGACCTAATATTGCACCCTGGAGAAAATGGCAAATGGTCAGCCCAAGTGAGTAACGAAAATGTCAATTCTCAGATGCACAATAGAATCGCAGTATGGTACAGTAGCAAGTTCTCAGATGAACGGCGGCATATTAGTGGACAAGCAGATGGTGTCAAAGTACACACACATTCGCCATGGAGAATTAATCAACATAACAGCTTAGCACTGATCTGTTCGAACTTCAAAGCATACCATATGTGTACAGTAATATGCATATAGAAGATGATAGAGCGGCAAAACTCGATGAGCAGAAAGATATGTGGAGTTAAATGTACAGAGATGAGAGCAAAGGAGTAACTAGCAGGAGCAGAAAAATAATTTTGTAGGGTGTATAGACTCGGACTAGCCTGATTAGTCCACAAGTCTCTCTATGACTTAATAACACTGGTACGCACAGGCACGCAAAGAAAATATTTGTAGCCCACAGCAAAAGCTCTTTTCGTTGCATCCTTTAAAAAAGAAGTCCTAGATTCTAGGAAAAATATTACACCTTCTGGTTTTGAACATGCTCTATCCGCAAAAGCATAAAAGTGAGCTAAAGGAAGTTCATGGCATATGCAAGTGAGAATTACGAATACAGCTAACAACACATACAAAGAGAAACCTATAATAAAACCCGTACCTCAAGAGCATTGGGAAACAATGTCATGCCACCAATTATGCTAAGACCAGTCAGATACCCATTGTACCCAGGTATATCCTCCTGAATGACTGTGGTTCCATAATCCATGATCACAAGGTGTAACACTGTTACCATAACCGTGAGCACATATCTCCCTTCCGTCAGCAGCTGCGCTGCGGCGAATATCGAGGACAGCCATGCTGGTAGTATTGGAAACAGTGCGCTGATGATTGTGAGCACAGTTGATGTGTACACAAAATGCACCTTGAAGAACTTGAGCAACAACCATGTCAGGCATCCCTGGAATATAGCAATCTTTGCAGTGGCTAACAAGACACTACTAATGGCATGGTCTATGACCTCAACGCAACGCTCCTTCACTTGTTTGGACACTGGTAACAGGTCAATGACCTGCTCTGTCGCCCCGCCACCCTCGACAGTGATGAGGTAGTACAGCACCCACAAGAAGACCATCAGCTGTGATACAAAATTGAGCACCTCAGCTGCACCAGAGACGATGCGGAGAGCAATGGATAGCATCAAACTGGCACTGCCACCGAGCACAGACGTGCTGCTAGACAGCAGGCTCTTTGCAATCTCAGTTCCCTGCAATGCCAGGTCCTTGGCCTTCACTACCAGATCCTCCCTTGTGATTAACAGCTCCCTGAAGAAGGAGTCGAGCTCCTTGTAGATCTCTACCCATTCCCTCCTCTTCACACGCGCCGCAATGGCCTGAAGCTTCATCGAGTACGGGTGCGGTCCTGAAGTGATGAGCCCCTTGCTCTTGGCACCGGATGGGCCGACCGACTGGCTGATCAAGAAGTGCCGGAAGCCGCTGGTGAAATCGGTGAGGTTGTATTGCACTGCCAATTGGTCAACATGCTCCCAGACGGTGTCGTAGAGCTTCCCGGAGTACTGATCCACCAAGCCGGGGATGTCATTGTCGTCGAGCAGCTTCTTGAGGCCAATCTTCTCAGAGTAGTTGCCATTCTCGACGTGGGACTTGAGGGACATGACGGCGTCCTTGCCCTCGAGTCCAATCTTATAGGAGAAGAAGACGCTGCCGCCTAGGAACCCAGCTATCATGCCGAGCATGAGGCCCAAGGCGACGAGGGTCTTGAGGTGGCGGAGGATGCCACCGGTGAGGAGGCGGCCGCGGGAGGAGGGCGTTCGACCAGAGATGCGTTTGGAGGCGGCACGGGAGATGAAAGAGGAGGGTTTGGAGGAGGCGGCGAAGAAGGCGAGGGAGAGCGCGAGGATGACCAGAGCGGCGGTGGTGCCGAGGCGCTCGAGGAGGAGGAGGAGGAAGAAGAAGGACACTAGCCAGCGGAGGAGGCGCGGGAAGGAGGGGGACGGCGGGAGCGTGCGGCGCAGGAGCGCGGCGCGCGCGTCGGCGAGGGTGGCGGCGCAGGACTGCAGGGCGGCGAGCGGGAGCGCGAGCACGGTGGCGCTGAGGCCCCCGCGGAGCGGCGGCTCCCAGAAGGCGACGAGCGCGTGCTGCGTCTCGCGGAGCGGGATTGAGCAGAGCAGCGCCCATTGCAGCGGGCGAAGGAAGTCGGCGAGGAGGAGGTAGAGGCCGTAGAGCACGAGCAGCGCCGTGGCGAGGCCCGCGTGCGCCATCGCGATGTAGAGAGCAAGCCGCGCGTCCGGCTCGAGGGACAGCCCCTCCGCCTCCGCCGCCGCGGTCTTCTTCCCTGGGGAAGTCGGCTTGGGGGGCGCGTCCTCCTCCACCTGCTTGGGGCGGCGGACCGACCCGGAGCGAAACATCTCGGACCATGGGATGGTGGTCTTGCACTCCGCGGCCGGGTCGCCCCTGGGCACGAGGGCCATGGGCTCGACGGAATGCCGCGGTGGCGGCGGAGGCGGCGCCGGCAGCGACAAACCCTGGCCTCCGCTCCCCTCCGCGCCGGAGAGGTGGTGGAAGTGGAATTGGAATCGGGGAAGAGGGGAGAGGAATGGATTTGGTGGGTGATTAGCGCGGGTAGGGTAACCATCATTGACGATTAATTACGAAGGGATTAATGGCGGTCGTGTTTAGGAAGGGGATTAACCGGCTAAGGTGACCATGTGGGGTCCACGATGTTTGATTCCACGTGCCTGTCTGCCAGCGTTGCTTGTACCGACACGCGACAGCTATTATCTCGTCTCTCTCGACCTGGGAAAAAAATCTACTAGTATCAAACACAATTTAAGGCTGTTGATTTAAAATGATCTATAGTTAAACCCGAAAGGACTAAAAAAATGTAGAAAAGCCCTCGGCCGACTTGGATTTGTTTATATTAGAATGTATATACACATGTTTTAATAGATAGATACTCCCTCTGTTCAGAAATATAAGACGTTTTAGCTTTTTGAATCGAATGTATCTAGACATCTTTTAGTGTATAGGTTTATAGAGGTTCGAAGTGAACCTTATACTAAAAAGTGTCTAGATACACTCATAGTATAAAGCTAGAATGTATTATATTTCCGAACGGAGGGAGTACATGTAAATTTAGACAAACCCAAGTCACTTATTTAGGGACGCATGGAGTATATATATATATGTCGTGTCGGTTGAGCGCCATGTCTGCAACATAACAGAAAATGGAAATTTCCGGCCAAGTTCCAACGGAGCCACCGCTCCAAGCCAAGATGAGATTCATGATAAGATCTATGAGTTAGAAAAGGCTTCGAAGGCATGTGTTGAAACAATTGGAGAAGGGATTGACTCCTACTGGATGATGAGCAAAGATCTTGAGAAAAAGGTCGATGACATCGATGGTAGAGTTGGTTTCTTAATTAAAACTGTCTTTGAGTTGACAGATGAGAAGAAATTCCTCAAGAAGAAAATGTTGAAACTCCAATAAGACATGGCCGCGCTCAGCATCCGCTTTGCAAGCATAGTTAAAGATGGCAACGTAAAAGAAGAGGGTGACGCTTGATGTCTACGCACTTCTATTGTTGTAGACAGTTGTTGGGCCTCCAAGTACAGAGGTTTGTAGAATAGCAGCAAGTTTCCCTTAAGTGGATGACCAAGATTTATCGAACTCAGGGAGGAAGTGGTCAAATGTATCCCTCTCAAGCAACCCTGCAATCAAGATACAAGATCTCTTGTGTCCCCCAACACACCCAATATACTTGTCAGGTGTATAGGTGCACTAGTTCGGCAAAGAGATAGTGAAAACAAGTGGTATGGATATAAGACAACGTACTATTGTGGTGGCACGGTAGATTCCATGGATAGGCTAAAGATGGGGCCAATGTGTGCTAGGGGAATCCAGGGAGGGAGAACGTGGTGATTCCACGTACATAAGTTCTTGTATTCTCTCTATCAATAGTGTTTACAAGTACTCTTCAAGCTCTTGGTAAGGAGACTATGTCTCTTACCCCCTACAAGCTAGCTCAAGAGTTCTATCTAAGACAGAGAAAATGATCGATCCCCCTCTATGGAGGCCCCGGTGCTCCTTATATAGGGGAGCCCGGGTTACAATGTTAGGGCACACATGGCAGCATATTCTCCGAATATGCTCCTCGTCTAAAGCTAGATGCTTTTTTATTCTCTTTAACGGCTCGTCCGGGCTTTGGACGTAACCCGCAGTGTAATCCTCGTCTTTAAGCGTCACCAGACACGGACTACGTCAGCCGACATCGCCCACGTCATCTTGGTCGCCCTGACCCGCTGGTCCTTCTCTCTGCTTTGCTTCGCTCATGCCACAGCTATTAAAACCACCTTTTGACCAGCGGAAGATTCCTTCCTTCTCTTGGAAGCCATATGATAGTCCGGCTAGCACGTGGCTAATCTGGCTACTAAGACACCTGCAAAACGGATAGACAAACATGGCCGGCATATATTTTATGCTGGCTAGGCAACGGCTAAGGAGATGCTTGATGACCCACAAGTATAGGGGGTGTATCGCAATATTTTCGAGGAAAGTGAAACCCAATTTATTGATTCGACACAAGGGGAGCCAAAGAATATTTATAAGCCTTAACAACTGAGTTGTCAATTCAGCTGCACCTGGAAACAATCTTGCTCACAGCAGTTTATGAGTAGCAACAGTTTTGTAGTAGGAATAGTAAAGTAACAGCAGTAGAAAAACAAAGACAGTAGTAACAAAAGCAGTAAATAGTGGGATTCGAGTGCGGTAGGCATAGGGATGGATGGACGGACGTTGCATGGACAAGACAATTCACATAGCAATCAGAACATAGGGCAATTGCAGATAAATAAGATAAAGCACCCAAGTACTAGACAATCCTAGGCATGTGTTCCATATATAGTCATACGTGCTCGCAATGAGAACTTGCACAACATCTTTTGTCCTGCCAGCCCGTTTGCAGCGGGGCCTCTAGGGAACTACTGGAAATTAAGGTGCTCCTTTTAATAGAGCACCGGAGCAAAGCATTAACACTCCATGAACACATGTGATCCTCACATCAAAGCCTTTCCCTTCCGGTTATCCCGATTTCTGTCACTTCGGGGCCATAGGTTCCGGACAACAGCGTGTGTATACAACTTGTAGATAAGACCAAGAACAATACTATCATAATGAATCAATAACATGTTCAGATCTGAAATCATGGCACTCGGGCCCTAGTGACAAGCATTAAGCACAACAAGTCGCAACAAAGTCATAAAGCACTAATAAAAGATACTAGGCACCATGCCCTAACAATCTGATGCCATTACATGAACGATCTCATCCAATCCCTACCATCCCCATAGCCTATAGCGGGGGATTACTCACTCATAGATGGGGGAAACATGGATGGTCGATGGAGAAGCGATGGTGATGATGATGGCGATGATCTCCTCCAATTCCCCATCCCGGCAGGGTGCCAGAACGGAGTTTCTGGTACTTTTTTGTGGAATCTGGTGGTGGCGGCGGAGCGGAACTCCTTCTGGAAAAACGTTGAACCTCCTTGAAGTTTTTAGGTTAGAAGGCTCCTTATAGGCGAAGAGAGAGGCCGAGGGGGTGCGTGGGGGGCCCACACCACCCCCTGGCACGGCCTGGCCTGGCCCGCGCCACCAGGTGGTGTGGCCATCCCAGGGCTCTTCTCCGTCTCGTATTCTGGCTCCTAGAGTCTTCGGGTGAAATATATTTTTGGCATATTTTTCGGGATCTTTCCTGGTAGTTGATTTTCTGCATAAAAAGTAGATAGCAAGGCAATTCTGCTAAAAACAACGTCAGTCCGCATTAGTTGCATCCAAATCACACAAGTTTAGAGGAGAAACAATAGCAAAAGTGTTCGGGAAAGTAGATACGTTTTGGACGTATCAACTCCCCCCAAGCTTAGCTTATTGCTTGTCCTCAAGCAATTCAGTTGAAAACTGAGTGCGATAAAAGAACTTTCACGAACACATTTGCTTCATATGATGTAAATATTCTCAGCAATGTGATCAACTACTTAGACAATTCATAATAAAGAGTATGCAACCAAGTCTACTTAGTAGTCATTGCAAGCTATGAAGAGAATCCAACTCAAGAATAATAAGTAGCATGAGGCACAAACATAAGCAACATTACCATGCTCATAAAAAGGTATGATAGAGTGGTATCTCGCTTGCCTTTGATTATGAATGCCAAGGCACCTCTGAAGTTCAAGTGATGACTAGAAGTAAAGATATCAAGGATACAAGCATCAAAATCATAACACAAATAATCAAGTAATGGAACAAACACAAAGAATGACAACCATGCTCTCAAGAAGGTTCTCAAAGAATATGTGGAGACTCAACAAGTAGAAGAAAAGGTTTTGAATAACTTGAAAGGATTCCAAATGTTGAAAGTACGGTACTCGTTAGCTTTGAGCTCTCATTGCCCCTATCATAAGCATCTTTAATGTGGTTAAGGTGAAAGTGACACAACTAAGAGGATATGCTTGACAAGTTATAAATCGAAGTCTCATGCCCCTTACTTACGAAGACCGATCCTCATGCTACTCAACTTCAGTCACAAGCAAGCTCTTTTCATTGTAAGTATATACGTATCATAGAGAACCGCCAACGGGGTACCCCTTGCACATGACACGGGAGCTATCCCATAATCAAAATACAAGGCAAGCAGACAATGAGCATCTCGGCGATCTTTTTATTTACTATGTGCATAGATTTTTATTGAGGATGCTTCATAGAATGCTCATTATGGTTATGCTGCAAGTTTCCACCATGATTAGGCATGGCTTAGGCTAGCGGCCCAGGCGTTTCTCTAACATACATACAAACTCCATGATCTTACAAGTTCCACTTTTATTTCACACCGACGGGATCCATTAGCAAAAGAACATGATATCAACTAGGTACAAAGTACCTATGAAGTGTTGAAAGCGGTACCCATGATACATGGTTCTGCTAACTTCAACTCATAAAGCGCAAGCATATGCACAACAAAGAAGGACGCAATGGTTCAGGTTTATTAAGTGCAAGAAAATAAAGCGTGCCATCAAGTTTGTGAGAGCTTTACTAACTAACTTTCTCATAACAAGCAAACATTTTATTCGGAAGAAAACAAGACATATTGAATATGCACGGAGGTAGCAAATGATGCTAATGGGTAGGTATGGTGGACACTTTGGAAATATTTGGTTTAGGGAGTTGGAAACTTGAGTAAAACATACTCAGTGGAAGTGAAGGCTAGCAAAAGTAAGGGAGCGACAAACGAGAGAGCAATAGCTGTCATTATCATGCTTGCAACAAAACAGGACTACTCGCATGAAAGTGATTCAAGATCCTCGAGGCAAAATAATTCATCGAGGCTTAACTGATTATTACAGTCATGTGCATGCGTGAGCATGTGCCAAGTCAATTCAAATGAAACATTCAGAGGAGGATACCACGGTGTCATACCAATTTATGAATAGAGTAATGCAAGCAAACATTCATGAGACATGCTACAAACTATTATGGAGCTGGAGCTAATCATAAGAAAGCAAGAACTATTAAGCATCCAAAGAAAACATACACTCTTCATGAACGGACTAAGCAAGCTCACAATGATGAGTACATGTACAAAAATGAAGACAAATAGAGTTCGTTACCAGCCTCTTACCATGCCTCTTACCATGCCTCAAGTTGTCATTAATCCTCATAATTTCTCTTCACTTGTGTGGCTTGAATAATAATATGAAACCAATAATCCATTGAGAACTCCCGAACCCTGTAGCAAAATCGCAAAAACCAAAGAAGAACGACAAATATTTTTGGTGTTTTCGATTTTTTTAATAAGAACCAAAAGAGGAAAACAAGCAAAGAAAAATCTTTTTGGATTTTTTGAAAATTTCAAACAAAGAAAAAAGGGAAAAGCAAACCAAGGCAAAAAGAAGAAGGAAACCAAAGAGAAACAACAGAAATATTTTTTTTCTTTTTGTGTTTTTAGAAAGCAAAAGAAAAGAAGAACGAAAACTAAAAAGAGAACGAAAACATGAATATACAAAGTACCGACGCAACATGATATGGAGATGAGTGCGGTGTTGGCGTACCTCCCCCCAAGCTTAGGCTTTTGGCCTAAGTGGGAATCAATCCCAATCCGGCCAGGATGAAGTGTCACCGTGGTATGACGAGGAGGTACCCTCGTCCTGGTGCGAGCTCGAGTACGTCCCTCCGTAGTGCACAGAGTAATCGTAGGAGGGCACATCCTCCTGGTGCTTCTCGTGGAACCCAACAAGCAAAGATGCTCGTCCACCTCCTCCTTGGAGCGCGGCCACGGTCTCCTGTCAACACTAAACAAAGCAGGCCGTGGCAAAAGGATCTCCCTTTCATCCCCGTCAGTGAAAAGCATCCTATATACTAGATTGTTCAAATCAGAGGTAGAAGTGACAAAGTGATGAGTTTTCATGGCAACAAGGTCGAGCCTCTGTGGTGCTAGCATAGCATCATCGGGATCCACTGAAATACCTAATGCATTGACTACACGCGAGGCAATGATGCCCCCATAGATAGGCCCCCTAGCAGCTAGGCGGCGAGCAATAAGCGAGCCAAGATTGTACCGGGCATCATTGTTAAGCGCAGCAGCAAGGAATGCTAAATGATAGTTGGAGATATTACTAGTGTTCTCCCTACCCAACACACTAGTAGCAAGATAATATGCAAAGTATCTAAGAGCAGGGAGTTGGATATTTCTTATCTTTCCGCGCTGCGCCACACGGTCATCATCATTGGTCACCCCTCGGTATAGCTCCAACAAATCAGTGGGTTGCCCTTGAATTTTCTTCACGGTCCCTGTCATACGCACACCTACAATACTACAAAATCTCTCCAAAGGCATGGTGAAGGGCATATCATAGATTTTAAAAGAGACAGTAGATTGATAGGGTGTGTTAGTAAATGAGAAGCTCTCAACAAAAGTTTTGGTGAGCATAGCGTATTGTGCACTCTCATCTTGCATATAAGAGGTCAAACCAACCCTCTCAATCAGTAGCAAGAAATCATCAAGAATACCTGCAGCTTGCAAGAAAGTAAAACAAGGAAAAGAAGATGGGTGAGCATCTCCATCATCCCTTTCACTGCCAATGCTTGTTGCAATGAGGTCTTCATTGTATGGCCTAGCTTGAGAGGCTATTCTTGAGGGCCTCGACCTCCTGGGTGCATCACTCTCAAATATCTCTCCAAAAGTACGGTTGTTCATGCTTGGTAATCAGGGAACAAATGCTCCAAATTTCAGCAAGAAAGATGGGCTGAGCAAGGAGATCGAAGAAATTGAGAGCAAGCACAGAAAGAACGTGATTTTGAGCTATGAACTCGAGCTTACTCGGGAGAGAGAAGAAAGTGGCAGGGGAGAGAATTAGTGGAGGGCCAGGGGTGGCCCACACCAGGGCATGGCGCCACCTAGGGCTGGCCGCGCCACCACATGGTGTGCCTGCCTGGTGGGCCCCCTGGTACCTACCAGGTACTCCTCTACCCCTTTTTTCACGTAAAAATTTAATATGATTTTTCTGGAATTTTTCGAGACACTTTATTTTTGGGCAATTTTCAGAAATAGAAGAATGATTTTTCTGACAGATAGATTTTTTTTCTTTTTGAAACATGATGCAAGGACAAAACAAGGCTAGAACTACAGAAGTTCTAACATGCAAGCAACTAACAACAGAAAGAAAACTAAACGAAAGCAAAAACTAAAATGCAAAGGATAGAAATAAACGGAGATAATCATAGTGAAAACATTGTTTTGTTCAATGAAATCCTTTTGTTAGCAAGGTTGATCAAGTATTGCTACCAAAACAATTACATATGAGACAAAACTTTGTACTCCACTAATGATTATGTTACCTCAACCTTGATAGCAATGGT
The DNA here is from genome assembly GCA_910589775.1 of Avena eriantha. Lineage (NCBI taxonomy): Eukaryota > Viridiplantae > Streptophyta > Magnoliopsida > Poales > Poaceae > Avena > Avena eriantha. The sequence continues at coordinate 137,791,381 of OU342744.1, read as the reverse complement.
CCCAATCATAATAGTTTCAAATTTTTCTCTTGGTATGGGACAATATATTTCTCCAACTTGAATGCCTTCAACATGTTCAATTGAATTCAAGCCATAAGTCCTTTCAATCTTCTTGGGGAAATAGACAGTATGTTCCTTGTCATTAACATTGAAGGTCACCTTTCCTTGATTACAATTAATAACAGCTCCTACAGTATTAAGAAAAGGTCTCCCAAGAATAATAGACATATTATCATCTTCAGGCATTTCAAACACAACAAAATCAGTTAATATCAAGCAATTGTGAGCCACCTGAATAGGTACATCCTCACATATACCCACAAGAATAGTGGTAGATTTATCAGCCATTTGCAACGATATATCAGTTGGTATCAATTTTTCTAGTTGAAGCCTCTTATAGAGAGACAAAGGCATAACACTAACTCCAGCTCCCAAATCACACAAAGCAGTTCTAACATAACTGTTCTTAATAGAGCAAGGGATAGTTGGAATCCCTGGGTCTCCAAGTTTCTTAGGAACCTTACCATTGAAGGAATAATTAGCAAGCAAAGTAGAAATTTCTTCATTAGGGATCTTCCTTTTATTCGAGACAATGTCCTTCATATACTTTGAGTAAGGAGGCAATTTAATAGCACCAATCAAAGGAATTTGCAAGAATAAAGGATTCATCCACTCGCAAAACTTATTGTAGTGTTCATCTTCCTTTGACTTGTGTTTCTTATCAGGGAAAGGCATAGGTTTTTGGACCCAAGGTTCTCTTTCACTACCATGTTTCTTAGCAATAAAACCTTCTTTGGTGTATTTAGTATTCTTAGTGTGGTTTTCAGGTTCTTCTTCAACTTTTTCTTCACTAGGAACTTCATTTTCTTCATTACCACTTTCAGTTTCAGCATCAGAGATAGATATACTATTAGGATCTATAGCAGGTTCAGAGGGTTCTACGACAGTTTTATGTTTCTTTTTCCTTTTCTTACGAGTAGAACCACTATTTTCAGCTTGTTGAGAATCCTGCTCAATTCTTTTGGGATGCCCATCAGGATATAGAGGATCCTGGGTAGCAGCTCCAATTCTATTTCTAATTTCATAAGCATGTTTTTCTTTAGCAGCATTAACTAGCAAGTCGTTTTGCACTTTAACGAGTTGATCTATTTGAGTTTGAACCATTTGGAAGTGTTTAACAATCATTTTAACATCATTAGAGGTTCTTTCCACAATATCTTTCAACTCAACAATAGCTCTAGTGTTTTCCATTAGATGATTTTGCACCCTTTTTATTAAAGTTATCTTGCTTAACAATAAAGATATCAAATTCTTCTAAGCATTGATCAGGAGGTTTCAAGTAAGGGATATCACCTTCATCAAAGTGTTGGCGAGAGTGTACCTCAATAGTGGGTGAGTAGGGAATAGGCTTACATAATTCTTCTATAGGAGGTAAATTCTTGACATCTGCAGCTTTAATTCCCTTCTCCTTAAGACATTTCATAGCTTCCTTCATCACTTCATCATTTAATTTAATAACTCCCCTCTTCTTTGATGTTGGAATAGGCACAGGAATAGATGGTTCAGATACAATTGCTTCAGGTATAGCTTGTTTAGGAGGAGTCCAATCTTCATAATTCTTGCTTATTTTAGCCATTAATTCCTCAGCTTCCTTAGGAGTCCTATTCCTGAAAACACAATCAACACAACTATCTAGGTATGTCCTAGATTCCTCGGTTAGTCCATTATAAAATATATCAAGAAGCTCATTCTTAGGTAAAGGACTTCCAGCCTGTGCATGAATCAAAGCACAAAACCTTGCCCAAGATTCGGGCAATACCTCTTTTTCTCCCTGTTTAAAATCAAAAAGTTCCTGCAAAATAGCATGTCTAGCACTGGGAGGAAAATATTTCTACAGGAAAGTACTAATCAAGCACTCAGGGCTACCAATAGATCTAGGAGGTAAATTACTAAACCACGTTTTAGCTTCTCCTTTCAGTGGAAAAGGAAAAATCTTAGCAACAAAATAAGTACGCATCTTAATATCATCAGAAAACAAGCCACTCATAGTAGAAAGTTCATTCATATGTGCTACCACACTTTCATTCTTAGTCCCACAAAAAGGTTCTTTCTCGACAATAGCTATGTAAGATAGATCGAGAGAGAAATCATAATCTTCATCTATAATGTTTGTGGGAGAAGCAGCAAACTTAGCATCAAGAGATAATTTGGGTCTAATAGTACGCCTCTCAAGGAGACTCTTAGCAGCGCTCCTATCATGGGTGTTCTTACATTCTTCAATAAACTCATCGGTCATCTCAACATAATCTTCTTTAGTATCATAACTCTCACTAGACTCAGGTGAGCTAACAGGTGTGGTAGTGTCTTCATTAGGAGTTTCGGTATTTCCAGCTATAGTTCTAGCAACCGTAGCATCTAGGAAAGGACCTAATGAACCACTCTTATCAAGCACAATAGAAGCAGCATCATAAGTATCAGAAGTTTCAGATTCAGCAGTAGTAGTGTGTGTGTAGCATGTGTATGTGGTGGTGTAAGGAAGTTACTCAAAACATATGGTGAATCAAGAGCGGTAGAGGTGTTCAGAACCGTACCTCTTCTTGTAGCGGATGGTAAAATAGGAACCTTGCCATCACGAGACTTACCCATGATGGATGGATAGGAACGAACAATAGAGAATCCAAGTGAACTTGATAAATAAAGCTATGCTCCCCGGCAACGGCGCCAGAAAATAGTCTTGATGACCCACAAGTATAGGGGGTGTATCGCAGTATTTTCGAGGGAAGTGAAACCCAATTTATTGATTCGACACAAGGGGAGCCAAAGAATATTTATAAGCCTTAACAACTGAGTTGTCAATTCAGCTGCACTTGGAAACAATCTTGCTCACAGTAGTTTATCAGTAGCAATAGTTTTGTAGCAGGAATAGTAAAGTAACAGCAGTAGCAAAACAAAGACAGTAGTAACAAAAGCAGTAAACAGTGGGATTCGAGTGCGGTAGGCATAGGGATGGATGGATGGGCGTTGCATGGACAAGACAATTCACATAGCAATCAGAACATAGGGCAATTGCAGATAAATAAGATAAAGCACCCAAGTACTAGACAATCCTAGGCATGTGTTCCATATATAGTCATACGTGCTCGCAATGAGAACTTGCACAACATCTTTTGTCCTGCCAGCCCGTTTGCAGCGAGGCCTCTAGGGAACTACTGGCAATTAAGGTGCTCCTTTTAATAGAGCACCGGAGCAAAGCATTAACACTCCGTGAACACATGTGATCCTCACATCAAAGCCTTTCCCTTCCGGTTATCCCGATTTTTATCACTTCGGGGCCATAGGTTCTGGACAACAACGTGTGTATACAACTTGTAGATAAGACCAAGAACAATACTATCATAATGAATCAATAACATGTTCAGATCTGAAATCATGGCACTCGGGCTCTAGTGACAAGCATTAAGCACAACAAGTTGCAACAAAGTCATAAAGCACTAATAAAAGATACTAGGCACCATGCCCTAACAATCTGATGCCATTACATGAACGATCTCATCCAATCCCTACCATCCCCATAGCCTACAGCTGGGGATTACTCACTCATAGATGGGGGAAACATGGATGGTCGATGGAGAAGCGATGGTGATGATGATGGCGATGATCTCCGCCAATTCCCCGTCCTGGCAGGGTGCCAGAACGGTGTTTCTGGTACTGTTTCGTGGAATCTGGTGGTGGCGGCGGAGCGGAACTCCTTCTGGAAAAACGTCGACCCGCTGAAGTTTTTAGGTCAGAAGGCTCCTTATAGGCGAAGAGAGAGGCCGAGGGGGTGCCTGGGGGGCCCACACCACCCCCTGGCGCGGCCTGGCCTGGCCCGCGCCACCAGGTGGTGTGGCCACCCCAGGGCTCTTCTCCGTCTCGTATTATGGCTCCTGGAGTCTTTGGGTGAAATAGGATTTTTGGCATATTTTCCGGGATTTTTCCTGATAGTTGATTTTCTGCACAAAAAGTAGACAGCAAGGCAATTCTGCTAAAAACGGCGTCAGTCTGCATTAGTTGCATCCAAATCACACAAGTTTAGAGGAGAAACAATAGCAAAAGTGTTCGGGAAAGTAGATACGTTTTGGACGTATCAATGCTCCACGGGCCGGGTCACTCCGTGGTTCGGCCTGCCTTGAGGTGACTCGGTCAACACTTGCTTTGACCGTGCCGTATCCCGGCTAACTCGGCCTTTATACCCCAGCATTATCCTACCCGGGGGTATCCCCACAACATTAGTCCCCGAAGCTGGTGTGGTGTTAGCAACTTTTAGTTGTTAAGGCCACAGCAGGTTCCCATATCCGGATCTCTGCCTCTTTGGTCGAGTTATCCAGTAACCCGGGGCTTTTCCTCTGGCGATCTCTTGGCTCATTCCGAGTTATCCCTTGTTGGCCGGGTTTTCGCCTGCTTATCCGGGTCACCGTTACTTCTCTTGTATGCTTCCCCACATCCTACGTGGAGGGTAATCATCATTTTGCCTCATGTTATGGGCTACGCGCATTTAATGCGCCAGTTACTGTCGCAGTGTCAGGAATAACTATTGCGCGCGTCCCTTCACTGAACGAGTTATGCCCTAGAGGCAAATAATAAAGTGTATTATTTGATATACCTCCTGTATGTTCATAATACGTTTCATACTGTGCTATAACTGTGTTAATACGAAACGTTAATACACGTGTGGTATGTAAACAAACTGTGTCTCTAGTTACCTCTAGTGAACTAGTTCATTGGTCATGAGGATGGTCTATGTTTCAAGACCATGGGCATTTATGCCAACTAACAATGAGGTCATGTTATTAGTTGAATAACATGATAGACAAACATCCAACCATTATATTGTAATGAGATCTAGTTACAAAGTTCACCATTGATGATAAAACACAGAGAACCTCGCAACCTGATCCTTTGACTATGAGGTAATGCAAATCACCATTCTGGAAGAAGCTTAGATGGTTATCAAGAATCATCTCGTAACAGGGTGATCAAAAAGGTGCCACTCAGGTTTTCCGAAGGAATGCGTAGAGGAGTACATATCAAGACCAGGATTTGTCTAGTCCATTTAACAGACAGATACATGTGGCCATCTCTGTGACGTTGCATTAATGAAGCTTGCAAGCATGTGACTAGGTCACGGAATGCAACGACATGAGAACGAGAAAACAAGTTCATCGGTAGCGAGATCGAACTAAGGTATAGAGATACCGAAGATCAAGTCTTGGATGAATTAGGTATCGTATGACAAAGGGAATGGGGAACGACTATCTCACGGTTCGAGCGATTGTATTCATGAAACGCACGGGGGTCACATGGCCATCCAGGTCCCTCTGTTGATCATTGATATGAGAGTGGTCTCTATCATGTCCGGAGTGTTTCCGAACCGAAGGATGTCACGCTTAAGGGTGGGGACACTTAGGGTAGATGAGGTATCGTATGAGAAATAGAGAGAGAGAGAAACCGGAATAGTTTCGGTAACATCCGATGGAGATCGGAAGGGGTCCAGAAGATGTTCCGGATTGAAGGAATAATATAATATGTGTATTTGAATATTAATTGGAGAATTAATATTAAATATATATTTTATTTTAGTTTTGAAGCCACTATATTTCTAATGGGCCTCACCCGAAGGGAGGTCCAAGTGGGCAAGGCGCCTAGGGAGAGGGGGCCAGCCGGCCTAGGGCTGGTGGGCCGCCCCAGTGGGGCCCACCTAGGGCCGGCGGCTGCCCCGTGGTGGCCGGCGGGTGTGGGCATTAGTCCCACACCGCCTGGCCCCTGGGTGGTGCGCCCCCCTCCTACTATATAAAGGGGTCCCTGAAGGGTAACGGGTAGGCTACACTAGCGCAAAATCAAAAATTTCTACCGCGTCAACCAGGAATACTATTGTCATAGATCACGGGATTACCGCTAGACGCGCAGGTGCGGAACTCGATGAAGCACGTTGCGGCAGTGTAGATGTTCTACGTCTCCTCCTCGTCCTCGTCCCACGAGCAGCTCCCCTTTGCGCGGCTCGTCCAAGTGCTACAGATGCAGCACCTCCGAGGTATCCACACGTCCGGAGTGGAAGTCGTCACACGCCAGACTGCTAGGTCTGCGCGTGCAACACAGGCGGAAGAGGAGTGGCGGCTGGGTGGAATGCTCTCACCTTTTCAGCTCGCCTCACTCCCTCTTATATAGGCATCCCTGGTGGGCTTCTACATTAGCAGCCCATTAGCAGCCTAAGCCTGGTCTAATTCGGATCCAATCCTCATTAGGCTTCCAGCCCCTAAAGTGTGTGACCCTATAGGTTCATACACGTATAGACATGACGCGAGTACACTTACTCCGTCAATAGTTGGTAGCGGCCTCTAGCAAGACGTGCCAACTCCTAAACGCATATAAAGATCATTCGGACGAACCATCACAAGGTTGAGTACATGTCTTTCCCTTTGCCTCACGATATTTGGTCTAGCTCTAAGCTGACCTCTCTTTCTCGATACTGTGATTCAGAATCCCTTTACTAGGTTAACTCTTAACCATATGTAGCACGGCCATGCATTTCTGGATCCGATCACTCGAGGGGCCCAGAGATATCTCTCTCAAGTAGAGAGGGGCAAATCCCATCTTGATTGACCGATGCCTTGCAGCATGTATCAGGACAAACCCGAAAGCTACCTTTATAACTACCCAGTTACGGAGTAGTGTTTGATAGCCCCAAAGTAGGTCGATCCACATCTCAAGTACATGCGACAATCTCAGGTCTAAGGACAAAACGTACACGATGTGTAGAGAGAGCTGCAAGTATTATTGCTAGTCTCATGTTGGGTCAGTCCAACCCCATGTTCATAACATGTGTCCACATCATTGGTTTGACATCTCCATGTCAATGACTTGCGAAACATAGTCATTAACCAATCGATGTGCTAGTCTAATATTCACGTGTGTCCTCGCATGAACTCTGACTAGGGACAATTATTAGATAACCATACAAGTAAAGAGTTTCACAAACAATTCACATAATTGCCAATCAATACAAGTTGCCTGGTATATGGATATTCAAGGAACATTATAATAACTCATGGATACACATGAAATACAATCATCTCTATGATTGCCTCTAGGGCATATTTCCTTCAGTCCCCCCTTCCCCTTGGACTACACCCATTCCTCTCATTCTCTCTCTCTCATCTGCTGAGGGCTTCCCCGTAATATTGGGGAGGACCTCGTGGTTGAGTTCTCCACCTTCACACTACCGTCGTGTGATCGGCGATCCGGCATCTACTTCTTCCGCTGCTCGGCTGGATCAGAGCCCGGTTGACGTCCACTACACCGGACGTGTGACGAACTTCGGAGGCACCACACTTGGGGTGCTGCTCGTCTTCATCAATATACGCCTTCCTGCGTAAGGCGTGCCACTCTCTACAAAGGTATGAATATTGTATTCCTTCTCCGTTACTTATGTCTACATAGTATAGATCCTGGTATTAGTGTTCGAGTAGATAGAAATTTTTTGTTTTCTGCTACGAAACCCTTCAGTGGTATCAGAGCGGGTCTATGGGTAGACATGTTGTACGGATAGAACACATAGCAATATGTGGGCATTGATTCTCTAGTTGCTACCCTCTTTAGTGTTATTGTTCATATCGCGGCACTGTTTGATGAAGCGGCCCCCAACCGACCTCACGTGGTGATTCACGAGACTGATCCACAAATCAAAGTGGCTTACGGGGGTGTCTGTCTCTCTATAGTAGTTGATATGGCATTGACACTGGAGGGCCCTGAAAAGGGAAGAAGAACGGCAATCATTGAATCCATGTTGTGGCTCGACGTTCGTAGGTGGGAAGGGGTTCTACTGCGAAAGCCCTAAAGCCGCGTAAAACATGCAATAGTCAATATAGAAGCGTCTATCTTCGTTATTTCATAGGGGAAAGTATATAACATGGCAATGACAAGTTTGTGAAACTCTCATTGAAGCTATTGATGATGATCATAAAGCTATAACCATGTCATAACACTTTACTTTAGAAGTATTACTTATTGTGCTAGTATACTTACTAGACGGTAGCATAATAAGATAATCCCTCATAGTATTCCAATTATCGTATTCCCCTTGTGTGTGCACCACCAAGAAAGTTCTTTGGTATGAGGCCGTCGTGATGATCGGGGGTCAGACATATCTACGTTCGCATACAGTGGGTGCAAGCCATGTTGCACTGCGAATACACACGAGTTAGGACTGGCGAGCCTAGCACGCTAGAGAAGCGTGGCCTCGGAATACAAGAGACCGAAAGGTCGAGCATGAATCACATGGGTGATGTGATCGACATTAGAGAATGTCCACCTTTGATACTGCACTGATGGCCGTGATGATCGGGGGAGGTGCAGGGGATAGGGATCATGTGATCACTAAACGAGTAGAGGGATGTTCGTTTAAGTGGGAGTTCCTTTATTAAAATTCGAACTCATTATTATGAACATAGTCTAAATACTTTGCAAATTCCTTTTTAGATGTCTCGCCCACCCACCTTCAACCTAAGCACTTTCCTCGAAAAGGACAAGCTGAAAACTGATGGAACCAACTTCACCGCATGGTTCCGCAATCTTAGGATCCTCCTAGTCCCCTACAAGTTGACTTATGTCATCGAGGCTGAGATTCCGGCTAAGCCTGCAGATTCCAACTCTCAGGACGAAAAGAATGTCTGGCAGTCCAAGGCGGACGATTTCTCCCTCATCAAGAGTGGAATGCTCTATGCCATGGAGCCGGAGCTTCAAAAGCGTTTTGAGAAGATGAATGCTTTTGAGATCATTGAGGATCTCAAAGCCGTCTTTGCTCCGCAGGCTCGTGTAGAGAGGTATGATGCTTCCAAGCTCTTCTTCTCTGCTAAAATGGAAGAGCACAACAGTATTAGTGAGCACGTGGTCAAAATGTCTGGCTACGTGAAGCGCCTAAACGCCCTGGATTGCAAAATCCTGGAGGAGCTCGCCATAGATAGGGTGCTGCACTCGCTGCCCCCTAGCTATAAGAGTTTTGTGATGAACTACAACATGCAAGGGATGATCAAGACCCTTGCTGACGTGTTCGCCATGCTCAAAACTGCTGAGGTTGAAATCAAGAAGGAGCACACGATGTTGATGGTCAACAAGACTACCAACTTTAAGAAACCGGGGCAAAAGGGAAAATGCAAGGGTAAGAAGTCTAAGAGGGATGGCAGGTTTGTTCCTAGCACCCCAAAGACTGCGAAGCCTGGCCCTAAGCCCGACACTTCGTGCTACTACTGCAAAGGGGATGGGCATTGGAAACGCAACTTCCCTAAATACCTTGAAGACAAGCGAGCTGGCAAGATAGCCATCCCGGAAAAAGGTATATATGATATACATGTTATTGATGTATTCCTTACAAGTGCCAGGAGTAACACCTGGGTGTTTGATACCGGATCTGTTGCTAACATTTGTAACTCTCAGCAGGATCTGTAGAGTAGGAGGCGCCTGAGGAAGGACGAGGCGACGATGCGCGTCGGAAATGGTTTGAGAGTCGAAGTGATGGCCGTCGGCACCCTGCATCCCCGTCTACTGTCAGGATTATTGTTGGTTTTGAATAAATGCTATTATGTACCCGCACTGAGTATGAATATTGTGAGTGGGTCTTGCTTGTTGCAAGACCATGATTAGTTTAAATCAGGAACAAATGGTTGTTCAATTTATATGAATGATATTTTCTATGTTCATGCTCCTGTATGTGATGGTTTATTCCTACTTGATCTTGATTGTAATACACACATCCACATTGTTGATGCTAAACGTTGTAAGCACAGTGACAATAATTCCATGTACATATGGCATTGCCGTCTTGGTCATATTGGCATAAAACGCATGAAGAAGCTTCATTCAGAAGGCCTTCTTGGATCATTGGATTTCGAATCCCTTGATACATGTGAGCCATGCCTCATGGGCAAGATGACCAGGACACCATTCTCCGGCATAGTGGAGAGAGCTGTAGACCTAGTTGGGATCATACATATAGATGTATGTGGACCAATGAGTGTCTCAACACGCAATGGTTATCATTACTTTGTTACCTTTACTGACGACTTGAGCAGGTATGGATATATCTACTTGATGAAGCACAAGTCTGAAACCTTTGAAAAGTTCAAGGAATTTCAGAAAGAGGTAGAGAATCAACTTAACAAGAAAATCAAGCACATTCGATCAGATCGGGGAGGCGAGTATTTGAGTTATGAGTTTAACATGCACTTGAAGGACTATGGGATCATCCCATAGCTTATGCCAGCCGGAACACCACAGCGTAATGGTGTGTCGGAACGTCGTAACCGAACCCTATTGGATAGCGTACGGTCCATGATATCTTTAACTGATTTGTCTTTTTGGGGATACGCGTTAGAAACCGCCGCTTTTATTTTGAACCGAGCACCATCCAAATCCGTGGAGACAACACCATATGAGATATGGTATGGGCAGAAGCCAAAGTTGTCCTTTCTGAAAGTTTGGGGATGTGAGGCATATGTTAAGAAACTACAACCGGACAAACTCGAACCCAAATCGGAAAAATGTATCTTTGTAGGATATCCAAGGGAAACTGTTGGATATACCTTCTACAATCAAGCCGAAGGCAAAAAACTTGTCGCAAAAACCGACACCTTTCTCGAGAAAGAGTTTCTTGCAAAAGGGGTGAGTGGAAGGAAAATTGAGTTAGATGAAATTGTTGATCCTTCTCTCCGTATTCCGAGTAGCGCAACGGAAGCTATTCCGAAGCCGCTCTCCAACATGGAGGAAGAGTCCATTGATGCTAATCAAAACAATGATGTCGAGACTCTTGAGGTTCGCAGGTCTACAAGGGTTCGTGCCACTCCAGATTGGTACAGTAGCCTTGTAATGTCTGTCATATTAGATGATCAGGATGAACCTGCAAACTACAAAGAAGCTACTGGTAGTGCTGACTCCGAGAAATGGCTAGAAGCCATGAAATCCGAGATAGGATCCATGCATGAAAACCAAGTTTGGACCTTGGTGGATGTTCTAGAGGGTCGCAAGGCCGTGGAAAATAAATGGATCTTTAAGAAAAAGACAGATGCGAATGGTAATGTAACCATTCACAAAGCTCGACCTGTCGCAAAGGGTTTTCACAAATCCAAGGAGTTGACTACGACGAGACTTATTCTCCCGTAGTGATGCTTAAGGCTGTCAGGATTTTAATAGCAATTACTGCACATTTCGACTATGAAATTTGGCAGATGGATGTCAAGACCGCATTCCTCAATGGTCACATTGATGAAGAGTTGTATATGATGCAACCGGAAGGTTTTGTTGATCCTAAGGATGCTGGAAAGGTATGCAAGCTCCAACGGTCCATTTATGGGTTGAAGCAAGCATCTCGGAGCTGGAACCAACGTTTTGATCAAGTGATCAAGAGTTTTGGATTTGTCCAAAATCAACAAGAGTTCTGTGTTTACAAGAAAGCGAGTGGGAGCTCGGTAGTTTTCTTAGTAGTATATGTGGATGACATATTACTCATGGGAAAAGATGTGGATCTTATGAATAGTGTGAAAGCATATTTGAGCAACCAATTTTCCATGAAGGATCTAGGGGAAGCTGCATACATATTAGGAATAAAGATCTATAGAGATAGATCAAGGCACCTAATAATATTAAGTCAGAGTACTTACATAGATAAGATTCTAAAGAGGTTCAAAATGGAAAGCACCAAGAGGGGTTTTACACCTATGATGAAAAATTGCAACTTGAGTGTGACTCAATGTCCTGTAACGGACAATGATAGAGAGAAGATGTCTGACGTCCCCTATGCTTCTGCAATAGGATCTATCATGTATGCAATGCTTAGTACCCGACCTGATGTGGCATTGGCTCTTAGTTTGACGAGCCGATATCAGAGTAATCTAGGACCGGATCACTGGACAGCTGTGAAAAATATCCTAAAGTATCTTAGAAGAACAAGGGACATGTTCCTAATCTATGGAGGAAATGATGAAGCTCTAAACGTAACAGGTTACATAGATGCGAGCTGGAATTCAGATCATGATGACTCTAAGTCTCAAACATGATTTGTTTTCTTGGTGAATGGTGGGGCGGTAAGCTGGAAAAGCAAGAAGCAGCCGGTGGTGGCACAATCTTCAATGGAGTCTGAATACATTGCTGCAGCTGATGCAACAAATGAAGCTGTTTGGCTAAGGAATTTCGTCATCGAACTAGGAGTTTTTCCCAATGCACAAGACCCCGTGACGATCTATTGTGATAACACGGGAGCTATTGCAAATGCTAGGGAACCAAGAACTCATTCCACAGCCAAACACATCAAGCTTAGATTTCACGTCATCCGGCAGATTGTTGACGAAGGTGAAGTCAAGATTTGCAAAGTAGATACGGAGCTGAATGTAGCAGATCTTTTGACTAAAGCTCTCCAACATGACAAGCACGAACAACACCAAGATTCCATTGGTGTTAGGTTCCTGCCTATTGTAAACTAGTTTTGTATACTCTAGTGCAAGTGGGAGACTGAAGGAGTTATGCCCTAGAGGCAAATAATAAAGTGTATTATTTGATATACCTCCTGTATGATCATAATACGTTTCATACTGTGCTATAACTGTGTTAATACGAAACGTTAATACACGTGTGGTATGTAAACAAACCGTGTCTCTAGTTACCTCTAGTGAACTAGTTCATTGGTCATGAGGATGGTCTATGTTTCAAGACCATGGGCATTTATGCCAACTAACAATGAGGTCATGTTATTAGTTAAATAACATCATAGACAAACATCCGACCGTTATATCGTAATGAGATCTGGTTACAAAGTTCACCATTGATGATAAAACACAGAGAACCTCACAACCTGATCCTTTGACTGTGAGGTAATGCAAATCACCATTCTAGAAGAAGCTTAGATGGTTATCAAGAATCATCTCGTAACAGGGTGATCAAAAAGGTGCCACTCAGGTTTTTCGAAGGAATGCGTAGAGGAGTACATATCAAGACTAGGATTTGTCTAGTCCATGTAACAGACAGATACATGTGGCCATCTCGGTGGCGTTGCATTAATGAAGCTTGCAAGCACGTGACTAGGTCACGGAATGCAACGACATGAGAACGAGAAAATAAGTTCATCGGTAACGAGATCGAACTAAGGTATAGAGATACCGAAGATCAAGTCTCGGATGAATTAGGTATCATATGACAAAGGGAATGGGGAACGACTATCTCACGGTTTGAGCGATTGTATTCGTGAAACGCACGGGGGTCACATGGCCATCCAGGTCCCTCTATTGATCATTGATATGAGAGTGGTCTCTATCATGTCCGGAGTGTTTCCGAACCGAAGGATGTCACGCTTAAGGGTGGGGACGCTTAGGGTAGATGAGGTATCGTATGAGAAATAGAGAGAGGGAGAGAAACCAGAATAGTTTCGGTAACATCTGATGGAGATCGGAAGGGGTCCGGAAGATGTTCCGGATTGAAGTAATAATATAATATGTGTATTTGAATATTAATTGGAGAATTAATATTAAATATATATTTTATTTTATTTTTGAAGGCACTATATTGCTAATGGGCCTCACCCGAAGGGAGGCGCAAGTAGGCAAGGCGCCTAGGGAGAGGGGGCCAGCCGGCCTAGGGCTGGTGGGCCACCCCAGTGGGGCCCACCTAGGGCCGGCGGCTGCCCCATGGTGGCCGGTGGGTGTGGGCATTAGTCCCACACCGCCTGGCCCCTGGGTGGTGCCCCCTGCTACTATATAAAGGGGTCCCCCTTCCCCTTGGACTACACCCATTCCTCTCATTCTGTCTCTCTCATCTGCTAAGGGCTTCCCCGTAATATTGGGGAGGGCCTCATGGTTGAGTTCTCCACCTTCACAGTACCGTCGTGTGATCGGCGATCCGGCATCTACTTCTTCCGCTGCTCGGCTGGATCGGAGCCCGGTTGACGTCCACAACACCGGACGTGTGACAAACTTCGGAGGCACCACACTTGGGGTGCGGCTCATCTTCATCAATATACGCCTTCCTGCGTAAGGCGTGCCACTCTCTACAAAGGTACAGATACTGTATTCCTTCTCCGTTACTTATGTCTACATAGTATAGATCCTGGTATTACTATTCGAGTAGATAGAAATTTTTTTTTTCTGCTACGGAACCCTTCATTCACTACAATGCCTCGTTTGTTGGGTTCGTAGCATAGAAAACAAAAAATTTCCTATGATGGGAACTATACACCAAGATCTATCTACTAGATACAAGCAACGGGTGGATATACATCCATAGAGAACTTACCCTCGAAGACAACAAAGCTTTGTTAACGAGATGGAACTCGTGGATGATGTATTCGTACACTTGCCGATCTTAAGATCGTGATGAAGTCTAGCAGGTCCGGCTCCAGCACGTCCATCAGATCCAGCTCCAGCAAGTCCAGCACCACCAAGTCTAGCACCGAAAAGCAGCGGTGCATCCGTGATCGCACACACGTCCAGTACCCCGACAACCTCCGTCCCTCACTCCAGCAAAGCAGCAGAAGCAACAACTCCTTTCCAGATAAAGCCACCGGGAACATGTATCTCGCTAATCCGAGACCATGGAGAAAAACTAGAGGGGGAGAGAGATCCTTCACGAGGAGGTGTGTGTGTGAAGGTGTGAGAGGGGGGCCTTTTATAGGAGGAGGGGAGGGTACCCCTCCCCATGGCCGGCGCCCCAAGGGGTGACCCCTCACCTCCTCATTCATGTGGTGGTAACTCCCTCCACATAAATTTGCCCCTTCACATTCTCTTTTAAAGTCTCCACTTTAAATGCATTAAATTTCTCCAAATTTAATGCTCTCTCATTTAATAAAAATATTTTATTAATTTTATTCAGAATTTTGTTAATTACTTTAATTAACAAACATTCACATAAAACCCCCTGCAACATTTCAATATCACATGCAGAACTAGTTTCAGCAATTTCACCCGAAACAATTCTGGTTTCCATCGAAATGATTCCAGTGCTTTCTTAAATCTTTATCTAAAACATATTTGCTCCTAAATGGTGTCGGTATCCCTTAAGTGTGTCACCCTATGGTTCGCGAATAATGCAGACATGATCGAGACCCCACTCCAATCAATAATCAGCAGCGGGACTTGGAGATCCGTACTGACTCCCACATATTCAACGATGACTCTTGTGATCATGTGAACCTTTAACGTCGTAACTAAATCCCTTTGTCTCGTGATATATTACATGTCCGAGATTTGATCATCAGCATCCCAATACCTAGTTTGATCTCGTTACCGACATGCACTCTTTTCTTGTTCCCGTGATATAACATTCTAGTGATCACATCACTTGCTTGCAAGCTATTTCAATGTGATATCACCGAGAGGGCCCAGAGTATATCTATCCGTCATCGGGATTGACAAATTCCACTCTTGATCCATGAGCCTCAACATAACACCTTTGTAGCACTTAACCCACCTTTATAGTCATCCTGTTACAGTGTGACGTTTGATGTTATCAAGATACTCTTTCGGTGTTAGCAATTAACATGATCTCATGGTCTAAGGACTAAGATTACTTCGTATGATGTTATAGCAATATAACCATAATGACTTTGATCATGATGCTATACTTCGGATGAATGTTCATCACATCCTTCCACCAATGTTGTGACCTCGTTATTAACAACATCCTATGTCCATGATCAGGAATCCTTGATCATCTTGTTAATCAACGAGCTAGTTTATATGAGAGGCATTACTAGGAACTTTGTATTTTTTTATTAAACGCACATGTATTAATGTTTCCAATTAATACAATTATAGCATGCGAAATAAAGATTTATCATAAACATGGAATAAGATAATACATATTCCCTTCAGTCTCCCACTTGCACTAGAGTCAATAATCTAGTTTGAAAAACTTTGCGTATTGAACACCTATGGCTTTCTGGTGTTGCATATACGCGATTGCTAGTGGTTAACATAATCTCCGGATCTGACAGTTTAAGGGTCCGTGTGTATTTGCATGTCTTTGCGTCTCTACGCATCACTCATTCTCAAATGAGATGACATTGTATAAATTTGGTCCTTTGGTGAGACCTTTAGTTCGTTCGGGTTAAAATATATTGATATTATTGTCATACAATATATCTTCATAGTATTATCCCACTTTGAACCACACCTAGTTTGATAACAAACTACTTAACACAAATGCTCTACTTTGTTGCTACTATAGCAGCCATATATTTAGCCTTTTGTTGTAGTATCCGTCACAATGTTTCAACTTTTGAACTCATCCAAATCCATCATGGAATATCCTTTCCATTACATTGTGCCACCCATAGTATAAATTGAGATAAATTTAATTTGTATGGTGTGACAAAACTACTATCAATGTAACACTTTACAATGAACTACCTTTAACTATTTGTCACTTATACGTGATATATTCTTAGTTCTTCCAAATCTCATAAGAATATCTTTACTATCGTCCAATGATCATCTTATGAATCATTTTGGTATGTGCTCATAACTTTTAGGGCATAGCACATATCTAGATATATACATATCACGATATAATTGATCAAAATATTCATGTGATTTTACTCACCAAGTGTTGAAACACTTGAATCTTGATACAATCCTTTCCATGCAGCAAGAACCTTTCTTGTTGTTTCCCATATCGAACCCTTTAAATATCTCATATATGTACGTCTGGTATAACCATATTAGCGCCTCAATCTATCCATATAGACATGGATGCCAAATATTCCGGTTTTTCCCAAGTCTTTCATAGAAATCCTATTTTAATGAAATTCTTAACTTGTGTCAATAAAAGATACATCATTTCCAATCAACAATATGTACTCTGCATAATGTATTGGAAATTTGTCTCAGTGCTCCCACTTAATTTCTTGAAAATGCAAGCATCTTCATCATCTCTGATGAAATTAAACTCCTTTAACATTTTCATCATGGTGAAGATTCCAACTCCGCGATGTTGACTTCAACTATTGAAGTTTGCATGCCCTTTTAGCACCTTTTGAATTAACAAAACTCTTCGAACCGTGTCATGTACACGTCCTAGGTAACCATTCTATTAGAAGAACCTTGTTTTGTTTATTCAACTACCATATACCAAATTATATGTAGTGGTTGCTACATTAATCCGTCAAGACTAAATATCACTATGAAAGATCAAATCTTGTCATAGTCAACTCATTGAACATTGCTGTAAACTTCTTTCCGACATGTCAACTATTTCATAGATGTTAAACATCCATGTCTATTTCTTTATAGATCCAAACATGACCGATAGGCTTCACGCCATTCCGGAGGGTCTTCCAAGTTCATAAACTTGATTTCTCGTGTATGGATACTATCACGGATTCTGTGACTTCTAGTCATTTTATGGAGTCAGGGACCATCATCGCTTCTTTGTATGCAGTCGGTTCATCATTGTCAAAACAATAACGACTTCCGTTTCAAATCTTACTATTTGATTCTTACCGACCCACATGGTTCAATAGGAACTCTAATCTCCAAGATCACACCCTTTGTAATCACGGGAGCCATGAGAATTGTGGCCGCCACCGGGACACTTTCCGGTGCTGCGCTACTTAGCACATATAGTTAAGGTTCAACAACCTTATCAAAGTTCTATTGTCCTCCCACTTATATTTTCACGAAAAATTCCTTCTCAAGAAACTTGACGTTCGAAGCGACAAACTCTTTTGTCCTTGGTGTTATGGAGGAATTCCCAACAAATTGTTTGGGATAACCTACAAAGACGTGCTTATCCGACTTTGGTTGTAAACATTTTACTTATGCATAGCATACCAAAATTTAAGAAAAGACAATTCGGGTTTTATCCCAAACCATAACTCATATGGTGTCATTTCAATGGATCACGATGGTGCTCTTTTCAGTGTAAAAGCGGTAGTCTCTAAAGCTTTAATCCTTAAAATATAATGGCAGTTATATAAATGACACCTTTGATCTTACCATGTCAAACAAGGTTTGATTTGATCTCTCGAAAATACCATACTCCTGTGGTTTATCGGGAAATACAAATTCATGGAACAATTCCTGAAATCTTAGGTGTTTTGCTAAACTTGTAACTCAAATATCTTCTTTATGATTGAATCATAAAATCTTTAATTTCTTATTACAATGATTTTCCACTTCATCTTGAAAGTCTTTGAATTTTTTTCAAATCTTTCATACTTCTTCCTTATTAAGTGAATATATAGATATATTCACTCAAATTTCCGGAGAAAGCATATGAAGTCGAAAGATGCACCGCACATGGCTACATATAATGGACTATGCACATCATCTTGCACAATTTCCAATAAGTTAGTCATCCGTTCCTCTTTGGCCTATGAACGGAGTTTCAATTATCCCGAGGAAAGTTTCACAAGCATCAATTGATCAAAATCAAAAGACTCCAAAAATTCAGCAACATGTAGTTTCTTCATGCTTACTTTACAATATAATTCAAATAGCGATGTCACTTCATAAGTGATCTTCCAATCATTTGGCTTACGACATTTTAGCAATAATATTTATGGATGTGATTTCTCCAACTAGACTTGTAAAAGTTCATCCATCCTTTCTGGAATACGGTAATTATTTGAACAACCATTGTTCTTGTAATACCGGAACAAAATAACAATTATTAAAACAAATCTTGAAGGCTAGGTTTGATGACAACAAAAACGCAATAACACTTTATTTGTTTTCGATGAACATCATCACTTATTCTCTTGCTAGTTACTTAGGCCGTTGCAGTTCATGAATTGTGTTGTTCTATATGACACTTCACACCAACCAATTAGGTATCCAATACCTCAGAACCACATTGTTTAACAAGCAAGGAATCCAGCCATAACATGTATATCTTCTATATACCTAAGTTGGACATCTCCAAACTTTTCTTTTCTGCCAAATATTTTATAGATTCTCTTTCAACGATTCGTTTTCGTTTAAAAGAATCTATCAACATCAATAGTGGTGTCATTCACATGACACATAGTACAAAGTGTATATAGTCAAATACTAATACCTTTGGACTTGCACTTTGAAGTGGATCACCATCATCAAATGTTTGGCGTTCTTTCAAAAATCCATTCTCTAGTAATCTATTAGTGTAGTAAACATTTTACTTATATCTTCTATTCATCCTTATCGTGACAACTTTCATGATCAAGCTACCATAGCCTATAAGGAAGAATCACGAGTATAATGTTAGTTCCCAAAACCTTTTTGGGAGATCCGGATGCCTAGCATCTCCATCCTTCACAAATTCTCATACAATATGAGAACATGTATTTTGCTAAATTATACTCTATCATAATGCAACCAAAAAACATTGTTTTAGATATCACAATATCTTCCACACATGATGGTTTCTAAAACAATTTTTCAACTCCTAGATAATCTTGATATTAAAACAACTTATGAATATCAATAATCATGGAGGCAAACATGATACTTTAGATACTAACATTGGAATTCTTACTATTGATTTAATACTACTTATTAAACTTCATGGAGTAAATAGAGTTTGCTGAAAGTTTGCAATAGGACTTCTAAACCTTAGACATTCAAAACAATACAATACCAGTTCGTAAAGTAAATATCCAGAATTCTATAGTTCTATTATATCAATTAAAACTAAGCATAAGGTAGTGAACAGACGCCAATGACTACAACAAATTATGCAAATTCACTTTGATTTTGTTTATGACAAATTTAGTTTGACTAATCCAACTCCCACTCAAAAACGACACCCCTGGTGCCTTTTTGGTGATTACATAAACCAAATCCACTACACCAAGTCCGATCATCACGTGAGTCGGTGTAGCTTCAAAGGCGATCATCAATATGGGCATCACATCAACTATATGACTCATGCTTAAACTTTCGGTCCGTGTTCCGAGGCTATGTATGTACATGCTAGGCTCGCCAAGTAAGAACCTTAGTATTCGCGTGTGTAAAATTGTCTTACACCCGTTATATGAAAGCGTAGAGTCGAGTACACCCGATCATGACGTGATGTCTCGAAACACGATCGATAGAACGGTGCATACTTAAGGAAGAACACTTTTATCTTGATATTTAAATGAGGGATCATCTTACAATGCTACTAAAAGCGCCAAACTAGCAATATAAGATGCAAACATCTAATGTGTAAAGTGGGATGATATGGTCCATGCATTTGATCTCTATCATATGCATCGTGGTATGATCTCTATCATTCCTTTGTGTGTAAGGCCAAGGTCTATAGAACTTACACGTTAAGTGTGTTGTAAGAGTATCTATCATACATCTACTTACAACATTACCATATCATGACACTAGCCCAGCAACAATCTAAATTAGACGCCTCTAATTTGTCCATTGCAATTTTTACGTGGCTTAGGGCTTTCGGAGATAGAACCGGTCTTACCTACGGACATGGGACCACAACGAGGATAACCAAGTTATTAGCAACTCGTTGTAAATCAGATATTGACTATAGTAGGAGAGACAGACACCCACCAGCCACTTATGCAAAACTAGTTGCATGTCAGTCGTGGAACCGGTCTCATGTGCGATGCCATGTAAGGTTGGTCCGGGCCGCTTCATCCCACTATGCCACCAATATCCAAAATACATGAAAGAAGAAATAACATGATCATCATCGCCCACATATAAACATATGTGTACTACCCGTGCAAAGCACCTACGCATAGATCAGGCTCTGATACCACTGTTGGGTTTGCAGCATAGAAAACAAAAAAATTCCTATGATGGGAACTATACACCAAGATCTATCTACTAGATAGAAGCAACGGGTGGATATACATCCAGAGAGAACTTACCCTCGAAAACAACAAAGCTTTGTTAACGAGATGGAACTCGTGGGATATAGTCGTACACTTGCCGATCTCAAGATCGTGATGAAGTCCAGCAGGTCTGGCTCCAGCACGTCCATCAGATCCAGCTCCAGCAAGTCCAGCACCACCAAGTCCAGCACCGCAAAGCAGCGGTGCATCCGTGATCGCACACACGTCCGGTACCCCGACAACCTCCATCCCTCGCTCTAGCAAAGCAGCGGAAGCAACAACTCCTTTCCAGATAAAGCCACCGGGAACATGTATCTCGCTAATCCGAGACCATGGGGAAAAACTAGAGGGGGAGAGAGATCCTTCACGAGGAGGTGTGTGTGTGAAGGTGTGAGAGGGGGGCCTTTTACAGGAGGAGGGGAGGGTACCCCTCCCCATAGCCGGCGCCTCAAGGGGTGACCCCTCACCTCCTCATTCATGTGGTGGTAACTCCCTCCACATAAATTTGCCCCTTCACATTCTCTTTTAAAGTCTCCACTTTAAATGCATTAAATTTCTCCAAATTTAATGCTCTCTCATTTAATAAAAATATTTATTCAGAATTTTGTTAATTAAATTAATTAACAAACATTCACATAAAACCCCCTGCCACATTTCAATATCACATGCAGAACCAGTTTCAGCAATTTCACCCGAAACAATTCCGGTTTCCATTGAAATGATTCCAGCGCTTTATTAAATCTTTATCTGAAACATATTTGCTCCTAAATGGTGTCGGTATCCCTTAAGTGTGTCACCCTACGGTTCGCGAATAATGCAGACATGATCGAGACCCGTCTCTGATCAATAATCAGCAGTGGGACCTAGAGATCCATACTGACTCCCACATATTCAACGATGACTCTTGTGATCGTGTGAACCTTTAATGTCGTAACTAAATCCCTTTGTCTCGTGATATATTACATGTCCAAGATTTGATCATCGGCATCCAAATACCTCGTTTGATCTCGTTACCGACATGCACTCTTTTCTCGTTGCTGTTATATAACATTCTAGTGATCACATCACTTGCTTGCAAGCTATTTCAATGTGATATCACCGAGAGGGCCTAGAGTATATCTATCTGTCATCGGGATTGACAAATTCCACTCTTGATCCATGAGCCTCATCATAACTGTTGGGTTCGTCGCATAGAAAACAAAAAATTCCTACGATGGGAACTATCGCCAAGATCTATCTATTAGATACAAGCAACGGGTGGATATACATCCATAGAGAACTCACCCTCAAAAACAACAAAGCTTTGTTAACGAGATGGAACTCATGGGATATAGTCGTACACTTGCCGATCTCAAGATCATGATGAAGTCCAACAGGTCTGGCTCCAGCACGTCCATCAGATCCAGCTCTAGCAAGTCCAGCACCAACAAGTCCAGCACCGCAACGCAGTAGTGCATCCGTGATCGCACACACGTATGGTACCTCGACAACCTCCGTCCCTCGCTCCAGCAAAGCAGTGGAAGCAACAACTCCTTTCTAGATAAAGCCACCAGGAACATCTATCTCTCTAATCTGAGACCATGGGGAATAACTAGAGGGGGAGAGAGATCCTTCACGAGGAGGTGTGTGTTGTGTGGAGGAGAGGGGGGAACCCAAGGGCCATGGTGGTGCCCCCACCTCTTCCACATTCATGTGGGTGGAGCCCCCACTCCCATAAAAAGCCTCCACTCAAAATTCCACTCACACATGCATTAATTTCCACCAAATTTAATGCAAGCTCTCATTAAATAAAAATATTTTATTTATTTTATTCAGAATTTTGTTAATTACTTTAATTAACAAACATTCACATAAAACCCCCTGCAACATTTCAATATCACATGCAGAACCACTTTCAGCAATTTCACCCAAAAGAATTCCGGTTTCCATCGAAATGATTCCAACGCTTTCTTAAATCTTTATCTGAAACATATTCGCTCCTAAATGGTGTCGGTATGCCTTACGTGTGTCACCCTACGGTTCGCGAATAATATAGACATGATCGAGACCCCTCTCCGATCAATAATCAGCAGCGGGACTTGGAGATCCGTACTGACTCCCACATATTAAACGATGACTCTTGTGATCGTGTGAACCTTTAACGTTGTAACTAAACTCCTTTGTCTCGTGATATATTACATGTCCGAGATTCGATCATCAGCATCCAAATACCTAGTTTGATCTCGTTACCGACATGCACTCTTTTCTCGTTCCCATGATATAACATTCTAGTGATCACATCACTTGCTTGCAAGCTATTTCAATGTGATATCACCGAGAGGGCCCAGAGTATATCTATCCGTCATCGGGATGGAAAAAATCCCACTCTTGATCCATGAGCCTCAACATAACACCTTCGTAGCACTGAACCCACCTTTATAGTCACCCTGTTAAGGTGTGACGTTTGATGTTATCAAGATACTCTTCCGGTGTTAGCAATTAACAAGATCTTATGGTCTAAGGACTAAGATTACTTCGTATGATGTTATAGCAATATAAACATAATTACTTTGATCGTGATGCTATACTTCGGATGAATGTTCATCACATCATTCCACCAATGTTCTGACCTCGTTATTAACAACATCCAATGTCCATGATCAGGAAACCTTGATCATCTTGTTAATCAACGAGCTAGTTTATATGAGAGGCATAACTAGGAACTTTGTATTTTGTTTATTAAACACACGTGTATTAATGTTTCAAATTAATACAATTATAGCATGCAAAATAAACATTTATCATAAACATGGAATAAGATAATAACCACTTTATTATTGCCTCTCGGGCATATTCCCTTCAGTCTCCCACTTGCACTAGAGTCAATAATATAGTTTGAAAAACTTTGCGTATTGAACACCTATGGCTTTCTGGTGTTGCATATACGCGATTGCCAGTGGTTAACATAATCTCCGGATCTGACAGTTTCAGGTCCGTGTGTATTTGCATGTCTTTGCGTCTCTACGCATCACTCATTCTCAAATGAGATAACATTGTATAAATTTGGTCCTTTGGTGAGACCTTTAGTTCGTCTGGGTTAAAATATGTTGATATGATTGTCATACAATATATCTTCATAGTATTATCCCACTTTGAACCAAACCTAGTTTGATAACAAACTACTTAACACAGATGCCCTCCTTTGCTGCTACTATAGCAGTCATATACTTAGCCTTTTGTTGTAGTATCTGTCACAATGTCTCAACTTTGGAACTCATCCAAATCCATCATGGAACATCCTTTCCATTACATTGTGCCACCCATAGTCTAAATTGAGATAAATTTAATTTGTATCTTGTGACAAAACTAGTATCAATGTAACACTTTACAATGAACTACCTTTAACTATTTGTCACTTATACATGATATATTCTTAGTTCTTCCAAAGCTCATAAGAATATCTTTACTATCGTCCAATGATCATCTTATGAATCATTCTGGTATGTGCTCATAACATTTAGAGCATAGGACATATCTGGATATATATACATATCACGGTATAATCGATCAAAATATTCATGTGATTTTACTCACCAAGTGTTGAAACAGTTTAATCTTGATACAATCCTTTCCATGCAGCAAGAACCTTTCTTGTTGTTTCCATATTGAACCCTTTCAATATCTCATATATGTACGTCTGGCATAACCATATTAGCACCTCAATCTATCCATATAGACAGTGATGCCAAATATTCAGGTTTTGCCCAAGTCCTCCATTGAAATCCTATTTTAATGAAATTCTTAACTTGTGTCAATAAAAGATACATCATTTCCTATCAACACCATGTCCTCTACATAATGTATTAGAAATATGTCTCAGTGCTCCCACTTAATTTCTTGCAAATGCAAGCATCTTCATCATCTCCAATGAATTGAAACTCCTTCAACATTTTCATCATGGTGAAGATTCCAACTCCGCTATGTTCACTTCAACTATTGAAGTTTGCATGCCCTTTTAGCACCCTTTGAATTAACAAAACCCTTCGGACCATGTCATGTACACGTCCTAGGTAACCATACTATTAGAAGAACCTTGTTTTGTTTATTCAACTACCATATACCAAATTATATGTAGTGGTTGCTACATTAATCCGTCAAGACTAAATATCGCTATGAAAGATCAAATCTTGTCATAGTCAACTCCTTGAACATTGCCGTAAAGTTCTTTCCAACATGTCGACTATTTCATAGATGTTAAACATCCATGTCTATTTCTTTATAGATCCAAACACGACCGATAGGCTTCACGCCTTTCCGGAGGGTCTTCCAAGTTCAGAAACTTGATTACTTGTGTATGGATACTATTACGGATTCTATGACTTCTAGTCATTTTATGGAGTCAGGGCCCATCATCGCTTCTTTGCATGCAGTCGGTTCATTATTGTCAAAACAATAACAACTTTTGTTTCAAATCTTACTATTTGATTCTTACCGACCCACATGGTTCAATAGGAACTCTAATCTCCAAGATCACACCCTTTGTAATCACGGGAGCCATGAGAATTGTGGCCGCCACCGGGACACTTTCCGGTGCTGCGCTACTTAGCACATATAGTTAAGGTTCAACAACCTTATCAAAGTTCTATTGTCCTCCCACTTATATTTTCACGAAAAATTCCTTCTCAAGAAACTTGACGTTCGAAGCGACAAACTCTTTTGTCCTCGGTGTTATGGAGGAATTCCCAACAAATTCTTTGGGATAACCTACAAAGACGTGCTTATCCAACTTTGGTTGTAAACATTTTACTTATGCATAGCATACCAAAATTTAAGAAAAGACAATTCGGGTTTTATCCCAAACCATAACTCATATGGTGTCATTTCAATGGATCACGATGGTGCTCTTTTTAGTGTAAAAGTGGTAGTCTCTAAAGCTTTAATCCTTAAAACATAATGGCAATTTTATAAATGACACCTTTGATCTTACCATGTCAAACAAGGTTTGATTTGATCTCTCGAACATACCATACTCCTGTGGCTTATCGGGAAATGCAAATTCATGGAACAATTCCTGAAATCTTAGGTGTTTTGCTAAACTTGTAACTCAAATATCTTCCTTTATGATCAAATCATAAACTCTTTTATTTTCTTGATACAATGATTTTTCATTTCATATTGAAAGTCTTTGAACAATTTTCAAATGTTTCATACTTCTTCCTTATTAAGTAAATATATAGATATATTCACTCAAATTTCTGGAGAAAGAATATGAAGCCAAAAGATCCATCGGATATGGCTACACATAATGGACTATATACATCAACATGCATAATATCCAATAAATTAGTCATCCATTCCTCTTTGGCCTATGGATGGAGTTTCAATTATCTCGAGGAAAGTTTCACAAGCGTCAATTGATCAAAATCAAAAAGACTCCAAGAGTTCATCAACATGGAGTTTCTTCATGTTTACTTTCCAATATAATTCAAACAGCGATGTCACTTCATAAGTGATCTTCCAATCATTTGCCTTACGACATTTTAGCAATAATGTTTATGGATGTGATTTCTCCAACCAGATTTGTAAAAGTTCATCCATCCTTTATGGAATACGGTAATTATTTGAACAAGCATCGTTTCTTAATACCGGAAAAAAATAACAATTATTAAAACAAATCTTGAAGGCTAGGTTTGACGACAACAAAAAACACAATAACACTTTATTTGTTTTCGATGAACATCATCACTTATTCTCTTGCTAGTTATTTAGGCCGTTGCAGTTCATATATTGTGTTGTTCTGTATGACACTTCATACCAACCAATTCGGTATCCAATACCTCAGAACCACATTGTTTAACAAGTAAGGAATACAGCCATAACATGTATATCTTCTATATACCTAAGTTGGACATCTCCAACCATTTCTTTTCTGCTAAATATTTTATAGATTCTCTTTCAAAAATTCCTTTTCTTTTAAAAGAATCTATCAACATCAATAGTGGTATCATTTACATGACACATAGTACAAAGCATATATAGTCAAATACTAATACCTTTGGACTTGCACTTTGAAGTGGATTAGCATCATCAAATGTTTGGTGTTCTTTCAAAAATCCGTTCTTTAGTAATCTATTAGTGTAGTAAACATTTTACTTACATCTTCTATTCATCCTTATCATGACAACTTTCATGATCAAGCTACTATAGCCTATAAGGAAGAATCACGAGTATAATGTTAGATCCCAGCACCTTTTTCGGAGATCCGGATGCCTAGCATCTCCATCCTTCACAAATTCTCATACAATATGAGAACATGTATTTTGCTAAATTATAGTCTATCATAATGCAACCAAAAATTGTTTCAGATATCACAATATCTTACACACATGATGGTTCCTGAAACAATTCTTTCAGCTCCTAGATAACCATGATATTAAAACAACTTTTGAATATCAATAATCATGGAGGCAAACATGATACTTTAGATACTAACATTGGAATTCTTACTCTTGATTTAATACTACTTATTAACCTTCATGGAGTAAATAGAGTTTGCTGAAAGTTTGCAATAGGACTTCTAAACTTTAAATTGACATTCAAAACAATACGATACCAGTTCGTAAAGTAAATATCCAGAATTCTATATTCTATTATCTCAATTAAAACTAAGCATAAGGTAGTGAACAGATGCCAATGACTACAACAAATTATGCAAATTCACTTCGATTTAGTTTATGACAAATTGAGTTCAACTAATCCAAATTAGAAATGAACTCCCACTCAAAAAGGATACCCCTCGTGACTTTTTGGTGATTACATGAACCAAATCAACTACACCAAGTCCGATCATCACGTGAGTCGGTGTAGCTTCAAAGGCGAGTATCAATATGGTCATCACATCAATTATATGACTCATGCTTAACCTTTCGGTCCGTGTTCCGAGGCCATGTCTGTACATGCTAGGCTCGCCAAGTAAGAACCTTAGTATTCGTGTGTGTAAAACTGTCTTACACCCGTTGTATGAAAGCGTAGAGTCGACTACACCCGATCATCACGTGATGTCTCGAAACACGATCCATAGAATGGTGCATACTTAAGGAAGATCACATTTTATCTTGATATTTAAGTGAGGGATCATCTTACAATGCTACTAAAAACGCGAAACTAGCAATATAAGATGCAAACATCTAATGTGTAAAGTGGGATGATATGGTCCATGCATTTGATCTCTATCATTTGCATCGTGGTATGATATCTATCATTCCTTTGTGTGTAAGGCCAAGGTCTATGGAACTTACACGTTAAGTGTGTTGTAAGAGTATCTATCATACATCTACTTACAACTATACCATATCAAGACACTAGCCCAGCAACGATCTAAACTAGACGCCTCTAATTTATCAATTGCAAGTTTTACGTGGCTTAGGGCTTTCGGAGATAGAACCGGTCTTACCTACGAACATGAACCACAACGAGGATAACCAAGTTATTAGCAACTCGTTGTAAATCAGATATTGACTATAGTAGGAGAGACAGACACCCGCTAGCCACTTATGCAAAACTAGTTGCATGTCAGTCGTGGAACCGGTCTCATGTACGATAACATGTAAGGTTGGTCCGGGTCGCTTCATCCCACTATGCCACCAATATCCAAAATACATAGAATATGCAATAACATGATCATCATCGCCCACATATAAACATATGTGTACTACCCGTGCAAAGCACCTACGCATAGATCAGGCTCTGATACCACTGTTGGGTTTGCAGCATAGAAAACAAAAAAATTCCTACGATGGGAACTATCGCCAAGATCTATCTATTAGATACAAGCAACGGGTGGATATACATCCATAGAGAACTCACCCTCGAAGACAACCAAGCTTTGTTAACGAGATGGAACTCGTGGATGATGTAGTCGTACACTTGCCAATCTCAAGATCGTGATGAAGTCCACCAGGTCCGGCTCCAGCACGTCCATCAGATCCAGCTCCAGCAAGTCCAGCACCACCAAGTCTAGCACCGCAAAGCAGCGGTGCATCCGTGATCGCACACACGTCCGGTACCCCGACAACTTCCGTCCCTCGCTCTAGCAAAGCAGTAGAAGCAGCAACTCCTTTCCAGATAAAGCCACCGGGAACATGTATCTCACTAATCCGAGACCATGGGGAATAACTAGAGGGGGAGAGAGATCCTTCACGAGGAGGTGTGTGCTGTGAGGAGGAGAGGGGGGCCTTTTATAGGGGAGAGGGAGGCACCCAAGGGCCATGGCGTGGCAGCCATGGTGGTGCCCCCACCTCTTCCACATTCATGTGGGTGGAGCTCCCACTCCCATAAAAAGCCTCCACTCAAAATTCCACTCACACATGCATTAATTTCCACCAAATTTAATGCAAGCTCTCATTAAATAAAACTATTTTATTTATTTTATTCAGAATTTTGTTAATTACATTAATTAACAAACATTCACATAAAACCCCTGCAACATTTCAATATCACATGTAGAACCAGTTTCAGCAATTTCACCTGAAACAATTCCGGTTTCCGTCGAAATGATTCCAGCGCTTTCTTAAATCTTTATCTGAAACATACTTGCTCCAAATGGTGTCGGTATCCATTAAGTGTGTCACCCTACGGTTCGCTAATAATGTAGACATGATCGAGACCCCTCTCCGATCAATAATCAGCAGCGAGACCTAGAGATCCGTACTGACTCCCACATATTCAACGATGACTCTTGTGATCGTGTGAACCTTTAACGTCATAACTAAATCCCTTTGTCTCGCGATATATTACATGTCCGAGATTCGACCATTAGCATCCAAATAGCTAGTTTGATCTCGTTACCGACATGCACCCTTTTCTCGTTCCCGTGATATAACATTCTAGTGATCACATCACTTGCTTGCAAGCTATTTCAATGTGATATCTCCGAGAGAGCCCGTAGTATATCTATCCGTCATCGGGATGGACAAATCTCACTCTTGATCCATGAGCCTCAACATAACACCTTCATAGCACTGAACCCACCTTTATAGTCACCCTGTTACGGTGTGACGTTTGATGTTATCAAGATACTCTTCCGGTGTTAGCAATTAACATGATCTCATGGTCTAAGGACTAAGATTACTTCGTATGATGTTATAGCAATATAAACATAATGACTCTGATCGTAATGCTATACTTCGGATGAATGTTCATCACATCATTCCACCAATGTTGTGACCTCGTTATTAACAACATCCAATGTCCATGATCAGGAAACCTTGATCATCTTGTTAATCAACGAGCTAGTATATAAGCGAGGCATAACTAGGAACCTTTTATTTGTTTATTAAACACACATGTATTGACGTTTGCAATCAATACAATTATAGCATGCAAAATAAACATTTATCATAAACATGGAATAAGATAATAACCACTTCATTATTGCCTCTCGGGCATATTCCCTTCAATAACTCCTTCATAGCACTGAACCCACCTTTTTAGTCACCCTGTTATGGTGCGACGTTTGATGTTATCAAGATACTCTTCCGGTGTTAGCAATTAACATGATCTCATGGTCTAAGGACTAAGATTACTTCGTATGATGTTATAGCAATATAAACATAATGACTTTGATTGTAATGCTATACTTCGGATGAATGTTCATCACATCATTCCACCAATGTTGTGACCTCGTTATTAACAACATCCAATGTCCATGATCAGGAAACCTTGATCATCTTGTTAATCAATGAGCTAGTTTATATGAGAGGCATTACTAGGAACTTTGTATTTTGTTTATTAAACACACATGTATTAATGTTTCCAATTAATACAATTATAGCATGCAAAATAAAAATTTATCATAAACATGGAATAAGATAATAACCACTTTATTATTGCCTCTCGGGCATATTCCCTTCATCGTTAGCTGTAACATTACATTGCGTCATGAGATCCTCTGCTCCTATGCTCCTTGCTGTGGCCATGTTCTGATTGGCTGATTCGATTGTGTACATGCCCGTTGCATGCGGCGTGGAAACCGCAAAGGATCCCACTACACGCCCTCCTGCGCGGTTAAGTAGGGGGCCCAAGGCAATTGATACGTCCAAAACGTATCTACTTTCCCGAACACTTTTGCTATTGTTTCTCCTCTAAACTTGTGTGATTCGAATGCAACTAACGCGGATTAACGCTGTTTTCAGCAGAATTGCCTTGGTTTCTACTTTTTGTGCAGAAAACCAACTATCAGGAAAAATCCCGGAAAATATGCCAAAAATCCTATTTCACTCGAAGACTCCAGGAGCCAGAATACGAGACGGAGAAGAGCCAGGGGTGGCCACACCACCTGGTGGCGCGGGCCAGGCCAGGCCGCGCCAGGGGGTGGTGTGGGCCCCCAGGCACCCCCTCGGCCTCTCTCTTCGCCTATAAGGAGCCTTCTGACCTAAAAACTTCAGCGGGTCGACGTTTTTCCAGAAGGAGTTCCGCTCCGCCGCCACCACCAGATTCCACGAAACAGTACCAGAAACACCGTTCTGGCACCCTGCCAGGACGGGGAATTGGCGGAGATCATCGCCATCATCATCACCATCGCTTCTCCATCGACCATCCATGTTTCCCCCATCTATGAGTGAGTAATCCCCAGCTGTAGGCTATGTGGATGGTAGGGATTGGATGAGATCGTTCATGTAGTGCCATCAGATTGTTAGGGCATGGTGCCTAGTATCTTTTATTAGTGCTTTATGACTTTGTTGCGACTTGTTGTGCTTAATGCTTGTCACTAGGGCCCGAGTGCCATGATTTCAGGTCTAAACATGTTATTGATTCATTATGATAGTATTGTTTTTGGTCTTATCTGCAAGTTTATACACACCTTGGTGTCCGGAACCTATGGCCCCGAAGTGATAGAAATCGAGATAACCGGAAGGCAATGGCTTTGATGTGAGGATCACATGTGTTCACGGAGTGTTAATGCTTTGCTCCGGTGCTCTATTAAAAGGAGCACCTTAATTGCCAGTAGTTCCCTAGAGGCCCCGCTGCAAACGGGCTGGCAGGACAAAAGATGTTGTGCAAGTTCTCATTGTGAACACGTATGACTATATATGGAACACATGCCTAGGATTGTCTAGTACTTGGATGCTTTATCTTATTTATCTGCAATTGCCCTATGTTATGATTGCTATTTGAATTGTCTTGTCCATGCAACGCCCGTCCATCCATCCCTATGCCTACCGCACTCGAATCCCACTGTTTACTGCTTTTGTTACTACTGTCTTTGCTTTACTACTGCTGTTACTTTACTATTCCTACTACAAACTGTTGCTACTGATAAACTGCTGTGAGCAAGATTGTTTCCAGGTGTAGCTGAATTGACAACTCAGTTGTTAAGGCTTATAAATATTCTTTGGCTCCTCTTTGTGTCGAATCAATAAATTGGGTTTCACTTCCCTCGAAAATACTGCGATACACCCCCTATACTTGTGGGTCATCAACAATCTTTGGGGAAATTCCCCATTTCCTTTGCGCTTCCCAGCCTCCTTTTACTCTCAGTATGACCTCACCGCCACCGCTAGTTCTTCGTTGGACTCACGCTGTCGGGACCGTGCTCAGGCAGCGCCTTGCGCCTGCGCCTCTGTTCTCGCTCAAGAGCTTCACCATGGGGCCTTGCGCTTCTCGGTTCCCGTCCACCGGTTATCTCTATTCCGATTTCTTTCTCGAAGATCTTGAGCTCACCATGAATGAGGAGGAGGCAGCCGTGGTGGCACAGTAGGAGGAGGAAGGAGAAGGTCGCGAGCGCGGTGACTAGGACGGCGCATTTGTCTGCGAGGATGATCTGGACTGGCTCTGTGCCACGCGCCGCATCCCCGCCGGCGTTGCCTGTCGCCTCGCCGCCGACGAGGTTTCCTCCTCTCCCAATCCTGGGGAGTATGTTGTTTTCTCTCTCATTTTCAGCACGGATTCAGCCTTCCTACCTCAGATTTCTTTTTTGATTTCATTTCTATGTATCAACTGCAACCACAACATCTCCCTGCCAATGCCATCACTTCTTTGTCCTCTTTTGCCTCTGGCATTGAGGGATATATCAGCCTCTGGCCATCTAAGGAATTGTGGATCAAATTCTTCAGTCTCCAGAGGAATGTGGTTCCGGATAAGGAGCTTGCTCTGGAGGAGAAGCACCTGACTCAGTGCGGCGCTGCCTCCATATCTCCCCGGAAAGGCTCCGTATTTCCTCGTGTCACTGGGCTTGAGTCCTGCAAAGGCTGGGCCCAGACTTTCTTCTATGTCTGGAACACCACCGAGGAAGATCTGATCCGGCTCCTCCCCTTCAGACTCGGCCCTCCAGATACCTCTCTTTGGGAGAGCATCCCTAAGCGATCCACAGCCCTGGCGAATCAGGTGGAGCGCCAGATCAAGGAGCTGCTCAAGGAGAAGCTTCGGGGGGAGGACATCATGATCACTTTTGTCATCAGCCGGGTCTCCCCCTTCAGAAGCGTGACCACAAGATTTGCTACTTGAGCGCCCCCCTCGACCCGCACCGGACTTCATCTTTTGAGCTCAATAACTCAGCGGTTTACCGCCGGGTTAAGGCCATTTCAATGTGGAGAAGGAATTATCCAAAGATTGGGAATGGGGGCTCGAGCCCTTGATGGCCCAAAATATATCGAGCTCGTTGGGGAACCCCAAGAGGAAGATATGATGAGCACAACATCAAGTTTTCCCTCAGTTATGAAACCAAGGTTTAATCGAACCAGTAGGAGCAAGGAAACACCCCAAAGGTGTTGCTAGCTGAACTTTGGCAGGGCGCACTACCAGTGCCAGCATCAACGTGGAGACATGCACAACCCAACCACAGAACTCTGCCCCCAACTTGCGATGAGGTTGTCAATCTCACCGGTTTAGCTGAAAACAAAGGATTAAACGTATCGAATGGAAGGAAGTAATAGTTTGCAAAAAGTAACCACAAAGCAGTAAACAGTTGATTGTAGATTCATAGTAAAAGAAAGGACCGGGGTTCATAGTTCACTAGAGGTGGCTCTCCTTAAGATAGATGACATGTTGGGTGAACAAATTATAGCGGGGCAATTGACAAACATCAAGAAAGTATACAAGCATATACTACTCATCTTGACTCCTTTGAGACTTGATTGGGCATTACAACATTATACATAGACCGCCATCCAACTGCATCTATGACTAATAATCCACCTGCAGGTTATCATCCGAACCCCCTCCAATATTAAGTTGCAAGCAACAGATAATTGCATTACAAATTGCATGTAAAGTAAACAATACGATTGTTCTATGAACAAAGGATTGTTGTTTTCTCCCTAGTAGCAACAACACATCTAGTACCTTAGAGATTTCTGTCACTTCCCCAGATTACTAGAGGCATGAACCCACTATCAAGCATAAATACTAACTCTTGGAGTTGCTAGCATCTACTTGGCCAAGATAGCTACTAACAACGGAAAGCATGCAAGACCACAAATAACAAAGACATGATATAATCAATAATCAATCTGAAATAGCATCTCAATATCCATCGGATCCCCGCAAACACAACATGCAGAATTACAAATAGATGATCTTGATCATGAACGGAGCTCACAAGATCTAAACATGATAGCACAAAGGAGGAGAACCAACAATTTAGCTACTACATGGACCCGTAGTCCAGAGATGAACAACTCACGCATCACATCGGAGGCTTGCATGATGATGAAGAAGGCCTCCAGGCTGAATTCCCCTCTCCGGTAGGGTGCCGGGAAGAGCTTCAGATCCCTCCCGATCTAGGGATGGAGATGATGGCGGCTAAAGATTCTTTCGTGGAATTTTGATCGGGTACTTAGGGTTTCTGTATCAGAGGCAACTTATAGGCAGAAGGGGAAGCCGAGGGGGTGCCTGGGGCGGCCAGACCAGCCCCTGGCGCGGGCTAGGCTGGGCCGCGCGGCCAGGTGGTGTGGCCGGGACCCCAACCCCTCTCTATCTCGTATTCTGGCTCCAGGTGTTCTTCGTTGAAAAACTGACTTTGGCTTTTGTCCTGTCCAATTCCGAGAATATTCATTTTCTGACTTTCCTAGAACCAAAATAGCAGAAAACAGGCAGCTGGGACTGTGGCTCTTATTAATAGGTTAGTCCAAGAAATCATATGAAAAGTACTCCAAAGTGTGGACAAAACATAAGAAAGTAGATAAAACCAAGCATGGAACATCAAAAATTATGGATACGTTAGCAACATATCAACATCCCCAAGCTTAACTCCTGCTCGTCCTCGAGTAGGTAAGTGATAAAAAGAAATAATAATTTTTGAGGTGACATGCACCATCATAAACTTGATCAAAGTATTTGTAAAACATTGATAGTTGGGATCATAGTACTTCAATCATAACATGAAATCCAAAGTTCTAGCAATAAGACAAAGCAACTATGTTGCAACATGAAAAGGCACAAACAAAAGATTTATGAATAACAATGCTCTGCAAGACGTTTGTTTGTTTCACATAAAGAAAACATAGAATAGTGGCATTCATCTTGTCCCTCATAGAGTAGCAAACATAAATGCATCGGACACCTTCAAAGTTCATGAGAGTGACTAGATACAAATAGTTTAAAACAAGCAATATCAAAGCTATGCATCAATCAACAAGTCTTGGGACAATGCACATATAACTAAGAATGGCCACTATGCTCTCAAAGTAGGTGCATAAAGATAGAAGGTGGAGACTCAACATAAAAGTATAAGAAAGGCCTTCATAGAAGGAAGTAGGGATTCAAGTTTCATAAAGAGCTTCCAAAAATTATGGTACTTATTAGCTTTCAGCTCTCATTGCCCCTATCATAAGAATATTGAAGGTGATTAAGGTTAAAGTGACACAACTAAGAGGATATACTTGACAAGTTATAAGATGAAATCTCATGCCCCTTACTTATGAAGACTGAACCTCATGCTACTCAACTTTAGTCACAAGTAAGCTCTTGTCATTGTAAGTACATATGTATCATAGAGAACCGCCAACAGGGTACCCCTTGCACATTATACATGAGCTATCCCATAATCAAAATGACAAGGCAAGCAGACAATGAGCATCTCAGCAATCTCTTTATTTGCTATCTGCATAGGTTTTTATTGAGGATGCTTCATAGAGTGCTCATTATGGTTATGCTGCAAGTTTCCACCATGATTAGGCATGGCTTAGGCTAGCAGCCCAAGCGTTTCTCTAACACACATACAAACTCCATGATCTTACAAGTTCCACTTTTATTTCACACCACCGGGATCCATAAGCAAAAGAACATGATATCAACGGGGTACAAAGTATAGGTGCAATGTTGAAAGCATTCCCCATGATACATGGTTCTGCTAACTTCAACTTATAAAGCGCAAGCATATACGCAACAAACATGAATGCAATGGTTCAAGTTTATTAAATGCAAAAAAGTAAAGTGTGCCATCAAGTTCGTGAGAGCTTTAATCACTAATTTTCTCATAACAAGTTTAATTCGGAAGGTAGAAAAAACATGAATATACTTGGAATAGCAAATGCTAAAAGGTAGGTATGGTGGACTCTTTGGAATAACTTGGTTTTAGGAGTTGGATGCATGACTGGAACTCATACTTGGTTGCAGAGGCTAGCAATAGACTAGGAGCGACCAACTAAGAGAGCAATAATGGCCATAATCATGCAGAGCGACAAAACATCATTGATCAAAGCATAAAGTGATACTACAAGTTGAAAACTAAAGTATAATAAAGGCTTATGGTGACTTGGGATAGTCATAACATAGTGTGAGCATGCGCCAAGTCAACCCAAATAAAGCATCAAAGGAGAATACCACAATACTATGCTTTAATATGCTAAAACAACGCATGATTCTTCAAAGGCACATTAAGCAATCTCAGTTGTTTATAACAAGTCATGCTACAACAAAGAATACTAAAAATAAAGCCAAAAAAATATCAAGCATGGCATGACAAATCATAGGCCACAGTCAAAAACAAGCTCTCTTTACCACTTAAGCATGAACTTTTCCTACTCTTTTCCAATCCAAACCAAACTATTTGAAAACCAATGTATGAAAGAGGGGGTCCAACCAATTTGTTCAGCAAACTAAACAAACCAAGCAAACGAAAAACCAAAACGAAAACGAAAAAGAAGATGCTCCAAGAACAACACACATGTGCATGAAACAATAAAAATGAAGCGTTTGGAAGGAACTTGGGATTTTTATTGATGAAGAAGGGGATGCCTTGGGCATCCCCAAGATTTGACGCTTGTACTTCTTGGATATTTCTTGGGGTGACACGCGTGGCATCCCCAAGCTTGAGCTTTAGTCTATCCTTCATCTCATTACTCATTCCTTCCATACACCTGAAAATTTTCCTTCATACAAAACTTCACACAATATTTATTAGCAACATTAGTGCACTCAAGATAATAAGTCTTTAGGTTCAGTTCTAACACCAATAAAACTTCAATTAAAACACTAGCTACTGTAGCACTTCCCTCAAAAAGCTCAATTCCCCAAGAGAACTCAAAAAGGAACCGACAAGACGCAAATGCAAATAATGCCAGAAATTTGTCAAAACAGACCAGCAGGTAAAGACAAATTTTTTCGAAGACGTTCTGTTTCTCAAATAAAAACGTGTTGAACTAACGAAAGTTAGATAACAACCTGGGGCAGATGCAAAAAAATTCACGCCTCAAAAGGACGTACAGAGATTTTACACGAATTGTTACGGTGAAGCACAAAAATCTGTTTCGGGACAACAACTTTCCCAATCATTACTTCTCTCTCATTAGAGGTTACTCTTGGCACCAAAAGCAAATAAAAAGTATAGGAGCAGTTATTACAGAGGTAATAACTTCCAAGACTCATCTAAAACTTTTGGGTTATCTCCCAACAAGTACTTTTCTTTAACGCCTTTAAATTAGGCATAAGAAGCAAAAAAAGAATCAAGTGTTCCAAAATGAAGAAGCATTAAGAGCAAATTTTGTTTTCATAGGAGAGGCAAAAGAAATATTCTCTCTCTTCCTAGGGAAGTGTTCTATACCTTTCTTGAGTGGGAATTGATATTTAATGGTGCCTTCTTTCATATCAATAATGGCACCAACAGTTCTAATAAAAGGTCTTCCCAAAGTAATAGGACAAGAAGCATTGCATCCAAAATATAGAAATTAATAGGGAAATAGGCATTGTTAACCATAATAAGAACATCATTGATACTCCCCATGAGTTTCTTTTTAGCATTATTATCAAGTGGGACATTCAAATAACAATCTTCAAGTGGTGGCAAATCAAGCATATCATAAATCCTTCTAGGCATAATAGAAACACTACTATCAAGATCACATAAAGCTTTGAAATCAAAATCATTCACTTTCATATTAATGATGGGTTCCCAACCATCTTCTTGTTTTATAGGAATAGAAGCTTTATGTTTCATCTTTTCTTCTTTAATCTTTATGAGAGCATCAGTAAGGTGTTTTGTAAAGGTCATATTCATAGCACTAGCATTAGGACTTTTAGCAAGCTTTTGTAGAAACTTAATAACTTCAGAGATGTTGCAACCATCAAGATCAAAATCATAATTATCATCTAAAGTAGTAGAGCTATTTCTAGCCTCAACACTAGTGGTAGTGATAGTAGAAACACTAATGTTTCTAGCAATTTCATCTTCTCTTTCCCACTTCGCATGCAATTCAGCTAATAGTCTAACATTTTCATCAATTCTTACTTGTATGGCATTAGTGGATGCTAAGGGATTATCAATAGTTTCAGGTTTAGCAGCCATTTTATTCAAAGAAGATTGAGCTTCAGCCAAAGATGTTATATTTCTGTCAGCATTAGAGAGTTTTTCCTCAATAGTTTTATTGAAAGCAGTTTGTTTACTAATAAAGTCTTTAAGCATAATTCAAGTTCAGAGGGTGCACTCCTATGATTGTGGTAGGAATTTCCATAAGCATTACCATTGTTGGGAGGATATGGCTTATAATTGTTGTTACCAAAATTATTCCTGTAGGCATTATTGCTAAAATTGTTATTCCTTATAAAGTTCACATCAACTTGCTCTTCTTGAGCAACCAAAGAGGCTAAAGGAACATTATTTGGATCAATATGGGCTTTCCTGTTAACAAGCATAGACATAATAACATCAATCTTATCACTCAAGGAAGAGGTTTTGTCAACATAATTTACCTTCTTACCTTGTGGAGCTCTTTCAGTATTCCATTCAGAATAGTTAACCATCATATTATCTAGAAGCTTTGTTGCAGAACCCAAAGTAATGGTCATAAAGGTACCTCCAGCAGTAGAATCCAATAGATTTCTTGAAGAATAGTTCAATCCTACATAAAAGGTTTGGATAATCATCCAAGCAGTCAGTCCATGAGTGGGACAATTCTTTACTAAAGATTTCATTCTTTCCCAAGCTTGAGAAACATGTTCATTATCAGATTGTTTAAACTTCACTATTTGACTTCTCATAGATATAATCTTAGCAGGATGATAGTATTTTCCAATGAAAGCATCTTTGCATTTAGTCCAAGAATCAATACTATTCCTAGTCAAGGAATTCAACCATTCTTCAGCTTTTCCTCTCAAAGAGAAAGGAAACAATATAAGCTTAATAATATCACCATCTATATCCCTATGCTTTTGCATCTCAAAAAGTTCAACAAAGTTATTTAAATGAGCAGCAGCATCTTTATTACCAATACCAGAAAATTCTTCTCTCATAACAAGATTGAGTAAAGCAGGTTTTATTTCAAAGAAAGTAGCTTCAGGAATAGGTGGAGCAATAGGTGTGCTCATAAAATCATTGTTGTTGGTGCTAGTGAAGTCACACAACTTAGTGTTTTCAAGAGTAGTCATTTTTGTGTGTTTTTAATAAAGAAAGCAAACTAGTAAGACTATTTTTGTGTGTGTTTTTGATAAGGAAACAAGCAAACAAAGCAAAAAGTAAACAAAGCAAAACAAAAACAACAAAGTAAAGAGATTGGTTATGATGGGCTCCCCTTGTGAAGATGTCCTTGACTCCCCGGCAACGGTGCCAGAAAAATAGCTTGATGGCCCAAAATATATCGAGCTCGTTGGGGAACCCCAAGAGGAATGTATGATGAGCATAGTAGCAAGTTTTCCCTCAGTTATGAAACCAAGGTTTAATCAAACTAGTAGGAGCAAGGAAACACCCCAAAGCTATTGCTAGCTAAACTTTGACAGGGCGCACTACCGGTGCCAGCAGCAACATGGAGACCTGCACAACACAACAACAAAACTCTGCCCCCAACTTGTGACGAGGTTGTCAATCGCACCGGTTTTGCTGAAAACAAAGGATTAAACGTATCGAATGGGACAAAGCAATAGTTTGAAGAAAGTAAACACAAAGCAGTAAACAATTGATTGTAGATTGATAGTAAAAGAAAGGACTGGGGTCCATAGTTCACTAGAGGTGGATCTCCTTAAGATAGATGACATGTTGGGTGAACAAATTACAGCGGGGCAATTGACAAACATCGAGAAAGCATACAAGCATGTACTACTCATCTTGACTCCTTTGAGACTTGATTGGGCATTACAACATTATACATAGACCACCATCCAACTGCATCTATGACTAATAATCCACCTTTAGGTTATCATCCGAACCCCCTCCAGTATTAAGTTGCAAGCAACAGATAATTGCATTACGAATTGCGTGTAAAGTAAACAATACGATTGTTCTATGAACAAAGGATTGTTGTTTTCTCCCTAGTAGCAACAACACATCTAGTACCTTAGAGATTTCTGTCACTTCCCCAGATCACTAGAGGCATGAACCCATTATCAAGCATAAATACTAACTCTTGGAGTTGCTAGCATCTACTTGGCCAAGATAGCTACTAACAATGGAAAGCATGCAAGATCACAAATAACAAAGACATGATAGAATCAATAATCAATCTGAAATAGCATCTCAATATCCATCGGATCCCCGCAAACACAACATGCAGAATTACAAATAGATGATCTTGATCATGAACGGAGCTCACAAGATCTAAACATGATAGCACAAAGGAGGAGAACCAGCCATCTAGCTACTACATGGACCTGTAGTCCAGAGATGAACTACTCACGCATCACACCGGAGGCTTGCATGATGGTGAAGAAGGCCTCCAGGGTTAATTCCCCTCTCCGGCAGGGTGCCAGGAAGAGCTTCAGATCCCTCTCGATCTAGGGATGGAGATGACGGCGGCTACAGACTCTTTCGTGGAATTTTGATTGGGTACTTAGGGTTTCTGTATCGGAGGCAACTTATAGGCAGAAGGAGACGCCGAGGGGGTGCCTGGGGCGACAAGACCACCCCCTGGCTCGGGCCAGGCCTGGCCGCACGGCCAGGTGGTCTGGCCGGGCCCTAGACCCTCTCCATCACGTATTCTGGCTCCAGGTGTCCTTCGGTGAAAAACTGACTTTGGCTTTTGTCCCGTCCAATTTTGAGAATATTCATTTTCTGACTTTCCTGGAACCAAAAACAGCAAAAAAAGAGGCAGCTGGCACTGTGGCTCTTGTTAATATGTTAGTCCAAGGAATCATATGAAAAGTACTCCAAAGTGTTGACAAAACATAAGAAAGTAGATAAAACCAAGCATGGAACATCAAAATTTATGGATACGTTAGCAACGTATCAGCCCTTCACCCAAGACAACCCTCCTCCAAAGGTAAACTTACTTCTTACTGTTTTCCGGATCTTCTCTGTATGTCGGTTTACTTTCGTAACTTGGCAATTGTTGTCTTGTTCTCAGTGATTCCTCCAACAGCCACTAGAGGATGGCGAGGTGCTGGCGAGCAAGTGGGTACCGGACCTCGCTGAGGAGGACGAGGAGGAGCCTGATTCAGACACCTTCCTACCTACTCTAGACATCGTTAAACGCAGCTCTGGTAAGGCCTCTTCTCTAAGGGATTTGGCGGATGACGATGACTCGGATGTTGAGGTCCTGGAGGTACTTGATCCGGTTCTCATATCTTACGCACTTCTGGTTAT
Organism: Avena eriantha; assembly: GCA_910589775.1. Classification (NCBI taxonomy): domain Eukaryota; kingdom Viridiplantae; phylum Streptophyta; class Magnoliopsida; order Poales; family Poaceae; genus Avena; species Avena eriantha. The sequence goes on along the minus strand of OU342744.1, from coordinate 137,749,559 downwards.
GTCTGGATCTTCAGCTAACCCGGTCGGTCAGGTCCACGAGGTTCCTCCCCTTGCCACTGGTGGTCTGGTCCCTGCTTCTTCCCAAAAGCGCGTGGCTGCCTCGGTCGCAACTTTGGAGGCGCCGCTACCCAAGAAGAGGCAGAAAAAGTCTGGGGTGAAAGCCTTGACTAAGCCGGCCGCCAAGAGCACGGTATGGAGGACACCCAAACCTCGAGCTCCCCCAACCTCAGATGAGTAAGTCTCTTTGCATTTGCCCTTCGAGTTTTTTCCTTTCTGTGTTTGCTTTTGTCTCTTATTGTTCTTTTTCTCTTTTTGACTTGGTTCTTTTCTGCTTCTCAGAGCCCCTAGGGTCATTCCCTAGAGCGGCTCCAACATAGCATCTCCAATCTGGAGCAGCCCTTCTTCCCCTCGCGATGACGACACTCACCTGCTCAGCCCTATCCAAGAGGGCTCCACGGCTGCGCCTGATCTGAGCACACCTCATCATGAGGAGAGCAATGTAAGCGTGGGGGGGGGGGGTGGTGGGGCAGCTTTGGCCGTATCTTCCCAGTTCCTCTTTGGCCCCTGCGCCAAGTGTTGAGGTGCCAGCTCCATCGGCACCGCCCCAATCAAGTTCCTCTCCCGTTCAAGTGTCTTCAGGACTAGTAGCAGAAGCAGCAGCTCCAACAACATCACCAGTAGCACAAATAGCAACAACATCATCAACACTAGCAGCAGCAACAGCACCAACATCAACAACATCGACCAAGGCCCCAAAGAAGAAGGCTCTGTTGGCGGCCCCCAGATCAATGGTGTCTATTGCAGATATTTTTCCGCCAGCTTCTCAAGTTCCTTCCGGGTCAGCGGCCTCGGATCTTCCGCCGCGTCCTTCGTCATCCGGCAAGCTCAAAAAAGTTGCCGGATCAGCTAAGGGTATCTCTTTTGGGTCACACGCTGCCGGATCAGACGGTAGCAGGCAGCTGGTTCTGCATACCAGCCCTACTGTAGCTCAATCTGCAAGGCGAGAGGCCCACATCAAAGGTCTTGTGGCGAACTACTCTCCTAGTGGCAAAAGTTATAGTCCGATGCCCCTGGAGTATGTGAAGAACTGGAACAATGCTGAATTCATCGATCCAAAAGATGATCTGCCGGAGAAGTTCAGCCCCGCCGAGTTTAGTGCACAGATGAACTCCGCGACCAAGGCCATCTCTTTGGCTGGCTGGATGATGGAGGCAATTCTTTTCCTCCGCTGTGGTACTTTGTGTAGATGAGCACTTGTAGATATACCCCTAGTCCCCGAGCCTCCGAGGAAGTAACTTGTTACTCGGTCGGATGCTCCTAGAGAATTTGGTTTCTATCCTTAGCAATTTCAAATATCCACACACCTAGAGCCAGGTTAAGTTCCCTTGGCCCGGATCTTGTAGACTTTGAATATCCACGCACCTAGAGCTGGGTTAAGTTCCCTTGGCCCGGATCTTGTAGACTTCGAATATCCACACACCTAGAGCCGGGTTAAGTTCCCTTGGCCCGGACCTTGTAGACTTCGAATATCCACACACCTAGAGTCCGGTTAAGTTCCCTTGGCCCGGTCTTGTAGACTTTGAATATCCACACACCTAGAGCCGGGTTAAGTTCCCTTGGCCTGGATCTTGAAGACTTCGAATATCCACACACCTAGAGCCGGGTTAAGTTCCCTTGGCCTGGATCTTGTAGACTTCGAATATCCACACACCTAGAGCCGGGTTAAGTTCCCTTGGCCTGGATCTTGTAGACTTCGAAAATCCACACACCTAGAGCCGGGTTAAGTTCCCTTGGCCCGAATCTTGTAGAATTCGAATTACCTTGTACTTTGCCTTTGATCTTGACATTGCCTTGCTTATTTCAGATTACCACTAACCGCCGATCTGTCGAGTTCCAGCACCTGCTGGACTCCTATAAAGACATTTGCGGGCGTTATGGCAAGCTCCTAGAGGAGCACCAGAAGAAGGGTAATGTTTTTGACTTAGACTTTTCCTTCTTCCACTTTCGTTTGTTCGAGTTTTCTGTATCCGTATTAATTTGTTTATCCGGACTATGCAACCGAGGTTGAAGCGGAGAATATCATCATGCAGAAGAATCTGGCTGAGATCCAAGGTATCTTATCTCGTTCACCCCATTATTGTGTGCTCTTTTCTTCATCCGGTGTATATTTATACTCCGGCTCTGCCAGATTAACCCACTGTTGCAGTTGCTCTTGAAGATAGTGTACCCATGCCTGATATGATGACCCATTTCTTCGAACAAACAAGGAAGCATCAGGCTGAACTGAAGAAGAAGGACGATGATATAGCTCGGCTGCGGCTCCAGGACTTAGAGATTACTCAGCTAAATGCCGAAATTCAGAGGCTCAAAGACCTCCACAAAACCGAGCTGGACAAGGCGGACTAGGAGTTTGCCGAGGAAAAAGAGCATTTGATGACTCAAATTTCCAAGGATAAGGATCTATTGGAGGAAGCCGATGTAAAACTTACGTCGGTAACCTCCGAATATGAGAAACTCCAGCCCACAGCGCCAATGTCGATGCCGAGCTTCAGCGTCTCCTCTTCCAGATTTCTCGTGAGTTTCTTCCTCTTATTCAATTTTCTTTTTTCCGGATTAATGCGCTTGCTCATTACTTCCTCTGCTTTATTCTTAGGCAAGTTTCTAGAAGGTGGTACTCTTGCCGGTGCTGCTGTAACCCGGTCTCGCGAGCAGCGTGGTATTCCCACGGGCCCTGGATCCATGTCAGTCCCTTACACGACACAGGATCTGCTTGTTAGCCTTGCTGCTTGCCTGGAGCTGGTAAAGAATTATGGCGCTGATATCATGCCTGCCGGGATGCGGATGCTGAATTCTCTATGGCCTGGCGAGAGCACTCCAAAGGGTAATGCCGCTCTCGTTGCCAAACTGATGGAGTGCGATACACCGTTGCATCTGTGGCGTGAGTCGGCTGCGCGAGCTGGGGCTGACATTGCCTTGCAGCTCATCCTCTCGTGGTATGAAGGAATTGACTTGGGGTTGCTTACCCGCATGCGCACCGGATCTAAGTGGTCCAAAGATCCGGAGTGCATCGCGTGCCGCAAAGCTTGTGCTAACAAACTCATCCAGTACTCCTTCTGCCACGCTTGGAACGAAGGGCCAAGCTATCTCGACGTTTTCGATAATGAAGTTGCTTCTGGTGATGAAGAAGATGAAGGGAGTGAGGGTGAGGTCTCCGAACTTGGCGACAAGGCCGAAGACCCAGAGGATGGCGAGGTCAACCCTGAGGATGAAGCCGAAGCTAGTGCCCCTCCCCCAAATTCTGAAGTACCTCCTTCCTCGGCTAATGATTCGGCTGCTGCCCCTGCTCCTTAAAAACACTTGGTCATATTTGTCAGATCCCCGGAATGCCGGGCGGAAATGTATCTAAGTACTTTGGTTTGGTTGTGCTACAACTTATTGTTTGGAACTAAGTTCTTAATGTTGGATCATCGTGGGCGAAGTCCCCGAGTTTCGTTTTCTTGTTCCCCCAATTTTTGATTCGGCTCGCGTCTACCTTGATTTAGTTTTTTGACTTACGAGTCCGAGGTTCAAAAAATTGACTTAACAATACTTGAAACTTTGAGATTATGTCAAAATGATCCGGCGTTAGATAAATATAGTAAACAAAGGGTTAGTCAAAATAACCAATGTCGGCCCGCTTAAGTTCTTTTCCTTAGTCGTTTTTCATGTGCCTTGCCATTCCAAACTTGTTCTCTTGCTTGCCATGAAGCCAATTCTTGTTGGACAACAGCAAAGTTGAAGAGTTGGGTTTTTGGTGCTCACACACTACTAATCCGACTGAAATATAAGCGACTTAACCCAGCTGATGCGCTTGACTTTCGACGTAGAGCTTGATACATTGCAAATGTATCTATAATTTTTGATGTTCCATGCTTGGTTTTATCCACTTTCTTGTGTTTTGTTCCAACTTTGGAGTACTTTTCATATGATTTCTTGGACTAACCTATTAAGAAGAGCCACAGTGCCAGCTGCCTGTTTTCTACTGTTTTTGGTTCCAGGAAAGTCAGAAAATGAATATTCTCGGAATTGGACGGGACAAAAGCCAAAGTGCCTATTTTTCCAGAAGGGATCAAGTGCCAGAAGACGAGACGGAGAAGGGCCAGGGAGCCACCACACAAACTGGCCGCGTGGCCAGGCCTGGCCCGTGCCAGGGGGTGGTGTGGCGCTCCCGGCACCCCCTCAGCCTCTCCTTCCGCCTATATATTTCCCTCGGGATGAAAACCCTAAGTGCCTAATCAAAAATCCATGAAAGAGTCTGTAGCCGTCGTCATCTCCATCCATAGACCGGGAGGGATCTGAAGCTCTTCCTGGCACCCTGCCGGAGAGGGGAATTCACCCTGGAGGCCTTCTTCATCACCATGCAAGCCTCCGGTGTGATGCGTGAGTAGTTCATCCTTGGACTACGGATCCATGTAGTAGCTAGATGGCTGGTTCTCCTCCTTTGTGCTTTCATGTTTAGATCTTGTGAGCTCCGTTCATGATCAAGATCATCTATTTGTAATTCTACATGTTGTGTTTGCGGGGATCCGATGGATATTGAGATGCTATTTCAGATTGATTATTGATTTTATCATGTCTTTGTTATTTGAGATCTTGCATGCTTTCCATTGTTAGTAGATATCTTGGCCAAGTAGATGCAACTCCAAGAGTTAGTATTTATGCTCGATAGTGGGCTCATGCCTCTGGTAATCTGGGGAAGTTACAGAAATCTCTAAGGTATTAGATGAGATGTTGCTACTAGGGAGAAAACAACAATCCTTTGTTCATAGAACAATCGTATTGTTTACTTTACATGCAGTTCGTAAAGCAATAATCTGTTGCTTGCAACTTAATACTGGAGGGGGTTCGGATGATAACCTGAAGGTGGATTATTAGTCATAGATGCAGTTGGATGGCGGTCTATGTATAATGTTGTAATGCCCAATCAAGTCTCAGAGGAGTCAAGATGATTAGTATATGCATGTATTGCTTTCTCGGTGTTTGTCAATTGCCCCGCTGTAATTTGTTCACCCGGCATGTTATCTATCTAAGGAGAGCCACCTCTAGTGAACTATGGATCCTGGTCCTTTTTCTTTACATACAATCTAAAATCTTTTACTGCTTTGTGTTTACTTTCTGCAAACTTTTACTTCTTTCCATTCAATACGTTTAATCCTTTGTTTTCCGCACGGTGAGATTGACAACCTCATCGCAAGTTGGGGACAAAGTTCGGTGGTTGTGTTGTGCAGGTCTCCATGTTGCTACTAGCACCGGTAGTACGCCCTGCCAAAGCTCAGCTAGTAACACCTTTGGGGTGTTTCCTTGCTCCTACTGGTTCGATTAAACCTTGGTTTCATAACTAAGGGAAAACTTACTGCTATGCTCATCATACCTTCCTCTTGGGGTTCCCAACGAGCTCGCTCAGTTATGAAACCAAGGTTTAATCGAACCAGTAGGAGCAAGGAAACACCCCAAAGGTCTTACTAGCTGAGCTTTGGCAGGGCGCACTACCGGTGCTAGTAGCAACGTGGAGACCTGCACAACACAACCACAGAACTTTGTCCCCAACTTGCGATGAGGTTGTCAATCTCACCGTGTTTTGCGGAAAACAAAGGATTAAACGTATCGAATGGAAAGAAGTAAAAGTTTGCAGAAAGTAAACACAAAGGAGTAAAAGATTGTAGATTGTATGTAAAGTAAAAGGACCGGGATCCATAGTTCACTAGAGGTGGCTCTCCTTCGATAGACAACATGCTGGGTGAACAAATTACAGTGGGGCTATTGACAAACACCGAGAAAGCAATACATGCATATACTAATCATCTTGACTCCTCTGAGACTTGATTGGACATTACAACATAATACATAGACCGCCATCCAACTGCATCTATGACTAATAATCCACCTTCAGGTTATCATCCAAACCCCCTCCAGTATTAAGTTACAAGCAACAGATTATTGCTTTACGAACTGCGTGTAAAGTAAACAATACGATTGTTCTATGAACAAAGGATTGTTGTTTTCTCCCTAGTAGCAACAGCTCATCTAATACCTTAGAGATTTCTGTAACTTCCTAGATTACCAGAGGCATGAACCCACTATCGAGCATAAATACTAACTCTTGGAGTTGCTAGCATCTACTTGGCCAAGATAGCTACTAACAACGGAAAGCATGCAAGATCTCAAATAACAAAGACATGATAAAATCAATAATCAATCTGAAATAGCATCTCAATATCCATCGGATCCCCGCAAACACAACATGTAGAATTACAAATAGATGATCTTGATCATGAACGGAGCTCACAAGATCTAAACATGAAAGCACAAAGGAGGAGAACCAGCCATCTAGCTACTACATGGATCCGTAGTCCAAGGATGAACTCCTCACGCATCACACCGGAGGCTTGCATGGTGATGAAGAAGGCCTCCAGGGTGAATTCCCCTCTCCGGCAGGGTGCCAGGAAGAGCTTCAGATCCCTCCCGATCTAGGGATGGAGGTGACGACGGCTACAGACTCTTTCGTAGATTTTTGATCGGGCACTTAGGATTTTCGTCCCGAGGGAAATATATAGGTGGAAGGAGAGGTCGAGGGGGTGCCGGGAGCGGCCACACCACCCCTTGGCGCGGGCCAGGCCTAGCAGCGTAGCCAGGTGGTGTGGTGGCTCCCTGGCCCTTTTCCGTCTCGTATTCTGGCACTTAATCACTTTCGTAAAAATAGGCACTTTGGCTTTTGTCCCGTCCAATTCCGAGAATATTCATTTTCTGACTTTCCTGGAACCAAAAACAACAGAAAACAGGCAGCTGGCACTGTGGCTCTTGTTAATAGGTTAGTCCAAGAAATCATATGAAAAGTACTCCAAAGTTGGACCAAAACACAAGAAAGTGGATAAAACCAAGCATGGAATATCAAAAATTATAGATACATTTGCAATGTGTCAACATCCCCAAGCTTAACTCCTACTCGTCCTCGAGTAGGTAAGTGATAAATAGAAAGAATAATTTTTGAGGTGACATGCACCATCAAAGACTTGATCAAAGTATTTGTAAAACATTCGAAGCTGGGATGGTAGTACTTCAATCATAACATGAAATACAAAGTTCTAGCAATAAGCAAAGAAACTATGATGCAACATGAAAAGGCACAAACAAAATATTCATGAAAAACAATGCTTTGCAAGACGTTTGTTTATTTCACATAAAGAGAACATAGCATAATAGTATTCAGCTTGTCCCTCAATAGAGTAGCAAATATAAATGCATAGGAAAGCTTCAAAGTTCATCAGAGTGACTAGATACAATAGTTTAAAACAAGCAATAACAAGTTATGCATCAATCAACTAGTCTTGGGACAATGCACATAGAACTAAGAATGGCCACTATGCTCTCAAAGTAGGTGCATAAAGATAGAAGGTGGAGACTCAATATAATGGTGGAAGAAAAGCCTTTTGTAAAAGGAAGTAGGGATTCAAGTCTCATAAAGAGCTTCCAAAAATTATGGTACTTGTAGCTTCAGCTCTCATTGCCCCTATCATAAGCATCTTGAAGTGATTAAGGTTAAAGTGAACAAACTATGGTGTACATGCTTGACGAAGTATAAGTCAAAAATATCATGTCCCTTGTATACGAGGGCCGCTCCTCATGCTACTCAAGTTTAGTCACCGGTAAGTTCTTGTCATCGTAAGTACATGTGTATCATAGAGAACCGCCAACGGGGTACCCCTTGCCCGATGATACGGAAGAATCCCCATATCAAAATGACAAGGCAAGCGGACAACGAGCATCTCAGCATTCTTCTTATTTACGATGGGAATATGGTGCTTTTTTCTCTCTTTCCTCTTTTCATAGTATCTTTTTTTTCTTTTCTCTTTTTTTTTTCAATAGGACTCTTTTTTTTATAAGAAGAATGCTTCATAGACATCTCATTATGGTTATGTTGCAGGTTTCCACCATGTCAGCATGGATTAGACTAGCGGCCCAGGCGTTTATCTAACACATATACATAACTCCATGGACTCACAAGCTCCCCTTTCATTTCAAGCCGACGACATCCATATACAAAAGAGCATGATATCAACTAGGTACAAGTACCAAGTGCAATGTTGAAAGCGTTCCCCATGAAAGCATGGTTCTGCTAATTCCCGACAAATAAGTGCAAGCATATACAACATAGAAGACACAATGGTTCAAGTTTATTAAGGGCAAGTAAAGTAAAGTGTGCCATCAAGTTCGTGAGAGCTTTAATCACTAGTTTTCTCATAACAAGTGGAAGGTAAACAAAAGCATGAATGTACTTGGAATAGCATAAGCTAGTAGGTAGGTATGGTGGACTCTTTGGAATAACTTCGCTTAGGGAGTTGGATGCATGAGTGGAACTCATACTTTGTTGTGGAGGCTAGAAAAAGACTGGGAGCGACAAACTAAGAGAGCAATAATGGCCATAATCATGCAGAGCGACAAAACATCATTGATCAAAGCATAAAGTGATACTACAAGTTGAAAACTAAAGGATCATAAAGGCTATGGTGACTTTAGATAGTCATAACATGGTGTGAGCATGCGCCAAGTCAACCCAAATAAAGCATCAAAGGAGAATACCACTATACCATGCTTTAATATGCTAAAACAATGCATGATTCATCCAAGGCACATTAAGCAATCTCAATTGTTTATAACAAGTCATGATACAGCAAAGAATACTAAGCATAAAGCCAAAACAATATCAAGCATGGCATGACAAAGCGCCACAGTCATAAATGAGCTCTTTTTACCACATAAGCATGAACTTTCCTAATCTTTTCCAAACCAAACCAAACTATTTGCAAACCAATGTATGAAAGAGGGGGTCCAACCAATTTATTCAGAAAACTAAGCAAACCAAAGCAAATGAAAAACCAAAATAAAAACAAAAAAGGAAGACGTCCCAAGAAAAACACAACTGTGCATGAAACAATAATAATGAAGCGTTTGGAAGAAACCTGGGATTTTTATTGATGAAGAAGGGGGATGCCTTGGGCATCCCCAAGCTTTGACGCTTGTACATCTTGGATATTTCTTGGGGTGACACGTGTGGCATCCCCAAGCTTGAGCTTTAGTCCATCCTTCATCTCATTACTCATTCCTTCCATACACCTGAAATTTTTCCTTTATACAAAACTTCACACAATCTTATTAGCAACATTAGTGCACTTAAGATAAATACGTCCCAAGGTTCAGTTCTAACACCAAATATACTTCCATTAGAACACTAGCTACTGTAGCACTTCCCTCAAAAATCTCAATTCCCCAAAAGAACTCAATAAGGAACTAACAAGTAGCAAATGCAGAAAATGGCAGAAATCTGTCAAAACAGACCAGCAGGTAAAGACGAATTTGTTCGAAGACCTTATGTTGGTCAAATCAAAAAGTGTTGAACTAACGAAAGTTAGATAACAACCTGGGGCATAAGCACAAAACTTTAAAGCTAAATCGGACATATAGAGCTCTCTCAAGAAGTTTTACGGTGAAGCACTGAAATCTGTTTCGGGACAACAACTTTCCCAATCATTACTTCACTCTCATTAGAGGTTACTCTTGGCACAAAAAGCAAATAAAAAGGATAAGGAGAGGTTATTACAGAGATAATAACTTCCAAGACTCATCTAAAACTTTTGTGTTATCTCCCAATAAGTACTTTTCTTTAACGCCTTTAAGTTAGGCATAAGAAGCAAAGAAATAATCAAGTGTTCTCAAATGAAGAAGCATTAAGACCAAATTTTGCTTTCATAGGAGAAGCAAAAGAAATCTTTTCTCTGTTTTTAGGGAAGTGTTCTATACCTTTCTTGAGTGGGAGTTGATATTTAATGGTGCCTTATTTCATATCAATGATTGCACCAACAGTTCTAAGAAAAGGTCTTCCCAAAGTAATAGGACAAGAAGCATTGTATTCAACATCCAAAACATAGAAATCAACGGGGACATAGGAATCGTTAACCATAATAAGAACATCATTAAGACTCCCCATGAGTTTGTTTTTAGCATTAGCATCAAGTGGGACATTCAAATAACAATCTTCAAGAGGATGCAAATCAAGCATATCATAAATCCTTCTAGGCATAATAGAAACACTACTATCAAGATCACACAAAGCTTTGAAATCAAAGTCATTCACTTTCATATTAATGATGGGTTCCCAACCATCTTATTCTTTTATAGGAATAGAAGCTTTATGTTTCATCTTTTCTTCTTTAATCTTTATGAGAGCATCAGTAATGTGTTTTGTAAAAGCCATGTTCATAGCACTAGCATTAGGACTTTTAGCAAGCTTTTGTAGGAACTTAATAACTTCAGAGATATTGCAACCATCAAGATCAAAATCAACTTTATCATCTAAAGTAGTAGAACTATTACTAGCCTCAACACTAGTGGTGGTGATAGTAGAAACACTAATGTTTCTCGCAATTTCATCTTCTCTTTCCCACTTAGCATGTAATTCAGCTAATAGTCTAACATTTTCATCAATTCTTACTCTTATAGTATTAGTGGCTGCAAAGGGATTATCATTAGTTTCAGGTTTAGCAGCCATTTTATTAATCAATGAAGATTGAGCTTCAGACAAAGATGATATATTTCTTTCAGCATTAGAGAGTTTCAATTGTAAACTAGGAATTTCCCTATTTAGACTCTCAAGTTGATGGCTAATGTTCTTCAAAATGATAGATTGTTCCTCCATAGTTTTAGTAAATAGTTTATTTTGCTCATATTGCATTTGCATGAAGTTTTTAGTGGCTCTTTCAACTTCCAAAATTCTTCCTTCACTAGGTAATTCAGGTTTACCGTTATGGCCATAAGTATTACTGGGAGGGTAGGGCCTATAATTGTTGTTACCAAAATTGTTCCTATAACATTATTACCATAAGCATTGTTGCCAAAGTTGTTATTTCTTATGAAGTTCACATCAACTTGCTCTTATTGAGCAACCAAAGAGGCTAAAGGAACATTATTTGGATCAATATGGGCTTTCCCATTAACAAGCATAGACATAATAATATCAATTTTATCACTCAAGGAGGAGGTTTCCTCAACATAATTTACCTTCTTACCTTGTGGAGCTCTCTCAGTATGCCATTCAGAATAATTAACCATCATGTTGTCCAAAAGTTTTGTTGCAGCACCCAAAGGGATGGTCATAAAGGTACCTCCAGCAGCTGAATCCAATAGGTTCCTTGAAGAATAGTTCAATCCTGCATAAAAAGTTTGGATGATCATCCAAGCAGTCAGTCCATGAGTGGGACAATTCTTTACCAAAGATTTCATTCTTTCCCAAGCTTGAGCAACATGCTCATTATCAAGTTGTTTAAACTTCATTATTTCACTTCTCATGGATATAATCTTAGCAGGAGGATAGCATTTTCCAATAAAAGCATCTTTGCACTTAGTCCAAGAGTCAATACTATTCCTAGTTAAGGAATTCAACCATTTTTTAGCTTTTCCTCTCAAAGAGAAAGGAAACAATTTCAGTTTAATAATATCACCATCTATATCCCTATGCTTTTGCATCTCACAAAGTTCAACAAAGTTATTTAGATGGGAAGCAGCATCTTCATTACCAATACCAGAAAATTTCTCTCTCATAACAAGATTGAGTAAAGCAGGTTTTATCTCAAAGAAAGTATTTTCAGCCACAGGTGGAGCAATAGGTGTGCTCATAAAATCATTGTTGTTGGTGCTAGTGAAGTCACACAACTAGTGTTTTCAAGAGTAGTCATTTTTTGGGTTTTCATATAAGAAAGCAAACTTGTAAAACTATTTTTTTGTGTTTTTTGAAGAACAAAACAAGCAAACAAAGCAAAAACAAACTAAGCAAAACAAAAACAACAAAGTAAAGAGATTGTTTATGAGGGACTCCCCTTGTGAAGATGTCCTTGACTCCCCGGCAACGGCGCCAGAAAAGATCTTGATGCGCTCGACTTTCGACGTAGAGCTCGTTGGGAACCCCAAGAGGAAGGTATGTTGAGCACAGCAGTAAGTTTTCCCTCAGTTATGAAACCAAGGTTTAATCGAACCAGTAGGATCAAGGAAACACCCCAAAGGTGTTACTAGCTGAGCTTTGGCAGGGCGCACTACCGGTGCTAGTAGCAACGTGGAGACCTGCGCAACACAACCACAGAACTTTGTCCCCAACTTGCGATGAGGTTGTCAATCTCACCGTGTTTTGCAGAAAACAAAGGATTAAACGTATCGAATGGAAAGAAGTAAAAGTTTGAAGAAAGTAAACACAAAGCAGTAAAAGATTTTAGATTGTATGTAAAGAAAAAGGACCAGGATCCATAGTTCACTAGAGGTGGCTCTCCTTAGATAGATAACATGTCGGGTGAACAAATTACAGCGGGGCAATTGACAAACACCGAGAAAGCAATACATGCATATACTAATCATCTTGACTCCTCTAAGACTTGATTGGGCATTACAACATTATACATAGACCGCCATCCAACTGCATCTATGACTAATAATCCACCTTCAGGTTATCATCCAAACCCCCTCCAGTATTAAGTTACAAGCTACAGATTATTGCTTTATGAACTGCGTGTAAAGTAAACAATACGATTGTTCTATGAACAAAGGATTGTTGTTTTCTCCCTAGTAGCAACAACACATCTAGTACCTTAGAGATTTCTGTCACTTCCCCAGATTACCAGAGGCATGAACCCACTATCGAGCATAAATACTAACTCTTGGAGTTGCTAGCATCTACTTGGCCAAGATAGCTACTAACAACGGAAAGCATGCAAGATCTCAAATAACAAAGGCATGATAAAATCAATAATCAATCTGAAATAGCATCTCAATATCCATCGGATCCCCGCAAACACAACATGTAGAATTACAAATAGATGATCTTGATCATGAACGGACCTCACAAGATCTAAACATGAAAGCACAAAGGAGGAGAACCAGCCATCTAGCTACTACATGGATCCGTAGTCCAAGGATGAACTACTCACGGATCACACCGGAGGCTTGCATGGTGATGAAGAAGGCCTCCAGGGTGAATTCCCCTCTCCGGCAGGGTGCTGGGAAGAGCTTCAGATCCCTCTCGATCTAGGGATGGAGATGACGGTGGCTACATACTCTTTCGTGGATTTTTGATCAGGCACTTAGGGTTTTCGTCCCGAGGGAAATATATAGGCAGAAGGAGAGGCCGAGGGGGTGCCAGGAGAGGCCACACCACCCCCTGGCGCGGGCCAGGCCTGGCCGCGCGGCCAGGTAGTGTGGTGGCTCCCTGGCCCTTCTCCGTCTCATATTCTGGCACTTAATCACTTTCGGAAAAATAGGCACTTTGGCTTTTGTCCCGTCCAATTCCGAGAATATTCATTTTCTGACTTTCCTGGAACCAAAAACAGCAGAAAACAGGCAGCTGGCACTGTGGCTCTTGTTAATAGGTTAGTCCAAGAAATCATATGAAAAGTACTCCAAAGTTGGAACAAAACACAAGAAAGTGGATAAAACCAAGCATGGAACATCAAAAATTATAGATACATTTGCAATGTATCACGAGCCGACATAGAAAGATACGAAAACGAGAAAGACAATTATTACGGAAGTCCCCGAGTCTCTGCTTGGGGTGCTAAAGTTTCATTAATAAGCTCATTGCCGACATACATACCGACATATGAGTTGCTCGGATACATACACCTCTTTGTCAAGTGTAAAAAGGATGAAGTAGTGCTACATTCCACGGTCACTTAGATTCCTCTACAGACCTGTCCGCCTTGTTCTTTTCCTGTGGCTGTGCATCAATAAGATAGTAGGAATCATTGTGCAAAGCTTTGCTTACAATGAAAGGTCCTTCCCATGGAGGGGATAGCTTATGCATGACAGCAGTGCACTGTATCAACTGGAGTACTAGGTCACCTTCCCGGAAGACTCGGGGGTTCACTTTCTGGCTATGGTAGCGTCGGAGATTTTGCTGATATATGGTGGATCTGGACAAGGCCAGTTCTCTCGCTTCTACCAGTAGATCAACATCGTTTTGCTAGGCTTCGCGCACTTCGGCTTCTGTGTATTGGGTGACCCTTGGTGAATCATGCTCTATGTCGGATGGTAATACAACTTCTGCCCCATATACCAGAAAGAATGGCGACAAACCTGTTGATCGATTCAGAGTTGTTCTTAAACTCCATGGTACCGCTGGTAGTTCTTCTATCCAGCACCCCGCTGAACTTTGCAGCGGCTCTATGAGCCAGGGTTTTATCCCAGACAAAACTAGTATGTTGGATCTCTCCACTTGCCCGTTCGATGCGGGGTGAGCGACTGAGGCGACATCTAGCCGGATCTTCTTTTCTTGGCAGAACCTCGCAAATGCTCCTTCAGCAAAATTTGTGCCATTATCAGTTATGATGCTATGGGGATAGCCATATCTCAGGATTATGTCCTTGAGGAATCTTACTGCTGTTGCGGCATCACATTTCTTAATTGGCTTCACTTCAATCCACTTGGTGAACTTGTCGACCATAACTAGGATATGGGTCATTCCTCCTTCAGCCGGCTTAAATGGCCCTACCATGTCTAGGCACCATACAACAAATGGCCAGGTAATGGGGATAGTTTTGAGTTCCGACATTGGTAAATGAGTTTTTGTGGCGTATCTCTGACAGCCATTGCATTTTCTCACCAAATCCTTTGCTTGGTCCAAAGCACTTGGCCAATAAAATCCATGCCGGAAAGCTTTCGCCACTAACGCTCTTGAGGAGGCATGGTGGCCACATTCCCCTTGGTGAATATCTCGGAGTATATCGAGTCCTTCTTCTAGGTCAACACACCGCTGCAGCACTGTTGTTACACTCCTTTTATATAATTCGGCATTGATAATAGTATAGGCCTTTGCTCTTCTCTGGATCTGTCTTGAGATTATCTCGTCATCTGGCAAGGTTCCCTCTTTCAGCAAATCAAAAATTGGCTTGGCCCAAGCTGGTATAGTCCAGACGGGAAATGGTTCCTCATCAATTTCCATCGCATCTACCGACATAACTCCTACCGGGTCTAGCTGATCAGTCCCCGGGTTTGCCGAAGCAGTTCCCGGGTTTGCTGAGGTGCCTCCCCACTCTATCTCCATAGGTGTAGCTCCTGATCCGGAGAGTGTAGGGATATAAATTGAGTCTGATTCAGGCGATGGTGTGATGGATGGTTTTCTCAAGTGCTCCAAAGCAACATTCGGTGGGACTGGCTGCCAGGATGAGCCTAACTTGGACAACGTATCTGCCGCCTCGTTTTCAATCCAAGGTATGTGATGGAATTCACACCCTTCGAAAAATCCACTTATCTTTTGAACATGGAATCTGTATAGGGCCATGTTAACATACAAAGCATCCCAGTTTCTAGACACAGGTTGCACCACCAAATCCGAATCTCCAAAGCATTGTATCCGACGTATCCCCACTTCTTTCGCTACCTTGAGACCATGTACCAATGCTTCGTACTCCGCAACATTGTTCGAGGCACTGAAGTGGATTTGAAGGACATATTTCAGTTGATCTTTCTTGGGCGAGGTAAGTACTACTCTGGTGCCCAACCCATCTTTCAGTTTCGATCCATCGAAGTGCATTCGCCAATAATTGGAGTCCGCCAGAGGTGGCTCATATTGCATTTCAGCCCAGTCCACGAAGAAATCCGCCATAGCTTGTGATTTTATAGCCTCTCTTCTGTCAAATTGTGGCCCATATGGGGCTAACTCAATTGCCCATTTTGCTATCCGGCCACTTGCATCTTTGTTACTCATAATCTCTGATATGGGTGCCTCACATATCACTTTGATGGGATGTTCCTCAAAATAGTGTTTGAGTTTCTTGGCCAACATATATACGCCATACACCATCTTTTGATAGTGAGGGTAATTCTGTTTTGAAGCAGACAATACTTCGCTCAGATAATACACTGTCCTTTGCACCAACTTTCCTTCTTCCTCGCGCTCCACTACAATTACTGCACTTACGACTCGGTTGGTCGCGGCTACTTAGAGCAACATTGGCTCCTTGGGTAGTGGTGCTGCTAGGATCGGCGCAGTAGATAACATCTTTTTCAATTCTCGAAACGCAATGTCCGCCTATGGCGTCTATGTGAATTTGTCTGCCTTTTTCATTAACTGGTAGAGGGGTAAGGCCTTCTCTCCCAGCCGACATACGAATCGGCTTAACGATGTCAAGCAACCAGTGAACTTCTGCACCTCGTTAAGGCATTTTGGCAGTTCCATTCTCTCTATGGCCCAGATTTTCGTTAGGTTAGCTTCAATACCTCGGCTAGACACTAGAAAACCGAGTAACTTTCCAGTGGGTACGCCAAAGGTGCATTTCTCCGGGTTAAGCTTCATTCAGAACCTTCTTAAGTTCGCGAATGTCTGCCGAATATCATCAAGGAGTGTATTGCTTTCCTTAGTCTTTATCACCACATCATCCACATAAACTTGCATGTTTTGACCTATTTGGTCGTGTAAGCATTTTTGCATGCATCATTGGTATGTTGCTCCTGCATTACGTAGTCCAAACGGCATAGTGTGATAGCAATAAGCCCCGTATGGGGTAATAAACACAGTCTTTATTTGATCATCCGGATTCAGGGGTATCTGGTGGAAACCAGAATACGCATCAATGAATGATAGTAGTTCACATCCGGCTGTTGAGTCTATAACTTGATCTATTCAAGGGAGCGGGAATGGATCTTTGGGACACGCCTTATTCAGGTTCGTGTAATCAATGCACATGCGCCATACCATGGCCACGTTCAGATCGTCCTTCTTCTTTTCCACAAGCACCGGATTAGAGAGCCAATCCGGATAGAGTACTTCCATGATAAACCCAGCTGCTAGGAGCCTAGCTATCTCATCCCCAATGACTTTCCTTATGTCTTCGGTGAAACTCCGGAGAGGCTTCTTTACCGGCTTAGCTCCGGGTCTTACGTTTAATGAGTGCTCAGCCAACTCCCTCGACACACCTTGCAGATCCTGAGTGGACCAAGCAAAGATATCTCATTTTTCACGGAGGCAATTGACGAGCTCGCTTTCCTATTTGCTGCTTAACCCGGCACCAATGGTTACGGTGCGCTCTAGGAATTAACCATCAATTGGCACTTTCTTTGTGTCCTTGGTTGCTTGGAATGACACGCTTCCGTGCGGGTTGGTCGAAGCCGGCATATGCTGCTGCACGGATTGAGCCAATGCCGCCACTTCTAGTATCTTCCTTTTTTCCTGATCTATCACGAGTGACTCGGCTAAGTTAGATCCAGCTGAGGTGCACTCGATCAAACGCCGGAAGTCCCCTGATACAGTTATCACACCCCTTTGCCTAGGCAGTTTCATCTTACGGTAGCTGATGTGAGTAGTTGCCATGAACTTGTTCAGCTTGGGCCTGCCGAGTAACGCGTGATAAGCACTCTCTAGATTCACCACTTCGAACTCCAAATTTTTAGTCCAAGAATTGTCTCTCGTGCCGAATAACATATGAACCCGGACCTTACCGATCGGCTCAAAGGAAGTACCTGGCACAATGCCATGAAAGGTGGTCCTCATTGCTTGCAGCATGTTCTCTATTATTCCCAACTTGAGCATGGTATCCTTGTACATAATGTTGATACTACTGCCATTGTCAATCAGTACTTTGGAAAACCTCACATTGAGATTCGGCCCAATGAACGTTGGATCCAGGACCAGTGCATAGGTCCCAGGGCTAGGCATGATCTTTGGGTGATCCTTACTACTCCACGTGATCTCCTGATCCGCCTAGGGCATGTATCTCACTATTGCCGGCATTACTGCGTTTACCTCCATATGCCGGCGCTGCAAGCTTTTCCGGTCATTTTCTTCCATGGTAAACACACAGTAACTTTGATGATGCTCCCTGTACTCGTTTCGTCCCTCATTCACGTGGTAACCTTGACCTTGTTGATGGTTATTGTCTACTTGATGTACCACATCCCTCCTTTCCTGATTTTTGTGACTCGGTAGAGGTGGTGGTAACATTAGCTGCTGTCCATTTCCCCCTATTAGTAACGACTGCCGTGGTGCCTCGTTCCTATGTGCTTCGTTCTGAGGTGCCTGAGCATTCCCCGAACTGCCCTGCTCTAACTTTCTCATCCACTCACATTGCCTGGTCGTGTGGTTTGCCCGACTATTTGGACTTGGTGTATGGAACTTGCAAGGTTGATCCAACATAGACTCGAACATATACCTCGGTATATCTTTCCGGTCTTGCCATTGCTTTTTCTGCTCCGGGGTCCAAGCCTTTTTCCCTTCGTTTTTCTGTTGCCAGTTTTGCCCTCTAGTTTTCTGGCGTTGGCTGGCACCGGCATTGGGCTGGTCCTGGTCTACCGTTGCCACCTACTGCGATTTATATCTGTAATCTGGGCGCTCGTCCCTTCTCTTTCCTCGAAAATCATTTCTCCTCAATGACCCGGAGCCATCTCGGTTGTAATATTCCTCGTTTGTCTCGCTCAACATTAGTTGGGGTTGCGTTGGATCTCCCAAGGCATACGAATCTGCGATCCGGATTGTCTCAGCCAAAGTGGTTGGCATATCTCGCTGCAGCCTCCACAACATACTCCCATATCTGCATCCCTGGGCGAACCACGCAATAGCTTGCGATTCAATTACTCCCTCGCACGAGTTACGGACGTTGTATCACCGAGTCAAGAAATCCTGGTATGGCTCATTCGGTCTTTGCCGGCATAGCGCCAGTGTCTGTGGCCTGTTGGGCCTCTTGTAGGTGCTCGAAAAGTTGCTAATGAACAATTTCTCAAAATCCAGCCAACAGTTAACACTTCCTGATGACAAATTGTTCAGCCAAACTCTCGCTAGTCCTTCCAACATTTGTGGCACATATCTTACTTCGCATCTAAAATTTCTGGTTGCGATCTTGACCATCGTCGCGTAATCAATCAGCCAATCCTCTGGCTAGTACTACCATCATAGGTTCTGGTTCCTCTGGCCAGCTGAAAGTTTAGCATAGGTGGCTCTTTGATGATCCGGGGCCCAAAGCATGTCGGACCCGATGGACCTTGTACGTCGATTAGCTCCGACCTATAAATTCTATCCAGTTTCAGCCTCACATCATCTGGCTGCAAGTTCCTGCTTTCTAGCCTTGACCCAATTATGTGGTGATCTATCCTGGGGTATCCGTCGTTGATCATAGCCGAATAACCATCATTATATCTTTCCTGATCCGGATAAGCATTTTGTTGTTGTGCTGCTTGTCCTACACTTCCCTCTTGCCAAGGTGCGCGCTGCTGCTGCAGCCGAGGTACATTTTGCCCCGTTCCCACGGGATCACGCTGTCCGGCATTGCCGTTGGCAGCATTCCTCTGACCGGCATTGCCTTGGTCGCGGTTACCTCGTCCAGCCACACCTCGGCTGGTACTGTGCCGATCTTCATCAACTTGCACTACTTTACCTTTTCCGGCCCTCACTAGATCGTAGGGAACCATCTGTTTGTCTCTTCTCCCGGAGTTTACTACTTCTTCTCTCCTGGGATTGTGACCTAGAGATGATGCGGCTCCCCCGGATCTTACCGGGTTATTCCTAGCTGAATGAACCACGTGTGACACTCCTGATGGCGCCGTGTTTGCCTTGTTCATTTCTTCATTTTGTTGGCAAGCAACTCTCAGCAAGTGGTTCACCCTCTCTTGTTGCCTTTGCCGGGCCTCTTCGGTTAAACCTTCTAACACGGACGTGGCCGCATTTGTCGCCCTGAGGTTCTTTGCCGGGGTAATGTACCTATCCAGCCCTCCCGTTACTATCGTAAACCCGACCTAGGCTCATATTCCTTGTCAATCTCAGCAATCATGTTTCTACCTCGGATGTTTACTCCATCTACATGCGCATCAAAACGCAAACATCCATCCTCGATAGAGAATATACCATTAGGTAAAGGAGCCGAGATCAAGTGATCTAGTCCAGGTATATCAAGGAAGTATCTACCATCGGTTTTAGAAACCATACCAGATGCTCTTAGAGTAGAAAGACCGAGACGGTGACTTCCTGTCAACGGTTGGATGTTACCTAGATCGATGTGAAGTGCGCATGCAAGAACGGTTACAACTCATCTGCATATGGGTCCTCGAGATTGAAGAGACTGGTGCTTAAGGTAAAACATAAGAAGAGCGCACAGATTTGGCATTAAGTTACAATTAATAATAGCAGCCTTTGCGTGGATCATCATGTCCTCCTCATTAACTATAGTAAACTCACCACGTGCCTGCAAGGTGTTAGCAATAACGTAAAACAAATAATGAATAGCAGGATGATCAATTTGGTTCCCCTTGGGTGTGTTTTATGAATTATCATTAAATTAAAGTGTCGCCAAGGTGCAAGATTTAAAACAAAAGTAGTGGAGCATATGTCGGTGGTGTTGTTAGCAAACCCAAAATATTGAGCCCATTGGTCGAGTATCAAGGAGTTCTCATAGTTCATAAGGCGGAAGTTGATCCGATCAACTCTAGGCCTTTGATCCTCGGAACAATAGTGAGGATCCACCATATGCGTCAAGGTGCTGATGAACTCAAGAGTCTAGCGGCGATACGTGGCAACATCCTGAAAGACAAAGTCATAGAAACCAAATGCCAAGTTGGTTCATGATATAGGGACACGCCCACTTTGTGGACTTGATTTCTTGGATCTTGAGAAAGTTGAAATGGTTCAGCTGAAACTCCTCGATGAACTCGATACCAAGTGACTTTAGGGTCAACGTATGAACGGGTGGTGCATACGGTTCCGCAGCCATCACACGTGTACGACTCCTCGTGCTCATCTAAAACAAAACAAAATAAAATAAATAAAGATTGCTAATAAAAGATTTTAATCCAATATAAACATAGCATAAACGATCCTCTACACTATTTACAAAATAACTCCTCTAAAAACAATACTAAGCATGCTAAATATCAAGATTGGATCAAGAAAAAGACCTAAGTCTAGATTGAAAATGCTGAAAGATGAGTGAAGCTTTGGTACAAATAAGTTGGGGATCGAAGGAGAATCATACCTTAGATCGATTGGGTGCGAGGAAATGAAGAAAGATTGAGTAAATTTAAAGATCCAATGGAGGTGGTTTGGAGTTTGGAGGAAGAAGAAAGAGAAAATTTGTGTTTTGGGGATTTTAAGGTTACCTCCTCGTGGTGTTATGGTGGCGGCGTACATGGTACGGGCGGGCGGTACGGCCAGAGCCCGCCCGTATCGGGTGACATATCTTTGGGGTGACGACTCCCTTCTGAAGGTGCACTCGGTATGGGCATGCGGTACAATCACGCGCGCCCGTACTACTGGTCGTTATGCATTCAGTTTCTTTGCTTGAAGTCTGATGTTTTGCTCGAGGATACGGTACTGGCGTGCCATACGGGCACATCCACCCGTACGAGTGGTCGTTATAAACCCTCTGTCCTGCGTCAAAAATGAAAGTTTCTATCTTTCGATGCATTGAGGTGGTATGGGCACACGGTACAGTCCTTTTCGGCCGTACCATTGGTCGTTATGCGGCCAGTGAGCTCACAAACTCAATTTTTTTGATTAGTAGCTTAGTGCGTCTTTACACATCTTATCAAGGGACAAAATACTAGCAATAGACTTCATAAAAATCATCAATACTTGTTAGGCCATGTGTTAGTAAAAAAATAAAGGGTAGAGGATTACCTTATTTCTTGTCCTCTCTACAAAGGTCTTCTTGAACTCTCTTTATTAAAAAAACAAAAACAAACAAACAAAACGAAACTAACGCAAGAGTAACAACTTTTATTTCATATGGGTTGCCTCCCATGAAGCCCTTCTAGTTAAGGTCAATTAGCTTGACCCAGGTGGTGATCATATAGGTTTAATGAGTGGAAAGCCCACTCCAAAGTAATTAGCTTTCAAAGTTTATACCATCATCATCATTAGGCCTAGCCTTCTTCTTTCTAGGGAAGTGGACAGTAAAAGGATCTCTATTTGGTAGTCCTATTCTCACATTACCTTCATGCAAATTGATTAGTGCTTGAATAGTTCTTAGGAAGGGTCTACCTAGGATTATAGGTGCTATGGGATCTTTAGGCATGTCCACAATGACAAGATCAATAAGAGCGGGACTACCTTTAATTTCAACAACTGTATTTTCCTTTATTCCAATAGCTTGTTTATAAGTTGAATCCTCTAGATGGAGTCTTAATTCATTAGTTGCAAATGGCCCCAAGTTTAACTTTTCAAATAGGCTTTTGGAAATCACTGAGACACTTGCACCAAGATCACATAGTGTAGATATCTCATTAATCCCAACCTTAATTTTAATAGTGGTCTCAAATATCTAGCTTAGCAGGAAGCTTATCAACTAGTCTCTTATACTCCATCTCTAAATCACAAACTTTAGATGCTACTTGTTGAATAAATTGTTGATACATAGCATCATTACCTTGTTCTATACCGGGATTCTTTACGGTGATCATCTTGAGTAGATCTTCCATGGTATATTCCGGTGTTGGTGCATTGCTGTAATCCAGCTCTTTAGGCTGTTCTTCATTTACCACCCTCATCATCTTGAGGGCATCCACCGAATTTGGCTTAGGCTTCCCAACAAACTTTGCTAGTATGAGAGCTTTGCTCTCCGCTACCTTGCCCAATTTAGTCTCCATGGTCTTTGTCCTTTCCTATAGAGCCTGCAGATCATTTCTAATTGCAACGGCTTGGTTAGATAATTTTCCTATACTACTTTCATGGTTCTCCGTGATTTTAATGAGCATATTATTTTTCTCGGTTTGAGCTTGTATAAAATTTCTAACGGTTTGCTCAAACGAGAGATTTCCATGATTTACTCCATTATGATTATCATAATTATTGTAAGGAGCTCATGCAGGATTAGAGTAATGTTTTTGAACATTAGAAGCATAATTTTGGGTTTTCCATGCAGGATTATAAGGAGTGCGAGCTATAAAATTAATATCATTAACATTGGTAGCGATAGCATTAACTTGGGTATCTTCCTTACCCATTACTATATTGAGTAACTCATCTACCTTAGATGTAAGCTCTTCATTGTTTACCTTGGTGATGAACTTACTCTTTTCGAGGTTCTCTCCACATGCCACTAGGCATGGTTATCTTGCATATCATCAAGCAATTTCTTTGCAACACTCACTTGCTTTCCCATAATTGATCTTGTTGCTGCACTATCTAGCATAGACTTAGACATTAGGTGAAGGCCATTATAAAATAAATCTAATATAAGCCATTCTTCCATCGCATGACTAGGACATTATGGCTTCTTTCATCCTTTCCCATGCAAGCGCTAGTGGCTCGTGATTTTCTTGTCTAAAGCTTGTAATATTGGATCGTAGTTGCTTAGTTTAGATGGGAGGAAAAATTTAGTCATCAACATATTAGTACATTCCTCCCAAGATTTAATAGTGCCCTTAGGTAGAGCTAGAAATCAGTCCTTGGCCTTTCCTCCAAGAGAGAAAGGAAACAACCTTAATTTAACAGCATTTGGATCTACATCCATAATACGCATCATGCCGCAAATTTCAGTAAAAGTATTTAAGTGCAAACTTGCATTCTCAGAAGATGATACTCCAAATTGGTTTCGTTGAACCAAACTTAAAAGGTTAGGCTTAATTTCATATGTTTCCGCATCAATAGTGGGCTAAGTGATAGGTGCACGAATAAAATCATCAGTGGGGTAGCATACTCCCCAAGTCTCTTTTGAGCCATGCCTCTTTATATTTTTGGTATTTTTGCAAGGAAAAATTATCAAACTTGGTACATTAATTGCATCTTGAAAAAACCTTCTCAGAAATGACCTATCATGTTCGAGGTTTCATGCCTTTCAAGCCAAAAGACCAATGTTATGGCTAGAATTGTTGCATAGTTTGTGATAATATTCCCATATTGTGCACGCATGTGTATCATGGGATGGCGAACAATGTTGCAGGAAGAAGTTTTCCTTTTCGTCGCACGAAAAAGCCATTTTCCATTTTCTGAGTGCCAAAAATGGGGCGTTTTGTGAAGCAACACCAAATGTTCAATTCAAAAATTCTACCACCTCATTTTTCAAAAATACTAGACAACCTTACATGAACAATGTCCCAATCAGGGATTTTAAAACCATTTCATCCACCCCTGATGAAAAAGACAAATGTCTGCCGAATCGGTAGGAAGTGGGTCCGGTTTGAACTATAGGTACATGATCTAATGCTCGTGATTTTTTGCAAAAATCATTTTTAGGCTCACAATATGATGTTTCTTCACAGATCCAATGCAAGATTAGCAAGGGCTAGCCCCGGATTAAGAATCTCCATGCCCGCCGTTTTCACCATAGTTTGAAACGGACATAAGAAATTCAAAAACGATCCAAACAATGTAAATCCTTCGCGTGGTGTCATATTATGCGACATAGTTGCAAGGAAAAATATCAAACTTGGAATATTGCGAATACCTCAAAAAAACCCTTCTCCGAGAACACAAAAAAGGGGCGTTTTGTGAAGCAACCACCAAATGAAATCCACTATTTTAAAATAATAAAAGTATTCATAATTAACACCCTAAGAGGATCTCCTAAATTTTATAAAAATTTAGAGCCAAAAATCAATTCATTTGGACTTCTTATGAAAAAGATACAAAAGAATTAAGAAAATAGAAAAATTAAAAAAACTTTGTAAATGGACCCACTCATCGGCCAAGGGCTAGGACCGGGCCGCCAAGTAAAAGAAAGAAAGAAGGGCCACTGGTCACTAAGGCCCAGGCCCAACCGAAGATGGGAACTTTAATAAATAAATAGCTTGTGACGAGAGCATGAAACAGATTGTGGTGCAGTGGTTTGAATACCGAGCCTCTAGGTTGAGGTCTCATGTTTGAACCCTGAAACTGTTATAATTTTGCGCCTTTTATTTCATGACTTTGGGTAAGCCCAACTTACTGCAGGCCCATCAGCTATAGAAGGAAAAGATGGAGAAAAAATAGGTGGAGAAAAAGGAGGCCTTGTGCCTCCTTTGCCTAGGCCCAACAAAGAGAGCTTTGTTCAAATTGGTCGAGCTCCGTGTTTTCACATGAATTGACGAGTGTCCCGGTGGTTTACCACCATAGGAGCTTGCTAGATGTCACTGGTTCGAGCCCCCGCACCTCCTTTTTTGCCCTGGCTCGGTGGGGTCGTCTGATATATATCTAATCAGACACGTAAATAAAATTAGTCACATGGATTTGTCACATAGTCAAAAATTGACAAATAAAAATGACACGTAGGCGTAAATGATGAGCTGGCCGACCAGTCATTTAAACATATTCTATTTTAGACACTATGACGACTTAATTTGGTCATAATCTGCTATACATAAAGTCCTAGGGTGTATGGAGCCCTCACACCTCCTTTTTTGCCCTGTTAATTGGCAACACTGCTGGAGCTTGGTGGGGTCTCAATGTCAGGTCATGGTCCGGTATATCTAATCAGACATGTAAATAAAAATAGACACATGGATTTGTCACATAGTCAAAAATTGACAAATAAGAATGACACGTAGGCGTAAATGATGAGCTGGCCGACCAGTCATTTAAACATATTCTATTTTAGACACTATGACGACTTAATTTGGTCATAATCTGCTATACATAAAGTTCTAGGCTGTAGCATGTTATGACGATTTTGTCTATTAAAATTACGACGTTTTTCACCAAAACCGTCGTAATTTAATAAGGTTTTGACCCTCCCAAATAGCTTACGATCATCTTGTGCGAAATCATCATAGATCTATGATGATTTCATTCCCCGTCACTATGAGAAGGTCACAAATCAACACATTTCTTGTAGTGCATCGGCGGCGAGCCATACCTCTCTCTCTCTCTGCGTCCCATCATTCACTTCCTCATGCCACCAGTTCCAACTCCCCTTCTCCACTCCTCTCTCTCTCCACCGAATAGGAAAAACCCTCTCCGCTTTCCCTTCCCTTCCCATTCCGGCGATGGAGCACCCATCGGACGTTGTCCCCACGGCGAAGTCGAAGGCCGCGACACTGGCCTTTGTCGCAGAGGAGGTGGCTAGAGACGCGGCGGAGGCGCGCAAAGCCGTAATGGCGGCTATCGCAGCCGTAACTGAGGTGAGAGATGAAGCGGAGGCCCTTGCCGAAGGACGGCCCATAGGTCCCACCTCTACTCCCGCTGCTACTACTAGATGGCTCTACAATCTTGAGAAGGATCCGCAAGAGGACGACGAGGAGGTCGAGCTCATCATCATCCCCCCGCCGCCGTCCTTTGACGACAACATCGTCGATGAGTAGGAGGAGGTAAGTTCCAAGTAATACATGTTTAGGACTGGTGCCTAGGGTTTTCAATTGGCGTCAGATTTGTTTTCTATCTATTATGACTACTGCGTAATTAATGGATCTATTGACTATTGCTAGCTAATGTTCGATTATGGAAAAATTCGATTAGTATTTGTTGATCTATGTGTTGACACGCTCAATATATTGTATGTTATTTCTGTAACCATCTTAGGCTACCCACGAACGACTCATGGTACTTGTACTCGCTGTAACTGAAACAATCTCATTGAGAATAATATCGCAATTCTGCTCAATGGATTGTTGTTTTCATATCCGTGGATTAATGCTAGCTTATTGCCCAATGGAATTGGATTATCTGCTTGATCCCCTGATTACTTTCTGTTGTTGCTAGCTGTCTGAGTGTTATAAGTTGCTTCTTTTGTTAGGCATGAAATTTTAGTTGTGGTTTCTACATATTTGCTTCACATGTGTATTTTGCATGTTTCAGGAGGCTACTGATGATGTTGACAACGATGTGAACTTGTGTCATAGGAAGAACAGGGCCACCCTGAAGAAGCTGAAGGCGGGGATGTTTGACACCTTATGGAGTGAACCCTGGACTGATGCCATGAACCGTGACCCCTTCTGCATAAGGAGCATAAATATGGACTTCCAAAGCATCCTCCAGCATGCCGAAGGCTATGGATCTAGCCATGTCAAGGACGGTGAAACTGTCAATGTCCATGGCTTCCGGGCCAATCACATGGCCTATGGCCTCTTCCTCGGGGACAAACTGAACCGAGCTATCGAGCTCGGTCGTGTGCCTGCTCCCCGGCCCAAGCCTCCAAAGGTTCTAGGTATGGGTAACAAGAAGCAGAGGAAGCGGGACCGGGAGCAGCAGGACCAGGAGGAGGCGGCGTGGAGGCAGGTGGCGGCGAGGAGGCAATGAAGTTGTGATGTGCTGGTTGTGTGTGATGCTGCTTTAAGCACCATGTTTTGTTGAACTGTGTTAATGTTGGCTATTGAGTAGCATTTGTGTTGAACCTTATCTTACCAAGTTTGTGTTGAACCTTGCTTTATTAGTTGCCTATTATGTTTCTAGATTCTAGATGTTTAATTATGTCTACATTTGTTTTTGTACATGCTGGTGTGTAGTGGGATTTCCTATTTAGGTAAGGGTATCGTGAAGGGAGATAGTTAAGCAACTGAGATATAGAAGCTGGTATAGATTTCATACCAGATTGGGCAAAAAGGAATGAATGAGGTGATCCAAGCAGAGATAGAGACAAAAAGTGGTGTGTGGATTTGTTTCCAGAAGGAGACAGAGAGAGAGAGAGGGAAGGTTCTCTGATTTGTTGCTCTTCTATTCCTTTTTCTTACAGCTTTTTATTTATTGTGGTGCATTTAAATTTTTATTTACAAAAACAATGAGGTAAAGAAATTAATAAAATGTAAAATATTGTCGTATACGGGGTTTGAACTCACGACCACGAGTTGATAAGTCCTACTATCGCTACGGTAGAGCTAATGAGGTTGGATTATCTGCTTGACATAACTATCCCACATTTGATAGTGGACTGCTAGGGGGATATTTTTTCCAAGTTTCTAATTTTTCATACAAAGTATTTGCCACATAGTGAAATTTTTTGAAGGTTTCAAAATATTTTGAGAATTTCTCATTTTTATGAAATTTTCAAGGTTTGGTCAAACCGGGGTTGACCAGAGTCTTTCGAGAGATTGCGAAAGCATATGGAAAGTACATATGTTGTTCTGTGGTCGCAATGTGATATACAACCACTCAAGCATGCAACCTGAAGATCTCAAATTGTAGTTTTGTTACTTTCTTCATAAATGGTTCCATGTTTTTGAGTTTCAGGGTGAAATTTTTAAAATTTTCAAACCAAAATCGCTAGATACAATTGTAGCATCATTAGCCACATGGTTATAAACCCTTGTGCCAAATTTAAGTCCATTTAAAGAAAGGTAGATGAAAACATGGTACACAAGTGGCTCTTTTGAGTAGTCGGACATGATCGTTGACCTAACTTTCCCACATTTGAGAGTGGACTACTAGGGGGATATTTTCCAATTTTCTCATTTTTCATGCAAAGTATTTGCCACACAGTGAACAAATTTGAAGGTTTCAAAAGATTTTGAGAATTTCTCATTTTTAATGAAATTTTGAAGTTTTGGTCAAAGTGGGGTTGACTAGAGTATTTTAAGAGATTGCGAAAGCATCTGAAAAGTACAACTGTTGTTCTATGGTCCCAATATGATGTACAACCACTCAAGCATACAACTTGAAGGTCTCAAATTGTAGTTTTGGTACTTGCTTCACAAATGGTTCCATGTTTTTTGAGTTTCAAGGTGAAAATTTTGAAAGTTTCAAACCAAAATGGCTAGATAGAATGCTAGCATCATTAGCCACATGGTGATAAAACCTTGTGTCAAATTTGAGTCCATTTAACTAGCATCAATAGATCAAAACATGGCTTATAAATTTGTAATTAAAATAATATGAATATTTCACTATTGTTAGTTATGATTTAGGGTCGGATAATGTATGCATCATTAAGGTCTCACAATCAGAGTTTTTAATGTAATATTAATTTTCAAATTGTCAGTACTTCATTTCATTTTTATACCAATGTGTACAACTTACATATAAAAAATAAACCAAATGTTGAAGAAATGTTTTTCCTCTCATGTTAAAATTAACAACCAAATAGAACATCCCTCCAAATTTTTTTAAACATTTTCGTTCCCTCCTTTTCCCCCTCACCCCTAAGCTAAAATTTGAAACCCCGCAACATTAAAATGGCGCGGGAATCCCTTCCACGATTTGCGTCTCATCTTAACTCCCAAAACCCATCCCCCTCTGGCGCCTCATCCTTCTCCTCCCCCCCTGGAGGATCAGAACGCATCGTCGCATCTGGTTGGCGATCTCCTTGGCCGATGCCATGATCGGGCCTCTTTGTAGCGGTAAGGCACACGAACCATTGAGGTCTACACCGAAGAAGAAGCCCAACCTGAAACGACCATCAAGTGATAATTCAATCCCGAATCCTTCTCATATGCAGTAGATCATCTAGAACCATTCATTACAAAGTGGTTAAACATCTTGTTTCCATCATTCTAGTTATAATAATAGCGATATACTCCCTACATTGCTTTCCCGCACACACGCAATGATATTGTTTCGCAGTAGACAGATTGAGTTCAGTCTAATTTTATCCAAGCAAAAAATAGCAATGGCTACATCCAGGCAAAAATCCATCCCTCTACTCTTTATTCGGTCTCTCCTCTTTGAGGTGAGGCTAAATCCTTGTTATTGGCAACTGAACTAGCGGAAATAATGAACATAAAATAGCCCCATCTCTATACTGATAACTTTCTAGTGGCAAAGGCAGTTGCTAGCAATAGGCTTGACTCAGAATACATGCATAGGAATTCTAGAGTCGTCCTAGCAAAAAATATAAATTCAGTCAGGAAGACAAATGCTAGAGTAAATCACATTTGTAGAGATAAAAACATTATAGATCACTCATGTGCTCATAAGGTACAAATAACTACTTCTACTGTACCTACTTTAGTTTTCTCTTCAACAACACACTCTTAATATGTATGTCCTTGGGTAGGTTATTTTAGAATGAAAATTGTCGGGACTTTATAATTCATGATGTAATCTGCCATTGAGCTGTAATACAATTTTGACCATCCCTTGTCAGGCATCGGAAAAAACCAACTAATGCAAATGAGGCAAACAAGTACAAAAATTTGGAAGAAAATAAAGCTCGTATGATGGAAGTTTTCAAAGAAGTGTAAGCCGCCAGAGGTTTGCCTATAGAAAATATAGAAGAGGTAGCACATAATTCCTGTACAACGGCATTTGCAAAGTGACAGACGCCACCAAAAAAGGTAAACACAAGGATGATAACCACACTCAACCAGACCCTACATATGAACCCTGTGCATAAAAATGGCCACAACTAATGACGAGCCGACTTTAGATGACGAGGACCAGAACGTCGGTAACCCTAAAACAAAGGTTATCATATCTTCTTTTCACTAAATTTTAATCCCTGTAAAGTACTACACTTTTGTTACTAATTGTTATTTTTCTGAAAACAGGCTAATGATGGTTCATCAACTGCAACACAGAAGAAGTCCGCAACAAAAACTTTACCTCAATCTATCATAATAACTAGATCAAGAGCACCTCATGTCACTGAAGCAACTGAAACTGTCTCGTGTCAGACCCCTACACGCCTAGAGGGTGAGAACACAGAAGTTCAAATCTCACCAATGTTGAACCTAACATCCAAAGGAAGCAAATCACCCGATGACAATCAACTTTTCATTACAAAACAGAAAGGTATTAACAATTGCACTTAAATAATTGTACTGATGGTTAGTCCTATAATATATACTCTAATTTTAACTTTCTTCCTATCATGTTTCAGAGGTAACTTCTTCCGGTTCAAAGTGAAAGCGTGGTGAATGTGGAATTTCCATGGGCCATGGTCTGGATGACTACACTAGAAGAAATGGTGGGAATAAAATGAGAATTAAATTTACTGAGGGGGTTAGAAGGCCCAAAAATCCTTTTCAAGAAGCAAAACTAAGCTATGAGGTCGGAATACAAATCCGAGACAAAGTGCATCTGGCAACCAACTGGACTCAATACAAAAAAGATGAGACTCTGAAAGATGTTGTTGTAGGTGCTATTCGCAAAGTAGTGGTGAGCCCTAACTCTATAGTTTTACATCATAGCTATTTATATTGTCTACCTATGTAACTACATAATATATGCATCTCCATTTTTCAAGGAAATTTTGAAATGGACACAAATGATGTTGTGACCAAGACAGTGTGCACTAATATTATACAGAGTAGTATGCGCCAACTACGCTACAAGCTTAAGAGGGAGAATTGGGGCAAGATTAAAGATATGAGCCCCTAGGAAGCATATAAGATCAAGCCATCAAATATACTAGAGAGAAGTTAGAAAGATCTTGTGGACAGATGGTTTGATGCTCACTATCAGGTACTAACATTTACACTTACAAATACTCATCACATAAATCTATGCTGCATAGAAATCTCACAAGTTCATACTCAAATTTAGAAAATGTGTGCGAAGAATCAAGTGAACGGAGAAGCTGTGAAGAAGAACCATACAACTAGATTGAGATGGTTCGTTGCACACTACAAAGCTCTTATACGTTTTTAAGTTCATATATGAAACAATTGTTCTACCAAACTCAGTATACATTTTCCTAACTCATGTTCATAATTCCAAAAAAATTGTAGAACTTAGAGGAGGTGACATCTCAATTGAATTATATAGACTTACCCACACTAACAAGAAGGCATCATGACTAAGGAAGCCAAAGATGCTTATGTAAGACATTTTTAATACTGCTACTATTTTGTAATGAATAAGGTTTCTACTTCAATATTTCTTATGCTTTCATTTGAACTTATTTATAGGATGCAATGATTACCATGAAAAATAGACCAGGCCTAGAAGATGAGACTAAAAAAACAGAATTGGAGATTATTGAAGAAGTCTTGAAGGAGAAGAGCACAACGGGATCAATAAATGCACGTTTCTCTTAAATTTGGGAGTTGGATCAATCTCAAGAAAGAGCTCTGTGTCCACAACATGCATTTGAGAACTAGAAAACAAGCTTTTTGAACAGGAGGAACAATCACTCCTCGCAGATGAAGGGTACAAACAAGAGATGCAAGAAAGGGTGGAAGCCTAGGATAAAAGATTTGAAGAAATGAAAAAACAAGAAGAGGACCATGCAGCTTTGATGAAGGCACATGAAGAGAATAACAGAGCAATTGAAAAGAAGAAGCAAGAATTAGAAGCCACGTTATTTCATCTTAAGAACATCACAACAGCAAGGATAGGGAAACAACTCAACATCACCTCCATCTTGATGAAATTGTTCATAAATATGATTTACTTAGTTGCCTCTTCGTGTTAAAACAATTGCATAGAATTTTATCGCCGCCATTTTATATATTGGTTCTAAATTTTATTTTTCTGTATGATATTTTGCTAATCAATATGGGTTCATAAAGGACAGAACCATCCAAGATTTCCTTGCCTGGTCTTTTGAATTTATTCATCAATGCCAGCAATCCAAGAGGAAAATTGTGATTTTCAAAATTGACTTTGAAAAGGCCTTTGTTACTCTGGATCATGATGCTATTATTCAAATCATGAGAGCTAAGGGGTACCCTGAGCTTTTCCTCTCCTGGGTAAGAGAAGTGTTATCCTCTGGTTCCTATTTTGTTCTATTAAATGGAGTCCCTGGAAGAGCTTTCCATTGAAAGGGGGGGGGGGTCAGACAAGGTGATCCTTTATCCCCTCTCTTTTTTGTTCAAGGAGCTGATCTCCTGCAAGCTTTGGTCAATTCTGCATATCAAAGTGGTATTCTTCAGATGCCTATCCCTGTTGATGGTGACTTTCCTATTATACAATATGCT
Source organism: Avena eriantha (assembly GCA_910589775.1). Taxonomy (NCBI): domain Eukaryota; kingdom Viridiplantae; phylum Streptophyta; class Magnoliopsida; order Poales; family Poaceae; genus Avena; species Avena eriantha. Next base: position 137,716,802 of record OU342744.1, on the reverse strand, counting down.
AATGATACCATCATCATCTTGCCTACTGATTCTGGACAGATCTATGCTTTCAAAGAAATCCTACAACAATATGCTGCTTTCACTGGCCTAAAGGTTAACTTTCATAAATCCTCCATGATACCTATTAATTTGTCTAATGAGGAGGCAACCCAGCATGCCACTGAGTTTGATTGCCAATTGAGTAAAATGCCTTTCACTTATTTGGGTCTCCCAATGGGAACCACTAGACCCACAATCAAAGACTTATCTCCTTTAATTGATAGAGTTGAAAGAAGATTGAATGCTACCTCCTCTTTCCTCTCTTATGGAGATAGATTAGTCCTGGTTAATTCTGTTCTTTCCTCTCTACCCACCTACTTCATGCTTACCCTGCAGCTACCTATTGGAGTAATTAATGTGGTGGATAGAGGAAGAAGACATTGTTTAGGGAGAAAGAAAGATAAAGATAAGATTCACTCTTTGGCGGCTTGGGACATGATCTGCAAACCAAAGTCTAAAGGTGGCCTGGGTATTATTGACCTAAAGGTTCAAAATACCACTCTTCTCATGAAACACCTCCATAAGTTTTATAATAATGATGATACACCTTGGGTGTAGTTGGTTAGAAACTCTTATTATTACAGTAGTGTGCCTCATGCTACAAGAACAGTTGGTTCCTTTTGGTGGAAAGATGTCTCTAAATTGGCTGATAATTATAGGGCCATCACTAGGTGTGAGGTGGGTTGTGGCTCTTCGATCCTTCTGTGGTCTGATCTTTGGCACGACCAGCATTTGTCTTTGAGATTTCCGAGGATTTTCTATTATGTTAAGGACAAATTCCAATCGGTCCTAGAATATAAACAATTAGGCAATGTTCTGGATGGCTTTCATCTCCCTCTTTCTGTTCAGGCTCACTAGGAATTATCAGAAATGCAGAAAATGGTTCAGTCTATTACTGTGAATGAGCACCTGAGTGACAAGTGGATTTGTACACTTGGCAAAGGTGAATTTAAACCAAGTATTATTTACAAGGACCAATTTGAGCATATAAATAACCATCCTCCATCTGTTTGGATCTAGAAAAGAAAGTGCACTTCGAAGCTCAAGTATTTTGCCTGACTCATTTTACATGATAGAATCAATACAAAGGAAATGCTAATCATAAGAAATTGGTAGGTGACTAATGATCACAGTTGTGTCCTCTGCAATGCTCTTGTGTTAGAAGACTGGAGGCACCTTTTCTTTAACTGTGTATACAGTACCCGTATTTGGAATTACCTACGGATTCCATGGAACCCTGGAGACCTTGAGGAGACCATCTGTTGGGCCAATAAAAGCTTCAAAGGACCTTGTTTCTTTGAGGTGATTATCATCACTTGCTGGTGTATTTGGAAACAAAGGAATGACTGGATCTTCAAAGGAATTAGGCCGACCTTCTGGGGATGGAAGGCTACTTTCTTCCAAGAAGTCACCTTACTTAAGCATAGAGTGAAACCCTCAGATATTCCTCTTCTAGCTAGATGGATTGCCAATCTCTTGTAAATCCTCGTATTTTTTCCTTTATAAATAGCTTGCTCTTCTCTGTAAATATTTCACTTTATTAATAAAATGAGGCTATGGGGGGCTCCCTCACAGTAATTGCTTCAAATTTTCTGCATAATTGTTAATGTGACGAAATTACTGACACTGTCATCAACACGTGGAACCACATGTCCGAACCATCTCGGTCCCACCTATCAGAACCCTCTAGGCCCCACCTGTCCGAACCATCCGGGTCCCACCTGTCTGAACCCTCTTGGTCCCACCTGTCTGAACCCTTCGGGTCCCACCTGTCCGAACCATCTCGGACCCTCCGTTGGTCCACATGTAAGAACCACTAGGTCTCACTTGTTATAATGCCATGTACGTAAATTGCACTAAATTAACAAAATGTCACGTCTGTAATGATGACCTGTCCTACACTCTTTTCTATTTTACAATAACAAACTTTTCATATATATCATAACAAATATTTCAGTCACCGATTTCACACGATTGTTGAGAAAACTAACATCATCAACTAATATAAGTTAAACAATGACAAAAAATGCAAACCGTGGTTATGGATTTTTTATGACGCGGCTTTTATGACAAAATTAGTAACAACCCATTTTTTCAACATCATATATTCATTGACAAAATATGGATATTAAGTGGCAAAAGGGGTCTATCAATAAAGACCATTTTTGTTGTAGTGCAAGCTTCACATATTGCCCATATTTGCATTGTATTCATAAAGTACATACTACACAAACATATGTTTGTACATAATTACATACATTTACATATTATATAACTAAAGTAGAGATGGGAAGTTATTCAATGTTTGTGTGTATGTGGCATATGTCATCCTATCTACTCGGTGGGGTAGGAAGGCTCCCTGGCAAGGCCACACATGCCCTTCTTGTCCGAAATGTCCTTCTCCATTCTTAAAAATCCATTCTCACCCCATCTTGTTCCCCACGAGTTCTTCAACAACCAATATTTTGTGCCATCACTAGTTGTTCTGTAACCAATAGCTGCAGTTCCATGGTCCAAGTCAGTACCGCAAGAGCCGGTCATCACTCCACCTTTGTAGAATTAGAATGTCATATCTCCTCCGTCAACAGCCACCGAGACAGGTTAGCTTGCAACAGTCACCATGAGGGCACCCTCATTATTGGCAGGCACATCCTAGTAGCTCTTGATTGTGGCAATACTGTTCGATCTGCTCTTGCACTTGCCATCTTCTGTCGTATATGGATAGCTTGACTCAGCAGTAAGACCACCATTCGAAATGATGAACTTGAAGGCATCATCCATGAGCCCACCCTCACAACCTTGATCTGTTCCATGGACATCGCAGTCTACAAGCTCTTGCTCTGACAGAGAGATCAACTTTCTAGTTTTCAGCTTGACAATGCCCTCAGTTGCGGCGACAACAGAAAATGCCCAACAACAACATGCGAAGGGTTATGTTTTGTTAGATATTACATGCACCATTCTCAAAAAAACATTGACTACATATATGCATTAAATCATTTATCAAAATATACTTACCACATTGGCCTTGATCCTTGAGGCCTTGTTTTGTATAGGGGTATTTTAGTGGATTAGGGACTATTTATCCCACGGGGATTTGGCCAAACCACTCGGTTCACCCAAAACGCTAGGGCTGAGCCCATCGAGAGACCAAAGGGACCGAGCGATAGAAACACGAGCCAGGCTAGCATTTCAATATACACGCATATTGGAGGGTATCAACGGGGTTCGCTCGGGTATTGGAGGGCTGAGACCATTCAAACCTGGCCTGCAAAACAGTCCAGCAGAGATTTTCCAGGATCTTAGGCTGGTCTGGGTGAATACTCACTAATCCCCCAGAAAACCTCTGTGCATAACGAGGCCTGATGGGAGTGACTGCGCCCTTTGTCCTCCAGTCCATGGTGGCAGGAAGTGCATCTAAATTTACATTCTCATACCTGAATCCGGTAGGAGCCTTCTCCGTTCTTGGCTTGTACCCCTTGTTAGCCTTTGACACCTTACTCCTCGTTGGTGATGTCAGCGAACTGATTGACGCCGAGATTGAACTTGAGGTTCTCTATGTTGAACGACTCGATGAACCCGACATTGGCCTTGAACACCTCAAACCGTTGCGCCTTCTCTGCTATGTCCTTGTACACACGACCGTACTGCTCCATCCAGCTCTCATGCTTCGCCACCATCAAGTCATCCAGCCCCGTGTGTACACTATCATGGATGATAATTCGAGGACTCGAGTGGCTTCCGATCGCTCCTTCTTGGTGAGGTGAGCGAGTCGAGAATGTCTTCTGGCAGCCGTATGATTTTTGCCCTTGGAGGAGGATCCTCCGATGGAAGAGAGCTGAGCCCGACGGAGGCTCGACTTGTCCGCTGCCCTTCTGCACTCATAGAGTTGGGCGATTACTTGTTGCTGGTGTTTGAACTCCTCCTTGAGTAGCCAGTGGTAGCCCATCAGCATGTCTTGCAATCAGTTGGGTGGTAGGGGATTGCCTCGTAGGGCCTCCCTGCAGCGGGCCCACTCAGCGTCGTTGAGCTTGATCAGCACATGCTCTCGGGTTTGCTCATTTGCCGAGAGGTTCGGCTGATCCTCTTGGATGGTCCCTTCTGTCACGTTGTTGGTGGGGGCTCTGTTGGTGGGGCCACCGTTCGCGACTGGGATACCACCGCCAGCGTCGGTGTTTTCCCGAGTGCCGCCATTACCGCCCATGTTGATGACGACGCACATGTAGTGGCTGGGGAAGCTCTTGCTCCTGCAGCTTTCAGATCCGGAGTTGTAAGCTCCATCTTCTGTTGCCAGATTGCCCAGATCGGACTCGCAACTACTATCGCTATCCGTATTCCCGACTGATGGCAGGGCGCTCAGTTCGCTCAGGGTGCCGATCAGCGGTGGAAACCACGATGCAGGAGCAACCGCGGGAACCTTCGGCTAATCAGGGAGGCAAAGTGTGCCCATCCGACCAACTTGGAAGCGTAAGCTCCTGATCACCAGGCCAAATCCATCGCCCATAGACTTGAAATCCAGGCGAGTGGATGGCGTGTGGACAGTGAAGTCAAAGGCACCGAAGAGGAGGCAAGTCTCCGCTGCTGCAGTGTCATAAATCACGGTTGATGGGGCCGAGGAAGCCGCAACATCATCACTCCCGACTCCCACAGACGGCGCCAATTGACGAGGGGTTAACTCATCAATCCCCATCGCAGATGGACTTAGGTTCAAGGAAGTGGGGAGCGCTAGAGGCATCGATCGTCTAGCAAACAAGCACACAAGGGACACAAGGTTTACCCAGGTTCAGGCCTCGCAGAGGACCCTACTCTTGCTTGTTTGCTCTTGGAATTATCGAGGAGTCGAAAGATACAAGGGTGCGCAGATGCAATCTGGTGATGGTGTGGAAACTAGGGTTGCGGATATCCTCCTCGCCGCCCCCTCCTACCCTTTATATAGATAGGCTAGGTCTCAGGATAGCAGGCCTAGTCGGTTACATATTAGGGTTTTCCCTTTAAACTTCTATCTTAAGTTTGCCGTGTGCTGCAAGCAGTCAAAGTCTCCTAGGTCACCCAAATCTTGATTGGGTCTTAGCAACATCGTGGGCTTCTTCTAGGCTGGACCATATATGCTGATCTCGAGTACCTGTAAGGTATGCCCATGTCAGAAACTATCCGGTGAAAATCAAATTACAATATAAACTATGTGAAAACCCGGTTTAAAAGTTCTAAAAAAATCCGTTGAAAATACAATACGTTAGGAGGGTTATGTCTTGTTAACATGTGTTTAAAGTTTGAATTCATCTTCATTTCAATGGCATGTAAACTAAAAGTGCACCATGAATAATGATGTTTTATAGTTCATCACTATTATTTGTAGACTTTGTTTGTTTGTACCTTCCAAATAAGTTTGAGTCACTTTATTGAACACTGGTGATAAAAACATCAACCGTTGATGGTCTAAGGTCGAGAGAGTGTGACCCACTGAAGTGGCACAAAGTGAAGCAGGAACAGCTGTTGTGGCCATGAATCATGTTGAATAACTAGTATTATCTTATTCCATGTTTATGCATTGCACCTCTCCAATCTCAGTATCCAAAAAAACATGGTACCCAATAGTTTGCTTTAGTAAGACCTTATGGACTAAAATGCAATTTACACATGAAGTTTGTTCCAAAACATTCCAAATGGCATAACCATATCGAATTCCACCATTTGCTTGTCTACTCATATGCTGAACATTTTCCAAGTTGATCATGCACTCACATTAATCAGCTATGACGTATAGTTGAACATCAACGATTTATAAGTATGAGTAACATCCTTCCAAGTTTATCGGCAACACCATATATGATATTTTTTTCTTCCAGTTTACCTATAATACTTTAAAACACTGAAGTTTTCTAGAGTACAACCAACACAATTTCTTCATCAAGCTTCACATATTCCCCATATTTACATTGTATTCATAAAGTACATAGTACACAAACATATGTGTACAAAATTACATACATTTACATATTATATAACTAAAGTAGAGATGGGAAATTATTCAATGTTTGTGTGTATGTGGCATCTGGCATTCTATCTACTCGGTGGGGTAGGAAGGCTCCATGGCAAGGCCACACATGCCCTTCTTGTCTGAAATGTCCTTCTCCATTCTTAAAAATCCATTCTCACCCCATGTTGTTCCCCACGAGTTCTTCAACAACCAATATTTTGTGCCATCATTGGTTGTTCCGTAACCAATAGCTGCAATTCCATGGTCCAAGTCAGTACCGCAAGAGCCGGTCATTACTCCACCTTTGTAGAATTGGAATGTCATATCTCCTCCGTCAACAGCCACCGAGACAGGTTGGCTTGCAACAGCTGCCATGAGGGAACCCTCATTATTAGCAGGCACATCCTCGTAGCTCTTGATGGTGGCATCACTGTTGGATTTGCTCTTGCACTTGCCATCTTCTGCCGTATAGGGATAGCTTGACTCAGCGGTAAGACCACCATTCGAAATGATGAACTTGAAGGCATCATCCATGAGCCCTCCCTCACAGCCTTGATCTGTTCCATGGACATCACAGTCTACAAGCTCTTGCTCCGACAGAGATATCAACTTTCCAGTTTTTAGCTTGACAATGCCCTCAGTTGCGGCAACGGCAGAAAATGCCCAGCAACAACCTGCGAAGGGTTATGTTTTGTTAGATATTACATGCACCATCTTGAAAAAACATTGACTACATATATGCGTTAAATCATTTATCAAAATATACTTACCACATTGGCCTTGATCCTTGATGGGAGTGACTACACCCTTGGTCCTCCAGTCCACGCTGGCGGGAAGTGCATCTAAATTTACATTCTCGTACCTGAATCCGGTAGGAGCCTTCTCCGTTCTTGGCTTGTACCCCTTGTTAGCCTTTGATGCCTTGAACTCCTCGTTGGTGATGTCAGCGAACTGATTGACGCCGAGATAGAACTTGCGGTTCTCTGCGTTGAACGACTCGATGAACCCGACATTGGCCTTGAACACCTCAAACCGTTGTGCCTTCTCTGCTATGTCCTTGTACACACGGCCGTACTGCGCCATCCAGCTCTCATGCTTCGCCACCATCAAGTCATCGCTGAGCTCGCGAGCTGCTAGGACCGAACTGCAGAGGCAGAGGCATCCGAGGATGGCAAGGATCATAGTCTTTGAGATGGCCATGTTTGATGAATTGCTTGCAACTACTAGAGTGCAGTGTGTGTGTGCTCTGTTTCTGGTTTGCGAATGGAGCTAGTAGTCTTATATAGCTACGTTATGCATGTGCCGTACGCGGGGCGGGGATGCTTTCCAGCGTAGCCGTGAAGTACTTCTGGTGGGCGGATGGTATAAAATAAAATTCGTGTGCATGTGCCTATGCCTTTGCTTCGCATCTGAGAATGACCCAAAACATATATATGCCGACACTCGGACTAATGGAAAGCCAAAGTGACTGTGATCACATAGGGGTAGTATTTTGACGCTCCGTGCGGATTGCAAGGTTGATGCCGACATATTTTTCTATCCATCCTATTCCTATGAAAATCAATCGATTAGCTATCTTCTTTGCTACATATGCACATATATTTGGCACCTAAGAGTAACACTGAGTTTTACCATGGGTTTACTTACACTGTTGTCTATAAGTAGCACTAGTAGAAAAAGAGGGCCTTTGGTCCAGCGTGCAAATTCCATTGGTCCCGGTTCGTTTCCGCAATCGGGACCAATGCCAGGCACCGGTCCCGGTTCATCTGTAAGCATTGGTCTCGGTTTGTGGCACGAACCGGGACCAATGACCCCGCGACGCACACGTGGCTCTCTGTGAGGCATTGGTCCCGGTTCATGCCAAGAACCGGGACCAAAAACCCCGCGACGGTCAGCCGTCCAGGATTTAATGTAATTTTTTTTGCGGATAAGGAATTAATGTAAATTAATTCGGCGCAGAAATTAATTCGAGGCAGAAATTAATTCGAGGTAGAAATTGAATTGATCACTATTTTTGAACAAATATTTCACGAATTAATCGAGACAAAGGTCTAAATTGAGACATTTTATTATTCGATCACAAATTTTTCCATACAAATAAAGATGCGACTTTATAAATTTCTAGTCGACAACACTTCCGCTGCCGCTGTCCTCCGAGCCGTTGTCCTCCGTGCCGCCGGCTTCCTCGTCGTCATCGGACGAAATCTCCACGATTTCGGCGTTGTTCGGAAGACGGAGCTCGTCTGCGCGCATAGCGGCGTCGATGGCGGTGTAGATGGTCCGTCCAGGGACAGACCAGAACAACTCCCGCCCTTCTTGGTTGCGGCGATCCGGGTGCACCAGGCGCCCGTCCACGAAACGGTTGCCAAGCTTGGCCTTCCGCTCCTTCTTGGCGTACCGGGGCAACGTCCTAATGCACGCGGGCAGTTGGTGGCGACGCTCCGCGATGACGTACTCCATCTCGTATCCGCGGGGGTTGAGGAGCGGAGCCACCGGCACACCCCCCTCGCTGATGCGAAATCCGGCGGGAAGGGTCGCGCGCGGCGGCGCGAGGATGCTGTAGATCGCAAACTGGGCCGCCTCATAGTGGTTGAGCGTGGGCACCTCCATGACGGCGCGGTGGAGATTGGAGAGGGAGGGGAGGCGAAACGACGGCGTGGTGGAGATGCAAAGTGGTGGGGTGGAGAGGGACTGCAGAGAGGCAGAGGCGATGGTGAAAGCAAGCACTGTGGCCTCATATTTATGCACGGGGACGACGAAGCGACGGAGGCATTGGTCCCGGTTATTGCCACGACCCGGGAACAAAGCCCCTCCCGCGCGATACGTGGCGGCCCAGCAGCGCGCCCCCCACCGAAGTCATTGGTCCCGGGTCGTGCCATCAACCGGGACCAATGACCTGGGTGGGGTGCGAGCTGCTGGGCCGCCACATGGCGCGCGGGAGGGGCTTTGGTCCTGGGTCGTGGCAATAACCGGGACCAAAAACCCTCCCCTAGCTATATATAAGCCTAGCCCTTTGCCCACCAAATTTTGCTGGATTGTGTGTGAGGAGTGGGTGCTAGCTTTTTTTTTCTTTGATTGCACACAAGGTGTTCGACGAAATGTCCGAGCCACACTTTAGTTCGCACAACACGGTATCCTTGGCTGAGGTTAGCAAACTTATCTTCTTTATATGTAACTGATACAAAAATATTGCATCTGTCCAAGTAGGGTGGTCATTTTACTATTCACGATGTTATTGTAATGGTTAATTATTATGACGCAGATCGATGCACGGATGCGATGGATGTATGGCGACCGACGCCATTCCAATTTTATTGTAGGCCTCCATACATTTATCGATTTGGCTAAGGCAAACAAAGTGGATGATTTTATGCCTTGTCCCTGCGTCGACTGTCGGAACGTGGCGGAGCACTCTGCCCCGAAAATCCTTCAAAGCCATCTGCTTCGGAGAGGTTTCATGCCCGGATATTATTGTTGGGCCATGCACGGAGAAAGAGGGGTTAGGCTGGAAGAAAATGAAGAAGAGGAGGATGATGACAGCTATCCTATGTCCCCTGAAGAATACGGTGATACTGCAATGGAAGACAATGAAGAAGAAGGAGGCGGCAATGAAGAAGAACAACGGGCATCAGATGAGCCCGCTGATGGTCTTGGTCGGGTCATTTCTGATGCAAAGCAACAATGTGATACAGAAAGGGTGAAGCTTAAGTTGGAGGCCATGCAAAAGGATCACAAAAAGTTGTTGTACCCAAATTGCGAAGATGGCAGCACAAAGCTCGGTACCACACTTGAACTGCTGAAATGGAAGGCACATACTGGCTTATCTAACAAGGGATTTGAGAAGTTACTGAAAATAATGAAGCCGAAGCTTCCAAAGGATAACGAGCTGCCCGAGACAACTTACGAAGCAAAGAAGACTATCTGCCCTCTAGGATTAGATGTGGAGAAGATACATGCATGCATTAATGACTGCATCATGTACCGCGGTGAGAAGTACGAGAATATGGATAAATGCCCGGTATGCAATGCATGTCGATACAAGATTAGACAAGATGACCCTGGTGATGTTGAAGGCGATGACGAGCCCTCCAGGAAGAGGGTTCCTGCTAAGGTTATGTGGTATGCTCCTATAATACCACGGTAGAAACGTTTGTTCAGAAATAAAGAGCATGCTAGGTTGTTGCAATGGCACAAAGAAGAGCGTAAGAAAGACGGGAAACTGAGACACCCTGCCGATGGGTCGCAGTGGAGAAACATCGAGAGAAAGTACTCGAACTTTGCAGGTGACGCGAGGAACTTATGGTTTGGTCTAAGTACAGACGGCATGAATCCTTTTGGGGAGCAGAGCTGTAGTCACAGCACCTGGCCAGTGACTCTATGTATCTACAACCTTCCTCCTTGGTTGTGCATGAAGCGGAAGTTCATTATGATGCCAGTGCTCATCCAAGGACCGAAGCAACCCGCCAACGACATTGATGTGTACCTAAGGCCATTAGTCGATGAACTTTTGCAGTTGTGGGCAGAACCAGGTGTAAAGGTGTGGGATGAGCACAAACAGGAGCCATTTGACCTACGAGCGTTGTTGTTCGTAACCATCAATGATTGGCCTACTCTTAGTAACATTTCAGGACAGTCAAACAAGGGATACAATGCATGCACGCACTGTTTAGATAATACTAAAGGTACATATTTGGATAAATGTAAGAAGGTTGTGTACCTAGGGTGTCGTAAATTTCTTCCGACCAATCATCAAGTAAGAAAGAAAGGCAAGAATTACATCGGTGAGGCAGATTACCGGAAGAAGCCTAAGCTCCCTAAAGGTGCTGATGTATTTGGTATGGTGAAGGACCTAGAAGTAATCTTTGGAAAGGGTCCTAGCGGTCAATCTGTTCCGAAAGACCCCATTACCGGACACACGGCCATGTGGAAAAAGAAATCTATATTTTGGGAGCTTGAGTATTGGAAAGACCTAGAGGTCCGTTCTTCAATCGACGTGATGCACGTGACGAAGAATCTTTTCGTGAACCTGCTAGGCTTCCTGGGTGTGTATGGGAAGACAAAAGATACACCAGAAGCACGAGAGGACCAACAACGTATCAAAGACCCACACAACAAGCATACTGATAAAGGACGTAAATACTTAAGTAGCTATGCTCTTACCAAAGAAGAGAAGGAAATCTTTTTTGAAGTCCTTTATAGTATCAAGGTCCCGGCTGGCTTCTCGTCAAATATAAAGGGAATAATAAATATGGCAGAGAAAAAATTTCAGAACCTAAAGTCTCATGATTGCCACGTGATTATGACAGAGTTGCTTCCGATTGCATTGAGAGGGCTTCTACCGGAAAATGTTCGATTAGCCATTATTAAGCTATGTGCATTCCTTAATGCAATATCTCAGAAGGTAATCGATCGAGAAAGTCTAGAAAGGCTACAGAAGGATGTGATCCTATGTCTTGTTAGTTTTGAGTTGGTGGTCCCCCCGTCCTTCTTCAATATTATGACGCATCTCTTAGTTCACCTAGTCGATGAGATTTACATTCTCGGTCCTGTATTTCTGCACAATATGTTCCCCTTCGAGAGGTTCATGGGAGTCTTAAAGAAATATGTTCGTAACCGTGCTAGGCCAGAAGGAAGCATCTCCAAGGGCTATGGAACAGAGGAGGTCATTGGGTTCTGTGTAGACTTTCTTCCTGACCTTAAGCCGATTGGTGTTCCTGAATCACGGTATGAGGGGAGACTGAGTGGAAAAGGCACGCTAGGAAAGAAAGCAATGATATTTAGGGACGGACATTCTTTGAATCAAGCACACTACATAGTTCTCCAAAGTTCTACCTTCGTGGCCTCGTATATCGAGGAACACATGAATGTTGTACGCTCCAAGTTCCTGGGGAAGGATGACTACTGGATTAAAAAAATCACATGGAGACTTTCGGCACTTGGTTGTAATTACATCTCATGAATGACACCACTATTGGAGATCAGCTCTACTTGTTGGCCACGGCACCATCTGCGACTGTATTGACTTTCCAAGGGTACGAGATAAATGGGAATACATTTTACACGATTGCCCAAGATAAAAAGAGAACCAACCAAAACAGTGGTGTCTGCTTTGATGCAACATGCGAGAATGGGAAAAAGGACACATACTATGGTTACATAGAGGAGATATGGGAACTTGACTATGGACCTACTTTTAAGGTCCCATTGTTTCGGTGCAGTTGGGTCAACATGAATGGAGAAGGGGTAAAGGTAGACCAGCTGTACGGAATGACAAAAGTGGATCTCAAGAATCTTGGTTACAGAGACGAACCATTCGTCCTAGCCAATGATGTGGCTCGGGTTTTTTATGTGAAGGACATGTCCTCTAGACCGCAAAAAAGAAAAAATAAGGAAACGAATACATCAGACGATGAGCCCCGACGTCACATAGTTCTTTCAGGGAAAAGAAACATCGCGGGAGTCGAGGACAAGACAGACATGTCAGCAGATTATGATAAGTTTGATGAAATTCTGCCCTTCACCGTGAAAACTGACCCAAGCATCCCGTTAAGCAAAGAAGATGCTCCATGGTTACGGCCTAAGAAGCGATCATAGGCAAGGGATCGACATACGCAACGAAGGATTCATATCCTAAACCCTAAACCCTATGTAAATCTATGTAATGTATGGAAACTTTATGTGATGTATGGAAACTTCATGTGATGTATCGAAACTTTATGTAATGGAGTCTGTCACGGGCTTGCAGGAAAATTTTTCCGAGGCGGAGCTTCCGAAGATGCCGTAGGGCGTGTGCACCAACGACATCCTCGAGACGCTCCGTCACGGGAGATTTATCAACCCTTTCCTCAACACTGTTAGAGGAGATGGAGTCTTTCAAGGGCTTGCAGGGAAATTTTTCCGAGGCGGAGCTTTCGAAGATGCCATGGGGCGTGTGCACCAACGACAACTTCGAGAAGCTCCGCCACGGGAGATTTCTCAACCCTTTCCCCAACAATGTTAGAGGAGATGGAGTCTTTCACGAGCTTGCATGGAAATTTTTCCGAGGCGGACCTTCCGAAGATGCCGTAGGGCGTGTGCACCAACGACATCTTCAAGAAGCTCCACCACGGGAGATTTCTCAACCCTTTCCCCAACACTGTTAGAGGAGATGGAGTCTTTCACGGGCTTGCAGGGAAAATTTTCCGAGGCGGAGCTTCCGAAGATGCCGTAGGGCGTGTGCACCAACGACATCTTCGAGAAGCTCCACCACGGGAGATTTCTCAACCCTTTCCCCAACAATGTTAGAGGAGATGGAGTCTTTCACGGGCTTGCAGGGAAATTTTTCCGAGGTGGAGCTTCCAAAGATGCCGTAGGGCGTGTGCACCAACGACATCTTCGAGAAGCTCCGCCACGGGATATTTCCCAACCCTCCATCCATGGGGATGAAACTCTCTCTACCTATGTTGGCTTGTTGAGCTGCTTGCCATGGCGTATCGATGGTCCTTTTATAGGCACGGCGCCGCTTCTACTTTGTCTTGTTCCTCCGACAGGGCGTCGTGCGCTACATGCTTTATCTCATCGAGCAGTGCGTCCACCCACACGTCCTTATCCCGCCGTCAGCTTTAGTCTCGGTTGCACCCACCAGCCGGGACTAAAGGTTACCCACGCGTCCTTATCCCGACGACAACTTTAGTCTGGGTTGCACCCACCAGCCGGGACTAAAGGTTACCCACGCGTCCTTATCCCATCGACAGCTTTAGTCTCGGTTGCACCCACCAGCCGGGACTAAAGGTTACCCACGCGTCCTTATCCCACCGACAGCTTTAGTCTCGGTTGCACCCACCAGCCGGGACTAAAGGTTACCCACGCGTCCTTATCCCACCGGCATCTTTAGTCTCGGTTGCACCCACCAGCCGATACTAAAGGTTACCCACACGTCCTTATCCCACCGGCATCTTTAGTCTCGGTTGCACCCACCAGTTTGAAACTATATTCAAAACGGCGGGCATGAAGCTTCTTAGCCCGGGGCTGAGCCTCACTGAACTTGAAGTGGATCTCTGATGAAATAGCATGTTGTGAACCTATAAATGATTTTTAAAAAAATTCACAAGCATTATATAATGTACTTGTAGTTCAAATCTTGGCAACCTCCTACCGATTCGGTAGGAATTTGTCTTTTTCATGAGGGATGGACAGAAAGGTTCCAGATACACCGGTTGGGAAATTGTCCATATAAGATGGTATAGTATTTTTGAAAAATGGTTTGGTACCAATGCCAAACTTTAATTTGGTGGTTGCTTCACAGAACACCCCGATTTCGGCACCTCAAAAATGGAAATTGGCTTTTTCGTGTGTCGAAAGGGAAAACTTCCTCCTGCAACATCGTAAGCCATCCCAAGATGCACATGTGTGCACAATATGGGCACATTATCACAAACTATGCCCTGATTCTAGCCATAACATTGGTGGTTTGACCTAAATGCCATGAAACCTCGAACATGATAGGTCATTTTGTGAATGATTTTTTATGATGTTTGCAATTTTTCAAGTTCAATATTTTTCCTTGCAACTGTGACACATAATATGACACCACGCGAAGGTTTCACATTGTTTGGATCATTTTTGAATTTCTTATGCCCGTTTCAAAGTATATTCAAAACGGCGGGCATGAAGCTTCTTAGCCCGGGGCTGAGCCTCGCTGAACTTGAAGTGGATCTCTGATGAAATAGCATGTTGTGAACCTATAAATGATTTTTTTAAAAATTCACAAGCATTATATCATGTACTTGTAGTTCAAATCTTGGCAACCTCCTACCGATTCGGCAGGAATTTGTCTTTTTCATGAGGGATGGACAGAAAGGTTCCAGATACACCGGTTGGGAAATTGTCCATATAAGGTGGTATAGTATTTTTGAAAAATGGTTTAGTACCAATGCCAAACTTTAATTTGGTGGTTGCTTCACAGAACACCCCGATTTCGGCACCTCAAAAATGGAAATTGGCTTTTTCGTGTGTCGAAAGGGAAAACTTCCTCCTGCAACATCGTAAGCCATCCCAAGATGCACATGTGTGCACAATATGTGCACATTATCACAAACTATGCCCTGATTCTAGCCATAACATTGGTGGTTTGACCTAAATGCCACGAAACCTCGAACATGATAGGTCATTTTGTGAAGGATTTTTATGATGTTTGCAATTTTTCAAGTTTCGCTGAACTTGAAGTGGATCTCTGATGAAATAGCATGCTTTGAACCTATAAATGATTTAAAAAAAATTCACAAGCATTATATCATGTACTTGTAGTTCAAATCTTGGCAACCTCCTACCGATTCGGTAGGAATTTGTCTTTTTCATGAGGGATGGACAGAAAGGTTCCAGATACACCGGTTGGGAAATTGTCCATATAAGGTGGTATAGTATTTTTGAAAAATGGTTTGGTACCAATGCAAAACTTTAATTTGGTGGTTGCTTCACAGAACACCCCGATTTTGGCACCTCAAAAATGGAAATTGGCTTTTTCGTGTGTCGAAAGGGAAAACTTCCTCCTGCAATATCGTAAGCCATCCCAAGATGCACATGTGTGCACAATATGGGCACATTATCACAAACTATGCCCTGATTCTAGCCATAACATTGGTGGTTTGACCTAAATGCCATGAAACCTCGAACATGATAGGTCATTTTGTGAAGGATTTTTTATGATATTTGTAATTTTTCAAGTTCAATATTTTTCTTGCAACTGTGACACAAGAAGCCCTTTTCCTATTAAAAGTTTTTTAAAATTCCAAATTATGCAATAAATATTTTGTTAATGCAATTTTAATTGTAAAATAGTACAATTGTATAGTTCAAATAAAAATATTTGAAAACAGAAAATGGTTTTTCATTATTTATTTAAATTGAAGCACTTTTCTTGTTAAAAGTTTTTTAAAATTCCAAATAAATAATCATCTTAAATTGAAACATCTTATTAATTAAAGAAGAAACAAATTGGAAAATGGCAGGAAGACCAAAAGGTTTGCCAAAATCTGAAAAAACGGGTCAACGATCCCGGTTCGTCCCACGAACCGGGACCGATGATCCCTGGATGCGCGCGCTGCCATTAACACGCCTTTGGTCCTGGTTGTTGGCACGAACCGGGACCGTTGATCCTTTGGTCCCGGGTGGTAGGACTAACCGGGACCAACGGCCGTGCACGTGGCAGCACAGCAACGCTCGTGCCCCAGACCTTTGTTCCCGGTTCGTGGCACGAACCGGGACCGTTGGTCCTTTGGTCCCGGTTATTGGGATGACCCGGGACCAGTGGTCTGTACAGTTAACAGCCCCGGCCTTCCTCCTCCCCAACTCCCCCAATTCACAGAGCACATCGACGCGCGGCTAAGGAAAATTTGCGGCGGAGCAAAATCATGCCGGCAGGTGCCCAAATCCAGAGCGGCCGCTTCACGCCGTTGACGCCCGCCGCCGCCGCGCCACCACCGTCCGAGGAATCGACCGCGCACGCTGGAAATCGACGCCACGGTCACTGTCTGCTCCGACTCTGGCTATCGCAGTTGCCGCTGCTTCCGAGCTCCTCCGGCCTCGTCGACCCGTCCATCATCTTCGTGGTGAGCCGCTGGTCCTCCAGGACCTCTCCTTTCTCTCTCTCTCGCTCCACCACCGTCTGTCGCTGAGCGCCACTGTCCGCCGTCGTCGGCCACCGTCGCAGATGCTCCGATGGCCAATAAGGGGCGGTGCGACCACCGTTAGCTTCCTCGCGACGCACTCGTTCGAACCCGGCCTTCTGCGCGTTCCAGCAAGCACTCTAGTGCCGCTAACCACCGCCGATCGACGTGCCCTCCGGCGAGCCCATGTGGCGCCAAGGTGGCGCTCATGTGGCGCCCTGACATGGGCGTCAAGTAAGCTCTGCCAGCGTGGCAGCCCGACGTGGCCCTGGCCCCACTAGTCAGTCACTGTGGGTAGGCAATGCATCTGTGAGAAAAGGTTCCCGTTCTTAGGTGACGTCAGCCTTTACCTATGCTGACGCAATAAAAGTTTAATAAATGTTTAAATAATTTCAGAAAAGAGTTTAATCTTATAAATTCAATAACTAATTATTTCTAAGTCAGAAAAATATGTATAATATATCAAAATGTTCATAAAAATGAGATCTACACAATAGACTCATAATCATGCATTTTTCAACAACTTTAATTACAAGTTTAATAAGAGAATGAAATCAACCCCTCGTAGGTGATTTCGGGGTCTCTCCTATACTAGGCTTTGGACCCTTCGGATCTCACTTAAATTGCCAAGCATGCCTTAGGGTTAAATTTCAATTATGTTTAACTTTCCATGTGTTGATTGTTTAACTTGCAGATACTATGGATCCAACACATCAGGAAAACACCCTCCAAGGGATGATCTGCGAAAATGAAGATATTGATATCGATGTCACGAGTGAGTTTCTGAACGATTTCGGTCAAGGAGATGAGTCTCTCAACCGAGGAGATGGCTCTGGTGAGGTAGAAGCCGAAGCCTGGGACAGGGGAGAAGCCGATAAGGAAGAAGGCGATGGCTCCGGCGGAACCTTAAATCTCGCAAACACTGGCGAGGTGTATATATGTATTTTTGTAATTAACATGTTGCTGTCTATATATACTTGTATATATTAACACTCTTTCTTCTTTTAGCCCTCCGGATCGAGAACTTCTTCCGTAAGAACGAAACGAGGCCCAACAAAAAAGTTGGATGACACTGTGAGGTATAGGATCGACGTGGTCGGTGTAGATGGCGAACCGCAAGCTCCCGTCGATGTCGCAAGAAAATTTGTCAAGCAATGCGGAGTTCTTGTGAGGGACTACATCCCGATCACCGTTCAAGAATGGAATCGGCCAATCGGCGGTGGAGTCCCGTATGTCAGCGACAACGCCAAAGATAAGCTTTTTGACAAGCTCATGACTAATTTCCTCCTGCCGGAACCAAATGTGACTCCAGATGAGGAGGAGAGAGCAAGAAGGGAGCTTGTGCAAAGAGTCAAGAAGTTTGCTCTCAGCAAGATGGCCGATGCATTCAAGAACTGGAAGAAGAAACTGTACCATAACTTTGTCAAGGTAGAGAAGACTCCGAATTTCGATGAAGCCGGCTATGCTAAGTTAGGACACCAGTGGGAGGATTTTGTGAACTACAAGACATCGGAGAAATCTAAGGAAAGGTCTAGGATAAATACGGAGAACGCTGCTAAGAAACTGTACCACCATAACATGGGGCCTGCTGGCTACGCAGGTTGCATGCCTAAGTGGGATGCACTTGAGGTCAATTACATAACTGCCGGGATCAGACCAGAGCCCGCAACATGGACACCACGGGCGAGAAACTGGTTTTACGGCCATGGGGGCATGTTGGAAAAAGAAGGGAGGGCAATATATAATCAGAAACACAAAGATGATCCCCTACTGCCCATCGACGATACTAGAAATGTAGTAGATGATGTTGCAGTGGGACGGTTGGTTCCCGATAGAGAGAACACCGAGCTCACACGGGCCCTTAAAAATCCTGAACACGACGGACGAGCACGAGGCACACCAGGATCCAAGCCGTGGAAGGTTGCCTTCCCCCCGGAAATGAAGAGATATCCCGATAAAAGCCATCAGAGGAGAAAGGAAAGGAAGGCAGCTGAGAAAGTGGCCGCTGTAGACCGGCTGCGTAATGTAGAAGAAGCATTAAAGCGGCACCAGGATCAACTCGACATATTTAGCCAGCAAGGTACTAGAGGCCAATCTCAGCGGCACGTGGTAGAAGCTGCATTCGAGGGTACCGGCGCCCCATCGAATAAGAAAAGAAGCGTCGCTTCCACGCAGCTCCATGATGTTGATGATGATGCACCGACGACATCTCCTCCTAAATTCTACCCAGTGGATGATATCACGAGACTATAGCTTGTGAGCTAAAGGTGCAGGTTATGAACTTAAGGGTGACGGCGGCGATCAGCATGGCAGTACCAATTGGGCCTAACCCAACTTGGCATTGCATACCGGTTCCAAAAGGGTACGCTGTCGTCATGGTGGATGAGGTGAAGGAAGATTTTGAGGAGCTGAAGCTAGACCACCCTGCAGGGGAAGATATGGAGCTGACTCAACTAGGAGAAGCCAAAGGGGGGGCTATTCTATGGCTAAAGGAGCGCATCATGCTTCCAAATTATGTGCCGCTAAGGCCACCCACTCCTCAGAGCAGCAATCCACCTTCGCCGCCACCTCATCATTCTCCAGCGCAACCGTCACCTTCACCGCCTCACCGCTCAGCGCAACCGTCTCCATCGCCGCCTCAGCCGTCTCCACCGCCGCGTCAGCCATCTCCATCCCCTGAGCCTCAGAGACAAAAGCGGAAGTATACTAAGGGGGGCAGCACCACCAGCAACAGCAAGAGCACGTTTCGATCACCGAAACGTAAGCAATCGCCCCTCCCAAGAGTACCTCATCAGAATATCAAGAAGCTACCTTGCGAGAAGACATATGAGGAAACTGATGCGGCCGCAGCTGCCCATTATGAAAAGTGGAAGATTGACATGGCTAACAAGAAAAAGCCGATAGAGGCACTTTTCCCGGTAACCGCAGAAGATAAAGCCAAAGCAGCCGCGCTTAAGATTCAGCTTCACCAACCCATAGCGCTCACATCAGACTATAATCGCTCTATTACCAAGTCGGCTGAGGCAAAAGAGCGGAGAGTCGGGAAAGAAGTTGCCCATCTCGGACAATAGAAATATCAATCGATCGAACCGCTCAAAGTGTACGATACCAATGAGTGGATGATCCAGGAGCGACATGATCCGAACATTGATCCGGAGTTTGTTCGACTATATGGAGAAAAAGCCCAATTATATGGACTGTCTATTACTGAGTACATGAGCCGTATGCATGAGTTCGAGGGGTACCAAGAAACAGCATACGTGTACCAGTACGGGGCTCCTCTCGTCAAACCCGAGTTAGTCAAAGATCTACCAACAAAAATGCGAAGATTGCATAAATGGTACATCCAAGCTTGTGCTGATTCCAAAAACTGGATCTATGTTGCACATAAACACCACCATTACGGTCATGGAGATGGCTTCATACTGATTGAATTTCCAAAATTATTTTAGTTTTAGCAACAAGACGCCCTCGACAAAGCTATCGTCAGTGCCTATTGTTTGTAAGTATTATTAATTTCTGTAATTAAGTCTTTCTAGCTCATCTCATTCGTTGCTTGTATAATCTTACTAATCACTATACTAATTATATATGCAGAATGAAGATTCAAGAATGCAACAAAGGACAAATCTTTGACCTTGGGTTTGTTGACTATAATTTTGTTCATGAAGTTACTCTAAAAACAAATCCCAAAGAGACAGAGGATAACTTGTTCAAAGCGTTGAAGTATTTCAGCAACAGAAGGGAAATACTATTTCCTTACAACGCTGCGTGAGTGTTACTGTCTTGTACACATTCTATTTTCGATTACTTGATGTTAAGCGTATAATTGACTCGTGTTATATTTTGTTAGTGTGTCAAGCTTCCACTATATTCTCTTAATCATTTCTGTTGACACCGGAGTAGTAAAAGTCCTGGACTCGAAACGCACACCATTAGAAAAGTGGGCGGACATGCAGGAATGCCTCCAGAGGGCTTGGAAACGGCTCACTGCCAAAACTAGGGGTGTTTGGAAGCCAGAGCTTACATTTCAACCATTGACTGTAAGTACTACTTGCTAGATCCACGCATCTCTTTGATTCTAGTTTCAATACCACCATTATCATGCTTGATTATTATTTTGATTGAAATCCGTTCTCGTAAAGTGCTTGAGGCAGGAAGCTGGGAATAACTTATGTGGATACTATGTCTGCGAGTTCATTCGCCAGACGACCAAAGAGAAGGGGGCAGACCGGAACATCAAAAAAATTGAAGTACGATAAACAATAATCACAACTTTATTTTATTACCACCAATTGTGTTTAGTTTCATTCATATATATTGATCCCCATCTTTATATTAGATCAAACGGATGCGGGACGGTCTTCTATCACAAGAACGCGTGCAAGCAATTCAAGAGGAAATTGCTGGATTCTTGTTAGAACAAGTCATAGATCCGAAAGGAGAATACTATTACCCACTTCATTTGGAAGGGTGAAATGTATAAAAGAAGTGTAAATTAGATCAAATTCGTGTGAGAGTATCGTTTGTAATTATAATATGTTTCGACCAAGAAGACGGATGAGACGGTGTATATATTTGTCATCATGCATGATGTGTAATATATATATCGTGGTTTCATTATTGCTGTATATATGTAGTACCATTAAATTTATAAAAAAAATCCTGCCATGGCAGAAAAATAGCCCGAAATCCTGCCGCGGCACAAAACCCTGCTGCGGCAGAAAAATAGCCCGAAAATCCTGCCGCGGCACAGAGACCAACGATCCCAGTTCGTGCCAAGAACCGGGACCAATGATCCACCCCCGCCCGTCTCTGGTGCTGCCACATGGGGACCCATTGGTCCCGGTTTTTCCCACGAACCGGGACCAATGACCCACCCCCTCGTAGCTGGCCCGCCCACGTGGAGACCCATTGGTCCCGGTTCGTGCGCGAACCGGGACTAGCATTAGTCCCGAGTAATTGGTCCCGATTCTGGAACCGGGACCAATGGACCTTATGAACCGGGACTAGAGGCCATTTTTCCACCAGTGTAGACCGCTAGACTGCTGAGAATTTGTGTAGCCTCAAAATATAAGTAATTAGATGTACCCGCATGTAGAGACTAGGTCTATTGCCAGGCAGGATAAGTTGACCAAGAAAACCATGATTACGATTGATAAATTGACCATGACCCTTTTTCCTCCTTCTCTCTCGTGTCGCTCCCGCGAGTAACCGGGACAAACCCTATCAGTGGTCGCACCGTCCCTTTTCGCAGTTCACCTCTGACCCTTGCCGCCGCTAGAGGGTGGATCTTTCACCCCTCGAGCGTATGGGGTTAGCACGGGCCGACATCGTCGATCTGGGTCGCCGTGAGGCACAACGGCGAGACTCGGTGTCAACGCGGGAGTGGTCTTATGGCGTGATGGGCTGTGTCGCGGCGGCGCGCGTCCGCCCTGGGCTCATGGCTGCTGGCCTTGTTAGGCTGCTTGGGCTGCCGGCGTCCGCCTCTGCAATGACTAATGGAGGTGGTTCATTCCTTTTGCGTGACCGTGGATGAATCGACACGGTGGGTGGCGAGGGAGGCGCAAGCTCGGGCCAATTGTCAGTGGCGCGGAACACAACATGACTTCTGGCAGGGGCGGTGGTAGGGTGGCATTGTGGCGTGGCTACTAGCGAAAACGATAGTAGATGGGCGACGTAGTGGCTCTAGTGTAGTAGCGCGGCGACGGAAATTTACGGGCATGTACATGCCTGGCCAAGCCCGAACAGGGTCTTCTGTGTTTCTGTTGTTGTGTTCGATCAACATGGTACAGGGCCACACCAAATGAAAATGACTCTTACGGCACGTGGTTGGTAGCGACTTTCTGTCCGACGTGTCCAATAGGCCGTTGGGGCATCGTTTGGGAGATGCTGCTAGAGATGCTCTTAGGCCTTAGAGCATCTCCATCCGGCCCCCAAGTGGCTTTCAGTGGATGCTATTTTTACGCCATATGAGGGGTGCCGACATTGTGCCATGGTGCATGGCTGGGCGTGTTGCCCACCCGTGCCCACTAAACGCCCTTATCGTTATCCGTGGATTTAGGCATGTACTTACATAGGACGTAATCCACATTCCTGTCCGCAAATACCTCGGTGTCCACAACCTAGAATCCCACACCCTGAAGCTCTCATCCGACCTGAACTATCGGGCTGCAAGGCGGCTCTATAGAGGATACCGAAGACCATAAATACATCCAAGGGAGATCGAAGATCAATTTAACGTGCAAGGCGAGATGGAGACATGTCGTTACTAAAGAAGACTCTTACACCATGATGGCTATTTATAGTGGAAAACATTAACCTAAAGAGTACACACCATATTGGTCCAAGACACAGCCATTAGCTTTAGTCATAAACCCTAAATTAATATTCTCACCGGGTACTGTTATAAACCCATCAAGATCCATCTTGTAAGCACCTTGTATGATATCTCGATCACCTTATGAATAAATTCTGATGGAATCCTCCCCATTACACTAGTACATTTATCTTTGAGATCCAAACCTACTATCTCGAGCCAAACTCTCTTTCAAACATTGGAAGTGAGACTGCCGTGAGATTGTGAAAACTATCCTTCATTAGTTGGTGCACTAGTGATGGAAAGAAATCTATGTGTACCAATTCATTGGGACTCCAAGTGTAGAGTGTTGTAGAAAACATCTTTTCCCACAAGGGTGACTTCAGGATTTATATCGAACTCTCGAATTGAGGCAATCTCTTACATTATCCTCTTCTAGCAACCTACAAAACAAAGTTTTTGCCTTATGTCCCTAATTCCACCGTGTGGTTGTAAAGAACAATGTTTCATATTGTAAAACTGAAATAAAGCTATAAAGTAAATAAATAGTAAAACAATCTATAACTACACAAGAAAGTAAAAAACAATAAAAGAATCGACGATATGATGAAAAATCCCAACAAGCATGTTGGGTACCCAAAACATAAAACTTGAATTCAGTACTCGATAAGAACTCCGCGGCCCGAGATGAATTAAGCTAGTATATACCAAGTTCGAGTCTGGGGACTTGAGCTTTTGAAGGTTCACAATGTTTTTCCCAAGAGCAATTAACTGGTTCCCGATCTATCAGATGCACCAGACTCGTTATACGACTCGTTATACCAAAATTCCCATGACAAAAATATTTATGTATAAGTTTACTCAAATAAATACTTGGGTTCAATGTTGAAAATGTCTTCGAGACTCAACCCGAATCTGCAATTTAGATGGATTCTCGGGGGCTACTAACATGGATATGACTTATCGGGTTCCCATAATTGGTATACCTGATACATACTTAAACTATGTCCCATAAAGCAGGAACTAGGAGTCCTGGAGCCATCCAAAGCCCAGGAACCTGACGTGTTCATCAAGATAAAAGTATAAACCAACATAGACACGAAGTTGTAATTGAACTTCTAAACCAATCTGTGTTGGACTCTAAGATCAAGCCCCACATATATAAGATGGGAGGAGACGAAAGAGGGGACTGTAGTATTGAGCAAGCCACAACCCATCATGAGTTAGATTGCACTATCGAATCATCGACATTGTAATCATCTTCTTAGTTGACCAGGCAGGACATCGACTCCCTTGTATGTCTGATAGGCGAACGAAATCACTAGC
This sequence comes from Avena eriantha, assembly GCA_910589775.1. Lineage (NCBI taxonomy): Eukaryota > Viridiplantae > Streptophyta > Magnoliopsida > Poales > Poaceae > Avena > Avena eriantha. Next base: position 137,692,498 of record OU342744.1, on the reverse strand, counting down.
GCTCTCTTTTCCATAAAACTCAAGTCCATAATCATGGGGATTTCTGAGGTTACCCCTCGATAGAAATACCTCAAGATGCCATAAGAAGAATGGGTGTGGGATTTTCCGCCCCATTGAGGAACCCCTTGTGGCGGACCGAGAAGAACTTTGCTGTCCACAAGTGGATCCCTCATCTACACAAGATCAACAAGCTCCAACTAGTGAAACTAATGATGTACCTAACCAAGATCAAGAAGAAAACTCTCACTAGGAAGATCAGGCTAAAAATCCCAGGATGGATTATCTGGTCTCACCCACAGCCGGATTATCCGGCTCTATGAGCCTATAAGTCTAGCATACAAGTGAAGCCATCACTTATCAAGAACAAGGTCAAATTGCTCATCCTGTTGATGATGCTGAACAAGTTGATGACCAAGGTCATGTTGATGGTCAAGACGAGGACAAAAATGTTGAACAGATCCCCTAAGAAACAGTAAGGAGATCGAAGCTCGTTGTATAGCAAGAGATGAACAAAATTTGGAACTTAGTGGTCACACTGTTGAAAAAGTTAGTGATCTAAGAAGAAGGGAGTTGGCTAGCTTTAGTGATCATCAAGCTCATATCTCCTTGGTGGAACCTAAAAGGTTTTTGAAGCGCTTGAGGATCCGGATTGGTTGTGCATGAAGAAGTCAACAAATTCAAGTGCAACAAGGTTTGTAAGTTAGTATAGAAGCCCAAAGAGTGCCACAATGTTATTGGCACAAAGTGGATATTCGAGAACAAGCAAGATGAAAATGGAATTGTTGTGAGGAATAAGGCAAGATTGGTTGCTCAAGGTTTCTCTCAAGTGGAAGGCATTGAATTTGCTGAAACCTATGCTCCTATATGTGAGCACAAAGGATTAAGTTGCGGATATATTCATGAAGCCTCTTGATGAAGCAAGGTTTTTCTGTTTGAGGAATGATCTAAATATCATAGATTCAAGGAGTTTGACTTGAACCTCTTGCATACACACGTATTTCTTAGACTCTATTTGGTTTAGATGCGGGCATGGAAATAGGGAAGTGTAGTCTGAATTGTTGGGCTAAGCCTCCCCCCATAATGCCAAAAGTAATAAAAATCATTTCTCTTAATATCATTTTGTGATATGTGAGCTTAATTGACAAGTATTGATTCATAACCCAAGATATATCTTCACGGTGTCATGACGTACACTGATACATGGTGGCCTCGGCCACCGCCCTCTTCTTTGTGAATAGTTGGTTCTTTGTGGATATTTTTGGGTTTTCTTGTTTATCCTATGTTCTTATGGAAAACACACTCAATATTGGCTTTTTGTTTATTTGCCTCTTGCAATTTTGGGTGTGAAGTACCATTTCAGTTTGGTTATCGACACCCAAGCCTATCCCATCTTAATCCATCTATCTTTCATGCACACAAGTCCTATTTGTTGATACTTGAGGTTTTTGGGAAGAGCTAGCCTGAATTCTGTGTAAGCTGAAAAATTCAGAGAGGGCCAAATTATCTGCCCTGAGTGGGGCCCAGATTAACCAGCCTGGGAGTTTGTCCCATATAGGGATGGGCGTCGGGGTGAGAGGCTCAAACAAAGAAGCTCTCTCCACTTCGACCCCATCCTACCCCCAGCCGCCGTCGTCCACCTCCCACCTCACCGGAGATGCCTCAGCCGCCAGATTCCTCGGCCCCTATCAGATTTGCTTCTCCTCCTCCCTGTGTATCTTCTCCTCCAAGAATTTCCTCTAATGAGTGAGGGTAACTCCCATAGTCTTGTTTTTAGTGTGGATGTTATGTTTTTGATGCTATATCTTGGAGTAGATGATATCCTGTGGTTTCTGTGCATGCCAGTCACAGTAGTCCCTGGATGACCATGTAAGTGCCTTCATTCTTGTCATTCGGAGTTATGTTGGTGATGATGATGCGTTGTCTTCTACAGCCTGTCTTGAAAGAGTCCATTCGCCTTGGCGAACAGATTGCATCAATGGGCCGGCAACATGCCTGGTTAGGTAACCAGACTCACCAGCTCGAAGGTAAGCCTCTTATTTTTATGTTTATCACAGAAATCTGGTTAAGCTTGACTTTTCTACATCATCCTTGTAGCCGAGAATAGCGATCTCCTCCGTCGTGTTATTACCCTCGAGAAGGGCCTTAACACTACGGAGAAGAAAAGGGATGAGGCACTCGCAGCCCTCGAGCGCTCTAAACAGGAGTCAAAGAGGCGCGAAGATGATCTCTCGGCCGTAGCAGTCGACCAGGAGAAGATGTTCGCAGAACAAATTTGTTCCATTGCCAAAGTGCTTTCAGGTATGTTTCTGTTGCAATTTTTGTGCCTTTGATAATTTCCTTTTCCTCCCTTGTTCAGAATCTGATGACTTTAATCGTGGACTTTCCGCAGACGCTTCTGGGGTGAGTTTCGACCCCTAGGCTCTTGCTCACGAGGATGCGTTAGCCAGCCCTGTGGCTGTAGTCAAAGACCGTAGCGTCGGCGTCCAGGACTCACTCAGAAACGCCAAGGGTGTTCTTGGGCGCCTTCGAGAGGAGATGGTTCCCAAGGCGGCACTGACATGGATGGCTTGATTGATTCCTTTGCTGGCGGTGTCTGATGGCTCAAGATATGTAGAGCTTGTTGGGAACCCCAAGAGGAAGCTATGCTGAGCACAACAACAAGTTTCCCTCAGTTATGAAACCAAGGTTATTGAACCAGTAGGAGTAAGGAAACAACTCCAAGGTGTTGCTAGCAAGTTGGAATCCTGCACAACACAACCACAGAACTTTGCCCCAACTTACAATGAGGTTGTCAATCTCACTGGTTTTGCTGAAAACAAAGGATTAAACATACAATATGGAAGATAGTCATTGCTTACAGAAAGTAAACAGTAAATGGCAAACAGTTGATGGTATAACAATGGTAAAGGAATGGACTGGGGTCCATAGTTCACTAGAGGTGTTTCTCCTTAAGATAAATAGCATGTTGGGTGAACAAATTACAGCGCGGGGCAATTGACAGATTGAGAAAGCATAACAATGCATATACTAGACATCTTGACTCCTACGAGATTTGATTGGGCATTACAACATAATACATAGACCGTAATCCAATTGCATCTATGACTAATAATCCACCTTCAGGTTATCATCCGAACCCCGTCTAGTATTAAGTTGCAAGCAACATATAATTGCATTAAGCAAAGTGTGTAAAGTAAACAATACAATTGCCCCATGGACAAAGGATTGTTGTTTTCTCCATAGTAGCAACAACACATCTACAACCTTAGAGATTTATATCACTTCCCCAGATTACTAGAGACATGAACCTACTATCGAGAATAAATACTCCCTCTTGGAGTTACAAGCATCTACTTGGCCAAGATACCTACTAGCAACGGAGAGCATACAAGATCACAAATAACATAGACATGATAAAATCAATAATCAGTCTGACATAGTATCTCAATATCCATCGAATCCCTGCAAACACAACATATAGGATTACAAATGGATGATCTTGATCATGAACGGAGCTCACAAGATCTAAACAGGATAGCACAAAGGAGGAGAACCAACCATCTAGCTATTGTATGGACCCATTGTCCAAGGATGAACTACTGACGCATCACTCCAGAGGCTGGCATGGTGATGAAGAAGGCCTCTGGGATGATCTCTCCCCTCTGACATGGTGCTGAGAAGAGCTTTGGCTCCCCCATATCTGGGGATGGAGATGGCGGCGGCAATAGACTCTTTCATGGATTTTTGATCGGGTCCTTAGGGTTTCTGCATCGGGTTACTTTTATAGGCGAAGGGGAAAGGTCGGTGGGTGCCCGAGGGGCCCACACCATGGGACGGCGCGCCCTAGGGTGTGGCCGCGCCAACCCTACGTGTGGCCACCTAGTGCCCCACTTCGGCAGCCCTTCGGACTCCGTGTTCCTTCTGGTAAAATATTGACTTTGGCTTTTTTTCCCGTCCAATTACGAGAATATTTCCTTACTAGCTTTTTTGAAACCAAAAGCAGCAGAAAAGAGGCAACTGGCACTGCGACATCTTGTTAATAGGTTAGTTCTAGAAAATGTATAAAAATACCTCAAAGTGTAAACAAATCATAAGAAAGTTGATATAAAACAAGCATGGAGCATCAAAAATTATAGATACGTTTATGACGTATCAAGCATCCCTAAGCTTAACTCCTGCTCGTCCTCGAGTAGGTAAGTGATAAAAAGAATAATTTTTGAGGTGACATGCACCATCACAATCTTGATCAAGGTATTTGTAAAGCATTGATAGCTGGGATCAAAGTACTCTAAACATGAGCATGAAAGATAGAGTCTAACAATAAGACATAGCAACTATGTTGTAAAATGAAAAGGTACAAACAAAAGATCATGAATAACAATGCATTGAAATACGTTTGTTTGTTTCACATATAGAAAACATAATAAGAGTGGTATTCAGCTTGTCCCTCATAGTATAGCAAAACATAAATACATAGGACACCTTCAAAGTTCATAAGGGTGACTAGATACAAATAATTTAAGAACAAGCAATATCAAAGTTATGAATCAATCAACAAGTTTTGGGACAATACACATTAAACTAAGAATGGCCACTATGCTCTCTCAATTGGTGCATAAAGATAGAAGATGGAGACTCAACATAAAAGTAAAAATAAAGGCCCTTCACAGAGGGAAGCAGGGACTCCAAGTTTCATAAAGAGCTTCCAAAAATTATGGTACTTATTAGCTTTCAGCTCTCATTGCCCCTATCATAAGCATCTTGAGGTGATTAAGGTTAAATTGACACAAATATTGTCGTGGTGGTGTCATGGCAGATGCCATGGATAGGCTAAAGGTGGGGACTAAAGCTGGTGCGGCCTTAGCTGCCTTGGCCGCTAAGGCCACATCAGGTTCAATTTCAAGCTCCAGTCGTTATTTCCGAATTACCTCTTTACCTCGGATTTTATGGATTTACGTTCCCTTCGCACATTCCAAGTTTTCACTTGTCGGCCGGGTTACCACTTTAACTCGGAACCCATGGTTTTACTTTCCCTTCGCACATGCCAAGTTTTCACTTGCTGGCCGGGTTACCATAGTTCCATCTGGGTCTTGTTTCCTTCTCTCGTACGCCAACCCATGTGAAGGGTAATCATTTTGTCTTCTTATTTTAAGGGCCTGCACAGTAACCACCGCAGTAATTGTCAGTTATCATTGTGCGCGGGTCACGTCACGCCTGCCCCCTTGTTTCTCGCATCACAGTGTCACGTCACAGGATTCTCTCCGCCCTGTGGCCCTCCGTGTGGCTCCCCACTAATTGGTCCGGACGGGTGATACACGGCCACTGCGTGTGGCCGGTCCACAGGACGCGATCCCACTCATCCCTGGTGGGAGTGGTTAAATAGCGGAGGGGTGCGTCCCTTAGGATTTTCCCCCCTCCGCACCCCTCTGCCCGTTGCTATTCTTCTTCGTCTTCCTCACGACCGCGCCGCCGCCAGCACTGCCAAATAGCAGCATCGCCGCCGCGCTTCTCCGTCGCACCTCCGCGTCGCCGCCACCGCGACGCAAATTTCTCGCCACGGGTCCTCGTCAATCCCGGCCACTGTCCCCCGCCGCCTCTAGCGCCAGCGAGGGCCTCGAGGACCAGATGATGGAAGAAGAACTCATCATTGCTGAACAAGAGATGGAGGAGGACGCCGCGGCGGCGGACCGCGGTGCGTGGGCCGGCTCCTGGGTCTGCCAGGACGACCTGGACTGGCTCTACCGGACCAGACGCATCCCCGCCGGCGTCGCTGCTCACCTCGCCTCCGCTGAACTAGCTCCCTCACCCAATCCGGGGGAGTTCGTCGTGTTCTTGTCTCACTTTCAACGAGGCTTCGGGCTGCCGGTGAGCGATTTCTTCCAGGATTGGCTCACTACCTACCAGCTCCAGCCGCACCATCTTCCATCCAATGCCATTACTTCTCTCTCTGCCTTTGCTTCTACGATCGAAGGCTACGCCGGACTGTGGCCCACGAAGGAGCTGTGGATCCTGTTTTTCGGCCTTCGTCGCAATGTCATCCCCGACATCCACACTGATCCGGAAGACAAGCGTCTCACTCAGTTCGGAGCGGCCTCCATCTCTCCCCGGAGGTTTTCTGTTTTCCCCCGGGTCACGGGGTTAGAGTCTTGCAAAGGGTGGGCCCGGACGTTCTTTTATGTCCGGAACACAGGCACCGAAGATTTGATCTGGTTGATCCCCTATACTCCGGGTCCACCTAACTCGGATCTATGGGACGCCGTTCCCAGGAAGGCCACAACCTTGGCCAACCAAGTGAACAAAAGATTCGCGGAGCTGAAGGAGCTCAGGCTACGCAACGAGGATGTCATGATCACTTTCGTGCGTAACCGAATCTCACCCCTCCAGAAGCGCACCCACAAGGTGTGCCACATGAGCTTCGGCCGCGATTCTAACCGGACCTCATCCTTCGAGCTGAGAAACACGGAGATTTATCGCTGGGTTAAGGCTCTCTTCACCACTCACAAGGACTTCTCCTCTGAGTGGACTTGGGGGATTGAGCATTTTTGCCGTGACCGGCTTCCTCCCATGGTAAGTTTCATGTTGCAAACTTACCCCGGACCAATTACATGTTAGTTATTGTTGCGTTTTTGACTCTTTTGTTCATTCTTTTCCTCAGCAATTCCTTCAGCAGACCCTCGAGGACGGCACCGATCCGACCCTTAAGTGGGCGCCGGACTGGGAGACTCCAGATGAGGAAGAGCCGGACCAGGAGATGTTCCTCCCCATGACCGACACCACGAAACGACCCACGGGTAAATCCTCTTCTATTAGAGATTGGCCCGACGATGAAGATGACTCGGATATTGAGGTGATTGAACCTTTTGAGGCTGTCCCCCTTTCTTTTGCTTTTCCGCCATCAGCTCACCCCGGCGGTCAGATCCACGAGGATCCCCCTCTCGCTATGGGCGAACCTGTTCGGTGGCATCGAAGAAGAAGCACGGGGCTTCTTCAAGTTCTTCCTCCGGACCTTCCCAGCCCGTTAAAATGCGAAAGAAGTCCGGGGACAAGACTGCCTCCAAGCCAGCAGGCAAGGCCCCAGCACGAAGGGCTCGGAATCCCAAGGAGGCCAAAACCTCGGATGCGTAAGTCATTCTTTCTTCTGTAACTTGTTCTTCCTTACTTTGTCGTAATTTTTCTTCTGAAACTGTTTGATTTTGCAGGGCTCCGGTGGAGGTCCCTCAAAGTGGATCCAGCATCTCTTCATCTCTCCGGCCTAGCCCTTCTCCCCGTCGCGACGACGAGTCACGTCCGCTGAGCCCTATTCCAGAGGGCTCTGCGGCCGCTCCGGGTTCAGCTCCACCTCGGCAAGAGGAGGGTCACCCTGGAGCGGGGGAGGCCGGCCCAGCCGGAGCAACAGCATCCACCACCTCGGCAACGCCGCAACCAACAACCACTGAGGCTACTTCGGCTCCAGCACCAGTTCCAGTACCAGCAACCAGACCAGCACCAACTCCGACTCCGGCATCATCACCGACTCTGGCTGTGAAAACATCAGCGCCGGCACCAAGTCCAGCAACGAGAGTACCAGCGCCTAGTTCCTCTGCATCTTCCGAGTCTTCTCAACCTCGGCAAGGAACTACCTCGGCAATTTCTAAGGGGAAAACCGCTGCTACAGCTTCCTCTTCCCAGCAGGCCAAGGGCAAGAAAGCTCCCGACGTTGCCAAGCCCACTGCCGTTGAATCTGGGTAGTGTACGCTCATATCGATGCTTCCTAAGAAAACACTAGCGGTGAAGGACACCCCTGCCGAGCCAACCGATGCCCAGCAGTTGGTTCTGCACACCAGCCCCGCCCTTGCCTTGGTGGAGAGGAAAGAAGCGCATGCAAAGGGCTTGGTGACGCCCCATATGCCCACCGGTAAACGGTACCCTCCGAGCCTGATGGAATTTGTTATGAATTGGAACAAGGCAGAGATAGTTCAGGATTTTGATCTCCCGGAAAAGTTCAGCCCTGCCGAGTTTTCCGCTCAGATGAACACAGCCGCAAAGGCAATTAACCTCGTTGGACGAATGATGGAGGTACGTCGCTTCTCCTTTACAAGTTGTAGATAATAACCATTAGTCCCCGAGCCTCCGGGGGAGTAACTTGTTACTCGGCCGAATGCTCTTTTTAGAAAACTAACGTAACTCCATGAGAACTTTGAATATGCACACACCTAGAGCCGGGTTAAGTTCCACTTGGCCCGGATTTTAGTACACTTCGAATACGCACACACCTAGAGCTGGGTTAAGTTCCACTTGGCCCGGATTTTAGTATACTTCGAATATGCACACACCTAGAGCCGGGTTAAGTTCCACTTGGCCCGGATTTTAGTATACTTCGAATATGCACACATCTAGAGCCGGGTTAAGTTCCACTTGGCCCGGATTTTAGTACACTTAGAATATGCACACACCTAGAGCCGGGTTAAGTTCCACTTGGCCCGGATTTTAGTACACTTCGAATATGCACACACCTAGAGCCGGGTTAAGTTCCACTTGGCCCGGATTTTAGTACACTTCGAATATGCATCAAGCTGACTTAAGTTTCTGTATCTCTTTTAGGTGACCACCAACCGCCGGAGTGCTGAATTCCAACGCTTGCTGGATACCCACAAGAATCTATGCACAAAGCAGGCTGCACTCATCGCGGAATACGAGAAAAGGGGTAAATTTCTTCCTTATCACTTCCTCATTTTCCTTCAACTTCCTTTGCCGAACTAACTTGATTGTTCGGTTTCCACAGCTGGGTGGAGGCTGAGAACAAGATAATGCGGAAGAACTTGGAGCAGATCAAGGGTACGTCCTTTTTGTCTGTCTTCACTGTGCTTTCTATCTCCTTTCCTCCTTGGCTCGGCAAACATTCATACCTCGGCACTGCCGGGCCAACACACTATTTCAGCATTGCTTGAAGATAGTGTGCCCGTGCCTGATATGATGCTGCATTTTCTCGAACAAGCAGGGCAGCATCAAGCCGAGCTGAAGAAAAAATATGATGAGCTCGCCCTCCTCCGGACCAAAGACGACGAGATTGCCAGGCTCAAGGCTGAGATGGCGAAGATGAAGGCGCAGCACCAAGCCGAGCTAAAAAAGGCTGGCCAGGACTACACCGAAGAGCGTGAGCGTCTCAACCTCCAAATTGCTAAGGACCGTGAGCTTCTTCAGGAGACCGAGGTTAAACTTGAGTCGGCGAATGCTGAGCTTGAGCAGCTTCGGAAGAGGCGTGATGATTGTACCAAGGAACTGACCCGGATTCACAGCCATATCTCACGTAATTTCTTTTCCCTTATCCGCCTTATTTCTCCGGGTTACTTCATACGTCTTGTTTTCTCAGCTTCGTTCTTTGCCTTGTTTCTCAAGACACTTTCCAGAGGGTACTGCTATTGCGAGTGCTGCTGTTGCCAATTTCCGCCGAGAGAGGGGTACTCCCGTCGCTCCTGACGGTGAGAGCATTCCCTTCGACATGGAGGACCTATTGGTTAGCCTGTCCTCTAGCGTGGAAATCATTAAGAACTACGGAAAAGATCTCCTTGACGTTTCAGTCCGAGTCTTCAACACGTTCTGGCCCACTGATGATGCTCCTGAGAGAGTTACACATCTCGCTGAAAAGCTTTCGGAAATCGAGACCCAGCTCGACCTCTGAAGAGAATCCGCTGGACGTGCCGCGGTTGATACCATCCTTCACCACATTCTGATGTGGTATGAGAAGATAGATCTCAGCCTCCTCACCCGCCTGCGCACAGGATCCAAATGGACAGACGACCCGGATAGGGTAGCTCGGCGCCAGGCTTGCGCCCACAGCCTCATCGAATATGCCCCCATTCACGAATGGACTGAGGGTCCGAGCTTCCTGGAAGTCGCTGGTGACGAAGAGGCCGAGAATGTTGAGGATGATTCAGACGAGGAAGGGGAGGATGATGCCTCGGATATTGAAGAGGGTGAACATGATGCCGAACTTCCTCCTACTGCTCCTTGAGCGAAAAAACTCAAATATTTATCAGATCCCCGGTATGCCGGGTGGAGTTGTATTCCAAACACATGTGATATTTTGCTACTAAGTTCTTATGCCGAATTAACTTGGGCGTAGTCCCCGAGTTTCTTTTTCTTGTTCGTTCAATCTCTTGGCTCGGTTCGTGTCTACCTTGATTCGGTTTTATGACTTACGAATCCGAGCTTCAAAATTGTCTTAACAATACTGGGAAACTTTTGGACTTAGCACCAAAATAAAACCGCATAATAACTTGAAAATAAATGCAGGGTTAATTCGAAAAACAAACGTTGGGTCGAATAAATTCTTCTCCTTAATCGTTTTTCATGTGCTACGCAATTCCAAACTTGTTCTCTTGCTTGCCATGAAGCCAATTCTTGTTGGACAGCAGCAAGTCGAAGAGTTGGGTTCTTGGTGCTCGCACACTACTAATCCGAGTTAAGTAGAACAACTTATTCCAGCTGACGCGCAAAAAACAACAAACATTATTAAGGCAGTCCCCGAGTTACTGCTCGAGGTGCCAACATTTCATTGATAAGCTCATTGCCGACATACATACCGACATATGAGAGACTCGGATACACACACTTCTTAGCTAAGTGTAGAAAGGACGAAGTAGAGCTATATTCCATGGTCGCTTAGATTCCTCTCCGGACCTGTCCGCCTTGTTCTTTTCCTGTGGCTTTGCATCTATAAGATAGTAAGAATCATTATGCAATGCTTTGCCCATGATGAACGGCCCTTCCCATGGGGGGGATAACTTATGCATGCCCGTAGTACGTTGTACCAACCGGAGAACCAGATCGCCTTCCCGAAAGACCCGGGGGTACACTTTCCGGCTATGATAGCATCGGAGATTTTGCTGATATATGGCGGATCTGGACAATGTCAGTTCTCTCGCTTCTTCCAGTAGATCAACATCATTTTGCCGGGCTTCTTGCACTTCGGCTTCTGTGTATTGGGTGACCCTAGGCGAATCATGCTCTATGTCGGCTGGTAATACAGCTTCTGTCCCATATACCAGAAAGAACGGCGTATAGCCTGTTGATCGATTCGGAGTTGTTCTTAAACTCCACAGTACCACTAGTAGTTCTTCTATCCAGCACCCCGCTGATCTTTGCAGCGGCTCAATGAGCCGGGGTTTTATCCCGGATAATACTAATCCATTGGATCTTTCCACTTGCCCATTCGATGCGGGGTGGGCTACCGAGGCTACATCCAGCCGGATCCTCTTATCCTGGCAGAAACGAGCAAATGCTCCTTCCGCAAAATTTGTGCCATTGTCAGTTATGATACTGTGAGGATAACCGTACCTCAAGATTATATCTTTGAGAAACGTTACGGCCGTAGCTCCATCACATTTTCTTATAAGCTTTACCTCAATCCATTTTGTAAACTTGTCCACCATTACCAGAATGTGAGTCATATTTCCCCTTGCTGGTTTGAACGGGCCAACCATATCCAAGCACCATACGTCAAATGGCCAAGTGATTGGTATGGTCTTGAGTTCCGACATTGGCATATGTGTCTTGGTAGCGTACCTCTGACAACCATTACATTTTCTCACCAGATCTTCTGCTTGCTCTAAGGCGTTTGGCTAGTAGAATCCGTGCTGGAAAGCTTTTGCTACCAAGGCTCGGGATGAGGCATGAAGCCCGCATTCCCCCTGATGTATATCTCGGATGATTTCAAGCCCCTCTTCCGGGTCAACACATCTCTGGAGGACATTTGTCACACTCCTTTTGTATAGTTCGGCATTGATGATCGTGTAGGCCTTTGCCCTCCTCTGTGTTTGCCTGGACAGCACTTCCTCCGTGGGTAACGTTCCATCTTTCAGGAATTGAAATATAGGTCGTGCCCAAGCTGGTATGGTTCGCATAGGGAATACATCCTCGTCTATCTCCATCTGATCCACCGGCATAACTTCAACCGGATTTTGCTGAGCAGTCCCCGGGTCTTGCGAAGCAGTCCCCGGGTTTACCGAAGTAGTCCTCGGGTTTGCCGAGGCAGTCCCCGGGTCCGGCGCATCACTTCCTGTGTCAATGTCCATGGGCACAACTCCGGATTCTGCGTCCTCCGGGACATAGATTGACTCGGACTCTGGGGATGGCTGATGGATGGTTTCCTGAGGTGCTCTAATGCTACACCCGGTGGAATTGCTTGTCGGGTTGACCCGAGCTTCGACAGCATGTCGGCAGCCTCATTTTCCACCTGGGGTACATGGTGAAATTCGCATCCCTCAAAGTAACCATATATCTTCTCCATATGAAATCTGTACAGTGCCATGTTTGGATCAAGGGCAACCCATACTCCCGACACTTGCTGCACCACCAAATCCGAGTCGCCAAAGCATATGATCCGACGTATCCCAATTTCTTTTGCTACCTTAAAGCCCATGCACAAGTGCTTCATACTCAGCGACATTGTTTGATGCGGTGAAATGGATCTGCAGCACATATTTCAACTGGTCCTTCTTTGGCGATGTGAGTACAACTCCGGCACCTAGCCCGGTTTTGGTTTTCGATCCATCAAAGTGCATTCGCCAATAGTTCGGATCTGGAAGTGGCGGTTCGTATTGTACATCAGCCCAATCCACGAAAAAGTCCGCCACAGCTTGAGATTTGATGGCCTCTCTTCTGTCATATTGTGGCGCATAAGGAGCTAGCTCAATTGCCCATTTTGCAATTCTGCCGCTCGCATCCTTGTTACTCATTATCTCGGATATGGGGGCCTCACATATGACTCGGATAGGATGCTCCTCAAAGTAGTGCTTCAGTTTCTTGGCGGCCATGTACACGCCATATGCCACCTTTTGGTAATGTGGATAGTTCTGCTTTGAGGCAGACAACACCTCGCTCAAGTAATACACTGGCCTTTGCACCGACTTACCTTGGTCATCGCGTTCCACCACTATCACTGCACTTACAACCCGGTTGGTTGCGGCTATATAGAGCAACATTGGCTCCTTCGATAGTGGTGAGGCTAGCACTGGTGCCGTGGCTAACATTTTCTTTAGGTGGGTAAAGGCTTCATCGGCCTGTGGCGTCCAAACGAACTTATCCGACTTTTTCATGAGTTGGTAAAGAGGCAACGCCTTTTCTCCCAACCGACATACAAACCGACTTAACGAGGCCAGGCAACCTGTGAACTTCTGGACATCATTAAGACACTTCGGTAGTTCCATTCGTTCGATGGCCCGGATTTTGGTTGGATTAACCTCGATACCTCGGCTGGAAACAAGAAAACCGAGCAATTTCCCAGCCGGGACACCGAAGGTACATTTTTCCGGGTTAAGTTTCATCCAGAACCTCCTTAGGTTCACAAACGTTTGCCTGATATTGTCAAGGAGCGTTTTTCTTTCCTTGGTCTTGATAACCACATCATCCACGTACACCTGTACATTTTGACCTATTTGGTCGTGCAACCATTTTTGCATACATCTTTGGTATGTTGGCCCTGCATTACGTAAACCAAACGGCATGGTGCGATAGCAATAAGCCCCATACGGGGTAATAAATGCAGTCTTTATTTGATCATCCGGATTCAGAGGTATCTGGTGGAAACCAGAATATGCATCAATGAATGACAACAGTTCACACCCTGCAGTTGAGTCTATGACCTGATCTATTCTTGGCAGCGGAAATGGATCTTTCGGACACGCCTTGTTCAGGTTCGTGTAATCGATACACATACGCCAAACCACAGCCACGTTCAGATCATCCTTCTTCTTTTCCACCAACACCGGATTAGACAGCCAATCCGGGTAAAGGACCTCCATGATAAATCCTGCAGCTAGCAACCGAGCTATCTCATCCCCAATGACTTTCCTCCTATCTTCGGCGAAACGGCAGAGAGGTTGCTTCACCGGCTTAGCTCCGGGTCTCACATTCAAAGAGTGCTCGGCCAACTCCCTCGGAACACCTTGCAAGTCCTGTGTGGACCAAGAAAAAATGTCCCGATTCTCACAGAGGAAGCTGACGAGCTCGCTTTCCTATTTATCATTTAACCCGGCACCAACTGTTACGGTGCGCTCTGGGAACATGTCATCAACAGGAACCTTCTTGGTATCTTTCGTGGCCTGGAAAGAGACACTTCCATGCGGGTTACTCAGCGCCGGCATATACTGCTGCGCGGACTGAGCCAATGCCGCCACCTCTTGAATTTTCCTTTTTTCTTGCGCAATCACAAGTGACTCTGCTAAGTTCGACCCGGACGACGCACACTCCATCGAACGTCGGAATTCCCTTGCAATGGTAATTACTCTGTTTGGTCCGGGAAACTTCATCTTCAAGTAACTAACGTGACAGCTTGCCATGAACTTGCTCAGGGCTGGCCTTCCGAGTAATGCATGGTAAGCACTTTCCAAGTTCACCACCTCGAACTCCAAATTTTCGGTTCGGCAGTTAACCCTCGTGCCAAACAAGACGTCAACCGGGACCTTGCCTATTGGCTCGCAAGAAATACCGGGCACAATACCATAGAAAGTTGTCCTCGTGGCCTGGAGCATGTTCTCCGAGATACCCAACTTGCGCATTGTGTCCGCATACATGATATTAATGCTACTGCCATTGTCGACCAACACCTTTGAGAATCTTACGTTAATGCTAGGTCCAATGAATGTCGGATCCAGCACCAACGCATACGAACCAGGGCTTGGCATGAGCTTGGGATGATCCCTGATGCTCCAGGTGATTTCCTGATCGGACCAAGGCATGTACCTCATCACTGCAGGCATTACTGCATTCACCTCCATATGCCTACGCTGCAAGCTTTTTCTATCGGTTTCCTCAGTGGTAAACACACAATAGCTCTGATGGTGTTCCCTGTACTCGTTTCTCCCCTCATTTCCGGGGTATCTCTGATCCGGCTGATGCTGATTTTCTACCTGATGTACTACATCCCTTCTCTCATTGTTATCATACCTCGGCGGAGGGGGAGGCAACATTAGCTATTGCATGTTCGCTTCGGAGAGCAGTTGTTGCCGGGTAACTCCTGCCGAGGCTGATCATTCCGGGGTGCCTGAGCATTCCCCGAACCACCTTGTTCGATCTTGCGCATCCACTCACATTGCCTCGTCGTATGACCCGCTGGGTTGTTCGGATTCGGTGTATGAAACTTACACGGCTGGTCCAACATCGACTCATAAGTAAACCTCGGACGGTCTTTTCTTTCTTGCCACTTCTTCTTTTGCTCTGGTGTCCAAGTCTTTTTGCCATCGTTTCTCGGAGTCCACTGCCCTCCAGTTTTTTGGCATTGACTGCCCCCTGCTCCGGGCTGATCTTGACTCACAGCTGCAACTTGGTGCGAACCATACCGATGATCTGGTCTATCATCTCTCCTTTTTCCTCTGTAGTCATTCCTTCGGGATGATCTGGCCCCATCTCTCTGATAGTACTCATCGTTTGACTCGTTTGATACGAGCCTAGGTTGAGTCGGATCACCCAGAGCATACGAATCCGCAATCCGGATTATCTCTGCCAATGTAGTTGGCATTTTCCTTTGCAACTTCATCCACAGCTCGCTTCCATACCTGCACCCTTGTGCAAACCATGCTATGGCCTATGGCTCAATCACGCCCTCACACGAATTTCTCACAGTGCACCACCGAGTTAAAAACTCCCGATCTGTCTCATTTGGCCTTTGCTTGCACATAGCTAGGGTATGTGGCCTATTTGGCCTTTGATACGTACTCGAAAAAATGTTGATGAACATCTCCTCAAAATCTATCCAGCAATTGATGCTTCCTGGTGGCAAATTGTTCAGCCACACTCTTGCCGGGCCTTCCAACATCTGGGGTACATATCGTACAGCCCATCTCAGGTTGCCAGTAGCAATTTTCACAGCCGTAGCATAATTTATCAGCCAATCCTCCGGCTTCGTACTGCCGTCATACGTCTTAGTGCCCCTGGGTAGCTGAAAGTTCCGTACCGGTGGCTCCTTCATGATCCGGGGTCCAAAACATGCTAGACCCGGTGGACCTTGACATTCAATTTGTTCCGACCTATATAGTCGATCCAGTTTCAACCTAGCGTCATCCGACATCAAATCCCTGCTTCCCAATCTTGACCCTATTACATGATAGTCTTGCCTCGGGTACCCCGCGTTTGCCATTTCCGAGTCTCCATCATTATACCTGTGTTGCTCTCGTGGAGCGCCATTCTGTTGCATACCTCGGCCGGCACTTTGCTCTTGCCTTGGTACATTCCGCTGCTGCGGTTGTCCCGCTCCAGCCGAGTTTCGCTGTCCGGCATTGCTATTGACAATGTTCCCTTGACCGGCATTGCCTTGGTCGCGGTTACCTCGGCCAGCTTCGCCTCGGCTCACACTCCGTCGATCATCATTTTTCTGCGCTTCTTTTCCTTTCCCTGCCAGCGTCGGGTCATACGGGACGATCTGTTTGTTCCGTCTGGCCGAGGTTACCACCTCTTCTCTCCTTGGACCACCATGAGGAGATGATGCGGCTCCAGCGGATTTCTCCGGGTTATCCACCGCCGAATGGACGATCTTGGAGGCCCCAGCTCTCTCCGGGTTAGCCCTGAGCAGTTCCTCGTTTTGCCTATTCGCAATCCGAACCATCTCGTTAACCCTATCTTGTTGTCTTTGTCGGGCTTCACCTGTTAGACCCTCCAACTCGGATGCAGCTGCATCCGCTGCTCTAAGGTTCTTTGCCCGGGTACTATACCTCGGCAGCCCCACGGACAAACAGTTTTCTGATACCTCAATTCCAGTATCACCCTCTCTATTCATCTCGCTCTTGAGATTTCTCCCCTTCACTTTTACAGTGTCAACCTTGTTCGCCTTCGCGTACTCGCGCAGCGTCATATTCAACGACTGTTTCGCCGTAGCTATCTTTTTTGCGCCCTCTAGGATTTTCTGCCTAGTTTCTTCCAGCTCGGCCTGCGCTCGAGCCGGATCTACCGCTGCTACTACAAGGTTTTCCAAGCTATCCATTGCTTCCCTCAACACGTTCTCTGGCCTCTCTAGCGGAGGACCCCTAGCTTTCCTCGGTGCCTTAGGCGTTACCTCCGGATCTGGCGCCGGATCCTTGCTCGCGCCCGCACCTGGCGCAATCATCATCACCTCTGCATGGTTCGGGGAGCGAGCGATACGCGTCCCGGGGACCACGGTGAGGGGAGGCTCCCCCGCGTCGACGACATGACACGGATGAACACCTGATATGTCCACAGCAATGTAGACCTTGTGCGCATCGAGCTTGACGAAGAGGCCGTTGTGCGGAAGAGGGCGCGTGCCGAAGCAGCCAGCGTTGTCGCTGACGAAGTCCCACGCTCCAAAGCACTAAACGAGCCCGGAGACAATGCGTTCACCGGTGCTGATGATGTTTCCTGTCCGGATCTTGACCCTTGCTAGCGCCGCTAGCCCCACGGTGGGCGCCAACTGTCGTGGTGGTGTCACGGCAGATGCCATGGATAGGCTAAAGGTGGGGACTAATACACGCTAGGGGAATCCAGGGAGGGATAGTGGAGTGATTCTCCACACAGAAGTTTGTATTGATTTCCTTCCAAGGTTACAAGTGCTCCTAGAGCTGTATTGGCGAGAGGAGGAAGAAGGAGCTCTCTTACTCTCACCCACAGATCACACCTGAAACCCTAGCCCAAACAGAATAGTAGAAAGACCAACCCCTTCTACAGAAGCCCCAGCCCCCCTTTTATAGGGGAGGCTCGATTTCTGCCTAGGGCATACGTGGAGGCATATTCCTAAGAATATGTCTCCTCCCAAAGTGGTAATCCGACCGGGGTGCTTTTCCCCCCGCGTCACACATGCTTTAACTACGCGAGCCTCTGCGGCGCCCTCGTCAGCCAACACGGGCGTTGTCACCCTTGTCGGCCACGCCCCGGTGGTCCTGTCCTTGCTTGCTTCGCTCAGGCAGTGCGTACCGGGGCTCCTTTTGACCAGCGAGATTCCTTCCTTCTCCTAGAAGCTAGCTGTGACCCGGATCATGGTTGATCCGGCCACAACTGTTCCTGCATACAAGTAAATCCTGTACTTCTGACTTACTGCTTAAGTCGAATGAGGCAATGTTAGGAGAACGCCCCCAGGTCCGGGTTACCCCGTGATTCGGCCTGCCTTGAGATGACCCGGCCAGCATTCGCTTTGACCTTGCCAAACCTCGGCTAACTCGGCCTTTATACCCCGGCGCGACCCTACCCGGGGTATCGCCCCAACAAATATGAGGATATGCTTGACAAGTTATAAGTTGAAAATCTCATGCCCTTGCTTACGAGTACCAAACCTCATGCTACTCAACTTTACTCACAAGTACGTTCTTGTCATTGTTAGTACATGTGTATCATGGAGAACCGCCAACAGGGTACCCCTTGCCCCATGACACAGGAGCTTTCCCATATCAAAATGACAAGGCAACATACAATGAGCATCTCAGCGATCTTTTTATTTCCTATTTGCATAGGTTTTTATTAAGGATGCTTCACAGAATGCTCACTATGGTTATGCTACAAGTTTCCACCATGATTAGGCATGGCTTAGGCTAGCCGCCCAGGCGTTTCTCTAACACACATACAAACTCCATGAGCTTACAAGCTCCCCTTTTATTTCACACCGCTGGGATCCATAAACAAAAGAACATGATATCAACTAAATAATAAAAGCAATGTTGAAAGCGTTCCCCATGGTATCATGGTTCTGCTAATTCACAGCTTATAAAGTGCAAGCATATAAGCAACATAGATGGACACAATGGTTCAAGTTTGTGAGAGCTTTAATCACTAATTTTCACATAACAAAAGTTTAATTTGGAAGGTAGATAAAAACATGAATATACTTGGAATGGTGTAACACACCATGCATAGGAATTTATAGTGGACTCTTTGGAATAACTTGGTTTTCTTGGAGGTTGGATGCATGAGTAGAACTACATGGTATAGGTGGAGGCTAGCAAAAGACTGGGAGCGACCAAATAAGAGAGCAATAATGGCCATAATCATGCAAAGTGACAAAACATTATTAATTAAAGCATAAAGTGATATTACAAGTCAAAAACTAAATGATCATAGAGGCTAAGGTGACTGGTTCATAGTCTTAACATGGTGTAAGCATGTGCCAAGTCAACCCAAATAAAGCATCAAAGGAGAATACCACAATATTATGCTTTGTATGCTAAAACAACGCATGATTCTTTCAAGGCACATTAGGCAATCTCAATTTTTTGGAACAAGCCATGCTACAGTAATAATCACTAAGCATAAGGTCAAAGAAACATCAAACATGACATGATAAAGTCTAGGCCACAGTCAAAACAAGCTCCTTTTGTACCACTTATAAGCATGAAGATTCCTACTCTTTTCCAACACCAATCAACTTATTTGAAACAACATATGAATGTGGGGGTCCAACCAATTTATTTAAGCAAACCAAACAAAAGAAAACTAAAAACAAAAACAAAGACGCTCCAAGAACAACACAATCATGCATGAAACAATAAAACTGAAGTGTTTTGGAAAAAAACCTGAGATTTTTATTGATGAAGAAGGGGATGCCTTGGGCATCCCCAAGATTTGACGCTTGTACCTCTTGAATATTTCTTGGGGTGACACGGGTGGAATCCCCAAGCTTGAGCTTTTGTCCATACTTCATCTCATCACATTATTCTACCCTACACTTGAAAATTTCCTTCATACAAAACTTCACACAATCTTCATTAGCAACATTAGTGTATTCAAGATAATAAGTCTTTGGGTTTAGTTTCAACACAAGTAAAACTTCCATTAAAACACAAGCTACTGTAGCAATTCCTTCTAAAAGCTCAAGTGATCGAAGAGAACTCAAAGACAAAGAGATTAAGAGGTAAATGCAAATAAGGGCAGAAATCTGTCAAAACAGACCAACAGGTAAACACCAATTTTTTCGAAGACCTTCTGTTGCTCAAATCGAAAAGTGCTAAACTAACGAAAGTTAGATAATAACCTGGGGCATAAGCACAGAAAATTATAGCTCAATTTGACGTACAGGGATTTTTCACGATTGTTTACAGTGAAACACAAAAATCTGTTTCGGGACAACAACTTCCCAAGTCTTACTTCTCTCTCATTAGAGGTTATTCTTGGCACAAAAACCACAAAAAAGGATAAGGAGAGGTTATTACTGAGGCAATAGCTTCCAAGACTCAAAAAAACAAAAACTTACTGAAAGTAAAAATAATTTGGGTTATCTCCCAATAGTGCTTTTCTTTAACGCCTTTCAGCTAGGCATAAGAGCAAGATGCAAGTATTTTCGAATGAAGAAGCATTAAGATCAAATTTCCTGCCCCTACCTTTCTTACCTTTATTCTTATATTTAGGGAACGTATGATTGTTTGGTGGAGAAGTAAAATGCATGATGCCTTTTCCCACATCTATTATTGCTCCAAGGAGTTTCAGTAGGGATCTTCCAAGTGTAATTTGTCCTTTTCCTACACATTCAATAACAAGATAATCAGTAGACACCACTTTCCCTAGGATCTTCGTAAACACTCCTTCAGCTATTCCAATGGGTAATATTGTGGCATTATTGGTAAGAGATATTTCTTCTCCTCCCTCAGAAAGTCTCCAAAGATTCAAAGCATCATAGATATCTTTAGGCATAAGACATAATTCAGACATGATATCACAACGAGCATAAAAAGTTTCATTATTTATAACAACTTTTACTCTAGGAAGCCATTTTGAAGATTCGGAATTTATTGGAACATATTCATGATGCTCTCTAAGCATGTTATAGCATTATTTTAAACTAGCTGTGTTGGTCTCAAGTGTGTTTAATCTAACAATAATGTTTCTAAAGGAGGAATCAGATTTGCTAGGCAAGTTATATGTTGCAACCAACTTTTTTATGGCATTAAAAGCTTCACCCTCATTGCACTGGAGGAAATCTCCTCCTACTACAGCATCCAATGCATATCTATAACAAAGAGCTAGACCAAAGTAGAAACTGCTAAGTAACAAGCCTAAAGTCATTTTAGGTTCTGTTTTTTCATGTAATCAGAAATTCTAGACCAAGCTTCTTTGAAACTCTCTTCAATTCCTTGTTTGAAAGTAAAAATCATTTCCTCAGGTGACATAGTGATTGGAGCAATGCTAGACTTAAAAGCAACTTGAAGTAGGATTTTTTTAAAGAACTAATTTTTTGTGTGTTTTTGATAAAAAGAAGCAAACCAATACAACTAATTTTGTGTGTGTTTTTGATAAAGAAACAAGCAAACAAAACAAAATAAACTAAGCAAAACAAAAACAAAGTAAATAGATTGGTTGTGAGAGACTCCCCTTGCAAGAATCTTCTTTCTCCCTGAAAAGTGATTGATGAGGAGGAAGAGATTGAAGCTGTCCTTAACTCCCCGGCAATGGCGCCAGAAAAGTGCTAGATGGCTCAAGATATGTAGAGATTGTTGGGAACCCCAAGAGGAAGGTATGATGAGCACAGCAGCAAGTTTCCCTCAGTTATGAAACCAAGGTTATCGAACCAGTAGGAGTAAGGAAACAACTCCAAGGTGTTGCTAGCAACTTGGAAACATGCACAACACAACCATAAAACTTTGCCCCAACTTAGAGTGAGGTTGTCAATCTCACTGGTTTTGCTGAAACAAAGGATTAAACATATAATGTGGAAGATAGTAATTGCTTGCAGAAAGTAAACTGTAAACGGTAAATAGTAGATGGTATATCAATGGTAAAGGAATGGACTGGGGTCCACAGTTCACTAGCGGTGTTTCTCCTTAAGATAAATAGCATGTTGGGTGGACAAATTACAGCGGGGCAATTGATAGATTAAGAAAGCATAATAATGCATATACTAGACATCTTGACAACATAATACACCATAATCCAACTACATCTATGACTAATAATCCACCGTCAGGTTATCATCCGAACCCCTTCCAGTATTAAGTTGCAAGCAACAGATAATTGCATTAAGCAAAGTGTGTAAAGAAAACAATACAATTGCCCCATGGACAAAGGATTGTTGTTTTCTCCCTAGTAGCAACAGCACATCTACAACCTTAGAGATTTCTATCACTTCCCCAGATTACTAGAGGCATGAACCTATTATCGAGCATAAATACTCCCTCTTGGAGTTACAAGCATCTACTTAGCCAAGATAGCTACTAGCAACAGAGAGCATGCAAGATCACAAATAACATAGATATGATAAAATCAATAATCAATCTGACATAGTATCTCAATATCCATGGATCCCCGCAAAGACAAGATATATGATTACAAATAGATGATCTTGATCATGAACGGAGCTCACAAGATCTAAACATGATAGCACAAAGGAGGAGAACCAACCATCTAGCTATTGTATGGACCCATAGTCCAAGGACGAACTAATCACGCATCACTCCAGAGGCTGGCATGGTGATGAAGAAGGCCTCTAGGATGATCTCTCCCCTCCGGCAGGGTGCCGAGAAGAGCTTCGGATCCCCCTGGGGATGGAGATGGCGGCGGCTACATACTCTTTCCTGGATTTTTGATCAGGTCCTTAGGGTTTCTGCATCGGGTTACTTTTATAGGCGAAGGGGCAAGGTCGGTGGGCGCCCGAGGGGCCCACACCATGGGACAGCACGCCCTAGGGTGTTGCCGCGCTAGGCGCCACCTCGTGCCCCACTTCGGCAGCCCTTCGGACTCCGTGTTCCTTCTGGTAAAATATTGACTTTGGCTTTTGTCACGTCCAATTCCGAGAATATTTCCTTACTAGCTTTTCTAAAACCAAAAACAGAAGAAAACAGGCAACTGGCACTACGACATCTTGTTAATAGGTTAGTTCTAGAAACTGTATAAAAATACCTCAAAGTGTAAACAAAACATAAGAAAGTTGATATAAAATAAGCATGGAGCATCAAAAATTATAGATACGTTTACGACGTATCAGTGTCCCTGTGGACTTTCAAGAATGCCTAGAAAGGGCTCGGTGCCTCCCTGGGTCTGGCGATGGCGCATGCCCATGGAGTCGACCTGGACGCCAGCAAGGTCTCTACGAGGATGCTAGTGACCGCGGATGGCCAGTAGGTAGTTTTCACTCCTTTATGCCAACCGTTGTCAAAAATATGGGCCTCGGCTCGTAGAGACACTCGTGAGATACTCATAGGGACGGAAACGGTCGAAAATGGCGAAGGCCATGACGTCAGAGGTTGTAGCTGAGAAGGCCATGACGTCAGAGGCTACCACTGAGTCGATGAAGCCCCCGAGTGCCAATGCGTATAGGCTTAATCATTTTTGTCCTTTTGTAATCACGCTGGTACTTGGAAGCCTTGCGCTGGATTATGTTTGTGGGGAGTGTCCCTTATCAAAACTTGTTAAGTTTGACACTTGAATCTTCTGTGTTTAGTTCCTTTCGAATGATGGCTCTTATCCTTCTATTCTTCTACCTGGTTAGGGTCCTTCAAGTGATTCACATGATATGTCCTCTGTTGATCCTGGTCCATCCTCCCCTGGCGAACCTGTGGCGCAACCACATTCGAAGGTTGAGGAACTATCGATGTTGTCTCGACTAAACGACCGTGTGAAGCATTTAGAGCGAGAGGTACCAGTCATTCATGGTATTGCCGACGTTTGGAAGTTGAAAGCTGAGAAAGCGATCGACCATGAGAAGTATCTGGTTGGCAAGCTGGACAAGCTTAATGGGCAGTTGCAATGTGAGTTTTTCTGAATCCTCTTCTTTATTTGCGTCACTTAGAAATGCCGGCTCACTCCTATGCTTTTTGATTGCATGTTGCAGTTGTGAGTCTTCGTCTCTCACAGGAAGAGAAGGACCATATAAGTATACGACTGAATTCCCTGACCCAAGAACAATTGGAAGCTAGTGGATATTTCTGGGTTGACCGGGATCATGTAGTCGCGTTGGCGACGCTGCAAGATTGCGTCTCGCAGGTGCTGCACTACTTGAAGAAAGCAGAGTCATGCTTGAAGCATATCTTCCGGGCAATGTTTCCCTTGGATGTGGTGCCCTCGAGCCTGCTAGCCCTGATGAGGAAATTCCAAAGTGCCGATGCGGTTCGCGAGTGTGTGCACCAACAGCTAGTTGCAGGTGTCAAGGCTGCGATGGTGCTTGTGCGCTTGCATCGACCCGACCTGGACTTGGGTGTCGTTGCTGCAGGGCTACCACCACCTATAGAGGGAATGGCGTGGAACGTGGTACCCCATTATCAAGCGGTCGATCATCCAGCCGAAGATATCATCGAGTTGTTCAACCAGCGTACCAACGTTCTCCTTTTACGTCAGTACAGTAGTTTTTGACATGCACAGAGATGTAGGTCTTGTAAACTTCGCTTTGTTTTGACTAGGTGTTTTGTTACCCGTATTGTATGTAAAGCTTGCTGGCTTGTATGTTTTTCAAGTAGATTGAATTATGAAGTGCCTTTTCGTTAGCCTGACGTGTACTTATGTCAGCACCTTGCCAACCTGTCAGATGCATTGCAGCAGGGTTGGGTTTTATCAAGGGTTTGATTAATAGTATGTCAGCTACTCAGGTAACTGCGTTGATCGTGTGACGAGGTTAATAGGGTGGCACATCCCCCGAGGGCAGAAATTGGAATGTAAATAAAAACAAAATACAAAGTTGGAGGCACTTAGCTTTATTTATTTGTAGAATATCAGGAGGTACAATGTTTGGCTAAGTAGCCTGGCTGAGTAGGCTTATTGTAAAAGTGAAAACATTTAAGGGTAGAAATGGTGCAGCTGCACGACGTTCCAGGGGTTGGAGTATGCGACTCCGCTCTCTATGTCTTTCAGGTGATAGGCGCCACCTGGGATTACTTCGGTAATCATATAGGGTCCCTCCAGGGGGACTCGAGCTTGAGGTGTCCTTTCTTCTTCAGTCGCAGGACGAGGTCTTCTTCGACGAAGGACTTTGGGCGTAGCCGTTGGCTGTGGTAGTTGCGGAGGCTCTGCTGGTAGATCGTGGATTGCTCCGTCGCGATCTTGCGTGCTTCTCGAGGAGGTCGGCAGAGTCTTTGAGTGCGGCCGTTTACTCAGCCTCGCTATACACAATGACCCTTGGCGCCTTATAGCGTACTTCCATAGGTAGTACTGCCTCAGCGCCATGTACCTTAAAGAATGGGGTGTAGCATGTGGTGATGTTTGGAGTTGTGCGCAGGCTCCATAGTACTGATGGTAGTTCCTCGGGCCAGCACCCAGCTGCTCGTTCGAGTGGTCTGAGGAGCCTTTTCTTGATGCCATTGCAGACGAGGCTGTTGGCCTTCTTGACTTGACCGTTGGTCTGGGGATGTGCCACCGAGGCATAGCTGATGTTGATTCCCAGGTTTTCACAAAAATCCTGGAACTCATTCGAGGTGAAGTTTGTCCCGTTGTGAGTGATGATGCTGTGTGGCACCCCGAACCTGAAGACGATGGACTCGAAGAATTTTATGGTGTTAGCGCCTATCTGGTTTGTCACCGGCATGGCCTCGATCCACTTGGTGAACTTTTCGACTTCGACTATGAGGAAAGTATAACCTCTCGGTGATGATTTTTTAGCTTGCCAACCATGTCGAGTCCCCATTGCGCGAAGGGCCAGGCCACATGTATTGGCCTAAGTTCTGCACCAGGTGTGTGGGGTTTATATGCGAACCTTTGGTAGGTGTTGCACTTTTGAACGATGTCCTTGGCATCTCACATTGCCGTTGGCCAGTAGAAACCATCTCGTAGAGCCTTGGCGACGAGGGTGCGGGTCCCGGCGTGATGGCCGCATGTGCCCTCATGTATCTCGAGGAGGACATCTCTCCCATCGCCATTGGAGACGCATCGTTGAAGGATTCCGGTAATGCTGCGCTTATTCAGCTCGCCATTGATGATTGTAAAAGCTTTTGAGCGTCACACTATTTATCGTGCATCTGTCGGGTCATATGGCAGCCTTTTGCTGAGCAGGTATGTGATGTACGACTGCGTCCAGGATGGCTTGATGACCATGACCTCCATGGTACCTTCGAGTCCAGGGCCTTGTTCTTTATCATCAAGATTTTCAAGTCCTTCGGGTGGCGTAGCCCCCGAGTCCTTTGATGTGCTAGCTAGTTGCTCTAGAGCCTTTGGCCTGATGGAGCGCTCACAGATTTGTTCCAGGAATACACTGGGTGGCACCGGGGCGCAGGTGGACCCTATGTTGGCGAGTGTATCAGCTTCATCATTGCTTTCATGGCCCATGTGTCATGGTTCACAGCCGTTGAAGTCTCATTTGAGTGCGTCATAGAGGTTGCGGTAGGCGATCATGTTGTCGCTCAGGACATCACACTGGTTCATGGTTTGGTCTACCACGAGCTTGGAGTCGCTGTAGATGAGAAGTCGCATTGCACCGCAGGCGTTGGCCATCTATATCCCATGGAGCAGAGCCTCGTATTCAGCTTCGTTGTTGGAGGCGTGGAACTGCATTCACAGAACATACCTTCTCGATGTTGGAGCCTTGTGGTGACATCAGGATAATGCCGGCGCCAGGTCCTTCTCGATGTTTTGATCTGTCGAAGTGCATTGTCCATAGGAAGGACATGTCTGGTGTGCCAGGGAGCCAGTTCTCTATCTAATGAACGGGGAAGTCCGGGAGAACTTGCGACTTGATCACATCTCGCTTCTCGTATGTAATGTCTCGTGGAGACAGTTCGATCCCCCAAAGCGTGACTCATCATGTGGCATCGGGGTTGTTGAGTATGTGCCCTAGTGGGGCATCATTTACCACAATGATAGGGTGCTCCTGGAAGTAGTGGTACAGTCGATGTGATGTCATGAAGGTATTGTATGCCAACTTCTGATAGTGTGGGTACCGCTATTTTGTCGGCGTGAGCACCTCACTGAGGTAGTAGACTGGACGCTGTACCCCGTGGACTTTGTTCTCTTCGGCTCGTTATACCACCAGCACAGTACTGACCACCTAGTTGGTGGCGAAGATGTATAGCAACATGGGCTCCCTTTCTCTTGGTGTCACTAGCATAGGCGAGGTAGAGAGTAGGCGCTTTAGATCTTCGAATGCCTCATGTGATTCATTCGTCCACTCGAACTTCTCAGCTTTGCAGAGGAGCTGGTAGAATGGTAGCACCTTTTCACCCATTTGACCGATGAATCGACTGAGCACCGTGATTCGCCCAGCCAGCTGTTGGACGCCTTTGACGTTCTTCGGCTTCTCCATGGCTAGTTGATACGTTGCTAACGTATCTATAATTTTTGATGTTCCATGCTTGTTTTATATCTACTTTCTTATGTTTTGTCCACACTTTGGAGTATTTTTTATACACTTTCTTGGACTAACCTATTAACAAGATGCCATAGTGCCAGATGCCTGTTTTCTGTTGTTTTTGGTTCCAGGAAAGTAAGACAATGAATATTCTCGGAATTGGACGGGACAAAAGCCAAAGTCAATATTTCACCGAGGGGGACATGGAGCCAGAAGACGAGATGGAGAGGGGCCAGAGGCCGGCCACACCACCAGGTCACGCGGCCAGGCCTGGCCCGCGCCAGGGGGTGGTGTTGCCGCCTAGGGCACCCCCATGGCCTCCCCTTTCTTATGTATATCGCCTCCGATACAGAAACCCTAAGTACCCGATCAAAATTCCATGAAAGAGTCTGTAGCCGCCGTCATCTCCATCCCTAGATCGAGAGGGATCTGAAGCTCTTCCCGGCACCCTGTCGGAGGGGAGAATTCACCCTGGAGGCCTTCTTCATCACCATGCCTGCCTCCGGTGTGATGCGTGAGTAGTTCATCCTTGTACTACGGGTCCATGTAGTAGCTAGATGGTTGGTTCTTCTCCTTTGTGCTACCATGTTTAGATCTTGTGATCTCCGTCCATAATCAAGATCATCTATTTGTAATCATACATGTTGTGTTTACGGGGATCTAATGGATATTGGGATGCTATTTCAGATTGATTATTGATTCTATCATGTCTTTGTTATTTGTGATCTTGCATGCTCTCCGTTGCTAGTATCTATCTTGGCCGAGTAGATGCTAGCAACTCCAAGAGGGAGTATTTATGCTCGATAGTGGGTTCATGCCTCTAATAATCTGGGAAGTGACAGAAATCTCTAAGATACTAGATGTGCTATTGCTACTAGGGAGAAAACAACAATCCTTTGTTCATTGAACAATCGTATTGTTTACTTTACACACAATGCTTAATGCAATTATCTGTTGCTTGCAACTTAATACTGGAGGGGGCTCAGATGATAACCTAAAGGTGGATTATTAGTCATAGATGCAGTTGGATTACGATCTACGTATAATGTTTAAATGCCCAACCAAATCTCATAAAAGTCAAGATGATTAGTATATGCATGTATGCTTTCTCGATGTTTGTCAATTGCCCCGCTGTAATTTGTTCACCCAACATGTCATCTATCTTAAGGAGAATCACCACTATTGAACTATGGACCCCGGTCCTTTCTTTTACCATCAATCTACAATCTATTTACTATTTTCTGTTTACTTTCTGCAAGCTATTACTATCTTCCACACAATACGTTTAATCCTTTGTTTTCAGCAAAACCGGTGAGATTGACAACCTCACTGTAAGTGGGGGGCAAAGTTCTGTGGTTGTGTTGTGTAGGATTCCAAGTTGGAAACAACACCTTGGAGGTGCTTCCTTGCCCCTACTGGTTCGATAACCTTGGTTTCATAACTGAGGTAAAACTTGTTGTTGTGCTCATCATACCTTCCTCTTGGGGTTCCCCAACGAGCTCGATATATTTTGGGCCATCAAGATATTTTTCTGGCACCATTGCCGGGGAGTCAAGGACATCTTCGCAAGGGGAGTCCCTCATAACCAATCTCTTTACTTTGTTATTTTTTGTTTTTCTTAGCTTTTTTCTGCTTTGTTTGCTTGTTTCTGTATCAAAAACACCAAAAAATAGTTGTACTAGTTTGCTTTCTTTATCAAAAACATAATTTTTTTGTTTCCTCATTTCTTAGCTCACCATGTTGATCCCCAAGTTCACTCTGAAAGACCTTTCAATAGGTAGTGGCTCTATAATTGGGAAAGATAATATTGAAGAATTCTTTAATCATGTTAGCAAGCATGAGGATATTGATGATAGATCCTTTGCATAACTTGCTCCAAATTATGAAATTGTTGCAGCTTCTTTAGTTCATATGTTGGAAGCTAGTTTTGTTAACCTTAACCCCATAATGCAAGTAATGTTTCTTAAACTTAAAGAAATTGAGACCCTGAAAAGAGAGATTTTATTCTGGAAACCTTGCTTAAAGAATTATATGATGTTGCTAAGGAAGCTAGGAAAGTATTTGATCATTTTAATATGCTAGACTCATGTGTAGATGTTATTGGTACATGAGAAAAGATGAACAAAACCGAACCTAATGGGGAGGAAATTAATATACCAATACCTTTTAAACTTGTAGGAATGCATGAAGCCTTAGAAAAGAATTTTGATTGGATTGTTCCTGAAAACCCATTTGATGAAAATAGTGAACCCAAGAGCATTGATAGAGGATCCTCTAGAACTTATTTGGATGAGATAACTTTCCTTGTTGAAGATATTTCTGGTATCAATCTTAATGCTTCTTCATTTGAGAATACTTGATTCTTTTCTTGCTTCTTATGTGTAACTTAAAGGCGTTAAAGAAAAGTACTTATTGGGAGATAACCCAAAAGTTTTAGTTGAGTATTGGAAGTTATTGCTTCAGTAATAACCTCTCCTTATCCTTTTTATTTGCTTTTTGTTCCAAGAGTAACCTCTAATGAGAGAGAAGTAATGCTTGGGAAAGTTGTTGTCACGAATCAGATTTTTGGGCTTCGCTGTAAAAATTCGTGTAAAATCTCTGTACGTCGGTTTGAGCTGTGATTTTTTGTGCTTTTGCCCCAGGTTGTTATCCAACTTTAGTTAGTTCAACACTTTTATATTTGAGGAACATAAGGTTTTCGAAAAAATTAGTTTTTACCTGCTGGTCTGTTTTGCCAGATTTCTGCCATTATTTGCATTTGCTTCTTGTTGATTCCTTTTAGGGTTCTTATTGGGGAATTGAGCTTTTTGAGGGAAGTGCTACAATATCTTGTGTTTTAATGGAAGTCTTACTTGTGTCGTAACTGAACCCAAAGACTTATTATCTTGAGCACTAATGTTGCTAATGAAGATTGTGTGAAGTTTTGTATGAAGGAAAAATTTCAGGTATAAGGAAAGAATGATGTAATGAGATGAAGAATGCACTAAAGCTCAAGCTTGGGGATGCCACCCGTGTCACCTCAAGAAATATCCAAGAAGTACAAGCATCAAAGCTTGGGGATGCCCAAGGCATTCCCTTCTTTATTAATAAAAATATCAGGTTTCTTCTAAACACTTCATTTTTATTATTTCATGCGCAGTTGTGTTGTTCTTGGAGCGTCTTTGTTTTCGTTTTTAGTTTTCGTTTGCTTGGTTTGCTTAGTTTGCTTGAATAAATTGGTTGGACCTCCTCATTCATACATTAGTTTTCAAATAAGATTGGTTTGGGTTGGAAAAGAGTAGGAAAAGTTCATGCTTAGGTGGTAAAAAGAGCTTGTTTTTGACTGTGGCCTATGCTTTTTCATGTCATGCTTGATATTGTTTTGGCTTTATGCTTAGTGATTTTTGCTGTAGCATGACATGTTATAAACAATTGAGATTGCTTAATGTGCCTTGAAAGAATAATGCGTTGTTTTAGCATATTAAAGCATAATATTGTGGTATTCTCCTTTGATGCTTTATTTGGGTTGACTTGGCGCATGCTCACACCATGTTAAGACTATCCCAAGTCACCATAGCCTTTATGATCCTTTAGTTTTCGACTAGTAATATCACTTTATGCTTTAATTAATGATGTTTTGTCGCTTTGCATGATTATGGCCATTATTGTTCTCTTAGTTGGTCGCTCCCAGTCTTTTGCTAGCCTCCATAACCAAGTATGAGTTCCACTCATGCATCCAACTCCAAATAAAACCAAGTTATTCCAAAGAGTCCACCATACCTACCTATTAGCATTTTCTATTCCAAGTATATTCATGTTTTTATCTACCTTCCGAATTATACTTGTTGTGTGAAATTAGTGATTAAAGCTCTCATGAACTTGATGGCACACTTTACTTTTCTTGCCACTAATAAACTTGAACCATTGTGTCATCTATGTTGTATATTCTTGCACTTATATGTTGGGGATTAGCAGAACCATGTTGTCATGGGGAACGCTTTCACCATTGCACTTGTACATTGTACCTAGTTGATATCATGCTCTTTTGTCTATGGATGTCGTCGGTGTGAAATGAAAGGGGAGCTTGTAAGTCCATGGAGTTATGTATGTGTGTTACAGAAACGCCTAGGCCGCTGGTCTAATCCATGCCTAATCATGGTGGAAACCTACATCGTAACCATAATGAGTAATCTATGAAGCAATCTTCTTATAAAAAAAGAGATAGAGATTGAGAAAAAGAAAAAAAGAAAAAAAGATGAGAAAAGAGGAAAGAGAGAAAAAAGCACCATTTTCCCATGGTAAATAAGAAGATTGCTGAGATGCTTATTATCTGCTTGCCTTGTCATTTTGATATGGGGATTCTTCCATATCATCGGGCAAGGGGTACCCTGTTGGCGGTTCTCTATGATATACATGTACTTACTATGACAATAACTTACCGGTAACTAAACTTGAGTAGAATGAGGAGCGGCCCTCGTATTCAAGGGACATGAGATTGCCAACTTATACTTTGTCAAGCATATACTCCATAGTTTGTTCACTTTTACCTTAATCACTTCAAGATGCTTATGATAGGGGAAATGAGAGCTGAAAGCTAATAAGTACCATAATTTTTGGAATATCTTTATGAGACTTGAATCCCTGCTTCCTTCTATGAAGGCCTTTTTTTACTTTTATGTTGAGTCTCCATCTTCTATCTTTATGCACCAATTGAGAGAGCATATTGGCCATTCTTAGTTTAATGTGCATTGTCCCAAGACTTATTGATTGATGCATAACTTTGATATTGCTTGTTCTTAAACTATTTGTATCTAGTCACCCTTATGAACTTTGAAGGTGTCCTATGCATTTATGTTTTGCTACACTATGAGGGACAAGCTGAATGCCACTATGCTATGTTTTATTTATGTGAAACAAACAAACGTCTTGCAAATCATTGTTATTCATGAATCTTTTGTTTGTGCCTTTTGATGTTACAATATAGTTTCTATGTCTTATTGTTAGAACTATATCTTTCATGCTATGTTAAATTACTATGATCCCAGCTATCAATGTTTTACAAATACTTTGATGGTGCATGTCACCTCAAAAATTATTCTTTCTTTTTATCACTTACCTACTCGAGGAAGAGTAGGAGTTAAGCTTGGGGATGTTGATACATTGCTAACATATCAATAATTTTTGATGTTCCATGCTTGTTTTCTATCTACTTTCTTATGTTTTGTCCATGCTTTGGAGTATTTTTATACACTTTCTTGGACTAACCTATTAACAAGATGCCACAGTGCCAGCTGCCTGTTTTTTGCTGTTTTTGGTTCTAGGAAAGTCAGAAAATGAATATTCTCAGAATTGGACGGGACAAAAGCCAAAGTCAATATTTCACCGAGGGGGACACGGAGCCAGAAGACGAGACGGAGAGGGGCCAGAGGCTGGCCACACCACCTGGCCGCGCGGCCAGGCCTGGCTCGCCCCAGGGTGTGGTGTGGCCGCCTAGGGCACCCCCTCGGCCTCCCCTTTCTCCTATATCCCCTCCGATACAAAAACCCTCAGTACCCAATCAAAATTCCACGAAAGAGTCTGTAGCCGCCGTCATCTCCATCCCTAGATTGGGAGGGATCTGAAGCTCTTCCCGGCACCCTGCTGGAGGGCAGAATTCACCCTGGAGGTCTTCTTCATCACCATGCCCGCCACTAGTGTGATGCATGAGTAGTTCATCCCTGGACTACGGATCCATGTAGTAGCTAGATGGTTGGTTCTTCTCCTTTGTGCTATCATGTTTAGATCTTGTGAGCTCCGTTCATGATCAAGATCATCTATTTGTAATCATACATGTTGTGTTTGTGGGGATCCGATGGATATTGAGATGCTATTTTTCAGATTGATTATTGATTCTATCATGGCTTTGTTATTTGTGATCTTGCATGCTCTCCGTTGTTAGTAGCTATCTTGGCGAAGTAGATGCTAGCAACTCCAAGAGGGAGTATTTATGCTCGATAGTGGGTTCATGCCTCTAGTAATCTGGGGAAGTGACAGAAATCTCTAAGGTACTAGATGTGTTGTTGCTACTAGGGAGAAAACAACAATCCTTTGTTCATAGAACAATCCTATTGTTTACTTTACACACAATGCTTAATGCAATTATCTGTTGCTTGCAACTTAATACTGGAGGGGGTTTAGATGATAACCTGAAGGTGGATTATTAGTCATAGATGCAGTTGGATTACGGTCTATGTGTAATGTTGTAATGCCCAATCAAATCTCATAGAAGTCAAGATGATTAGTATATGTATGTATGCTTTGTCTATGTTTGTCAATTGCCCCGCTGTAATTTGTTCACCCAACATGTCATCTATCTTAAGGAGAATCACCACTAGTGAACTATGGACCCCGGTCCTTTCATTTACCATCAATCTACAATCTATTTACTGTTTTTTGTTTACTTTCTGCAAGCTATTACTATCTTCCACACAATACATTTAATCCTTTGTTTTCAGCAAAACCGGTGAGATTGACAACCTCACTGTAAGTTGGGGGCAAAGTTCTGTGGTTATGTTGTTCAGGATTCCAAGTTGTAAACAACACCTTGGAGGTGTTTCCTTGCTCCTACTGGTTCGATAACCTTGGTTTCATAACTGAGGGAAAACTTGCTGTTGTGCTCATCATACCTTCCTCTTAGGGTTCCCCAATGAGCTTGATATATTTTGGGCCATCACTACTATGGCCTTTATATTCTTCGGGTTTGCCTTGATTCCCTTGGTGGAGATGAGGTACCCGAGCAATTGCCCAGATGGTATGCCGAAGGTGCATTTTTCCGAATTCAGCTTGATCCGGTAGCGGTTGAGAATGTCAAAGGTCTCGTGGAGATCGTCAAGTGTGGCTTTTTCATTGGTTTTGACGAAGATTTCATTGACGTAGACTTGGATGTTTCAGTTAAGCTGGATCTTGAGGCATGCCTGCATACACCGCTGGTAGGTGGCACCTGCGTTCTTCAGCCTGAAGGGCATTTTTGTGTAGCAGAAGACGTCGAAAGGCGTGATGAAGAACGTTTTCTCCTGGTCCTCTTCCTTCATTCGAATTTGGTGATAGCCAGAGTAGGCATCGAGGAAACTGAGGCGTTCGTAGCGGTGGAATCGATTATCTGGTCGATCTGCGGTAATGGGAAGTGGTCCTTCAGGCAATGCTTATTCAGTGAAGTGAAGTCCACGCACATCCACACAATATCCATGTCCTTTTTAGGAACGAGCACGGGGTTTGCTTCCCAGGTGCTCTCCTTGATCTCTCGTATGAAGTTAGCATCAGCGAGTCTGTTGACTTCCATACCGACTGCTTTTTCCCTTGGTTCTGATAGTCGACGTATCGACTGCTTCACTGGTCTAGCTTCAGGATTTACATTGAGTGAGTGCTCGCCAAATTCCCTAGGAACCCCTAACATGTCCGCTGGACACTAGGCGAAGATCTCCCAGCGCTCATGGAGGAATTCGACGAGCGTGAGTTCCTATGTGGGACTCAAGTTGTTGGTGATGAGGGTTGTCTTGGTTGGGTCCATTGGGTCGACCTGGAGCGCCTTGGTGTGGACCGACGAGTCTAAGGACTGATCAGGTGATTTGGTTTACTCGTAGGGGGTAGACTATTGTCTGTCGACTCCTTCAGCCTCGCCAGCTCCTCCTGCATGCCGAAAGACTGGGAAATTCTATTGAATTCCCTATCGCAGCTGTCTGACCTCTCGAAGCTTCTGTTGACGGTAATAATGCCGTTGGGGCCTGACATCTTCATCTACAGGTAGGCATAGTGTGGCACCGCCATGAACCTCGCGAACGTGACACGTCTAAGGATACAATGGTACTACGAGGGACAATTGACCACTTTGAATTTGAGG
This sequence comes from Avena eriantha, assembly GCA_910589775.1. Classification (NCBI taxonomy): domain Eukaryota; kingdom Viridiplantae; phylum Streptophyta; class Magnoliopsida; order Poales; family Poaceae; genus Avena; species Avena eriantha. Next base: position 137,657,471 of record OU342744.1, on the reverse strand, counting down.
CGCTCTCGTCGGAAGTTGGCCAGCGTACCGGAGATGACGTCCAAGCTGATTTTTCCCAGGGGGTATATGCTCTTCCTTGGGACGATGCCGTGGAACATTGTGTTGAAGGTTTCCAGGCATGGCAGGGGGTCCGCATGGCGTGCAGGGTGCTGGCGAACATGAGGTTGATACTGCTGCCACCATCCATAAAGACGCGCCTCATATCGAAGCCACTGATTTGCGCCTCGAGCACTAGAGGAGAGTGGCCCGGGTGAGGCACCTGACGTGGATGATCGCGCTTGTCGAAAGTGATACAGGACTCGCACCCGCTTAGGTACTCAGTGGTAGAGGATGGAGAGTTGACCGCCAAATTGATTTGGCGAGTGATTGACTTTTGCACTCTATTGGAGGGCGTCCTTTTTGGATCATGCCCATATTCCCCAGCGATCGTGGGTACTGCTCGCCTCTGTTGTTTAGGGCTGGTGCAGCCGCAAATGGTGGTGGTCCGGGCGGTGGTGGTTCTCCATGAGCCATAGCACCCGCGACAGCTCCATAGCCCTGATTTATCGCATCGCGATTCATCTGGGCGAGGCTTTCGTGGAGCTTCAGGAACTCGCGGCAGTCCTTTAGGAGGTGGTTGGACTTCTTCTTGCCATCGTGTTTGTCGATGTACAAGTGGACATTGCAAGGTCCAGACAATTTGTCCTAGATCGACGTTCTAGGGCTTCATCACAGGTATGGTGTTGCCATACCTACGTGGTCTTCCCACTGTCGCGGTATGCTCCACTGTGGTATCCGCTGTTATAGTTATCGTCATCGCATCTATCGACGTAGCCATCCGTGACCATGTCGACTTCTTCGCGATCCTCATAACCGTGCATATGACATTTTCATCAACGATCGCGTCTGCAGCCGAGGTTGTCGTTGTTGTCTGAGTGGACACGGTTATTTTTCCCCGAGTCCTCTCCATCATCCCACCTGTTCGCGATCTCCATCAGGTGGTCCATTGTTTTGGGCTTCGAATGGCCCAGCTCCTCCCTGAGCTCTCTGCTGCGTACTCCGCCGTTGAACGCGTCGATTGCGTGGTCCTCGGAGATGTGCTCTGTGGAGTTTTTAGTGATGGACCACCTTTGGATGTAGGAGTGCAATGATTCGTTGGGCTTTTGATAGCAGCCCTTTAGCTCTTTGATTGATGCGGGCCTTTTGTAAGTGCCCTTGAAGTTTCGCATGAAGCTGTAGACCAGCTCCTCCCAGCTGCGGATCGACCTGCGGGGAGGTTGTTGAGCCATGCGCGGGCAGCGCCTTGGAGCTGCAACTAGAGGCATTACATGGATGTGCTCTTGGTTCTGCCGTGCGGCCTGACGGAGGAGATGTGGTCCTCCAGCCAAATATTCGGGTTTTGGAGGCCGTCGAATTTTGGGTTCTCTGATGGGAGTTTGAACCCTTTCGACATTCGCTTTTGCCGTATGGCTCTGCTGAAGAAACTGGCGCCACAGAGCTCTATTCCTTCATCCTCCGAGTCCATCGAGCGGGCTGCGTAGTCGTTGCCCTTGGAGGAGGATCCTACGATGGAAGAGAGCGTTTTTCGCTGGAGACTTGATTCGTCTGCCGCCCTTCTGCGCTCATCGAGTTGAGCGATCACCTATTGTTGGCGCATGTATTCCTACATGAGCAGGCAGAGGTAACCCATCATCATTTGTTGCGATGAGTTTGGTGGTAGGGGGTTGCCCCATAGGGCCTCCCTGCAGCGAGCCCACTCGGCGTTATTGAGCTCAATCAGCTGCTGCTCGCATTCACCCGCAAGGTTAGGCGACTGATGTTCTTCTTGACGGGGCCGATGACAGGGGCCAGTTTGTTGGCCCGTTGTTGGTGGGTGCACCGTTGGTAGGGGCACCATTAGTGGGGGCACCATTTGCTACTGGGATGCCACCGTTGGTACCGGTGTTTCCTTGAGTGCCGCTACCGCCCATGTTGATGATGGTGCACATGTAATGGTTGGGGAAGCTGTTGCTCCCGCAGTTCTCAGATTCGGAGCCGTAGGCTTCGTCTTCTATCGCTAGATCGCCTAGATCAGACTCGCAATTGTTGTTGCCATCCGTATCCTCGACTAATGCTGAGGCATTGAGTTTGCTCAGGGTGCCGATCAGGGGTGGGAACCACGACACAGGAGCAATCACGGGAATCTTCGCCTAGTTAGGGAGGCAAAGTGTGCCAAGCCGACCAACTTGGAAGCATAATCTTCCGATCTCTAAGCCGATCCTGTCACCCACGGACTCGAAATTCTGGGCGAGTCGCCGACACATGGACAGTGAAGTCGAGGGCACCGAAGAGGAGGCGAGTCTCCACTACAGAGGAGTCGTAGATCGCGGTTGATGGGGCCAAGAAATCCGCAACATCAGCACTCCCATTTCCCACAGACGAAGCCAATTGACGAGGGGGTTAACTCATCAATGCCCATTGTTAATGGACTTAGGTTGGAGGAAGTGGGGAGCACCAGAGGCATCGATCGGCTAGCAAAAAAGCACACAGGTGACACGAGGTTTTACCTAGGTTCAGGCCTCGTAGAGGACCCTACTCCTGCTTGTCTTCTCTTGATTATGAGGGAGTCGAAAGTTACAAGGGTTCATAGATGCAATCTGGTGATGTGTATGCAGGGGTGTATGAGTTCGTCCTCGTCTCCCCTCCTGGCCTTTATATATGGAGGCTAGGTCTCGAGGCAGCAGGTCGAGTCGGTTGCAAGTGAGGGTTTTCCCTTTAAGTTTATATCTACACTTTGTCATGTCCTCCAAGAAGTCGAACTCCAATGGGCTACCCGAATTTGTGTTGGGCTTCGAGTTCACCGTGGACTCCTTCTTGGGCTGAACCTTCTAGGCTAATATCAAGGATATGTAAGGTATTCCCACGTCACAAGGCTTTTGCGTTTTCACGAAAAGAAACTGATGAGGGGTTAACTCATCAATGTCCATCGCAGATGCACTTAGGTTCGAGGAAGTAGGGAGCGCTAGAGGCATCGATCGGCTCGTAAGCAAGCACACAGGGGACACAAGGTTTGCCCAGGTTCAGGCCTCGAAGAGGACCATACTCCTGCTTGTTTGCTCTTGGAATTATCGATGAGTCGAAAGTTATAGGGGTGCATAGATCCAATTTGGCGATGGTCTGGAAACTAGGGTTGCGGATATCCTCCTCGCTGCCCCCTCCTAGCCTTTATATAGATAGGCTAGGTCTCGGGATAGCAGGCCAAGTCGGTTACATATTAGGGTATTCCCTTTAAACTTCTATCTTAAGTTTGCCGTGTGTTTCAAGCAGTCGAAGTCGCCTAGGTCACCCGAATCTTAATTGGGCCTTAGCAACATCGTGGGCTTCTTCTAGGCTGGACCATATATGCTAATCTTGAGTACCTGTAAGGTATGCCCATGTCAGTAGCCCTCGAGTGTCCGGTCGAAACACAGATTCGAGTGGAGACTTATGAAACCTTCGAGTGTATAGTCGAGCATGTTTTTGAGTGATCTAATTTGTATCATAGGGATTGTTGATATATGTGCCAAATTCATCCGTCAAGGATTATTTCATCATACCTGCAGGTACGGATTATGTCTGGTAGAGCGCAGCAGGTGCGTTGCCAGGCCTTCTTCAGGTCTTATCTTCACGCTGCAAGCGTGGCATCCAAATTTTTTCATCGCGGAGATGATTCAGGTAGCATAGGAGACACGGTCACTTTGCAGGGAAAATATGAGGCGGAGTTGCCAATGCTTTCGAGTGTGGACGCAGTCAACACACATTTATTCAAAAGAAAAATCATAGGGTGTGCGACCAGCGCTCCCTATGGGAGTAGCCCCTGAGTGCCTATTCGAGTCATAGACTCGAGTGGGGACTATGAGTATTTTCAACTGATGTCGTCTTTTGCTTATTTCAGTCGAATATGCTTCCAGCTCTCCCTATGGGAGTAACCCCGAGTCCACAGTCCAATCGTTGATTCGGGTGAAGGTTTCAAGTGTGATTTCATTGCCAAAAGGCTGTTAAGTCTACGAAATTTATCGGGTACGCAGCCAGCGCTCCTGTTAGGAGTAGCCCCTGAGTGCTTGGTCGAGTTGAAGTCTTGAGTGATGATTAGAGTAGTCATAAAATGCTCCTGCTGGAGTTAATGACGTCGGTGCTGACAATGAGATGACCTCATTTGCCTGCGTGAGCATTTTTGATGGGACGTGACGAAAGTGGGGCCCCATTTCTGACTTGGATTTGACCAGGCATGCGTAATCTTCGATTTTAACTGTGTCTCCTAGATTCTCGCACATAGTGGGAGGAGTGGAGCGACGGTTTGCTGTTTGCACTGCCACGCATCTATATCGATTTGCGCCACGCGTCTGGCTGGTGCACTTCTGGCCGTTTGATTGCATCTGCGGTGAGGTTAATTAGGGATTGTTGTGCGGTAATTTTCCCCACAACTAATCTTCTTCCTTACGCGTTGCGTCCATTGCCGCTCTCTGCTGCTCCATTGCTCGCGCCTCCGTTGCTGCGCTGCATAGCCTCAAGGCCTTCCCGGGCTATTTTCTACGCTCGCACCGCACTTGCAAGATGGGGAATAAGAAAGGCGCCTCTACTGTTGGATCTGCGGCTACCACCGTTGCGACCAAGAAGAAGGGCGCCGCCGCCAAGGGCACCAGTACTGCTACCGCGACTAGCAAGAAGAAGGGCGCAGGCACGCGCATCATGAATCGATCATGGCGGCAGACCGCCATCAAGGAGACAGAGCTCTTCAACTGGCGCCATGATGGTGCTCTCCCTACTACTGAGGATGACTGTCGAATTCCTGGCGATGAGGTAATCCCTAGTCCCCCGCTGGATTTCAGGTGATCCTCCTCGCGTCTGTCATTCGCGGTCTTTCTCTCCCCCTTCACAAGTTTGTGAGGGGGTTACTCTGCTTCTACGGGCTCCAGCTTCATCAGCTAACCCCAAATTCCATTCTTCATATTGCCTGCTACATCACCCTTTGCAAGTGCTCGCTCGGAATCGAGCCACACTTTGTACTTTTCAAAAAAATCTTCAAACTGAAATGCTAGTTGGGCTCTGGGTCGGTAATTTATGATATAGGAGGCTACGGGATCCATGTAGACCCCAATGTCAAATATTTTGCCATCAACTTCAATGCATCGGTCCAAGGGTGGATGGAGAAGTGGTTCTATATCCGCGACCAGAAAGTTGACGAAGAACACTTCAGGCTCACGCCTTTTGATCCGAAGGCAGAGTCTAAGATAAGGAGGTCGTGGAAGAACACGGTGATGCCCAGCGAAGCCGAGGAAACTGAGGATCTATACAAGCGTGTATGCGACCTTGAACACCGCATGGGGAAGGAAGTAGGTGGTGCAGACCTCATTCACACCTGGATGCATCGTCGGGTGCAGCCGCTGCAGGCCAAGGCACATCTGATGTGCTGCTGGACTAGCGTTGACGATGTCACTCGCATCTCGTGAGAGAATATTTCTTCGGGTGAAGTAGACAAGAGGTTTCGGCTGCTGACCAAGTACATAGCCAAGGAGAGACTCCCTGGTGACTTAGTCGTGCCTCCCTTCTATGCGAGTCATCCTCCGCCCGATGTGGCTTTCTTGTGAGCTCTTCTTGTTTTTCGATTGCTTGCTAGGTTTTCCTTTATATTGATGTTGTTCCCTATTCCAGGACTGGAAGGTGACCACTGTGTTGCCTCCTCAGCCGAAGAGAGTAATTCCTCGTGAAGCCAAAGAGGGGGATGAATCGGGCTCCATCGTCCCTATTGAGGAGGAACATGAAGCCCCCAAGTCCAGCGGGAACGGGACTCGCAAGCGCTCCCAAAGCAAGCACTCAGGTGCATCCTCGCCGACGACGCTGGAGGGTCCTCCGACTGTAGTAGAGGAGCCAATTTCTGCTGTGCCTGTGCGCGTCATGGCTCCTCCTCCACTGAAGAAGCTGAGGACACTGAAGGAGGCATCTGAGGACTCTTTCGACCTTGACAATTTTGACGGGTACGCTTTGTACTCCTGCTAGTTCGTCCTTATGTCTCAAAATATTTTCTTCTAAAGTTGCTTTGTATGTTTCGTGGTCAAACTGCATCGTCATCGTCTGATGACTGTCGCTTTGTGAAGGAGACTGGAGTCACAGACTCCAAAGACAAGGCCATGGCAACGTGATCTCCTTCTTCCCAGGTGGCGGCCAACTCCGGTTCTAATTCTTCGAGTTTCGCCCACACAGGGGCACCAGATGGTTGCCCGGACGTCTATGTAGAAGGAAACTTTGGAGTCCCTGGAGGAACATGTAAGTTTTCTTGTCTTTGGCAGTCGAAATTGGGTTGATGCTCATGCTTCTCTTTTGCAACCTGTCCTGAAGGAATTCACTCTCCTCGCCGAACAAATTATTTCCTTGGGTCGTCGCACGCTTTGTTGGAGGCCTAGCATCGTGCCTTTGAAGGTGAATTCACACTCTTTCCTCAGTGCTGTTTGTACAAAAATTGGCGAGCTTAAGTTGTGCTATTTTCTTTTGCAGGGGAGCATAATGAACTCCTTCGTCGCGTTGAATCCCTCCAGAAGGGTCTTGCCGCAGCGGAGAAGAAGCACGACGTGGCACTCAAAGCCTTGGAACGCTCCGCCCAGGAGTCGAAGAAACGTGAGGAGGACCTGCTGGTAGCTGCAGATGACAGGGAGAAGGTGTTCGCGGATCAGCTTCTCTCTGTTGCTGAGGCTCTATTAGGTATGATGTTGTGTCACTGTTTTTGTGCTCTATATTTTCCAATGTGTTTGATGTGCTTATCTATGTATTCTGCAGATGCTACAGGCATGACCTTCAACGCTCAAGCTCTGGCTCGCTAGGACGCTTTGGCCAGTGATGTGGTTGTAGTCGAAGACCGTAGCATCGCCGCCAGTGAATCCCTCTAGAAGGCCAAGGGCACACTTGGGCGTCTTCGAGAGGAGATGTTCCCCAAGGCCGAACTTATTGATGATCTTGAGGGCCTTGTGGAGTCCTTTGCCAAAGGCATTCCCATGGACTTCAAGAATGCTCATAGAGGAGTCGGAGCAACCATGGGACTTGCGATGGTGATGGCTCATGGTGTTGAGCTGAATCCTAGCAAGGTCTCCAAGGAGATGCCAGTCACTATGGATGGCTAGCATGTAGTATTTGCTCCCTTTGCTACTCGCTGCCATAAATATGGGCCTCGGCTAATTGAGACACTCGCAAAGTATTCAACAGAGTTGAGGCAAGTGAAGACGGCAAAAACCACAACATCGGAGGCTGTAACCGAGAAGGCTGTGGCATTAGAGACTGCCACTGACTCGAGGAAGCCCCCGAGTGCCAACGCGTAGCTGTAGGATGTCTCTTAGTTGCCTTTTTGTAATATTCTAGCCTCTCCAGACTTCCTATTGAATTACGTCGTGCCTTGTGGGGGTACCCCTTTTAAGACTTGCTGAACTTTGATGTTTCTGCTTTTGGCGTTATTATGAATGGTTGGTCTTATCTGTCTCTTGCTCTTCTTGTAATAGGGTCCTTCGAGTGGTCCATCCGACTCACCTCCCTCCAATGAACCTGTGGCGTGGCCACGTTCAAAGGTGGAGGAGCTATCGCTGCTGTCTCGATTGCGTGACCGCATAAAACATTTGGAGAGAGAGATGCCCATGATCCGTGGTAGAGCGGACGTGTGGAAGTCAAAAGACGAAAAACCCAGTGCGCGCGAGAAGTACCTTCTGGGCAAGGTGGCTCAGCTGAATGAGCAATTTAAGTATTAATTCTCTAGCTTCTTATCCTTTCCCAGCCACTCGTGGCGCGTTTAGTCTTTACGCATTGTACTTCTCTTTGCAGTTGTTAGCGCTCGCCTTCTGCAAGAAGATAGAGATCAAGTCGCCATTCAACTAAACTGCTTGACCTAGGAGTAGTTGGAAGCAAGCGGGTACTTTTGGGTTGATCGCGATCGCGCAGTCGCGTTGGTGACGCTGCAGGACCGTGCATCGTCGGTGCTGCTTTATTTGAAGAAGGCGCAGTCGTGCCTCAAGCATATTTTCCGGGCGGTATTCCCCTTGGACGCAGTACCTTCAAGCTTGTTAGCTTTACTGAAGAAATTCTAGGATGCCAGCGCGGTTCGCGAGTGCATGCGTCAGCAGTTAGTCGCGGGTGCCAAGGCTGCACTGGCACTTATTTGCTTGCATCGACGTAATCTAGACCTCACAGCTGTTACCGCTGGGCCGTCACCCTCGCCAGAAGGGATGGCATGGAACATGGTGCCACATTATCGGGCAGTTGATCAACTAGCCGAAGATATCATCGAGTTGTTTGAAGAACGTACCAATGGTCTCCTTTTACGGCAATAGAGTAGTTTTGAACCTGCACATAGATGCATAGGTGTTGTAAAGTTCGTATAAGTGCGTCGGGTATTTTCTGTTACCCGTATATATGTAAAAGCTTGGTAGCTTGTATATTTTTCGAGTAGTTTGTACTCTGCAGTTCCTTTTTGTTAGCCTGACGCATACTTATCTTAGCACCTTGTCAACCTATCAGGTGCATTGTAGCTGGGTTGGTTTTACCAAGGCTTCGATTAATAGTACGTCAGCTACTCAGGCTACTGCGTTTATTCGTATAACAAGGTGAAAAGGGTGGCACAACCCCCGAGTGATGTAATTGCGAGTAAAAAATAGAAACATAGAGTTGGAGGCAATTAGCTTTATTTATTCGTAGAATATCAAGAGATACAATGTGTGGCTGAGTAGCCTAGCTGAATAGCCTTATTTGTAAAATAAAACATCTAAGGGTAGAAACGACGCAGCTGCGCGATGTTCCAGGGGTTGGAGTATGTGACTCCACTTTGTACGTCTTTAAGATGGTAGGAGCCACTTGAGATTACTCCGGTAATCACATAAGGTCCCTCCCAAGCGGACTCGAGCTTGAGGTGCCCTTGCTGATTCAGTCGCAGGACCAGGTATCCTTCAACGAAGGACCTTGGGCGTAGCCTTGTGCTATGGTAGTTGCGGAGGTTTTGCTGGTAGATTGTGGATCGCTCCACTGCTATCTCGCGTGCTTCATCGAGGAGATCGACAGAGTCTTCGAGTGTGAGAGTTGATTCTGCCTCGCTGTATGCTACAACCCGTGGGGCTTTGTAGTGCACTTCTGCGGGTAGTACTTCCTCTATGCCATGTACCATGAAGAATGGAGTATAGCCTGTGGCGCTGTTTGGAGTTGTACACAGGCTCAATAGTACTGATTGTAGCTCCTCGGGCCAGCACCTAGCAACTCTTTCTTGATGCCGCCACAGACAAGGCCGTTGGCCTTTTCGACTTGACCGTTGGTCGAGGGTGCGCCACTGAGGCGTAGCTGATGTTGATTCCTAGGTTTTCGTAGAAACCCTGGAACTCATTCGAGGTGAAGTTTGTTCCATCGTCCGTAATGATGCTATGCGGCACTGTGAACCGGAAGACGATGGACTCGAAGAATTTAATGGCGCTGGCCCCTGATTGGTTTATCACCGGCATGGCCTCAATCCACTTGGTGAATTTGTCGATCGCGAGGAGGAGGTAGACGTACCCTCCAGGTGAAGATTTTTGAAGCTTGCCGACCATGTCGAGTCCCCATTGCACGAAGGGCCATGCCACAGGTATTGGCCTGAGTTCTGCGCCAGGCGTGCGGTTTGTCCGTGAATCGTTGGCAAGCGTTGCATCGCTGGACGATATCATTAGCGTCGCGCATTACCGTTGGCCAGTAGAATCCAGCTCGTAGAGCTTTGGCGACGAGGGCGCGACTTTCGGCATGATGGCCGCAAGTGCCTTCGTGTATCTCAAGGAGGATGGCTCTTCCATCTCTGTTGGAGACGCATCATTGAAGGACTCCTATGATGCTGCACTTGTACAGTTCGCCGTTGATAAGGGCGAAAGCCTTGTATCGTCGCGCTATATGACGCGCATCTGTCGGGTCATCTGGCAACCTTTTGCTGAGCAAGTATGTAATGTATGGTTGTGTCCAGGATGGCTCGATCATCATGACCCTCCATGGGGCCTTCGAGTCCCGTATCTTGATCCGTGTCCTCGAGCGCCTTTGGTTCGTCGGGTGGCGTAGCCCCCCGAGTCCTTTAGCGTGCTGGTTTTTTGCTATGGAGCCTTTGGCTTGATGAAGCGCTCACAAATTTGCTCTAGAAATACTCCAGGTGGCGCCGGGGCACAAGTGGAGCCAATGTTGGCGATTGTATCCGCCTCCTCGTTGTTCTCGCGGCTGATGTGCCGCAGTTCATAGCCATCGAAGTCCCCTTCGAATGCGTCATAGAGGTCACGGTAGGCGATCATGTTGTCGTCAGAGCGTCGCACTGGTTCATGGTTTGATTTACCACCAGTTTAGAGTCGCCGTAGATGACGAGTAGCATTGCGCCACAGGCTTTGGCCATCCGCATCCCGTGGAGCAGGGCTTCGTATTCAACTTCATTGTTGGAGGCACAGAACTGCATTCGCAGAACATACCTCATCTTGTCACCTTGTGGCGATGTCAGGATGACGCTCGCGCCAGCTCCTTCTCGACGTTTTGATCTGTCAAAGTACATTGTCCATAGAAAGGACATGTCTGGCTTATCGGGGAGCTGGTTCTCCATTCAGTGGACGAGGAAGTCTAGGAGTACTTGCGACTTGATCATGTCTCGCTTCTCGTATGTGATGTCTCGTGGAGACAGTTCTATCCCCCAAAGCGCGACTCGTCCGGTGGCGTCGGGGTTGTTGAGGATGTGCCCTAGTGGAGCGTCGTTCACCACAATGATGGGGTGTTCCTGGAAGTAGTGGCACCGTCGTCAGGATGTCATGAAGACGTCGTATGCCAGCTTCTGATAATGCGGGTACCGCTGTTTTGTCGGCGTGAGCACCTCACTGAGGTAGTAGACTGGGCGTTGTACCTGGTGGACTTTGTTTTCCTCGGCTCATACCACTACAAGCACAGTACTAACCACCTGGTTGGTGGCGGAGATGTATAACATCAGCGGCTCCTTTTCTTGAGGTGTTACCAACACCGGCGAAGTGGATAGTAGACGCCTGAGGTCTTCGAATGCTTCTTGTGCTTCTTCTGTCCACTCAAATTTTTCAGCCTTGTGAAGGAGTTGGTAGAAAGGAAGCGCCTTTTCGCCCATTCGGCTGATGAATCGACTGAGCGCCACGATTTGCCCATCTAGCTACTGGACGCCTTTTACGTTCTTCGGCTTCTCCATGGCCAGTATGGCCGTTATTTTCTTTGGGTTGGCCTCGATGCCCCTCGCGGAGATGAGGTACCCGAGCAATTGCCCAGATGGTATGCCGAAGGCGCATTTGTCCGGATTCAGCTTGATCCGGTAGTGATACAGTTTATCAAAGGTCTCGCGGAGATCATCGAGTAACGAGGCTTCCTCCTTAGTTTTGACGACAATGTCATCGACGTAGACTTAAATGTTACGACCAAGCTAGTTCTTGAGGCATGCCTGCATACACTGCTGGTAGGTGGCCCCTGCGTTTTTCAGCCCAAAAGGTATTGTTGTGTAGCATAAGACACCAAAGGGCGTGATGAAAGCTGTTTTCTCCTGGTCTTCATCCTTGATTCGAATCTGGTGGTAGCCTGAGTAGGCGTCGAGGAAGTAGAGGTGCTCGCATCCCGCGCTAGAGTCGATTATCTGGTCCATCCATGGCAATGGGAAGTGATCCTTTGGGCAATGTTTATTCAAGGAGGTGAAGTCCACGCACATCCGCAGGATATCCATGTCCTTTTTAGGAATAAGCATAGGGTTTTCTACCCATGTGCTTTCCTTGATCTCACGTATATAGTTAGCATCGAGGAGTCTGTTGACTTTCATACTGACCGCTTTTTCCCTTGGCTTGGATAGTCCACATATCGTCTGCTTTGCTGGTCTTTCTTCAGGATTCACATTGAGTGAGTGCTCGACGAATTCCCTAGGAACCCCTAGCATGTCCGCTGGACACCAGGCAAAGATTTCCCAGTGCTCACGGAGGAATTCGACGAGCGCGAGTTCCTATGCGGGACTCAAGTTGTTGGCGATGAGGGCCATCTTTGTCGGGTCTATTGGGTGGACCTGGACCACCTTGGTGTGGACCGATGTGTCGAAGGACTGGTTAGATGAGCTTGGCTTACTCAGAGGAGGTAGACTGTTGTCTGTCGACTCCATCAACCTCGCCAATTCCTCCTGCATGCTGAAAGACTGGAGATTCTATTGAATTCCTTATTGCAGTTGTCTGACCTCTCGAAGCTTCCATTGACGATGATAATGCCGTTGGGGCCCGGCATCTTCATCTACAGGTAGGTGTAGTGTGGCACCGCCATGAACCTCGCGAACACGACACGTCCGAGGATGCAGTGGTATTGCAAGGGCCAGTCGACCACTTTGAATTTGATGCGTTCTCTCTAGAAGTTTGCTGGCATTCCGAAGATGACATCCAGGCTGATCTTGCCTAGGGGTATACGCCTTTCCCTAGGAAGATGTCGTGGAATGTTGTGTCTGAGGTTTCCAGGCATGATAGAGGGATTCACATGGCGCGCAAGGTGCTTGTGAACATGAGGTTGATGCCCCTGCCACCATCCATGAAGATGTGACTCATCTCGAAGCCTCCAATTTTTGCCTCGAGCACCAGGGGACAATGACCTGGGCGAGGCACTTGTCGCGGATGATCGCGCTTCTCGAAGGTAATGCAGGAGTCGCTCCCATTGAGGTACTCAGTGGTGGAGGGTAGAGAGTTCATCGCCAGATTGTCTTGGTGAGTGATTGATTTTTGCACCGGATTTGATGGGCGTCCTTTTTTGGATCATTCCCATGTTTCCCAGTGCCTGTGGGTACGGCTTGCCTCCATTGTTTTGGACTGGCGCAGCTATAGGTGGTGGTGGCCCGGGTGGTGGTGGTGGCACTCCATGAGCCACGGTGCCCGGGGCAGCTCCATAGCCCTGATTTATTGCGTCGCGATTCATCTGGGCTAGACCTTCGTGGAGTCTGAGGAACTCACGATAGTCCTTTAGAAGGTGGCTAGATTTTTTCTTGTCGTCGTGCTTATCCATGTAGAAGTGTATGTTGCATGGTTTAGACAATTTGTCCTAGATAAATGTTCTAGGTGCCTCATCGCGAATGCGGTGTTGCTACACTTGCGTAGTTTTCCCGCTGTCGTGGTATCCACCACTGCAATATCCGCTGTTGCGGTTGCTGTTGTCGCGTTTGTCGGTGTAGCCAGCCGCGACCATGTTGACTTCCTCGCGGTCCTCGTAACCGCGCATCTAGTGTTTTCCTTGGTGATCGTGTTTGTGACCAAGGTCGTCATCATCATCTGAGTGGGCGTGGTTTTTCACCGAGTCCTCTCCATCGGCCCACCTGTTCGCGATCTCCATCAGGTGGTCAATTTTGTTGGGCTTCGAGCGCCCTAGCTCCTCTCTGAGCTCTCTGTGGTGCACGTCGCCATTAAATGCGTCGATTGGACGGTCCTCAGAGATGTCTTTTACGGAGCTTTTGATGATGGACCATCTCTGGATGTATGAGCGCAGCGACTCACCAGTCTTTTGGTAGCAGCCTCTTAATTCTTCGATTGATGCGGGCCTTTTGTAAGTGCCCTTGAAGTTTCGCACGAAGCTGTAAACTAGCTCATCCCAACTGCGAATCAATCCGCACGGGAGATTATTGAGCCACGCACGGGCGGCGGCTTGCAGCTGTAGCTAGAGGTATTGCATGGCCGTCCTCGTGGTTCTACCATGCAGCCAGGCGGAGGAAATGTGATCCTCCAGCCAGATCTTTGGGTCCTAGAGGTCGTCGAATTTCGGGTTCTCTAATGGGAGTTTGAACCCTTTTGGCATTCGCTTTTGCCGTATGGCTCTGCTGAAGAAGCTAGCGCCGCAGAGCTCTATCCTGTCGTCTTCCGAGTCAGTCGAACGGGCACGCCTCACGCGCATCTTGTCGACTTTGCGCTGCGTGATGTCGTCACGCGTGTCGTAGTCGTAGTTGTGTCGCCATGAGCAGCGTCGCCGCGACAGATCATGGTTGTCGTCGCTGGAGGAGGAGGAAGAGTAGCGCTTGGCTAGAGCCTTGCTTTTCTTTGGCTCTGATGTAGGGTCCTTGATGAGGGCAACTTCGACTAGTCCCAGGCCAGCGATCGTAGATCGGTGCATGGCAGACCACGGGTCCCCAGCCGGTGGCTGGTTGTTGAGCAGGTACATGGTGGCTTCCATCTCCGCTACTTGCGGCGTCTTGGGGAGAACATTGCCCCATGTGTACACTATCATGGATGAGAATTCGAGGACTCGAGTGGCTTCCGCTCGCTCCTTCTTGGTGAGGTGAGCGAGTCGAGAATGTCTTCTGGCAGCCATATGATTGTTGCCCTTGGAGGAGGATCCTCCGATGGAAGAGAGCTGAGCCCGACGGAGGCTCGACTCGTCCGCCGCGCTTCTGCGCTCGTAGATCTAGGCGATTACTTGTTGCTGGTGTTTGACCTCCTCCTTGAGCAGCCAGTGGTAGCCCATCAGAATGTCTTGAAATCAGTTGGCTGGTAGGGATTGCCTCGTAGGGCCTCCCTGCAGCGGGCCTACTCAGCGTCGTTGAGCTTGATCAGCACATGCTCTCGGGTTTGCTCATTTTCCGAGAGGTTCGGCTCATCCTCTCGGATGGTCCCTTCTATCCCGTTGTTGGTGGGGGCTCTGTTGGTGGGGCCACCGTTCGCGACTGGGATACCACCGCCAGTGTCGGTGTTTTCCTGAGTGCCACCATTACCACCCATGTTGATGACGGCGCACATGTAGTGGCTGGGGAAGCTGTTGCTCCTGGAGCTTTCAGATCCAGAGCTGTAGGCTCCATCTTCTGTTGCCAGATCACCCAGATCGGACTCGCAACTGCTATCGCTGTCCGTATTCCCGACTGATGTCAGGGCGCTCAGTTCGCTCAGGGTGTCGATCAGCGGTGGAAACCACGATGCAGGAGCAATCGCGGGAACCTTCAGTTGATTAGGGAGGCGAAGTGTGCCCAGCCGACTAACTTGGAAGCATAAGCTCCTGATCACGAAGCCAAATCCATCGCCCATAGACTCGAAATCCGGGTGAGTGGATGGCGTGTGGACGGTGAAGTCAAAGGCACCGAAGAGGAGGCAAGTCTCCGCTTCTGTAGTGTCATAAATCACGGTTGATGGGGCCGAGGAAGCCGCAACATCAGCACTCCTGACTCCCACAGACGGCGCCAATTGACGAGGGGTTAACTCGTCAATGCCCATCGCAGATGGACTTAGGTTCAAAGAAGTGGGAAGCGCTGGAGGCATCGATCGGCAAGCAAACAAGCACACAGGGGACACAAGGTTTACCCAGGTTCAAGCCTCGCAGAGGACCCTACTCTTGCTTGTCTGCTATTGGAATTATCGAGGAGTCGAAAGATACAGGGGTGCGTAGATGCAATATGGTGATGGTGTGGAAACTAGGGTTGCAGTTATTCTCCTCGCCGCCCCCTCCTAGCCTTTATATAGATAGGCTAGGTCTCGGGATATCAGGCCTAGTCGGTTACATATTAGGGTTTTCCCGTTAAACTTCTATCTTAAGTTTGTCGTGTGCTACAAGCAGTCAAGTCTCCTAGGTCACCCGAATCTTGATTGGGTATTAGCAACGTCGTGGGCTTCTTCTAGGCTGGACCGTATATGCTGATCTCGAGTACCTGTAAGGTATGCCCATGTCAGAAACTATCCGGTGAAAATCAAATTACAATATAAACTATGTGAAAACCCGGTTTAAAAGTTCTAAAAAAATCCGTTGAAAATACAATAGGTTAGGAGGGTAATGTCTTGTTAACATGTGTTTAAAGTTTGAATTCATCTTCATTTCAATGGCATGTAAACTAAAAGTGCACCATGAATAATGATGTTTTATAGTTCATCACTATTAGTTGCAGAATTTGTTTGTTTGTACCTTCCAAATATGTTTGAGTCACTTTATTGAACACTGGTGATAAAAACATCAATCGTTGATGGTCTAAGGTCGAGAGAGTGTGACCCACTGAAGTGGCACAAAGTGAAGCAGGAACAGCTGTTGTGGCCATGAATCATGTTGAATAACTAGTTTTATCTTATTCCAAGTTTATGCAGTGCACCTCTCCAATCTCAGTATCCAAAAAAACATGGTACCCAATAGTTTGCTTTAGTAAGACCTTATGGACTAAAATGCAATTTATACATGAAGTTTGTTCCAAAACATTCCAAATGGCATAACCATATCGAATTCCACCTTTTGCTTGTCTACTCATATGCTGAACATTTTCAAAGTTTATCATGCACTCACATTAATCAGCTATCACGTATAGTTGAACACCAACCATTTATAAGTATGAGTAACATCCTTCCAAGTTTATCGGCAACACCATATATGAGATTTTTTTCTTCCAGTTTACCTATAATACTTTAAAACATTGAAGTTTTCTAGATACAACCAACACAATTTCTTCATCAAGCTTCACATATTCCCCATATTTACATTGTATTCATAAAGTACATAGTACACAAACATATGTGTACATAATTACATACATTTACATATTATATAACTAAAGTAGAGATGGGAAATTATTCAATGTTTGTGTGTATGTGGCATCTGGCATTCTATCTACTCGGTGGGGTAGGAAGGCTCCATGGCAAGGCCACACATGCCCTTCTTGTCTGAAATGTCCTTCTCCATTCTTAAAAATCCATTCTCACCCCATGTTGTTCCCCACGAGTTCTTCAACAACCAATATTGTGTCCCATCACTGGTTGTTCCGTAACCAATAGCTGCAATTCCATGGTCCAAGTCAGTACCGCAAGAGCCGGTCATTACTCCACCTTTGTAGAATTAGAATGTCATATCTCCTCCGTCAACAGCCACCGAAACAGGTTGGCTTGCAACAGCTGCCATGAGGGCACCCTCATTATTGGCAGGCACATCCTCGTAGCTCTTGATGGTGGCAGCACTGTTGGATTTACTCTTGATGAGCCGGTCATTACTCCATCTTCTGCCGTATAGGCATAGCTTGACTCAGCGGTAAGACCACCATTCGAAATGATGAACTTGAAGGCATCATCCATGAGCCCTCCCTCACAGCCTTGATCTGTTCCATGGACATCACAGTCTACAAGCTCTTGCTCCGACAGAGATATCAACTTTCCAGTTTTTAGCTTGACAATGCCCTCAGTTGCGGCAACGGCAGAAAATGCCCAGCAACAACCTGTGAAGGGTTATGTTTTGTTAGATATTACATGCATCATCTCGAAAAAACATTGACTACATATATGCGTTAGATCATTTATCAAAATATACTTACCACATTGGCCTTGATCCTTGATGGGAGTGACTACACCCTTGGTCCTCTAGTCCACGCTGGCGGGAAGTGCATCTAAATTTACATTCTCGTACCTGAATCCGGTAGGAGCCTTCTCCGTTCTTGGCTTGTACCCCTTGTTAGCCTTTGACGCCTTGAACTCCTCGTTGGTGATGTCAGCGAACTGATTGACGCCGAGATAGAACTTGCGGTTCTCTGTGTTGAACGACTCGATGAACCCGGCATTGGCCTTGAACACCTCAAACCGTTGCGCCTTCTCTGTTGTGTCCTTGTATACACGGCCGTACCAGCTCTCGTGCCTCGCCACCATCAAGTCATCACTGAGCTCGCGAGCTGCTAGGACCGAACTGCAGAGGCAGAGGCATCCGAGGATGGCAAGGATCATAGTCTTTGAGATGGCCATGTTTGATGAATTGCTTGCAACTACTAGAGTACAGTGTGTGTGCTCTGTTTCTGGTTTGCGAATGGAGCTAGTAGTCTTATATAGCTATGTTATGCATGTGCCGTACGCGGGACGGGGATGCTTTCCAGCGTAGCCGTGAAGTACTTCTGCTGGGCGGATGGTATAAAATAAAATTCGTGTGCATGTGCCGTATGCTTTTGCTTCGCATCTGAGAATGACCCAAAACATATATATGCCGACACTCCGACTAATGGAAAACCAAAGTGACTGTGATCACATAGGAGTAGTATTTTGACGCTCCGTGCGGACTGCAAGGTTGATGCCGACATATTTTTCTATCCATCCTATTCCTATGAAAATCAATCGATTAGCTATCTTCTTTGCTACATATGCATATATATTTGGCACCTAACAGTAACACTGAGGTTTACCATGGGTTTATTTACACTGTTGTCTATAAGTAGACCGCCAGACTGCTGAGAATTTGTGTAGCCTCGAAATATAAGTAATTAGATGTACCCGCATGTAGAGACTAGGTGTGTTGCCAGGCAGGATAAGTTGACCAAGAAAACCATGATTACGATTGATAAATTAACCACGACCCTTTTCCCTCCTTCTCTCTCGTGTCGGTCCAGCGAGTAACCGGGACAAACCCTACCAGTGGTCGCACCATCCCTTTTCGCAGTTCACCTCTGACCCTTGCCGCCGCTAGAGGGTGGATCTTTCACCCCTCGAGCGTATGGGGTTGGCACAGGCCGGCATCGTCGATCTAGGTCGCCGTGAGGCACAACAGCGAGACTCGGTGTCAACGCCGGAGTGTTCTTATGGCGCGATGGGCTGTGTCGTGGCAGCGCGCGTCCGCCCTGGGCTCATGGCTGCTGGCCTTGGTAGGCCGCTTGGGCTGCCGGCGTCCGTCTCTACAATGACTGGTGGAGGTGATTCGTTCCTTCTGCGCGACCGTGGATGAATCGACACGGTGGGTGGCGAGGGAGGCTCAAGCTCGGGCCAAGCGTCAGTGCCGCGGAACACAATGGGGCTTCTGGCAGGGGCAGTGGTAGGGTGGCGTTGTGGCGTGGTACTAGCGAAAACGATAGTAGATGGGCGACATAGTGGCTCCAGTGTAGTAGCGCGACGACGGAAATTTACGGGCATGTACATGCCTGGCCAGGCCCGAACAGGGTCTGCTGTGTTTCTGTTGTTGTGTTTAATCAGCACGGTATAGGGCCACACCAGATGAAAATGACTCTTACGGCACGTGGTTGCTAGCAACTTTCTGTCTGACGTGTCCAATAGGCCGTTGGGGCATCGTTTGGGGGATGCTGCTAGAGATGATCTTAGGCCTTAGAGCATCTCCATCCGCCCCACAAGCGGCTTCCAGTGTTAGAGCATCTCTAGCAGCATCCCAAGCGGCTTCCAGTGGATGCTATTTTTACGCCATATGAGGGGTGCCGACATTGTGCCGTGGTGCATGTCTGGGCGTGTCGCCCACCCGTGCCCACTAAACGCCCCCTATCTGTGGATTTACACATGTATTTACATATGACGTAATCCACATTCCTGCCCGCAAATACCTCGGTGTCCGCAACCTAGAATCCCACACCCCGAAGCTCTCATCCGACCTGAACTATCGGGCTGCAAGGCGGCTCTATAGAGGATACCGAAGACCATAAATACATCCAAGGGAGATCGAAGATCAATTTAACGTGCAAGGCGAGATGGAGACATGTCGTTACTAAAGAAGACTCTTACACCATGATGGCTATTAATAGTGGAAAACATTAACCTAAAGAGTACACACCATATTCGTCCAAGACATAGCCATTAGCTTTAGTCATAAACCCTAAATTAATATTCTCACCAAGTACTATTATAAACCCGTCAAGATCCATCTTGTAAGCACCTTGTATGATATCTCGATCACCTTATGAATAAATTCTGACGGAATCCTCCCCATTACACTAGTACATTTATCTTTGAGATCCAAACCTACTATCTGGAGCCAAACTCTCTTTCGAACATTGGAAGTGAGACTGTCGTGAGATTGTGAAAACTATCCTTCATTAGTTGGCGCACTAGTGATGGAAACAAATCTATGTGTACACATTCATTGGGACTCCAAGTGCAGAGTGTTGTAGAAAACATCTTTTCCCACAAGGGTGACTTCAGGATTTATATCGAACTCTTGAATTGAGGCAATCTCTTATTTTATCCTCTTCTAACAACCTATAAAACAAAGTTTTTGCCTTATGTCCCTAATTCCATCGTGTGGTTGTAAAGCACAAGGTTTCGCATTGTAAAACTGAAATAAAACTATAAAGTAAATAAATAGTAAAACAATCTATAGCTACACAAGAAAGTAAAAACAATAAAACAATCGACGATATGATGAAAAATCTCAACAAGCACGTTGGGTACCCAAAACATAAAACTGGAATTCAGTACTCGATAAGAACTCCACGGCCCGAGCTGAATTGAGCTAGTATATACCGAGTTTGAGTCCAGGGACTTGAGCTTGAGAAGGTTCACAATGTTTTTCCCAAGAGCAATTAACTGGTTCCTGATCTATCGGATGCACCGGACTCGTTATACGACTCGTTATACCAAATCCCCATGAAAAAAATATTTATGGATAAGTTTACTCAAATAAATACGTGGGTTCAATGTTGAAAGTGTCTTCGAGACTCAACCCGAATCTACAATTCAGATGGAGTCTCAGGGACTACTAACATGGATATGACTTATCGGGTTCCTATAATTGGTATACCTGATACATACTTAAACTATTTCCCATAAAGCAGGAACTAGGAGTCCTAGAGGCATCCAAAGCCTAGGAACCTGACGTGTTAATCAAGATAAAAGTATAAACCAACATAGTCACGTAGTTGTAATCGAACTTCTAAACCAATCCGTGTTGGACTCTGAGATCAAGCCCCACATATATAAGATGGGAGGAGCCGAAAGAGGGGGTTGTAGTATTGAGCAAGCCACAACCCATCATGAGTTAGATTGCACTATCGAATCATCGACATTGTAATCATCTTCTTAGTTGATCAGGCAGGACATCGACTCCCTTGTATGTCTGATAGGCGAACGAAATCACCAGCGCTCTCTTTTCCATAAAACTCAAGTCCATAATCATGGGCATTGCCGAGGTTACCCCTCGATAGAAATACCTCAAGATGCCATAAGAAGAATGGTGTGGGATTTTCCGCCCCATTGAGGAACCCCTTGTGGCAGACCAAGAAGAACTTTGCTGTCCACAAGTTGATCCCTCATCTACACAAGATCAACAAGCTCCAACTGCTGAAACTAATGATGCACCTAACCAAGATCAAGAAGAAAACTCTCACTAGGAAGATCATGCTAAAACTCCCAGGATGGATTATCTGGTCTCACCCACGGCCGGATTATCCGGCCCTGTGAGCCTATAAGTTCAGCATACAAGTGAAGTCAGCGTTGATCAAGAACAAGGTCAAATTCCTCATCCTATTGATGATGCTGAACAAGTTGATGACCAAGGTCATGTTGATAGTCAAGACGAGGACAAAAATTGTTGAACAGATCCCCCAAGAAACAGTAAGGAGATCGAAGCTTGTTGTATAACAAGAGATGAACAAAATTTGGAACTTAGTGGTCACACTATTGAAAAAGTTGGTGATCTAAGAAGAAGAGTGTCCATAAGAAGGGAGTTGGCTAGCTTTAGTGATCATCAAGCTCATATCTCCTTGGTGGAACCTAAAAAGGTTTTTGAAGCGCTTGAGGATCCGAATTGGTTATGCATGAAGAAGTCAACAAATTCAAGTGTGCAACAAGTTTTGGAAGTTAATATAGAAGCCCGAAGAGTGCCACAATGGTATTGGCACAAAGTGGATATTCGAGAACAAGCAAGATGAAAATGGAATTGTTGTAGGGAATAAGGCAAGATTGGTTGCTCAAGGTTTCTCTCAAGTGGAAGGCATTGACTTTGCTGAAACATATGCTCCCGTGGCCCGCCTTGAGTCCATATATATCCTTCTTGCATATGCAGCTCATCATAACTTCAAATTGCAACAAATGGATGTAAAAAATGCTTTTCTTAATGGTCCTTTGCATGATTTGGTTTATGTTAAGCAACCCCCGGGTTTCGACGACCCCAACTTCCCTAACCATGTCTACAAACTTGATAAGGAGTTGTGTGGCCTTAAACAAGCCCCATGTGTGTGGTATGAGCACCTTAGAGAGTTGTTATTAGACCGTGGGTTTGAAGTTGGGAAAATTGATCCCACTCTTTTTACTAATAAAGTTAATGGGGAGCTTTTCGTTTGCCAATTATATGTTGATGATATTATATTTGGCTCTACTAATAAAGCTTTTAATGATGAATTTTCAAAACTTATGATTGATAGGTTTGAGATGTCTATGATGGGAGAAATGAGGTTCTTTCTTGGTTTTCAGATCAACCAACTGAGAGAAGGAACCATTATCAAGCCAAGTATATCTAAGACATGCTCAAGAGGTTCAAGATGAAGGAGCTCAATGGAATTGCTACACCAATGCAAACTAAATGTCATCTTGAATTAAATCTCAATGGTAAAGATGTGGATCAAAGGTATACCGGTCCATGATTGGTTCTTTGCTTTACCTTTGTGCATCTAGACTCAATACTGTATTGAGTGTAGGAGTGTGTGCAAGGTATCAAGCGGCTCCAAAAAAGCCACTTGATGATGGTTAAGAGAATACTTCGGTATTTAGTTCATACCCCAAACTATGGTTTGTGGTATCTAAAAGGCTCAAGTTTCTCTTTTTGTGGGTACACGGATTCAGATTAGAATGGTGACAAATATGATCGGAAATCAACATCCGGAGCATGCCAATTTCTTTGTAGGTCCTTGGTGTGTTGGTCTTCTAAGAAGCAAATTGTATATCTCTCTCCACCGTCAAAGCTGAATATGTGGCTGCTACAACTACATGTAATCAATTGTTATGGATGTGACAAACTATAAAGGAATACGATATCACTTGTGACAAACTGCCTCTTTTATGTAATAATTAGAGTGATATCAAGATTACCTACAACCCGGTGCACCATACAAGAACAAAGTATATTGAGATTCATAATCACTTCATTAGAGATCATGTTGCCCGTGGAGATATTGCGCTACTATATGTGAGCAAAAAGGATTAAGTTGCGGATATATTCACGAAGCCTCTTGATGAAGCAAGGTTTTGCTATTTGAGCAACTAGTACAGTGGCCCGCGCAATCTTTTAGTAATTTTTTGCCTGCAAATTTAGTATCATGTCTTAAAACATTATAAATTAGTGAGGTACTATTTGATACGACATTCTTACAAGATGCAAACAACAATTTTTCTCATGGATTTAGTGGAGTGGCCATAGTAAATAAAATTATTTTCCTTTTGTTTTTGGAACTGGATAACAAATTAGAACCAAAAATCCATTCCAATATCCCTACTTCGTTCTAAAAGGAGGCGGTAGTGCTCCTAGCATCTGCATGAAATGATGCATGATCTCTTATATTCGAGTCAAGTGATATATATCAACACTTTCTTTTGCCTAATACCCGAATTTGTTTTCTTTACCCTCTTCATGTTGCCCAATTTCTTATGTTGATGCTCCACTTCTTCAATTCCCCCCATCCTGTTGCCCAAATGGAGAAAAATCTCTAAATTAAACTTAGTATGTAGCAGAAATAAATCATGTACTTTAGCTCTTAATTGAATGTAGGAAGTGGAGAATATGTAGCTTATCACGTTCAGACACTAAGAGAAAGAAATACATCCTTTTGAAGACAAGTGGTTGGCATCTTCATTTGAATATTGAGGAAGTCAAATAAGTGTTCTCTGGAAATAAGTGAAGTCTCAATAATATGGAAATTTGACTATTGTTATCTTCACAAATATTTAGTAAAAATATGAAACATTGGGGAAATACAATTGTACTTGTACACATGAGTACGAGATCTATCCAGCTGTTTAGATGTTGTCCGTGACGTTGAGATCTGTAACAATATATTGTCCAATGTTGCTTTTATCTCTATTTTCCGAATATGATAAATGAGAGGGAATCCCGGAAAACACGCGGAGAACCAATCCCGTAGCCACACGAGCCGGGAAAGCAACGTGACCGTAGCCGCATGAGCCGGGATACCCGGGAAAGTAACGTGACTGTAGCCGGGATACCCGGTTCATACTAGTATATGCAAGCAAAACTCACCGACAGACTGTCTGGAACTGTTGTGTCCTGGGACACTATACCATCGGAGATCTCTGTTAAGCAGGAGATGTGCTCTGAGTCAACGCTGGAAGGAACTGAGAAGTGAGAACGACATGTTCTGGCTCAGTGTGTTTTGCGCACAAGATTTTCAAGGCTGGGAGAGAAATGGGTGGATTAGCTGTGTCAAACACTAGAGCCATTTGGTCCTTTTATAGAAGGGATTGCAGAACAAGAGACCATCGATGCAGCGGCACAGCATGGACTGTGAGAAGCTGTCGGGCGCTCCAAAGGAGCTTGAAGAGAAGCACCAGCTGAATTATTAGCTTTTCCTTTCTAGAATTGGCAATTTTGCCTGCACTTAACAACGAGCTTTTTACGGTGTATCTCATGCGTTAATTCTGACCGCTGAATTAGTATTTTTTGTGAGTCACTCCGTGCCGCCCAGCGCTCGTACGCCACTCCCGGCGCTCGCTGTCGCTCACCTAGGTCGCTAATACTGCTCGTGCGCTGCTCCCGTCGCTCGCCCAGGTCACCGATGTCGCTCGCCCAGGCCGGTGGAGGCGCGGTCGGTGGACGCCGACGCGCTCGCGTGGACGCTGGGACAGAACTCGCCCATGCCGGTGGGTGCCGGGACAGAGCTCGCGTGGACGCCGATGTCGCCCAGTGCGCCGCTCCCGTTGCTCGCCCTGCTAGAGGCACGAACAGGCGTCGCCTTCGAGAGGCTGTACGGGAGCACGACGACCTCGCCGAGCATGCCCGTGGAGCTCCCCGTGCAGAGGACCCGCGGCGCCGTGGCACCATGACACGCGCGGCGTTCTTGTCGCCGGCCACCGTGGAGCGCTTGTTGGCCGCCATGACGTGGTCTAAGTTGGCCAAGGACGCTGGTGCTGAGGATATCTCAGCCAGCTTCGGGCAGCACGCCGTGTCCGGCCGGCTGCACGTACGGCAGGTAGTCGGACATGTTGAGAAGCTTGTTGAGGCCCGCCATGTTCATCCCGGCGGTAGGGGCAGGCACCGCCGCCATGGCCGCGGAAGGTAGCGTCTAAACCTGCTATGCCGCCGCCGCGCACATGGTCGTCGTCGACAGCAGCAGCAGCGCCGTGACTACGGTCCACTGCAGACGCCCGGGACCACGAGCGCGCAGGAGTAGTCGACGGCGATGCCGTACGAGTTTGCGGCGCCAGAGAGCAGCTTGCTGAGGCAGACCGGGTTGGAGCCCATAATCCCGGCTAGCGTCCGACCGTGCTGTAGTGCACGTACGGCAAGCAATGCATGCTTACGTGCAGTGCCAGGACGGAGGTACCCGAGGTTTGTAGCTTTCTGCAGCTGCCAGGACGGAGGTACTCGTGTCACACAGAGTGCTAGGAACATGTCAGTAGCGACGCGACGGAAAATTCGGAAGCTAATTCATGAAAATGTGTGGGACACCGTGTACACGGATCTCGAAGGTTGTGTGGATGGACAGGATTGCTCTTACACCCATGTGTACAAGCACAAAATCCATTCTCCAAACATTGTACAACAAAAATATTTTTTCATAGAACAAATAGTAAGACCATTTCCATGTCACGAACCAAAACTATCATCTCCATTTGAAAATGCAGGACATGGTTTGTATCTTTTTTTGAAATGGGCATGGTTTGTATCTACAAATCTATTTTGTGTTATACAATATAAAGGAAAGGTCTTGCTCCCTCTATAGCCGTACCAAATGTCCAAATGTTGTCTTTGTTGCCTATTTATGTGCAACAAAAATTATGATGCTAAATTCCCAATCAAAATAAATTTCTTGCGACACGTTAATCATATATTATTGAGAAAATATGTGATAAGCAAAACATCCCTTACAATATAAGGGGAGGACGACAACAGTTTTCTCTTTACTTGCATGTCTGCTATTGATAGCAATCTATAATCTCCTAGCCTGGAGTTTTGAAGCTGAACATTGCTGATGATTTTTTTTCATGATGCAAGGCATCTTCTCGCAAATCACCATGTGTGGAATTTCATATAAAGACCCCGACCAGAAGACTGTACCTGGGAACATTAGGTTACGAAAAAGTGTAAGTTTTCCACACTTTGCATCAACCTTGAAGTACAATTATACGTGATTGGGGAGTGTAGTAGTATTAAATATATGGGCATAAGGATCCAAAGGAAGATATCAACAATTTGTTGCTCCTGAATAGCCGAGTTATTTTAGCACCTTTCAAGCAAGTATCAGCTATCCCATAGAATAATTTTCATTTCACTATGTCTGTATAAGCCTATAAGGGAATGAACCATTAAATTTAAAACATCAGTGTTACCGAGTGATACTAAAGTGCAAACCTCAGGATAAAGGTGAGAATGGAGAGAACTTAGATAGTTAAAAATATCCAATAAGTGTACCTAGCGAGAAATCTGAGAACCACGTAAAGTATAAAAATGTACATATTCCTTCGTTTCAAAGTAACAATAGTACTACCATGCATTCTGCCCATGGATTGGTCACTCTTTTTAACTGGACAATTAAAAAAATACTCCATACGATAGTAGGTAAAATTATCCTATCACTTTCTAGTTGCAACATCCATTCAAAAAATATAAATAATAGCATTAATAGGTAGAACATGTGCAGCTGATTTCAAGAGAAGTGCCCGCCAGGCATCTTCCAACGTTTATACTCGGGCATGCTCATACATGCATGCTGTATTGCTGCTACAGTTTCTAAAACGTAAAGAGTTAAGATTTTGGATCATAAACAGTGGACGTACCCAAAACTTATAATAATGGATACCCTAAACCACAATAATCCGGAACGAAGAACAGAAGTACAGAGGTGTCAGAGATGACCTACCAGCAAAATCCGCATCCAAATAAGCATCCTTGCAAATCATTTGCCTCCTCACGCTTGGTTGACCCAGAAACTCGGCAACTTGAGCACCTTCGCATACGTAGGGGTACATAATTTCTGCCCAATCAACTAACCTATTCTCGATCGAAGACGAAATTAATCCTCTCTGTCAGAACATTACCAGCTACATCCAGCATAGTAGA
Source organism: Avena eriantha (assembly GCA_910589775.1). Lineage (NCBI taxonomy): Eukaryota > Viridiplantae > Streptophyta > Magnoliopsida > Poales > Poaceae > Avena > Avena eriantha. Next base: position 137,630,555 of record OU342744.1, on the reverse strand, counting down.
CATGCCCAACCTTTCTCTAGAAGGATCTCTCGCTGCTCCACCTGTAAGAATCACAATCGCGTCAAAATTCCACAACAACCTGTGCAATTCCTCCACGCAGTACCTCGTCTCTTTAAATTGATCCATGCAGACAGCTTGCCTATTACCTAAGTCAATTCATGTTGGAGAAAGCCACAGAAACGGAGCAACATGTGCATGGCATAATAAACGATGTCTCTTATACTTATTCTTTTATGCTGGAGAAAGCTCCTAAACCGGGCACCATATGTAGAACATAGCAGCAGACCAATAGATCCCCATGATAAGACTCTGCTCTCTAGATTGCCGATGCTGGTAGGGAAGGAGACGATCGGTCGAGTACTTGATGGTGTTGAGGGACGTGGTACAGGATATTCTCTAATCGGAAAGAGTAGTTTAAGATCTTGCGGCTATAATTTCCTAACAGGTGTGATTGCTGGGCAAAGAAGATCGAGGTCCAACCGTATCGATCGAGAGGAATCAAAGTTCTCAGATTGCATCGCGTGTGAGCACTAAGGGGTGAGCATGGCGGCGGCGTGAGGTTGGGGGACGGAAGCCTAGATATGTCCTGTTTACCTTGTCATCGTACTGGTCTTTTGATATTGAAGGGGTACCTGAATAATAAGTTAATGGTATTGGTGGGTAATTACTTGACCTCTAATAAGTTATTTTCTAGATTGATGGCTGTGATTTTCACATCCGCTTCAATTGATGGCCGGATATTTCTGTTTTTTCTAGGATTTTCTAGTCCAATTCTCTAATTTCTGGTTAACCCGTAATGTACTTTTAATATATAACTAGCCAAATACCCGTGTGTTGCTACGGGTAGCGTATTGTACCTGCGATATCGCCAAATTCAAACTAAATGTACCATGTAAAAACTGAATGAATGTAGAATGTAAAATTCATACTTGCTTGAAAAATTGTGACATAGAATCTTTGTCAATATAGCAGCAATACCTCTTATATAAAGTAAATTATATGCAAGAATAACTCTCGAGAATCACAGATAACAACAATAATTGTCAATGATCATTGGTAAGACAGCCAAATAAATCTTACGGGTGCAATAGCTGGAACATTTAAACAAATGTTCAATGTACAAACAAATGTTCAATGTACTTTTGCCAGTTCAATCAACTTGATGAGCACGAACCTTCAGGTCCAATAGATTTCTGGTGGCAGGCTGGCACCTATATAACCTTGAGGTGCCATATATACCTACCACTACCAGTTTATATACTCTGGCTGTATTGGTGAAAAGTGCTTGGTTATGACTTATGATCATGAAGCACGAAATATTACGAGCTAAACGCAAAACTATGGATTATTGCTAGGCTATAGCATTAGCAGGGCAGGAGTATATGATATTGTGATCTATGCCGTTGTCATGCTATCTCTTCACTGGTAGAAAGAAGGCCTTTGGTCCAGCACTCAAATTCCATTGGTCCCGGTTCGTTTCCATAATCGGGACCAATGTCAGGCACTGGTCCCGGTTCATGCCGCCTGGGCATTGGTCCCGGTTCATCTATAAGCATTGGTCCCAATTCGTGGCATGAACCGGGACCAATGCCCCGCGACACACACGTGGCGCTCTGCGGGGCATTGGTCCCGGTTCATGCCACGAACCGGAACCATAAACCCCACGACAGTCAGCAGTCCAGGACAATTAATGTAAATTAATTCGGGACAGAAATTAATTCGAGATAGAAATTGAATTGATCAGTATTTTTGAAAAAATCTTTCACAAATTAATCGAGACAAAGATCTAAATTGAGATATTTTATTATTCGACCACAATTTTTTTCCTACAAAGATGCGACTTTATAAATTTTCCTAGTCGACAACACTTCCCCTGCCGCTGTCCTCCGAGCTGCCCGCTTCCTCGTCGTCACCGGACGAAATCTCCATGATTTCGGCGTTGTTCGGGAGACGGAGCTCCTCTGCGCGGCTAGCGGCGTCGATGGCGGTGTAGATGGTCCGTCCAAGGACGGACCAGAATATCTCCCGCCCTTCTTGGTTGCGGAGATCCGGGTGCACCAGGCGCCCGTCCACGATGCGGTTGCCAAGCTTGGCCTTCCGCTCCTTCTTGAACAGCCGGGGCCAGTACTCGCTGGCCGCCGCGTACCGGGGCAACACCCTCATCCACGCGGGCAGCTGGCGGCGACGCTCCGCGATGACGCACTCCATCTCGTATCCGCGGGGGTTGAGGAGCGGAGCCACTGGCACACCTGCCTCGTTGATGCGAAATCCGGCGGGCACGGTAACGCGCGGCGGCGCGAGGATGCCGTAGTACGCAAACATCGCCGCCTCATAGTGGTTGAGCGTGGGCACCTCCATGGCGGCGCAGTGGAGATTGGAGAGGGAGGGGAGGCGAGACGACAGTGTGGTGGAGAGGGGATGGCTAAAGGGGTGGGGTGGAGATGGACTGCAGAGAGGCTGAGGCGATGGCGAAAGCGAGCGATGTGGCCTCATATTTATACACGGGGACGACGAAGCGATGGTGGGCATTGGTCCCGGTTATTGCCATGAACCGGGACCAAAGCCCCTCCCGCGCGACACGTGGCGGCCTAGCAGCGCGCCCCCCACCCAGGTCATTGGTCCCGGATCGTGCCATTAACCGGGACCAATGACCTGGGTGGGGTGCGAGCTGCTGGGCGGTCACATGTCGCGCGGGAGGGGCTTTGGTCCCGGTTCGTGGCAATAACCGGGACCAAAAACCCTCCCCTGGCTATATATAAGCCCAACCCTTTGCCCACCAAATTTTGCTGGATTGTGTGTGAGGTGTGGGTGCTAGGTTTTTTTTCTTTGATTGCACACAAGCTGTTCGACGAAATGTCCGAGCCACACTTTAGTTCGCACAACAAGGTATCCTCGGCTGAGGTTAGCAACCTTATCTTCTTTATCTGTAACTGATACAAAAATATTGCATGTGTCCATGTAGGGTGGTCATTTTACTATTCACGATGTTATTGTAATGGTTAATTATTATGACGCAGATCGATGCACGGATGCGATGGATGTATGGCGACCGACACCATTCCGATTTTATTGCAGGCCTCCATACATTTATCGATTTGGCTAAGGCAAACAAAGTGGATAATTTTATGCCTTGTCCCTGCGTCGTCTGTCGGAACGTGGCGGAGCACTCTGCCCCGAGAATCCTTCAAAGCCATCTGCTTCGGAGAGGTTTCATGCCCGGATATTATTGTTGGGTCATGCACGGAGAAAGAGGGGTTAGGCTGGAAGAAAAGGAAGAAGAGGAAAATGATGACAGCTATCCTATGTCCCCTGAAGAATACGGTGATACTACAATGGAAGACAATGAAGAAGAGAGAGGCGACAATGAAGAAGAACAACGGGCATCAGATGAGCCCGCTGATGGTCTTGGTCGGGTTATTTCTGATGCAAAGCAACAATGTGATACAGAAAGGGAGAAGCTTAAGTTGGAGGCCATGCAAAAGGATCACAAAAAGTTGTTGTACCCAAATTGCGAAGATGGCAGCACAAAGCTCGGTACCACACTTGAACTGCTGAAATGGAAGGCACAGACTGGCTTATCTAACAAGGGATTTGAGGAAGTTACTGAAAATAATGAAGCCAAAACTTCCAAAGGATAACGAGCTGCCCGAGACAATGTACGAAGCAAAGAAGACTATCTGCCCTCTAGGATTAGATGTGGAGAAGATACATGCATGCATTAATGACTGCATCCTGTACCGCGGTGAGAAGTACGAGAATATGGATAAATGCCCGGTATGCACTGCATGTCGATACAAGATCAGACAAGATGACCCTAGTGATGTTGAGGGCGATGACGAGCCCTCCAGGAAGAGGGTTCCTGCTAAGGTTATGTGGTATGATCCTATAATACCACGGTTGAAACGTTTGTTCAGAAATAAAGAGCATGCCAGGTTGTTGCGATGGCACAAAGAAGAGCGTAAGAAAGACGGGAAACTGAGACACCCCGCCAATGGGTCGCAGTGGAGAAACATCGAGAGAAAGTACTCGAACTTTGCAGGTGACTCGAGGAACTTATGGTTTGGTCTAAGTACAGAAGGCATGAATCCTTTTGGGGAGCAGAGCTATAGTCACAACACCTGGCCAGTGACTCTATGTATCTACAACCTTCCTCCTTGGTTGTGCATGAAGCGGAAGTTCATTATGATGCCAGTGCTCATCCAAGGACCGAAGCAACCCGGCAACGACATTGATGTGTACCTAAGTCCATTAGTCGATGAACTTTTACGGTTGTGGGCAGAACCAGGTGTAAAGGTGTGGGATGAGCACAAACAGAAGCCATTTTACCTACGAGCGTTGTTGTTCGTAACCATCAATGACTGGCCTGCTCTTAGTAACATTTCAGGACAGTCAAACAAGGGATACAATGCATGCACGCACTGTTTAGATAAGACTAAAGGTATATATGTGGATAAATGTAAGAAGGTTGTGTACCTGGGGTGTCATAAATTTCTTCCGACCAATCATCAAGTAAGAAAGAAAGGCAAGCATTTCCACGGTGAGGCAGATTACCGGAAGAAGCCTAAGCTCCCTAAAGGAACTGATGTATTTGTTATGCTGAAGGACCTAGAAGTAATCTTTGGAAAGGGTCCTAGCGGTCAATCTGTTTCGAAAGACCCCATTACCGGACACACGACCATGTGGAAAAAGAAATCTATGTTTTGGGAGCTTGAGTATTGGAAATATCTAGAGGTCCATTCTTCAATCGACGTGATGCACGTGACGAAGAATCTTTGCGTGAACCTGCTAGGCTTCCTAGGCGTGTATGGGAAGACAAAAGATACACCAGAAGCACGGGAGGACCATCAATGTATCAAAGACCCATACAACAAGCATACTGATAAAGGACGTGAATACTTAAGAAGCTACACTCTAACCAAAGCAGAGAAGGAAATCTTTTTTGAAGTCCTTTACAGTATCAAGGTCCCGGCTGGTTTCTCGTCAAATATAAAGGGAATAATAAATATGGTAGAGAAAAAATTTCAGAACCTGAAGTCTCATGATTGCCATGTGATTATGACACAGTTGCTTCTGGTTGCATTGAGGGGGCTTCTACCGGAAAATGTTCAATTAGCCATTGTGAAGCTATGTGCATTCCTCAATGCAATATTTCAGAAGGTAATCGATCGAGAAAGTCTGGAAAGGCTACAGAAGGATGTGGTCCAAGGTCTTGTCAGTTTTGAGTTGGTGTTCCCCCCGTCCTTCTTCAATATTATGACGCATCTCTTAGTTCACCTAGTCGAAGAGATTTCCATTCTCGGTCCTGTATTTCTGCACAATATGTTCCCCTTCGAGAGGTTCATGGGAGTCTTAAAGAAATATGTTCGTAACCGTGCTAGGCCAGAAGGAAGCATCTCCAAGGGCTATGAAACAGAGGAGGTCATTGGGTTCTGTGTAGAATTTCTTCTTGACCTTAAGCCGATTGGTGTTCCTGAATCACGGTATGAGGGGAGACTGAGTGGAAAAGGCACGCTAGGAAAGAAATCAATGATATTTAGGGACAGACATTCTTTGAATCAAGCACACTACATAGTTCTCCAAAGTTCTACCTTCGTGGCTCCGTATATCGAGGAACACATGAATGTTGTACGCTCCAAGTTCCCGGGGAAGGATGACTACTGGATTAAAGAAAATCACATGGAGACTTTCGGCACTTGGTTGCAATTACATCTCATGAATGACACCACTATTGGAGATCAGCTCTACTTGTTGGCCGCGACACCATCTGCGACTATATTGACTTTAGCAAGGGTACGCGATAAATGGAAATACATTTTACACGATTGCCCAAGATAAAAAAGAGCACCAACCAAAACAGTGGTGTCCGCTTTGATGCAACATGCGAGAATGGGAAAAAGGACACATACTATGGTTACATAGAGGAGATATGGGAACTTGACTATGGACCTACTTTTAAGGTCCCTTTGTTTCGGTGCAGTTGGGTCAACATGAATGGAGAAGGGGTAAAGGTAGACCAGCTGTACGGAATGACAACAGTGGATCTCAAGAATCTTGGTTACAGAGATGAACCATTCGTCCTAGCCAATGATGTGGCTCAGGTTTTTTATGTGAAGGACATGTCCTCTAGACCGAAAAAAGAAAAAATAAGGAAACGAATACATCAGACGATGAGCCCAGGCGTCACATAGTTCTTTCAGGGAAAAGAAACATCGCGGGAGTCGAGGACAAGACAGACATGTCAGCAGATTATGATAAGTTTGATGAAATTCTGCCCTTCACCGTGAAAACTGACCCAAGCATCCCGTTAAGCAAAGAAGATTCTCCATGATTACGACCTAAGAAGCGATCATAGGCAAGGGATCGACATATGCGACGAAGGATTCATATCCTAAACCCTAAACCCTATGTAAATCTATGTAATGTATGGAAACTTTATGTGATGTATGGAAACTTTATGTGATGTATGGAAACTTTATGTGATGTATCGAAACTTTATGTAATGGAGTCTTTCACGGGCTTGCAGGGAAATTTTTCCCAGGCAGAGCTTCCGAAGATGTCGTAGGGCGTGTGCACCAACGACATCTTCGAGAAGCTCCGCCGCAGGAGATTTCCCAACACTTTCTCCAACACTGTTAGAGGAGATGGAGTCTTTCACGGGCTTGCAGGGAAATTTTTCCAAGGCGGAGCTTCCGAAGATGCCGTAGGGCATGTGCACCAACGACATCTTCGAGTAGCTCTGCCACGAGAGATTTCTCAACCCTTTCCCCAACACTATTAGAGGATATGGAGTCTTTCACGGGCTTGCAGGGAAAAAATTTCGAGGCGGAGCTTCCGTAGATGTCGTAGGGCGTGTGCACCCACGACATCTTCGAGAAGCTCCGCCACAGGAGATTTCCCAACCCTCCATCCATGGGGATGAAACTCTCTCTACCTATGTTGGCTTGTTGAGCTGCTTGCCATGGCGTATTGATGGTACTTTTATAGACACGGCGCCGCTTCTACTTTGTCTTGTTCCTCCGACAGGGCGTCATGCGCTACATGCTTTATCTCATCGAGCAGTGCGTCCACCCACACGTCCTTATCCCGCCTACAGCTTTAGTCTCGGTTGCACCCACCAGTCGAGACTAAAGATTACCCACGCGTCCTTATCCCACCGACAGCTTTAGTCTCGGTTGCACCCACCAGCCAGGACTAAAGGTTACCCACGCGTCCTTATCCCACCGATAACTTTAGTCTCGGTTGTCTTTTTCGTGCGTCGAAAGGGAAAACTTCCTCCTGCAACATCGTAAGCCATCCTAGGATGCACATGTGTGCACAATATGGGCACATTATCACAAACTATGCCCTGATTCTATCCATAACATTGGTGGTTTGACCTAAATGCCAAGAAACCTCGAACATGATAGTTTATTTTGTGAAGGATTTTTTATGATGTTTGCAATTTTTCAAGTTCAATATTTTTCCATGCAACTGTGACACATAATATGACACCACGCGAAGGTTTCACATTGTTTGGATCATTTTTGAATTTCTTATGCCCGTTTCAAACTATATTCAAAACGACGGGCATGAAGCTTCTTAGCCCGGGGCTAAGCCTCGCTGAACTTGAAGTGGATCTCTGATGCAATAGCATGTTGTGAACCTATAAATGATTTTTTTAAAAATTCACAAGCATTATATCATGTACTTGTAGTTCAAATCTTGGCAACCTCCTACCGATTCGGCAGGAATTTGTCTTTTTCATGAGGGATGGACAGAAAGGTTCCAGATACACCGGTTGGGAAATTGTCCATATAAGGTGGTCCAGTATTTTGAAAAATGGGTTGGTACCAATGCCAAACTTTAATTTGGTGGTTGCTTCACAGAACACCCCGATTTCGCAACCTCAAAATAGAAATTGGCTTTTCGTGCGTCGAAAAGGAAAACTTCCTCCTGCAACATCGTAAGCCATACCAATATGCACATGTGTGCACATTATCACAAACTATGCCCTGATTCAAGCCATAACATTGGTGGTTTGACCTAAATGCCATGAAACCTCGAACATGATAGGTCATTTTTTGAAGGATTTTTTATGATGTTTGCAATTTTTCAAGTTTAATATTTTCCTTGCAACTGTGACACATAATATGACACCACGCGAAGGTTTCACATTGTTTGGATCATTTTTGAATTTCTTATGCCCGTTTCAAACTATATTCAAAACGTCGGGCATGAAGCTTCTTAGCCCGGGGCTAAGCCTCGCTTAACTTGAACTGGATCTCTGATGAAATAGAATGTTGTGAACCTATAAATGATTTTTTAAAAATGCACAAGCATTATATCATGTACTTGTAGTTCAAATCTTGCCAACCTCCTACCGATTCGGCAGGAATTTGTCCTTTTCATGATGGATGGACAGAAGGTTCCAGATACACCGTTTGGGAAATTTCCATATAAGGTGGTCTAGTATTTTTAAAAAATGGGTTGGTAATAATGCCAAACTTTAATTTGGTGGTTACTTCACAGACACCCCGATTTCGGCACCTCAAAAATGGAAATTGGCTTTTTCGTGCGTCGAAAAGGTATAACTTCCTCCTGCAAATTGTTAGCCATCCCAAGATGCACATGTGTGCACAATATGTTCACATTGTCACAAACTATGCTCTGATTCTAGCCATAACACTGGTGGTTTGACCTAAATGCCAAGAAACCTCGAACATGATAGGTCATTTTGTGAAGGATTTTTTATGATGTTTGCAATTTTTCAAGTTCAATATTTTTCCTTGCAACTGTGACACATAATATGACACCACGTGAAGGTTTCACATTGTTTGGATCATTTTTGAATTTTTTATGCCCGTTTCAAACTATATTCAAAACGGCGGGCATGAAGCTTCTTAGCCCCGGGGCTGAGCCTCGCTGAACTTGAAGTGGATCTCTGATGAAATAGCATGTTGTGAACCTATAAATGATTTTTTTTTAAATTCACAAGCATTATATCATGTACTTGTAGTTCAAATCTTGGCAACCTCCTACCGATTCGGCAGGAATTTGTCTTTTTCATGAGGGATGGATAGAAAGGTTCCAGATACACCGTTTGGGAAATTTCCATATAAGGTGGTCTAGTATTTTTCAAAAATGGGTTGGTACCAATGCCAAACTTTGATTTGGTGGTTGCTTCGCAGAACACCCCGATTTCGGCACCTCAAAATGGAAATTTGCTTTTTCGTGCGTCGAAAAGGAAAACTTCCTCCTGCAACATCGTAAGCCATCCCAAGATGCACATGTGTGCACAATATGGGCACATTATCACAAACTATGCCCTGATTCTAGCCATAACATTGGTGGTTTGACCTAAATGCCATGAAACCTCGAACATGATAGGTCATTTTGTGAAGGATTTTTTATGATGTTTGCAATTTTTCAAGTTCAATATTTTTCCTTGCAACTGTGACACATAATATGACACCACGCGAAGGTTTCACATTGTTTGGATCATTTTTGAATTTCTTATGCCCGTTTCAAACTATATTCAAAACGGCGGGCATGAAGCTTCTTAGCCCGGGCTGAGCCTCGCTGAACTTGAAGTGGATCTCTGATGAAATAGCATTTTGAACCTATAAATGATTTTTTTTTAAATTCACAAGCATTATATCATGTACTTGTAGTTCAAATCTTGGCAACCTCCTACCGATTCGGCAGGAATTTGTCTTTTTCATGAGGGATGGACAGAAAGGTTCCAGATACACCGGTTGGGAAATTGTCCATATAAGGTGGTCTAGTATTTTTGAAAAATGGGTTGGTACCAATGCCAAACTTTAATTTGGTGGTTGCTTCACAGAACACCCCGATTTCGGCACCTCAAAAATGGAAATTGGCTTTTTCGTGCGTCGAAAGGAAAACTTCCTCCTCACAACATCGTAAGCCATCCCAAGATGCACATGTGTGCACAATATGGGCACATTATCACAAACTATGCCCTGATTCTAGCCATAACATTGGTGGTTTGACCTAAATGCCATGAAACCTCGAACATGATAGGTCATTTTGTGAAGGATTTTTTATGATGTTTGCAATTTTTCAAGTTCAATATTTTTCCTTGCAACTGTGACACATAATATGACACCACGCGAAGGTTTCACATTGTTTGGATCATTTTTGAATTTCTTATGCCGTTTCAAACTATATTCAAAACGGCGGGCATGAAGCTTCTTAGCCGGGGCTGAGCCTCGCTGAACTTGAAGTGGATCTCTGATGAAATAGCATGTTGTGAACCTATAAATGATTTTTAAAAATTCACAAGCATTATATCATGTACTTGTAGTTCAAATCTTGGCAACCTCCTACGATTCGGCAGGAATTTGTCTTTTCATGAGGGATGGACAGAAAGGTTCAGATACACCGTTGGGAAATTTTCCATATAAGGTGGTCTAGTATTTTGAAAAAAGGGTTGGTACCAATGCCAAACTTTAATTTGGTGGTTGCTTCACAGAACACCCCGATTTCGGCACCTCAAAAATGGAAATTGGCTTTTTTCGTGCGTCGAAAGGAAAACTTCCTCCTGCAACATCGTAAGCCATCCCAAGATGCACATGTGTGCACAATATGGGCACATTATCACAAACTATGCCCTGATTCTAGCCATAACATTGGTGGTTTGACCTAAATGCCATGAAACCTCGAACATGATAGGTCATTTTGTGAAGGATTTTTTATGATGTTTGCAATTTTTCAAGTTCAATATTTTTCCTTGCAACTGACACATAATATGACACCACGCGAAGGTTTCACATTGTTTGGATCATTTTTGAATTTCTTATGCCCGTTTCAAACTATATTCAAAACGGCGGGCATGAAGCTTCTTAGCCCGGCTGGAGCCCTCGCTGAACTTGAAGTGGATCTCTGATGAAATAGCATGTTGTGAACCTATAAATGATTTTTTTTAAAATTCACAAGCATTATATCATGTACTTGTAGTTCAAATCTTGGCAACCTCCTACCGATTCGGCAGGAATTTGTCTTTTTCATGAGGGATGGACAAAAAGGTTCCGATACACCGTTGGGAAATTGTCCATATAAGGTGGTCTAGTATTTTTGAAAAATGGGTTGGTACCAATGCCAAACTTTAATTTGGTGGTTGCTTCACAGAACACCCTGATTTCGGCACCTCAAAAATGGAAATTGGCTTTTTCGTGCGTCGAAAAGGAAAACTTCCTCCTGCAACATCGTAAGCCATCCCAGATGCACATGTGTGCACAATATGGGCACATTATCACAAACTATGCCCTGATTCTAGCCATAACATTGGTGGTTTGACCTAAATGCCATGAAACCTCGAACATGATAGGTCATTTTGTGAAGGATTTTTTATGATGTTTGCATTTTTCAAGTTCAATATTTTTCCTTGCAACTGTGACACATATATATGACACCACGCGAAGGTTTCACATTGTTTCGATCATTTTTTGAATTTCTTATGCCCGTTTCAAACTATATTCAAAACGGCGGGCATGAAGCTTCTTAGCCCGGGGCTGAGCCTCGCTGAACTTGAAGTGGATCTCTGATGAAATAGCATGTTGTGAACCTATAAATGATTTTTTTTAAAAAATCACAAGCATTATATCATGTACTTGTAGTTCAAATCTTGGCAACCTCCTACCGATTCGGCAGGAATTTGTCTTTTTCATGAGGGATGGACAAAAAGGTTCCAGATACACCGGTTGGGAAATTGTCCATATAAGGTGGTCTAGTATTTTTGAAAAATGGGTTGGTACCAATGCCAAACTTTAATTTGGTGGTTGCTTCACAGAACACCCCGATTTCGGCCCCTCAAAATGGAAATTGGCTTTTTCGTGTGTCGAAAAGGAAAACTTCCCCTGCACATCGTAAGCCATCCCAAGATGCACATGTGTGCACAATATGGGCACATTATCACAAACTATGCCCTGATTCTAGCCATAACATTGGTGGTTTGACCTAAATGCCATGAAACCTCGAACATGATAGGTCATTTTGTGAAGGATTTTTTATGATGTTTGCAATTTTTTCAAGTTCAATATTTTTCCTTGCAACTGTGACACATAATATGACACCACGCGAAGGTTTCACATTGTTTGGATCATTTTTGAATTTCTTATGCCCGTTTCAAACTATATTCAAAACGGCGGGCATGAAGCTTCTTAGCCCGGGGATGAGCCTCATGAACTTGAAGTGGATCTCTGATGAAATAGCATGTGTGAACCTATAAATGATTTTTTTAAATTTCACAAGCATTATATCATGTACTTGTAGTTCAAATCTTGGCAACCTCCTACCGATTCGGCAGGAATTTGTC